>OY856410.1:560615905-561815905 GCA_963693085.1 Alisma plantago-aquatica | reverse complement strand
TGCTATTAAAGCCTATTTATGCAAACATTTTGTCACTAAAAATTGGGAAAATTGACATATTTTCTGGGGATTGAAGTCTCCAGGACTGCTAATGCTCTTGTTCTATCACAACGCAAGTATGTTCTTGATCTTCTACAGGAGACCGACATGCTTGGAGCTCGGCCTACTGATACACCTCTAGATCCTAATGTGAATTGGGATGATGATGAATCTCCTTTGTATCCTGATAGTAAAAGATATATAAGACTGGTGGGCAAACTGATTTATTTGACTGTTACTAGAGTTGATATTTCTACTGTTGTTGGTCTTGTTAGTAGGTATCTTGACAAGCCTAAATAGTGTCATTGGGAAGCACTATGTCATATTCTGAGATATTTGAAGAATTCTCCTAGTAAAGGCCTGTTTTATAGAAAACATGGTCATTGTTCTCTTGAAGGCTACTCTGATTCTGACTATGCTGGTAGCAAGATAGACAGAAAATCTACTTCTGGTTATTGCACCTTTGTTGGTGGTAATCTGGTTACTTAGCGGAGCAAAAAGCAAAACGTGGTTGCTAGATTTAGTGTTGAGGTTGAATACCGCGCTATGGCTCGTACTACTTGTGAGCTTCTATGGGTGCAATCTCTTCTAAAAGAACTTGATGTGGGATCTTCTGCTCCTATTCCTATGCACTGTGATAATAAAGCAACTATCTTTATTGAAAATAATTCTATTTTTCATGAGAAGACCAAACACATTGAAGTTGACTGCCACTTCATCAGAGAATCTATTCTGACTGGACATATCTGGACTCCTTTCACTCGCTCAGAAGATCAGGTTGCTGATATCTTCACAAAGCTACTGGCCAAGAAACATTTCTGCTCTCTTGTGGACAAGTTGGGCATGATTGATATCTATGTTCCAACTTGAGGGGGAGTGTTAACTAGTGTTTTATTTAAGCTCTTTATTTTCCTTTTGTTATATTCCTATTCTACAAGGACCTCTCTGCAATTGATCTCTTTATAAATATATGGGGTACAAACATTGTGTACCCTAACCCTTACAATCCAGTCAAGAAACAGTTATACAACCAGCCATGCTATATGGGAGTGAATGTTGGACACGAAAGAAACATAGTCTCAACAAGATGAATGTGGTTGAAATGTGTATGTAAGATGGATGTGTGGGAAGACAAGAAAAGATTGTTTGACGAATGGCTATATCAGGAACAAAGTGGGGGTCGTGAGAATCGAGGACAAGTTGCGTGAAGGTTGCCTAAGATAGTATCGACATGTGTAGCGCAGATCAACATGTAGCGCAAACCAACAAATGTACCTACCAAGAACAAAGTGTGGGTTGTGAGAATCGAGGACAAGTTGGGTGAAGGTTGTCTAAGATAGTATCGACATGTGTAGCGCAGACCGACAAATGTATCAACCCAAAGCAAGGTTATTAAATCAAGCACAATTAAAAGAAGCAGAGCAGGTCTAAATTAACTTGGGAAGAGCTTATAAAGAGAGATTTTGAATTTTTACATCTCGATCAGAGTATGGCCCATAACAGAACTAATTGAAAAGAAGGATCCATGTAGTTGACCCCCACGTGGTTGGGATTGAGGCTTAGATGATGATGATACATAGTCGTATATTCATATGTATAAATTCAAATATCTATAACAATTCTAACACACATTTGAATTTATATGTATACCTTTGATATATTCATATGTATACATATATATACACTATAACCTAAGTAAGCACATTCCACAAACATTTATACATTTGTGTATACATTTTGATTTATCCACACTCATATACGACACAAATATTAGTACATTTAAACATTTTTATTTATTTACATACATACATACACTCTACACAAAATTAGTACATTTATATGTATAAATCTCAATATTTATACATATATTACACAAAGATTACTTATTTATGTACTTATATAGATTTATAAACATGTCATTCATGTATACTAATATGTTTACATCCAAATATATATAACTACATATTCTACATTTTAAAATTGTTATTTTACAAACTCAATTCATCATTTTATGATTATATATAATCAGTGAATTAAAAAGTGTTTCAGGTGGCCGCTTAAGCGGCCAGGACCCTCAATCGCTTAATCCAGCCCCTAATCGCCCGCTTAACAAATTTGAAGAAAATTTCCCGCTTTTTGCCCGCTTCACCCACTTTTTCTGCTATTTCCCGCTTTTTGCCCGCTGTTTTTTAAAATACTACTGGAAGCATGTAACATTAATTTTCTTGCTGCTTTCAGTGATTACTGATTGGTACTACTGGTTAGTATCTGCAATTACTGATCTGCTTGCTGATTTTAGTGATTAGAACTATTGGTTAGTAGTAAAGTATTGATGAATACTTAGTTAATTACTGATTTGCTGATTAGATATGTATAGAAGTTCCTTAGAAATATATTTTTATATACACATACATGTACGTTTGTATAAAAATATATAAAATTTAGACACCCGCTTTTTCAAAAAGCGCCCACTTAATCGCCCGCCTGCCGTTTAATCGGTTACAGGGTGTTGTCCGCACACCTCCCGCTTCCCGCTTTCTGATACCTTGTATATAATCAAATATTAGAAAATTTAAAATTGATTGAAAATCAGAGTATGGCCCATAACGGAACAGATTGAAAAGAAGCATCCATGTAGTTGACCCCAACGGTTGGGATTGAGGCTTAGATGATGATGAGGATATAAGTCATATATTCATATGTATAAATTCAAATATATATAACAATTTTAACACACATTTGAATTTATATGTATGCCTTCGATATATTCATATGTATACATATATATACACTATACCTACGTAAGCACATTGCACACACACATTTATACATTAATGTATACATTTTGATTGGTGTTTGCCTATCTAGACCATATATTTGCAAAATCTAATCCATTGATCTTTCATTGTTATAATAATAATAGACAACATACAAAATTTGAGCTCATTCGGATGAGTGTAAGTCACTCATCCAAGGACAACAAATTCGACGCACATAACTAATTTGAAATGTATGATTTTTGCATTTTTTAGATGCATGACCTATAAGTGTCCAAATGAGCTCAAATTTATTATATAGTATGTTCGTAAGATACTTAAGAAGATCAACGGCTTAGAGATGTACACCGTCTCCAGTACACTCGAGTGTATTCTAGCTTTACTCTCTCTCTCTCTCTCGATCTGTACACTCGAGTGTATTCCAGCATGACTATATATATATATATATAAGTATTCATTTACATACATATATATTTAATACACATATATGTACATACAAGTATGTACATTCACATAGGCATACACAAGTATACACATCTAGAAGATTATATACACATAGATAGATAGATAGATAGATACATGTCAATATTTGTATACATGTATGTCCATTACATATACACATAAGACATATGCAAGTACACCCAATATACAAAAGAATACACATATAGACATGTATATATATGTAAATCTGTACACACCTCTACAATTATATACATATACACATACATGCACAAATATATACATGTAAATGTAACCATGTGCGTCATTACATGCATATGCATACACATTATATATACATATAGAAATACGGAAATATATAAACACATATCTAGATTATACACACAAATATACATGTTTAGATACATATAAATGTATATTTACACTGTTACACACATATAGATTATACATGTGCATATGAGGCTTAAATTGAGGTCTGAATTGAGGTTGACGCCTCAACGCCTTTTTTACACCTCGCCAAAATGAGGTGCATGCCTCTAACCTGGGCAGTGAGGCACACGCCTCAGGGCGCATTAGGGGTCGCCTTGCCTCAAGGCATGCGCCTTTGAAGCCTCAAGGTGTGCCTTTTTCTTCCATGTTGACCACAAAAACTATTCTAGTGACAATCTAGTGCCTTTTTGGATACCCATTGGGAGTATTCTTCATTCTAATTGCCAAGACTTGCCATCTCTTCCACTTTGCACATTGCACATCAATGTTGCCCCATACATAAACATTTAGTGGCCAGACTTGGAGCTACAAACCTTCATTGCAAAAAAAACTTCATTCAATGTTTCAACTTTGGGCATCAAAGAGGCAGTTTGCAAAAAAGGGCACCATTGCCAACCCTTAACATGCATTTTTTGATATATATCTCCACCAAGCACCAAGGCACCTCGAGATCACAAGTTAGAGGACATAGAAGGGGGAAGATCATGTATTGTGCAAATGATGTAAGTCCTACTCTCTTATTAAACAAGCCTGGATGCATTATTATATATTAAATTCTTGTTACAAAATATACTCCTTTGTATGAAATTGCTACTCTCTTGCCTTCATTTACTTGATCTAAATCTTTTCCTTTTTGTTCTCTTAAATGAACCATTTTGTAGACATCCATTCGCCGTCTCAAGTATCCAACTTCTTATTTCTTTTCAAAGTATGTAAATTTTGGCTACTTGGACTTCTTTCTTAGTTGTCTTCTTCTTTGCTAACGTGTATCTCTGGAATGTTGCATCATCAAAATTTAGGTAAACTCCAGTCACTCTCTTTTAACATGTAGCTTCTTTGCTAACATGTATCTCTGGAATGGTTTTGGTACTTGGTCATTCCACCACCATGTATAGTTTTGTGGAAGTTCACAAACTTTCATTATGTACGAGGTCGTGATGTGCCACTTTGTGTTAATTTCAAAGTCCAAGTTCCAAGTGTCTTCCTTGATAAGGTTATTTCCAAAATATTATCTCCTTCTCTTTAGTAAGGTTCCACAACTTGTTCTTCTATCTTTGGTGCCCATATGCTTCCTTTTGTTGATCTTTGTGTTAATATGCAAAATCGTCGACCTATATTGGGTGGTGAGATCTTCTTCGAGGATCACTTTATAATCCTTGCATATATTTCAATCTGTATTGTAGCCACAAACACCCATCAATAATGGATGTGGCAGAACTCCTCCATATAATCACAATATTCTGAACTTTTTTATAAAATATCGACAATCTTGATTTTTTCCTGGGCACATCTTCAATCTGAAATTTGCACAATTATAGATATTTAATGCATTTCACAAGTATAAATGATTTTCCCAAACATTTAACATAGTTCTTAGACTTTTCATATCATAAAGACCCAACTCTACCACGATATTCCTATTTAGACTTCATATCATCATCATCTAAGCCTCAGTCCCAACTATGTTGGGGTCGGCTACAAGGATCCTTCGTTTCCATTGAGCTCTATCATGGGCCATATTCTGGTTAAGATGTAGAGATTCAAAATCTCTCTTTATAAGATCATCCCATGTTAATTTAGGCCTTCCTCGTCTTCTATTTATTGTGCTTGACTCAATAACATTGTTTCGTATCGGCGCATTAGTCGGTCTGCGTTGCACATGTCTGTACCATCTGAGTCGGCCCTCGCGCAACTTGTCCTCAATGCTCGCCACCCCCACTTTATTCCTAATATAATCATTTCTCAGACGACATTTTCTTGTCTTCCCACACTACCATCTCAGCATACACATTTCAGCCACGTTCATCTTGTTGAGACCTTGTTTCTTTACCGCCCAACATTCACTCCTGTAGAGCACGGCTGGCCGTATAGCTGTTCTATAAAACTTACTTTTTAACCTGAGAGTGATCTTCCGATCACATAAACTCTAGTTGAAGTCCTCCATTTCAACCATCTTGTGCAGTGATCCTATGACAAACATCATTTTGAACATCCCCATCTATTTGAATAACAGAACCCAAGTAATAGAATTTATTACATTTTGGTATATCTACTCCGTCCAACTTGGCTCCATCATTCACATTGCGAGATTGGCTGAAATTGCAATGCATATACTCAGTTTTGCTCCTGCTAATCATCAATCCATTTGATTCCAATGCATTTCTCCGACGTTCAACTTTATCATTCAATCTATCTTTAGTTTCATCAATCAAAACAATATCATCAGCAAATAACATACACCAAGGAATACCATCATGAACATTCTTTGTCAACTCATCCATAACAAGAACGAACAGATATGGGTTGTGTGTGGATCCTTGGTGTACCCCAACTGTGATAGGAAAAGTTGGTGTCTCTCCTCCAGGAGTCTTCACACTAGCAGTAGAGTTATCATATATGTCTTTGATCAAGTCAATGTATTGGATTGGCACACCCTTTTTCTTCAAAACCATCCAAACACTTCTAGGTACTCGATCATAAGCCTTTTCCAAATCAATAAACACCATATGAAGATCTCTTTTGCTTTCTCTATACGTCTCCATAAGCCTCCTAATCAGAAAAATAGCATTTGTTGTTGATCTTCCAGGCATGAAACCAAATTGGTTGTTTGATATATGCATTATAGATCTGAGCCTCCGCTCAATAATCCTCTCTCAAAGCTTCATTGTGTGACTCATCAACTTGATACCTTTGTAGTTTGTGCATCTCTAAACATCACCTTTGTTCTTGTAGATGGGGACTATAGTATTATTTCTCCACTCATCCGGCATCTTCTTGGTCTTCATGAACTTGTTAAAGAACTTTGTTAACCACATAACTCCTTCATCCCCCATACTCTTCCATACATCAATGGGAATACCATCTGGTTCGCATGCCTTTCTCATTTTTATCTTTTTCAAAGTATTCTTAACCTCAAAAGGTGAAACTCGTCGTGTGTAAATGATATCTACTGTATTCATGTCACACAAGTCTCTAACATTATTTACAATATCTCCATTGAAAAGCTTATGGAAGTAATTTCTCCACTGGTTCTTGGTATCATCGTCCTTCACCAACACTCTGCCATCTTCATTCTTAACGTATTTCACTTGACTCAAGTCTCTTCCTTTCCTTTCTCTTATACGAACCATTTTATATATATCTTTTCCCCTCTCTTGTGCCCAGCTTCTTATAAATATCATCAGAGTATCTAGACCTTGCCTCCTGAACAACCTTTTTAGCTTCTTTCTTTGCTTGCTTATATTTTTGGAATGTTGCATCATCTCAAGATTTGGGCAAGCTCCTATAGATCTCCCTTTTCAATTTAATAGCCTTCTGTACTTCATCATTCCACCACCAAGTCTCTTTCTGTGGAGGCCCACAACCTTTGGACTCCCCCAAAACCTCTTTGGAAATTTTTGTTATGCAAGAGCTCATGTTATGCCACATAGTGTTAACATCAGACTTCAGGTTCCAAGTTCCCTCATTGAGGAGTTTATCATGAAAAGTCAACTTCTTTTCTCCTTTAAGATTCCACCACTTGATCCTGGTATCTTGATTTCTGTTATGCTTGCCTTTATTGATCTTCATGCCGATGTCCAAAACCACCAACCTATGTTGGGTCGTGAGTTCTTCGTCAGGAATCACTTTACAATCCTCTTGCATATATTACAATCCACCCGCCTCATAAGGAGGTAATCAATTTGACTACAAATACAATTGTGCCCACTCTTGAAAGTAATCTACATAAATTAAAAACAGAGATGCCTTATTAAATTTGAGAAACTATATCTATAAGGTGTTTATCTGAATTGGGATGAAGTATTTACATTATATTTCTTAGTGTTGGGTAAACAAGATCTATGCATTACATTTAAATATGTATCATATCCCGTGTAGCCATATTTAAAAAAATAGATGACCAAACTTTTAGCAGATTGTTGTTACGTGTTATTCGCATTTCTTGCATGATTGCCAAATGTTGAATTCTTTCATTCTCATAACCTGAATCCCAAATTTTTGTTGTGTTCTCCCACAATCATGACTGGTATATGTTAGCTTATAAGTATCAATGTTGAAAATGGGTATAATACAAGGTTGTCGCTGAATCAACAAATCCCAAGAGAGAAGATTCTAGAGTTATTAGAAGATGTCTTTATTTATTTTTTATAAGTTGAAAAAATACTTCCTATGTTGCAAGGTCGTAACATCTTAGTGACATAGCAAGATATTATTCATCTTCTATACACATCTTAGGTTATCATGGACATCCTTCCCTTTATGGTTATTGCATATATATGATATATATAAAGGTGATTATCAATACAAATCTTGGTCTGCATAACAAAATACAACCATACTACATTCTATTATAGGTCAATGAATGCTTGAGTTCCTAGAATATGCAACTCATGCTCTAGTATAGGTTATGTAACCTTTGAAATTGTAGTTAAAAGTCTACCAAGGATATATGACCATTAAAGTGCTTATGCAGCCGATTTCTTATTTTTGGTTAGTTTCACCATTAGCTTGTGTGTTATGGCTATACTCATTTGGGGTTTCAAGGTCATGAAAAGATGATACTTAAATAAGTATTGTGATATTTTACATTGTGACTAACATCTAATTGGAGAAATAAAAGTCCTTGACATAAAAACTGAATTGAAGACACAAGCCAAGGTAAAGAGAACCCTAATAGTAATGGTATTAGGTACCTAACATGGAATGAAAATTGCCACCTTCGTTATGTAAGATACAATCCATGTTGGAGTTAGCACATGGACAAAAATATTTAATATACATGTCAGGGTCCTAAAAATGAACGTCGATACCATCATAACAAGAATAGGCCTAGGGACAAATCAATGATGAGATGCAGCAACATCCGTGGTGCATGCCAAGGTACATCCCATTGGGGTGCCCTAACACCTATGAGCCCACCTAGGTGTGCTCATTGATAAGTATTTGGCGGAACAGAACATGGGATGACCTCACCTTCAGCAACCTTCTAGTCTGATTACCTTCTTTTGTTCCTAACCAATGTGGTGACAAGCATTAAATTTTCTGCAACAGGTACTGATATTTCTTTAAGGATTAATGGGAAGGCACAAAGAATTAAAGTTCCTTTTCTTGGTGGGTAAGTGGCTCCGGATTAATGATCTTCAAAGCTGGTAAGATGTAAATGATTGTAAGGGCATGTTTGGTAGGGTGTAATCAGATGTAGTTTCATGAATTAAAAATCATACCAATCATGGGTCATGTATTTCATACTGTTTTGCTTTTATTTGGTAAGGTGTAGCATAAATTACATGTTTTGGTCTGTTGACTATTTGGTAGCAACATCTGCCATTTTCTTGTGCAGGCTGGTAACGCTTGAAAAAGACAATTCCAGCGTGTGGTCAAATGTAGGAGAGAGAGAGAGAGCTCATTCCCATTAGAACACTGTTGTTGTGCCAGTGTACTAGTCTGTCGGCTTTTTCTTTCTTAACAGGCCAATTGATTTCTAAGGCAACAACTACAAGCAGAACCTCACATGGTGGCACAGCAGAACAGCACCTGACCGCACACCTTTTGGGCGTGGTACAATTTCTGGAACTAGAAGGCAATCAGGTACTCGCCTGCAGTTACAATTCGCTAATATACACCCAAATACTTTGCCAATCTGAAAAGTGACATTTGAACATCACTCTGCAAATTACACCCTACCAAACAGGGCCTAAGTGTTTAACAGTGGACTCTGGACTGTTTAACTTGTAATTTTGCTCAGAAATGTGAAATTTATTTTGTTTCAATTTTAGACGTCTGTGTGCATGGCAGAAAATAACTGGGTGTATTCTTTTTAATTTCTGTTTAAGAGATAATATGGAAACTCGGTTGAATTTTTCTTTGGAAGGATAGAATTCCAACTTGATATGCTAATTTTCTGGAGGTGAATGACCAAAGCGGCCGTTTACTGACAGGAACAGTAGAGTTTTGGATAACAAAGATGGACTTCCCGATGAATTATGAACACATTAAGCAAGTGATGATATTGGTGATCTTCTTAGAAAAGACATTCAAACAGGAGTTCACATTTTCTTGTTAGTTTTAGTGGTCGGATGTTCTTTCACTATAAGTTATTTATCCCGCATGCCATAACATTGTGGAAATAATAAAAACACTTGACCAAGAAAAGAAAGTGGTATTACCCACACCAACCTTTAACAATGGAAATGCCAATTGATGCCAAAACTTAAGCATACGCATCATTGGAAAGCCGAAGGCATAGTCAGAACAACCAAAGTAAAAATTTCTGGTTTAAATAAGATAGCAAGATATCAGTACGGTGGGATTGAATGTGTGAGCATGTTATTGGTATCAAGGAAATCAAGTTACCAATACGTACAGCCTAAAATGTGTGTCTGCATTGTTCCTAATATAAATAAGACTAAAAACAGCATAGAGTAATGTGATCGGCAAGAAAATATCTTCCTGAGATACTTACTCCCCGGAGACAGGGAAGAGGTGCCAGTTTTAACAATAAACATGTTTAGTTATAAGCTAGCCAGGCCTGACTTAACAGAAGGTCAAAGAGAATGAAGAAATAAGCTAAAACGGCAATACTAGGGCAAGGATAGGGTTGTAGAAGGAAGATATAAAAAATCTAGTAGTTTTTGAGAATAAACCGTTGATCAGATCAGTCTGAGTGTTTTGCCTTCGAGAAGGGCCAGGGTGAGCGCCTAGTGTCCTTCTCTCCATTCGTTAGGGTTTCAACCGCACCGGAGCAGCACATATGTTAGGGTTGCATAATATCTATATGGTATTATTAGATGTTATCCTTCATATCTTTCAATCTATATTAAAATTACTAAAACCTATCAATGATGAATGTGGCACAAATTCCTCAACATAATCACAATATTCTCCAACTTTTTAATAAAATCTCAAGAAAACTATGATTTTTATCCTAGCCATGTCTTCAACTCTGAAATTTGCACAACTACAGATAATTTTTGCCTTTCACGAGAATTAATGTTTTGCCCGGACATTTAACAAAGTTCTCAAACTTTTCAAAATGTCTCGACTCTATCACGATTTAAGGTGTCAAGGCTTCTAGGGCGGTGTATCTCAACCAAGGGGCGCCTAGGCTTTTCTAGGCGTTTTATTTTTTGTTTATTTTCAGTTACACATTAACATTTTTTTACATATGATACTACATTAAATTCTGCAATTAATTGTCCATTATTGCAGTTATAACCTAATTGGAATCAATAACTATAGGAGGATCAGGGGGAAGAGGATTAAGAGGAGAAAGAAAAATGAAATGACAGTAAGGGGAGATAAGTAGGAATTTTAGGAGAAAGAATATTGTATGGTAGAAGTCATGCATGAAGGAGTCAGAAAAAGAAACACAACAACAGTTGGAGTAGGAGGAGACATGAAGGAGAAAGTCGGGAAAACATGATTAACAGTAGCAGCATGGGAGGAGGAGCTGTAGGGGGGGGGAAGAAGAGATCTGGAAGAATAGATGGAAACATGCAACAACGGTAGCTGTGAGAGTAGTATGAGGAATAAGTCAAGAAAAGAAGAAAAAAATAGGAAATTTGACCGGATAACTAAAGGAGGACCAGGGGAAGAGAATTAGAGAAAGAAAAAGGAAATAACAATAGGGGAAAGATAAGTATGAATTTTAGAAGAAAGAAGAGTGTATGGCATAAGTTGTGTTCGAAGGAGTCAGAAAAAGAAACACAGCAGCAGTAGGAGTAAGAGGAGACGTGAAGGAGGAGGAAGTCAGGAAAACATAATTAATAGAAGTAGCAACAGGAGCTGTGGAGGAGGAACTGTGGTGTGTGTGTGGGGGGGGGGGTGGGTGGGGAGGGAAGAGGTCCAAAAGAATAAATGGAAACATGCAGTACTAGTAGATGACTAGATGTGGGAGACATACGATAAGTCTGAAATAAGATGCATGCACACAACAGTAGGAGGAAAAATGGTAGCATGAATAAGCTACTAAAAATTAAGACAAAGTATCACTAGGATCATAGTTGTTGAGGCGGCCAGGCGCTAGGCGTTTTTTAGGATGCGCCTAGGGCGCCCACGCGTTTTCTGGGAGTTTTTCCTTTTTAAATAAAAATTGATGATTTTTATATTAACATTCATAATTTCATTTATGTAATTATTAAGTAATGACTTTATTACATACTATTATGTAGTATTTAGACTAAATCACATCTAACATGACCTAAACTAGAATTGATTGGCCCTAATTTAGGAATAGCCTAGGCGCGCCTTGATAATTAAGACTAGGATTTAGGAATAGGAAATGCAAGAAAGAAGATAAAAATAAAAGAAAAAGAGGGAAGAAAATGAGAGATAGGAGAATGTTATAAAAAAATACCAAACACCGGCATGGGGACTTACATATCTGCAGCAGGAGCGTCTAGGCTGCCCGCCTTACCGCCTAGGTGACCGTCCAGCCGCCTAGTCCGTCCCACTCAGCTATGACCCCTAGGCGCCTAGGTTGGGGAACCTATGGAGCGCCTAGGGTGCCTAGGGTTTGCCTTGATAACTATGGTCATGATACTCCTATTTAGATTTCATATAAATAATAATAAATAGAGCTCCCACGATAAATTTGAGGAACTATATCTATATGGTTTCATTTTAAATTTGGATAAAGCGTTCACATTACATTGCTTAGTGTTGGATAATCAAGATATATGCATTACATTTAACTGTGCATCATATTCCATGTAGCCGTGTTATCTTCACCTTCATCATCTAAGCCCCAGTCCCAACTATGTTGGGGTCGGCTACATGTATCCTTCGTTTCCATTCAGCTCTATCATGGGCCATATTCTGGTTGAGATGTAGAGATTCAAAATCTCTTTATAAGCTCGTCGCATGTATTAGGTCTTCCTCTTCTTCTATTTATTGTGCTTGACTCAATAGCATTGCTTCGTATAGGTGCATTAGTTGGTCTGCGTTACGCATGTCTGTACCATTTGAGTCAACCCTCGCGCAACTTGTCCTCAATGCTTGCCACCCCCACTTTATTCTTGATATAGTCATTTCTCAAGTGATCTTTTCTTGAGAAATGACTATATCAGGATTAAAGCGGGGGTGGCGAGCATTGAGGACAAGTTGTGCGAGGGTCGACTCAGATGGTACGGACATGTACAACACAGACCAACACATTCAGGACAAGTAGTCGTGCTATCAAAAGAAAAAAATAGTTATCTAACGTTTAACATATTGTTATCAGGTGTTATCTGCATTTCTTGCATACTTCCAGTATGTCAAACTTTTTTCATTCTTGTTGGATGAAACCCGAATACCAAATTTGTGGTTGTGCTCTCCCACAATCATCATCGGTATGTTAGCTTATAAGTATTCATGTTGGAAATTGATATAAGACCAGGTTGTGATTAAATCAACGAATCCCGAAAAGGAAGATTCTAGAGTTATAAGAATATGAATTTATTAATTTTTCATGAGTCAACAGGTTCTCCTATGTTGCAATGCCTTAACGTCTTAGCAAGATAGTTTCCACCTTATGTACACATCTAAGGTTATGATATCTTTCCCTTTATATTATATATATATATATATATATATATATATATATATATATATATATATATAGAGAGAGAGAGTCAGGCTAGAATACACTCGAGTGTACAGATTATGTCGTACACCTCAATGGTGTTTGCCTATCTAGACCTTATCTTTCCAAAATCCAATCCATTGATCTTCATGGTTACAATAATAATAGGCCACACATAAAATTTGAGCTCATTTGGATGAGTGTAAGTCAGTCATCCAAGGACAACAAAATCAACGCACAAAACTAATTTAAAATGCATGATTCTTGCCTCCTTTAGATGCACGACCTATAAGTATTCAAATGAGCTAAAATTTATTATATAGTATGTTCTTAAGATATTTAAGATCAACGGTTTAGAATTTTCAAAAAGTTACTGCATCTTTAAAAATGACTGAGGTGTACGGTGCCTCCTGTACACTCGAGTGTACACTAGCCTGACTATATATATATATATAGGTAAATATCAACAGATACCCTGGTCATCATAGAAATACAACCATACTCCATTTCGTTATAGGTTAATGAGTGCTTGAGTTCCTATAATATGCAGTTCATGCTACTGTATAAGTTATACAGCCTCAAATATTGTAGTCAAAAGTCTAACAAAGATATCATCATCATCATCTAAGCCTCAATCTCAACCATGTTGGGGTCGGCTATATGGATCCATCTTTTCCAGTCAGCTCCGTTATGGTTCATATCCTGATCAAGATGTAAAGATTCAAAATCTCTCTTTATAGGCTATTCACATGTTAATTTAGGTTGCCTCTTCTAACAACGATATATGATCCTTAAAGTGCTTAGGTAGCCAATTTTTTACTCTTGCTTAGTTTCACACTTTTGTGTATGGCTATACTCCTAAGGCATGTAAGATGAGCTTTAAATAAGTATTGTGATGTTTTACATTATGACTAACATCTAAAAGGAGGAATACAAGTCCTTTACACAGAAACTGAATTAAAGACACAAGGTACAAGAGAACCCTAATATTAATGACATTGGGTACCCAAAATGGAATGAAAATCGCCGCCTTTGTCATGTAAAAGCCACAATTCGTGTTGGAGTATGCACATGGGCAAACATATTTAATATAGATGTTAGGGTCCTACCGTCCTACAAAAGAACATTGATACCAAGAATAGGCCTAGGTACAAAACAAGGACGAGATGCAGCAAAAATTGTGGTGTAAGCCAAGGTACATTCCCTTGGGGTGCCCTAACCCCTATGAGCCCAACTAGGTGCGCTCAGTGACAACTATTTGGTGGAATGGTACATGGAAGGATCTCACCTTCTACAACTTCTAGCCTGGTTACCTTCTTTTGCACCTAACCAATATGGTGACGAAGATTATTTTCTCTACAACAAGTACCGATATTAAAGGTTTTTTCTTGGTTGGGTAAGTGGCTCCTGATCAATGTTATAGAAAGCGGGAAGCGGGAGGCGAGCGGACGGGACCTTGTGGCCGTTTGAACGCCAGGCCGGCGCTCGAGCAGGCGCTTTTTGAAAAGCAGGTGCCTAATTTCCTATATATTTTTATACAAAATTACACACATTTGCATATAAATATATAATATCAGTTAGGAACTTTTATAGATGTATAAACCATGCGGTAAGTGTAAAATACCCTAATTAACTTAATAATAACATATTAATACATAAATATACTAAATTAATCAGAACTTGCCAGTATATGAAATATATACACTAGTGGTACTGGTACATACTACATACATAGTACATGGATATAGTAGTAGGCACATCACATGAGACATACATTATACTTTAATGGTACATAATATATAGTATAGAATAATAGAATATACATTATACATTAGTAAGAAGTACATGATATACACATTATCTAGTGGTACATATTATACTATGAAGTACACCTACATAGACAGTACATTAGTTGTACACATAACAGTACAAGAGAAACAAACATATGAATGTATAAGTAGCATAGATATGAATACAGTATTTTAGTATATCATTAGTAGTTTAGTAAAAAATATAGTAGCAATACATACGTATATATGTAATGTAGGTGCAGCTCTACTTACATAAAGATGTAATATAGGTGCAGCAGTACATACATACATAGTTTGTAGGAAGTAGCAGCAACAACATTTGACTACAAAAAACGAAAAAAGAAAGCATAACTACAAAAATGCCACGCCCCAAAATTAGGCGCGAAGTAAAGGGCTTTTTTCTTTGTTGGGTAAGTAGCTCCTGTTATGCTAATGTTGGAGGTGACTGGCCAAAGAGGCCATTTAACCATTCTAGTAGTATTCTCCTTCTCCATAGACTGACAGGAATACCAGAGTCATCAAAACAAACATGGGGGTTCTGGTGAATTATGAGCACGTTAAAGAAGTGACGATATTGTTGTTTTTCTTTAAACAAAGACATAGGAATTCACATTTTCTTGTTGGTTTTAGTGGTCAGATGCTCCTTCACTAGAAGTTATGTATTGAGCATGTGCCATAACGTCGTGGAAATAATAAAAAAGCTTACTTAGCCGAGAAAAGGGACTGGTATTACCCACACCAACCTTTGAAAATGGAAATGCCAATCGATACCAAAACTTAAGCACACGCAAATGAAGGCATAGTCAGAACAGTCCTAGTAAAGCTTTTTGATTTTAGATAATATAGCATAATACCAGTAGGATGCGATTGAATGTGCGTGCAAGATACCAGTATCAAGGAAATCAAGTTACCAATACGTACAGCCTAAAATGTTTTTCCCAATATGAGAAGGTAATACTGTGATCGGCAAGAAAATATCTTCCTGAGATACTTACTCTCCGGAGACAGACAAGCCTTAGTAATAAGGTAGCCAAAAGACTTAACAGGAGCCGAAGAGAACAAGGAAATAAGCCAGAACGGCAATGCTACGGCAAGAATAGCATGGTAGAAGGAAAAACTAAACAGTCAAAATTTCGTTTAGATGAACTGAAGATATATGTCACTTGACAATTCAGAAGAAGAAGAAAGTCGGAGGCACGAAGGATCACCTTCCACTCATGTGAATCAGAATTTCATCATCTCCCAACTCGCCAATGGAGAACTCCTCAAGCCGACCAGCGCTCCTATCAATAGCCTCAATCGCCAGTTGCGTGGGACCAACATCTCGGTATTGATATTGATAGAAGTCGGCATTCCTTAAATTCACAATCCTCCAGACGCGAGGATCGTGGGCGAGAAGCCACCAATGGCGGCAGACTGCTTGGGCCGAGCAGAGTATTTCGGCCACACCAATCTTCTCAAAGATCAAAGATAGTGCATCCCATGGCATACCCGCCCAATCCCTGAGCTTTGGCTTCTTCCTCCAGACAGCCTTACATTTTCCCTTCCCCCTTCCCCCTCTGCCAAATGCACCCCAGCCATGGCCCCGGCCCCGGCCCCGGCCAAGGCCACCTCTTCCACTTTGTCTCCCACCGCCGGGTGCCACTATCCCTACCGGCTCTTTCCCTTTCCCAGAGGCACCCCTTTCGCCTCCGCCACGTCCCCCAGTCCTTCCTCGTTGCCCGCTGCCACGACCAGCTCTCCCACCGTCTAAACCCGCTCCAGATCGGCCATTCCCCCTACCTGCGACCGTCAGACTGCTCACACCGTTGATCAGATCAGTCTCAGTGTTTTGCCTTCGAGAAGGGCCAGGGGGAGCGCCTAGTGTCTTTCTCTCCATTCGTTAGGGTTTCAACCGCACCGGAGCAGCACGCCCACTCCCTCCTTCCAGGGTCGAGGCGCGATTATAGTTACGGAGGGAAAACCGAGTAGACGGGCGGAGAGAAGTATGATTCGTGCGCCCGTGATAGTCGCATGCCGTCAATGCCACCAAAATATAGTGCAGATTATGAATTTGAATATGATGCCTTATACTCATTGAGAGAAGTCATTGTTGAATTTTGAAATTCAATAACATAGTATAGTAGAACAGAATCAACCTTCTGGCGGGTTCTAAAAAAAGTGTTTGCTGAATAAATGTAGTTAGTTTACTCAGTAGACTGTTAGACATTATTGAGGACCGAGGATCCACAAGGGAAGATGTGGCGAGGAAGAAAGGAGGGAGGAAACAAGGATGGGACTGACTTGAAATTAAAAAATCGTTTTACTTGTAATTCGCCACCAAACCCCTTTTTGCTATATGTGAAACGAATTTCAATTTTCTACTACAACGCAGACCAAGTTGAAAATGCTATTTTATTATAACGAATTAATGATAAAACTATAATTTATAGATGAAGTAGAATTTCAAATTTAAATATTTTTTGATAGTATATATAGTAGTGTTAGTAGAGACATAGTTGGTTGTATTCAGCTAATATATAGTGAACAGCATTACATGATTGTTATTATATATAGAAATCTAAAATGTTAAGTCGAGTATTAAAATTAAATAAATAGTAACTAACATCTCCCAACACGCATACAATATAGTGGAAGCATAACATTCTATCACAAGATAACATCCTCGTACATGCTATTAAAGGAAAAACTTTAAGCATAATATATCATGTTATATTATTTATGTATGAGAGAAACAAAGTAATAATCTAGTGGACTTTTTTGTGTAGAAGGCTCACCACCATAGCAAGATTTTCTAGAGTTGTGGTTACAGTCACTTCTTGTCCTTCATAGTGCTCCTCACGTATGAACACTTCGTTTATAAACATGCACATGGCAAACAAAAGAGTGGATGAGTGCACTTAGGTGCTATCAAGGCAGATGTAATAAAATGGATATGTTATTTAACATTATAAAATCATAAACACAAATAGCTACGTTGTTCTTAATTTGTTACCACTGTATGAATTGAGTAAACGTCGTTTTCATGATTTCACACCCAAAGTGAGCATAATACATGTTAAGTAATCGCTAACTTGATTTTGCCCAAAGGTGAGCAGGATATCACCCAACGGTGAGCATGATTACATGCATAAGTGAGCATGGGTACCGCAATGCTCAATAAACATATCAAGGAATAAGCAATATACACTCGTAGTTATCCATACATATTGAATTTCTTGAAGGGCTACTCGTAACACATTATGAGCATGGTCATAATCTTAGAGGAAAGGAAGCATGACAATATTCACCAATTGTCATTATTTAGCTATTGGCAATAGAAAACATAAAAGTGGAGTAACTAATCACTTGCATACATACATGAAACACTCATATAAATTTATTAGAGAGAAATCATCATCCAGGTCTGATGTTACATGACCCACTTGTGATGTGAGGAGAAACGTAATGTGTGTATTTGGATCCTTTGTGGAAGCCATGAACTCTTAAAACAAATCAATGAGGCCATAATCGTCCATGAAGTCGGGTTATCTCCTTTCATATCAGTGAAATTAAAAAATGGCCCAGGCGGCCGCTTAATCAGCCATGACCCTCATCTGCCTAATTTAGCCCCTAAGCGCTTGGTTAAGCGTTTTGAACATAATCACTCACTTTTTGTCCGCCTCACCTATTTTTCCTGCTTTTTTCCCACTTTGTTTAAAAATACTAATGTAAGCATCTAACATTAATTAATTACATAATCCAAGTAGTGTCGACTATAATATATGAAACTTGTATACTTTAAATGTTCTATCATATAGCTAGTCCTAATTTAAAATGCATACTTTGTGTATAAGTTGTAATTATTGGGTACTGTTGTACTGTATCTAAGTAAATATCATATTACTCTATTATACTTCTAATGTATGATTATTTTATTGATTTCCTTGTTGCTTTCAGTGATCAATGATTGGTACTACCGACTAGTATTACTTTAGTGATTACTTTAAATCAATAATTCATAGTTTGTTATTTACAATTACTGATCTACTTGTTGATTTTAGTGATTAGAGATATTGATTAATAGTAAAGTATTGATGAATACTTAAATAATTACTGATTTGTTGATTAGATATGTATAGAAGTTCCTTAGAAATATATTTTTATATACACATACATGTAATTTTGTATAAAAATATATAAAATTTAGACACCTGCTTTTTCAAAAATTGCATGCCTACCGCTTAATCGGTTACAGAGTGTTGTCTGCACGCCTCCCACTTTCCGCTTTCTGATACCTTGTTTCATATACATTTTAGGTTAAATTTTGGATTTAAGGTCCAATTGTAGGGTGATAGTGTAATGATTATCCTTCCACAATCCTATTGTAATGAACCAAAATTTAAAACTCTTATCCTATTCCATGATTAGAAATCTAGTAAGATTGGTTTCTTAGATTTGGCCAAACAAGGATAAAAAATTAAAGCACATTTACATAATGACTTAATTATATGCCAGTATGTAAATAAAATCATGAAATATGTTACATATATTTTCTTTACTAACATAATGGCTAAATAAAAATAAATTATATGTTTTGGAGTAACAAGGGTAATTCTATGTCCATATATATTAACTATGTTCTGTTATTTAAATAAATATGAAATTAATGGATTAAATATGTAAAATGTAGAATTTCATGCATAATAATAATATATAACTATTTTGTAACAATGTGAAATTAATTAGACTCTAATTGAAGATGACCAGTATATATGTAGGTGATGAATGTGCATTCATCGCCTCGTTTGGCCCATTTTGCTTGCATTCTCACGTTTATTGACCATATCTTGTAATATTTGACTTGTCTTGGTTTGATCGGAATTGTCCCTATTTTTATTGGATTTTTGCACCTTTGTGCAGTTCATTTTGGGCATTGGGCCTGATCTTCTCGGCTCATGACCCTATTTGGGGCCTTGGCTAGCCTGGTCAGCAGCAGTGGCTCCCCTTCCTTCCCCACTAACCCAGCTTGCCCTAACCGCGGACAGCTATCCGCGATCTCTCCCTCACCCTCTCATGGAATCACGACCATCCACAATGCAATAACCACGACCAGTCCCCGTCTTCACCTGACTGCGACCCGCGATCACCTTCGCGTCTTCCGCACCTAGACCTCCCTGTTTGATTGTGGTCTACGCCATCACCCAACCGTGACGTCGCCCTCAACTCCTCACCCGATCGCGACCTGCAGCGGTTCTTTCCTGTCTCCACGCCCACCTGCACCAGACCACGATCGTGGTTCTCTTCTCCTTGCCCTCGGTTCTCCGTCCATGCCAACAACCGCGACCAACGTCGCCTATGCATAACCGTGACCTCCTCCGCTTCCCACGACCTGCACCCGCAATCGCGACCTGCTACTCTCCCAGGACAGCGATCAACAACATCACCACGACCTGAGGACTCCTCTCACCACACCGCGATCGCCAACAACCGCGACCGCGGCTTCTCCACCCTCAAATACCACGACCTCTCCAGACGATGGCCGCACCCACGGTTTCTTCACGTCCAGACCGCGACTGCTCTTCCCCGCCAACTGATCACGACCTGTGGTCCCTTCTTTCTATCTGTTGCCAACTGCCTCTCTTTAACGCCAATAGCCGCGCCGCCAGGTCGACCTCAGACGACGCCGCGACCAACCCTAACAACAGCAACCTCTGTGATCACTGCATCTTCATCCACCTGGGATGCAATGTCGAGCAACCTCCAGCATCTTCTCTAACCTCTTCAACCGAGGTGCTACTGTCATCCAAGCAATCTCAACAGACCTCGACCTTGTTGCTTTGTAGACCGTGACCATCCTACACCGCGGTCGCGAGAACTACTTCAAAGATTGCGACCAGGAGCCTATGTTAACAACTGCGACCAGTAGGGCAAAGAACCATGACCGGGTCTGTAAGACCTCGACCGAGGCACAGCGGACAGCACCCAGCCGGGCCTATAAATAGGCCCTGACCCCCCCTCACTCGAGGCATCCTCTCCAGACGTCATAAGGCTCGTCTACAGGTCTGCCTGCGATCTCTACAGCCAAGAGCCTGCCTCCGTGGTGGTCTTGTGCCCCCGTTCACCCAGATGTGAGGTAGAAACCCACACCTGCCTCCGTGGTGGTCTTGTGCCCCGGTTCACCCTGAGGTGGAAACCCATATCTGCAAGCCACTCCATCCAGATCCAGATCTATTACATCTACGTCGTGCCTACGCTGCCTTCACGTCCACGAGCTGCTCACCCTGTTGTGAGCAAGGACTACGAGAAGAGAGAGAAGGTGGAGAGAGAATATATGCCCCATCTGCTGTGGTGTTCTTCCCTTCTCATCCAGATCTGCCCCGACATTGTGTAGAAGTATGTCTCTCCACCGAGCTGCGATCATCTTCTTCACCATGCTCATGGCGGAATCTTTCCTCTCTCTTGTTCTTCTTATTTTTCTCACCATGAGCGAGTAGTTTCCTTTTGCTGGGTGCAGGGACTAGCCCCGCTGCCCATGCTTACATGTTCTTTTGTTAAACATTCCATGACATGTATATAACTTTTTATTTCGTTGTTAATCGTCGATATTTGCTTGTAGATTGATCGCATGCTTGCTTTTATCTTGTTCTTTCCTATGTTGCGAGAACCTCAATATGTAGGATAGAATGTTGATTAACGCAATTGACTCCCTGACTAGAAATAGAATGAGATTCCCTGAGGTCGTAAGTGAATGATCTGTAAAGGGACGAGCCATCTAGCCCACGGTGACGCTTCTGTGTGCCTAAACATCCTAACGGAGGGCCACAACTTCAGTTGGATATCTGTATCTTCGAAACCGTAAGTGCATGATCCGGATGGCGACGAGAAATCTGATGCCTAAGGTGATGCTTACGCAAACCTAAACATCCCTCTGGGAGGGTTTGTAGCAGTTCTAGTTGGATAGTTAGATCTTGCATGGATGTTTGTGATTGGATATGTTTGCATGTGCAGTGGCAATGAAACCTAGGACCACCCCAGCAATCTCCATCATTAATCTTTAATCAACTTTTAATCCTTGTAACATCCCTGACCTGGGTTATGTACTAACCCTAGATGTTTTGCCTAATTAAGTTGATTAAATGCTTGCTCTTATACTTTGAAAAGTAATTAAGGCTTTTGAGGAACTTATATTTCAATTTCAGTCTTTTTTTAATAATGTTGAAACATTGTTTTGTTACTTTTGGACTAAAGTGCAAATTACCCAAGTTGAGGGGTTAACTTGCAAATTGCACATGATAAGATGTTCCTCTGATGTTGAGACATCATAAGAATGAATATGATGTAGTGATATGGTTTTCACAAGCTTGGGCACCAAGATAAAGCTTATAGAGCAATCCTTGTGCATTAAAACCTAGTTTTGGTATAATGTGCAAATTACCCAAAACCTAGGGTTCAATATGCAATATATCACCTCTAGAGGGTCTCTCATATTTCTTGGCATCAAATAGAGTAAATAAAATGAGAGGGGCGTCTCATTTGTGTTGGATAAATTGGACATTATGATAAATCCCTTTGTTTCGATGATGACAAACATTTCATTCTTGTTGATCTAACGCGCTACTTGAGTGTTGCAGGAATAAGGTGGATGACAAAGCTCTAGGGAATCTATATGCTTGAATGATTGTAAATGTCATGAAATGTAATCAATTGTAAACTTGTACAAATATATAATGTACAAGTACTTAGACTTCATGTAAATCAAGCGTTAGATCTTCCCTAGCTAAACACCACACTTAGATAAGTCATCCCCTTCAATAGTGTCACATATGCACACTCATACACACACTTAGTGCCTTAATTGAAAGATTGAAACAGGGTCAATCTCGGTCGACAAACTCCTCGACCGAGACACTCTCGGTCGACAAACTTCTCGACCGAGAAAGACCCAAATAGCCGTTAGACACAGCTGACAAAGTAGTTGGTAGTTGTAAATGAACGTTGATCCAGAGAGCCTGTCGGTCGACAAAACTTCAACCGAGTAGGTATCTCGGTTGACAATTTCTCGACCGAGATGGACTCTGACAGCAACTGCAGAATAAAGCAACTAGTCGTTACTAATGCAACTAACTTATACCTAACGGCTAGTTAAGCACTTAGAACCCCCTAGAAAGTGTCTAGAACGTCCTTAAGCACTTGTAGGTCATTCCTATAAATAGGACATGCCTTAGGACACCTAAATACACCTAAGCTACACTTGTGCTACACTTGAGATTGAATACTCATTGGCAATCTGTTTTGAGCAATAGAGCAATTCCAACATTGGCTATTCATTCCCATTGCTCCTATTTTCGTGTCCTATAGGCTAGCATCTCCTTTCCACAGCACTTACACTTCTACACTCATTGGTTAGGAGATCAATACGCTTGATATAGGCAAATCAAGCCTTGTGCTTAAAAGGATAAGTTGTAATTTCTGTTTTCCTTCTTGTTCCTTTTATTCTTTGTATTCTCCTTGCTACTCCTAGGGTTGGAGGCTGCAGATTGGAGAAGGTTCTTCTCGGAGGAGAAGGTGGACTTCAAGCTACTTCAAGAAGGCTATCGCAACGGGAAGCTACTTCAAGAAGGCTATTGCAACGGGAAGCTACTTCAGGAGGAAGGCTGCTTCAAGGTTGGTGCAATTACTTCTAGGTGAAGGCTGCTTCAAGGTTGGTGCGATTACTTCTAGGTGAAGGCTGCTTGAAGGGTTTAGGGAGAGAATTGTAATTTTATGTAAAGTCCTTGCGAGGTAATAAAATTAAATTCTTTCCAAATCCCGGTTGGGTAAGCAACCGGGTAGTGGACTGACAACTTTAGTATTTGCTAAAGTTGGAACCACTCTAAATCCTTGTCCCCTTGTCCAATATTTTGTGATTGGTTGTTTGAGTTCAATAATTGTTAAAATTATTTAAAAACTCTATTCACCCCCCCTCTAGTGTTTTTTCAATTGGTATCAGAGCAGGCTTCAAGGAACCCTAACCAGGTCTTGAAGAATGGAGGGTAATGGTGATTACAATCGCAACAAAAGGTGCATCTTGGACAAATCTACAACATGTTGCAATTGGTGCTTAGGAACAAGCCACACAACAACTAGCTGCCCATGGAGATCAAAGAAGGAAGATGAACACAAGGATTGTCTTATTGCTACAACTAGTGAAGAAGAAGAAGAGGTAAGTCTTTTTGATTTATCTAAAGAAGAACTAGTTGCTAGTCTTGAAGAGACACATAATAAATATGTTGAGTGCAAGAAGAAACTAAAGAAATCTAATAAAGCAAATGATGAATTACATGCTAAGCTTCTTGCTATTACATCTGAAAATGAAGATATTAAAATGATCATTGAAGATCATGATATTAAGATAAAATCTATAGAGGCAAATTGCAATCTACTTTCTTTAGAAAAGATTAATTTGCAAACTCAAGCGAATGATCTTCAAAAACAACCCATCTTATGCACCCATCTAGATTATGATTCTATTGTCAAAGAAAGAAATCCATTGTCATCTAACCTAGATCAAGCAAAACTAGATATTAAAGAAGAGAATGGATGAGATTGCCAAGTTACAACAAAAAGTTAGTAGTTTAAATAATAATGGCATTCTTGATCAAATCTTAGATAATCCCTATCATCAAATTGGGAGAAGAGGACTAGGTTACAAGCCTAAGGGGAAATCTTATCAACAACCTAGTTGGAGAAAGACACGAGCACATCAATCTATATATGTACCTAAAGGAACAAATACATTTGTACCAAAGAACAACCTAGAACAAAACCATAGAAAAAGACTTGAGGTTGATTCTATATGTTGCCATTATTGCTTACGTCTTGGACACTACTCTTTTTCATGCCCATACAAGAAAAAGGATGTTGATTTGGTATGGGTTCCAAAACCCCCAAATTGAATTGATTAGACTAAGTTGAGATATGACCAAAGACTTTAAATTGCATATCTTTATGTCTATCTCAACTTAACATAAAAAATGATTCAAGTAACTAAAATTTTTAACTTATCTCAATTAAGGTCCTCAAAACTTAAAGATTTGAATATGATTTTTAAATTGCATAATTGAATTAAATATAGTCTATATTTTACTTGGAAGCAATAAATAGTTCTGAAGATAATACAGAAACCTTGTCGGTCGAGAAATCGTCGACCGAGCAGTCAGTCGGTCGAGAAATCTTCGACCGAACAAGTCACTGATTTCAGTCTGCAGTAAAATTGTTGAATAATTTGATTGATCAAGTGGCTATCTATTTGCTGTTAATGACTGTTTTACATGCAAAACAAGTTGAAGATCATTTTTTTAATATAAATGATATCATTTCGATTGATCCTCTAAATAAGGAAAAACTTAAAATCATGTTTAGAAATCACTATTTTATAATGTTTTACATGATTTTTTAAAGCATCTCCTGGTATATCTATATAGAAATCATGTGTTATGACATTTAGTTTAAATGATCACAATCACTGTATTTCATGGAATTATCATTTTATTGTTCTATCATTACATCATGGATATGCTTTCACTATTTTATCATTCAGCTCATAAAGATGATGCTATGTTACATAGAACAAATAGATAATGATTATTGTATGCATGGATCCTTGATGATGCATAGGCAAGAAAAATGATTCATTGGTGATTTGTTGCTTAGAAAAAGAACTTTAAGGTTTGCAAAACATAAAATAAAGAATTTCTCAATTGGTATCTATAAGAAATTGAGATATCATTCATGCCTTCAAGGATATATGTCTTTTCTTGAAGAATCACATGATTAATATGAACAGAAATAGGACTTGATTTATGCACTCATAGTAAAAAGGACATCATTCATAATAGGTTTTATTCAAAGTAATTTAATTGATATCTCTTTAAGTTATCTGCAAAATTTATACTTCACATGTGAAATCTGCAGATTTTGCCTCTTGGTTGAAATACAATTTAGCCAAGGGGCGCTATGGTCGTAGTCAAGGACGACCTAAAATAAGCTTTGACAAAATGCTTATTTGGACATCATTTTATTATACTTAATCTTAGTATACTTTTGATAAAGGTCAAAATCAAAATTTAAAATCATCTGTGACCTTAGAAGCTTTAAATTGCTTTAATGGTAAGATTAAGGGGGAGCTCATACAAACAAATTTGATTATTTGATTAAAAAGATTTTGAAGCTTGTTACGACCTTAGTACCTTTACTCTTGGTTATGAAGACATCTATGAATTTCATAAAAATGATATATCTTAAAGGAACTCTCTAAACAAATCGGGATTAATATCCTTTGCATTTGGATGGAGACATTTTTATTAAAGGATTCTCATTTGACTTTTAGGGCTTAACATCCCTTGATAGATGAGAAATCAATATATAAGCTTAAGGGAATCTCATATCATTTCAAGGCTTAACATCCTTTGCAAATGATTGAGAAACAAATTGTGGCTAAATTAGACAAAAATGATATTAAATCCATGTTCCTAATAGAATATCTATTTAAGGGGGAGCATAGTATAAAATTAAGGGGGAGAAGAAATATAAAATATTCACCCTGGATATCTTTTGAAATGTCAAAGGGGGAGAAAGAATATAAAATCAAAAATATAAATGAGTTTCATCTTGATGGCCAAGCACTCACTTGCAAAACAAGAATGGCTACAAAAGGTAATCTTCAGGTATGAAACTCACATGCTTTATATTTCCTTATTTCATATTTAGGAAATGTTTGTCATCTTCAAAAAGGGGGAGATTGTTGGATAAATTGGACATTATGATAAATCCCTTTGTTTCGATGATGACAAACATTTCATTCTTGTTGATCTAACGCGCTACTTGAGTGTTGCAGGAATAAGGTGGATGACAAAGCTCTAGGGAATCTATATGCTTGAATGATTGTAAATGTCATGAAATGTAATCAATTGTAAACTTGTACAAATATATAATGTACAAGTACTTAGACTTCATGTAAATCAAGCGTTAGATCTTCCCTAGCTAAATACCACACTTAGATAAGTCATCCCCTTCAATAGTGTCACATATGCACACTCATACACACACTTAGTGCCTTAATTGAAAGATTGAAACAGGGTCAATCTCGGTCGACAAACTCCTCGACCGAGACACTCTCAGTCGACAAACTTCTCGACCGAGAAAGACCCAAATAGCCGTTAGACACAGCTGACAAAGTAGTTGGTAGTTGTAAATGAACGTTGATCCAGAGAGCCTGTCGGTCGACAAAACTTCGACCGAGTAGGTATCTCGGTCGACAATTTCTCGACCGAGATGGACTCTGACAGCAACTGCAGAATAAAGCAACTAGTCGTTACTAATGCAACTAACTTATACCTAACGGCTAGTTAAGCACTTAGAACCCCCTAGAAAGTGTCTAGAACGTCCTTAAGCACTTGTAGGTCATTCCTATAAATAGGACATGCCTTAGGACACCTAAATACACCTAAGCTACACTTGTGCTACACTTGAGATTGAATACTCATTGGCAATCTGTTTTGAGCAATAGAGCAATTCCAACATTGGCTATTCATTCCCATTGCTCCTATTTTCGTGTCCTATAGGCTAGCATCTCCTTTCCACAGCACTTACACTTCTACACTCATTGGTTAGGAGATCAATACGCTTGATATAGGCAAATCAAGCCTTGTGCTTAAAAGGATAAGTTGTAATTTCTATTTTCCTTCTTGTTCCTTTTATTCTTTGTATTCTCCTTGCTACTCCTAGGGTTGCAGGCTGCAGATTGGAGAAGGTTCTTCTCGGAGGAGAAGGTGGACTTCAAGCTACTTCAAGAAGGCTATCGCAAGGGGAAGCTACTTCAAGAAGGCTATTGCAACGGGAAGCTACTTCAGGAGGAAGGCTGCTTCAAGGTTGGTGCAATTACTTCTAGGTGAAGGCTGCTTCAAGGTTGGTGCGATTACTTCTAGGTGAAGGCTGCTTGAAGGGTTTAGGGAGAGAATTGTAATTTTATGTAAAGTCCTTGCGAGGTAATAAAATTAAATTCTTTCCAAATCCCGGTTGGGTAAGAAACCGGGTAGTGGACTGACAACTTTAGTATTTGCTAAAGTTGGAACCACTCTAAATCCTTGTCCCCTTGTCCAATATTTTGTGATTGGTTGTTTGAGTTCAATAATTGTTAAAATTATTTAAAAACTCTATTCACCCCCTCTAGTGTTTTTTCAATTTGAATTATCATGGAGGAGAGAGAATCTTGACATTAAAATAATCAAGATTTAAGCATATATGGAGCTTTAATTTAATTTCATGCAAAAAGAAATAAATTAACTGAGGAGCCCTTCAACCAAAAGTTGAGGAATGTGTTTGCAATAAGATGGACGAGCTTGTGCCTTTCTTGGGCATAAACAGATTTTGGTCGAGTGGAAGCCACTCATAATAATATAAAATAAAGTATTATCCACTAAAAGTTGAATAATAATATAAAACTCCTTAAGATGCTTAATTCCTTTTCCATTAATCTTTAGATAATGGAGAGGTTTTTTTTGTAAGTAATGGAGATGGTTTCGTGGCCAAGAAATGGAGGGGAGTTTGGTGGATATTATTTTGGAATTAAAGAAAATACTTTTCTTTTTCTATTTCCTTAAAAACCCATATACATATCTCTTATGTATATCTTTTGCAATACACATGAGAACTGTTCCCTTAGTTTCTTTCTCTTTTCACCTTGCTTTGGCCGACCAACGGAGAGTTCTGGAGCATAGGAAGGACGACCAAACCTGTTGGTAAGTTTGGATCATCATCTACCTCAGATTCATGGTGGAAACCCTAAAACAAGGCTTGATTAATGGTTTTCTTCACACGATTTTCATTTCTAGCCATCTTGTTCACCCAAAAGTTGAAGGACGGACCTTGGACAACTGCTGGAACTCCATCCACCATTAAAACCATGGATCTTGGAGCTTTGGATCAGTTCTAGAGGCGGGTTTTATAACTCTAACCCCTATGCATTGCTAATGCATCCATACTTTTAATAATCGTTGGCTACTTTTCTTCTTAGATACTCTTTTTAGTTCTTGCTATAATTTCCGTGAAGAACAACAACAGTTCTTGGCTGAACAGAGGAAGACGAAGGTGACATCATTCTAGATAAATATCCAAAAAGTTACTTTACCAAACAGTTTGTTTTTTTTGCTCAAACGGTTTCCCAAATCGTTTGGGAGCAAACGGTTTCACTAAACTGCATAGAAGCAAACAGTCCAAGACCGTTTGGTGGCTTTGACCAAGCGTTGACCATTTGGAGACATGTTAAGAATAATGTAGGTCAATTCTCCATCAATAATTATTAATTAACTTCAATTGGTTCACTAGTTGAAGGTCCAACAATCACCAAAACCCTAATTGGGTTAGGTGCTGATTTGATAATTGAATAAGTTTGAAATTTGGGTTGAGTGACCCAAACGGTCTCAAGACCATTTGGAGGTCTAGGGTTAGGTATGGTTAACCAATTTAAGATTCAAATATATTAGATTGAAGTGTATTCGATTGCTAATTTGGTGACTAATCCTAGGATCCAAACCCTAAATAAATGACATGGTTAATGATGATGTGATGGGCAAACGGTCTCAAGACTGTTTGGGGAATCACCCAAACGATCCCAAGACCGTTTGGGGGTCACCCAATACCGTTTGGAGGTTTAGGGTTGACTATGGATAGGTGTTTGAAGATCTAATGATGCTATGTTGAAGAGCAATCAATATTTGATATGGTGATCAATCCAATGAGCCAAACCCTAATTGGTTAACTTGGATTTTGATGTTGGCTTGGGCAAACGGTCTCAAGACTGTTTGGAGGTCATCCAAACGACCTCAAGACCATTTTGGGTCAGGTCATGTTCAATTTGGATGATGGTCCAATAGTTTCAAAGTAATTAGACTCACATTGGTTAATGTTGAAGGATCATCGATTCTAAACCTTAATTCAAGTGATTCAAACCCTAATTGATGACCAATTGAGGGTCAATTGAGGGTCAAATCAGTTGAAGGTTGACCTAATTAACTCGATTGAAGTATGATGATAAGCCCAATTGATGATTGGTTACATGTATTCAATGGTTGAAGGAACCAACATTGGAAACCCTAATTCAATTGAAGTGGTTAAGACCCTTTTTGGTCCTTGCGGGTTTGAGGGAGTTTGGACCAAACGGTCTCAAGACCGTTTGGGACCAAATGATCCCAAACCGTTTGGATTCATGCGTTTTCAAAAGTCTACTTTAGCAAACGGTTTTGGGAGTCTACTTTAGTAAACGGCCTCAAAAGTCAACTTTAGCAAACGATCTCAGTGGTTGTGCAAGACTGCATGGAGGTCTAAACGGTCTTAGACCGTTTGGATGTTTGTGGTCAAGATCGTTTGGGGTCTTTGTAGCCAGGATTGTTTGGTGAATAATTATCCAAAACCACATGGATACTTAAAGTGGTTAAAGGTTAAGTTGGTTAATCGTTTAATACAAGATGTAATCAAAGATGATTATGGTACTTGTATCTTAATGGGATAGTGTGATTAATATCCAATAAGTAGTTAAGCCTTAATGATCATAATGGTAATGACAAAACCCATGATGTCAATTCTCTTTCATGTTGAGTTGACTTAGCCTAATCAAGGCTGAAGTAAACATCATCCTATAAAGGATGAGAGAGAAAGGATTACCTACATAAATGTTAATTATGTAATGGACTCTTATTATGAATAGATATCTAATTAGGGTATGATCCATGATAGTGAGATCATGAAACCCTAATTATGAAGGTTAAAGAATCATAACCCTAACTGAGGGTATTATTGGAAGTAATCTTAAGACATGGTGATGGTATGATCTCAATTCATAGTGATGACATGATAAACCTTAATTCAAGGAACTTTGATGACCACTCCTACTTGGGGTGAACAGTAAACCCTAATTCAGGGTATGTTGAATATGAACCCTAATCAAGGGTGATGCAATGTGAATAGTAAACCCTAATTTAGGGTATGTTGAATATGAACCCTAATCAAGGGTGATGCAATGTGAATAGTAAACCCGAACTCCAAATAAAGTAAATGAAAGTGTGAAACCCTAATTCTGGGTTATGCCTTATAGCATGAAGCTCTAAGGTTGGATAATGAAATGATATGTCGCACCCCGATCTCACACTAACCACAACCCACGAGATTAGGGCGCGACGGAGGGATTTACACACAAGCCAAACCACTCATAACTTTTTAAACATTTTAAAGACATTAAAATGATAACCTAATTTATGCTGTAAACTAAAGCTAAACAAACTGTGAAAGCATTTTTATTAAACTGACTAGAAATATAAACAAAGTCTACAACATATTACATTGTTCGACATAAAGTAAAGCATAACAGTTAATTTACAACTTTATACACATTCCACATACACACTCTCTCTCACCCACACCGTCCCAAGGATCGAGGGGAAAGGACTAAGAGACCTCTAACTATGCTAGCTACATATACCTTCAATAGATTAAGCGTTAGGATGAAAAGATCCTTCCAATTCCTGGAACTGTTACTGACCTAAAAAATGTTTGAGTAGAGGAGTGAGCCTACTCGCTCAGTGAATAGCATTTCATTTAGCTATCACTAAACAACTCATCAGATATATAAAAATTGAAATAAAGCATAAGTGCAGTACTAAGCAGGGCAGTTCTAATGACATAGCAGATTTACAGATAATAATCACATTTCTATGCAACAATAGATATTTTAAACAAATAAACAGTTATAGAGAATTAGCACAGAAGTTCAAATCTCTTAACATATTAAATTTACTGTGATCCTATATGATTACATTTTTATATTATTATGCCCCAATCATATGCAGTGTACTCTGCATACAAAGATCTGTAGCGAACTACGATCCCACCATACAAGACTTAGCGACACTCCCGGGGAATGCTAAGTCTGACTGCTGTCTTGGTCTGCGTCAGGACTCTCAGGCTCACACGTCCTCACTGCACTCTCAAAAGAGTGTACTCTAGACTCCTCCTCTAACCTGAGCACACAGACAGAGAGTCTGGGTTACCACCGTGACACACGCACGAATTATTGTTGAATAACCCCTATTTACTCCAGTGCCACCGTGACACATGCACAGATTATTGTTGAACACCGCCTTTCTGTCCTCGTGCCACCGTGACACACGCACAGATTATTGTTGAACACGAGTCACCGACCATCTAGACACACGCTAGGTAGGTCGTTTCACCCCAAGGTGCAGACCTCTCGAGGGGTTCTACGGTGTAAGGGCACCTAAGTCTATTAACTGATTAACATATAAACACTTAAATAGGAATATCACATTTTATACTTATTTCACATTCTGAACATCACTTGAAAACACATATACATCATTTGTCATCTTTAAACATGACTCAGTGTCAACTTATCCAGTTTCGATGCTAAACATCCATTTTATGCTCAACGTATACATTGCAGTTGTAATACAAGAAATTATATCATTTTCATCAATCATATTACGTATTTCAAGTTCCAATGAATCTATCATACTCTATTGTATGTGCTACACTGTTTAGGAGTTATACCAACTGATACTGAAGCAATTAAGCACTTAAATTGAGTTAAATAATGATTTCTGAATGAACTGCCACTCACAGTGGTTCGGGATGTCCAGATTCGTCTGGAATTGCGTCTAGAGACCAGTTTCTGGGAAAATTTCAGTTTTCTTCTGCCTTGGATTAACTTGTTTATTATTCCTTGCTCAAAATTGGAATTCAAGGGACAATTCCCTGCTGCTTGGCGCACCAAAATTGCCCCCCTCTAGGCCACGCACAACATCCACGACCTGCTGCTACTTGCCGCTGGTTCAGGTTGCTAGACGGCTAGCTTAGGTGGGCGGGTGGCTGCGGATTTGTACATGGACCACCAAGACGGAGTCGAGGCGACGTTTCTAAGGTGTTGGCCGCGCCAAATAAAGCTCCTGGCCACTGCTTCTTGCAGTTGCGGCTGCTGCAAAGTAGGGCGCCGCCCCTCTTGATAGGTTGGCGCAGGTGGCGCAATAGAGGCGAGATGCTACGATTCCCTGCCTTGGGCTCTTGGTCGGAGTCAAGGGCAGTGTTTGGTGTTGTTGGTCGTGCCCAAGGTGGCTCCTAGCTGGCCTCCCGGCAGCTGTGCAGCCGCAACTCCTTGCTACAGGTCGGCTGCAGGTAGGGTGTCGCCCTAGGGCAAGGATGAAGAAGGAGGTAGGGATGGTGGAGGAAGGAAGGAGGAAGGAGAAGCCAGACTGAATCGGAGCTAAGGGCTCAAGAATCGCCCCTAATTTCTCCTCTGCTGCAGCCGATCGGGCTAGCAGCTGGTCTGTGCGCCGCTTTCAAGCGGTAGTCCTGTTTTATCGGGTGAAATAATTTGGGAAAGAAGAAGATAAGGGTAAGGGGCTATTAGTTATGGAAATTTGTAGTCAAGTCCAAGAAAAATAAAAAGGCTATAACTTTTGCCTCGAGGATCCGATTGAAATGATTTCTTTTACAAATTTTCAAGCACAAGATTCTCTACAACCTCAAGGCAAGAAATCATGCTAATTAGCTTGTCTCAGCTAATCAAAATACTAATCACTTCTTGGGTACATATTTAACTTCACGATTAACACTACAATTATCATTAATTACCTCAGATGATTAAATCTCAACTATTGATTCACATCTTAGCTTATCTTGATTATCCATGATGTTTAGCAAGATACTTAGCACTAATCAAGGTACTTCACGCTAATTGAGGTATTTATTGACTAACCTCAATGTGGGTTGTAAAATGATAAGTCATTAATCCTAATTGAGCAAAGGGAATGATTAACCCTAATTGAGGTGAAAAAGGGAAACCCTAACCCTAGTAAGGGCATAGTGGTGCAACCCTTGAATAGTGATGTTATCATTATTTTGTATTATGCTGATATGAAATTGTTGTATCTGTTATCATTTGTACTAATCATGCAAGTTTTATGAGATAGTGAACATAGCCAGGTATGAGCTATGATGCTTTGTTTATTGAAAGTGCTTTATGAGCCTTATAAGCAATGATATGCTATGTTGCCTAGTGAAAGGAAACAAAAGAGCTTGATAGGCTTTAAGAGCTATGTGAAATACCTGCATTGCAATTATCATGTTTATATTGTCATGTGACTTGATGGAATTAAGTTACATGTTAAAGTGGTAACAAGTGTTTTTATGATCTAAGGGTTTGAATACCCATATTCTTGAATCATGATGATGAGCTGATAAGGGATTGAGTTCCCAATGCTATTAAAGTTATGAAATGAACTTGATATAAATGGTACTCATTCTTTATAGTAATGGTTATAAAGGTTTATGTTTGAAAACATGCATGCTGCTAAAAGAATGTTGTAATGCACTTAAATAATCAAGTGAAATGATATCATGTAGAGCCCTGACCATAGATCCATCATCGTTAATAGTTTGGTGATGGTGAAACAGGTTTTCCTAAGGGAACTCCTGGTGTTCATACTTTTGAGTATGTGGGGGTAATGGGCGTGAATATCCTTACGCCCTAATGGAGGAATTGATGTGAGATAAACATTAAATCTCTCAATCCTTCATTACAAGTATATGCCGGGAAGATGTATCACTAATCTCCCGATGATGATGTTAATGCTGAATCGATGTGAGATAAACATGAAATCCCTCAATTGCAAAGAGAGTACAACATGCCACTGTAACTCTAATAGCGGAGTTGCCAGTATACCCTGGAAAGCTATACATATAGCAGAGACACAAGATGTCCTGCATATTGTTCCTCACATTGACTGAGGAAGATGAGGTCATAGAAATCTGGCTCTTCTGATGACCTATGTATGGTACCAATTTCGATTTCGCAATGGTCGGTTGGAGTATGAGCGGTATACCTCATCTCCTCAGGGCATAAATGTGTTTGAAAAATGTAATCAGCCGGGTAGCATATTTTCTTAGGGTTGAACTATGAGAAATAATGATTGATGATACATTATTTAATATGTCCTAGTTGGATAATTAATATACATGTTCTTCATATTCCTTATTAAATGAATGGCCTACTGCTTAATCAAGTTATAATTGAAATGATTGCATAGAGAATACTACTGTGCATATCTTATTCAATGAATCATCTACTGTTGAACATTTATAATTTTACTGCTCATTGCTATTCTATTATCAGTAATAACAATGCTTCTGGCGGAGAGTTATATCTCTCGATGGGATAATTTTCAATTATCTCACCCCTGTGGGATTCAACTTTTTAGGTAGACATCGAGGAAGAAGAAATCCTTCAGTGGGTGAGCCGCAACAACAGTAGCCACAGCAACAGCAGCAACAACAAGGGAAGCGGTGATCTTCAGGTGGAGACACTGTCTATTAGGTTTTGTATATAGAGAGTCCTATGTGTCGTCTTTGTACTCTCAGGTCCTAGGAGTCAGTAGATAGTTTTAATAGATTTGAGATTTTTGGCTTAATGCCTCAAGATTTTTGTACACTGCTTATGAACAGTTTAACAGGGTAGTCAATGTTATGACTCTCGAGTTGAGTTGATATAGAGATGTACTGATGGATCGGTTTGTAAATAACTTACTTTGTTTCTTTATGAAAAAGTTCTACAGTTTGTGGACCTCATTGCAAAAAGTTTTAAATTTTTAGTGATTTTCAGTAATTCCGCTGCTAACGAAACGCTTCCACATTAGTTAGTTTAGTTAATAACATTTTGTTTGAACAGTGTATCACAATCCTACTCTTTATTTTCTTTGCATTTAGTTTAATTAACCTAAAATCAACCTTTGTTCTAAATATTAGTCTTGATTCAACTAGATTTGACTAGTAAAAAATTCTTAAAAATGTTGTCCCTTGGGATTCGATCCTCAACTATACCGTGATAAGACTCATCTGCTTGCGGGTGGTATTATTGCACAAGGTTTTGGTAAAAGCTCAGGGATTTCAGCCCTGGGTGAGTTTGTTAGTGAGATAATATTCTACGTCAAATTCTGGCGTTGTTGTCGGGGACAACAAAATCATCTAGTTAAATCTAGTTCTATTAAGGCTAATTTAGGATTTTTCTTTTAATTTTGATACTATCGATCATCTACTTGAATTTGACTCTACTCCTTCCACCTTACTTCCAAAAGATCCTTCCATCCTAGGTACCCCCAAAGACTAGTGTATGCACCGCTCGAACAGTTTCGGCCTTGCTATTAGCTTTGACCCTGAGATAGAAGGAACCTTTCGTCGTAAGAGTAGAGAGAACTAAGATAGGATGGCACAAGAGGAGGAAATAGCCCGAAGGGTAGCTCAAGCCCTTAATGCACAAAGAAATAGGCTTATGCAAGAAGCCCAAGCTGCAGTTCAAGAAGAAATCCAAGCAGCTCAAGCAACAGCTCAACAAACTGAGTTACAAAAAGACCTTAGGGAGTTCTCAATCCCTAAAGCTGTTGATGTTCACCACCCAGTGGAACCTCCTCCCATCAACGCTCCAAATTTTGAGATAAGGACACATTAGATCACCCTGCTTCAAAAAAACCCTTTCTGTGTTAAGCAAGGAGAAGATAGTCAAGAACATCTTCTGAGGTTTATAGATCTATTTGCTATGACAAAGCAAAATGGAGTCACTGATGATGCCGTCAGACTCCGTCTCTTCAAATATTCTCTTGTTGATAGAGCCATGAGTTGGTATAACTTTTTGCAATGCGAACCCATCACCACCTGGGAGCAACTTCAAAATGTCTTCCTAGAAAAATTCTATCCTCCTTCTCTCACCTATGAAATTAGGGGTCGAATAACGGAGTTCACTCAGGTCCCTGGTGAAACCCTTGATGAAGCATGGGAAAGATATAAAGAGCTCCTATGCAAGTATCCACACCATGGCATTCCTAAGAATCAACTCATCGAAATCTTTTATAGGGGTGTGGATGATGATATCAAGAAGTTCTTAGACTCCTCATCTGGGGGAAACTTCATGCGTCAAAGTTATGATAGCGCATGGAAGGTTGTCACCCTTGGAGTTGAAAATCAAGCCAACTAGGGTAGACCTGTAAGTAAAGGAGTGTTGAAGGTTGCTATGGTAGAAGCTACTCCTGAGTACAAGTCTATCGCCGAGTCTCTTAAGCTTCTAGTCACCAAGCAAGACCAACTTGAATCATCTTTTGCCGCCTATGAAAGAAGACGTTCGCCCCCTCGACAATAAGAACAAGTCAAGTCAGCTTCATTGTTCTGTGAAGCATGTAAAGGAACCGATCATTCTATGCTAGCTTGTAATATCCTCTATGATGTTGTTCTTGGCAATACTTATGCCCAAGGAGATAATGGTCAAATGGAAAATCTGAATGTTGTCAATACTATCCCTGGTCAAGGATATTATAATCTGAATCAGAACAGGAACCATCCAGGTTTTCAATATGGAAATCCTTCTGGAACGGAAAATTCACGACAACTTGGTTCAAATAATCAACAACGAGGCCCTCCAGGATTCCAGTATAATCAACAACAAAATTTCGGGAATCAAGGGAACTTTAGAGGTAACTTTCAGAATAGAAACTACAACAATTATCAGAATAATTCTCAGTTCCAGAATCTCAACCAAGTTCCTTATCAACAACAAGGACAACAAGCCAGTCCCATCTCTCCTGATGACAAACTCTCATCCATTGAGAAGATGTTGCAGTCACAACAGACTATGATAGCGAACTAGCAAGTCCATCAGAAGGCTATTGAATCTCAACTAGCTCAACTTTCAGCTAGCCTCAAGCCACCTGCTGGAGCTTTCGCTGGCCAACCAGAGAACAATCCTAAACATCCAGAACAACTGAAGGTTGTCACTACCAGGTCTAGAAAAGACTATTTTGATCTTCCTGTCAAGACACCCATGGTTGTTACGGATGATGATGATCTTGTGATTGCCCAAGACTCTATAGTACATGAATCTCAACCGAAAGAACCACTAACCGCTGACAAGACAGACAAAGTAAGTTCAGAAGAACATGTTGTTACTGAAGCTGAAGAAACACCTGAGCCAGATGTGCCAGTGTACAAGCCTCATCCTCCTTTCCCAACTCGTTTGAAGCAGACAAAGCTTGACACACGTTTCAACAAGTTCAAGGAAGCTATGAAGAAGCTTCATGTTGATATACCCTTTCTTGATGCCCTGGCTGAAATACCAACTTGGACAAAGTACTTAAAGTCTCTCCTCACAAGGAAGTATATAACTGAAGAATGCGAGACAATTAAGTTAGAAACCACCACTTCTGATATCATTCAGAGCAAGATGCCCAAGAAGCAGAAAGACCCATGATCCTTTGGGATTCCGTGCCATATCAGTGACTCTTCATATAAGAAGGGATTGACCGATCTTCGTGCTAGCATCTCTATCATGCCACTTAGCCTTTGCAAGAGGCTAGGGTTTGTAGAACTGCTTCCAACCGGCATGACTATACAACTTGCAGACAATTCTATGACTCTCCCCTTGGGAATCATCGAGGATGTCCCAGTCAAGGTAGGAAAAGACTCTTATGTCCCATGTGACTTTTTCATCATGAATATAAAAGAAGACGTCAGATACCCTCTTGTCTTTGGCCATCCATTCCTTGCCACTGCAAGAGCCTTGATTGATGTAGAAGAAAGAACCTTGCTCCTCAGACTAGGTAAAGAAACTCTCGAGTTCAAAGTTTTTGTAAGTATGCGAAGACCAAGCATGCACGAAGAAGTCTATTTGATTGATTGCATTGAGAAAATGTCCCTCCTCAAATAAGAAGATTATAAATAAGAAGATCCCTTAGAAGTAGCTCTAACAAACCCATCTACTGATAACTCCATTGACGAACAAGTGAAAAATTGTGCTCTCACCCTCAACACAACTGAAGAAGATCCTGAAGCCAAATTTGAGGAACTCAAGGCTATGAATATAGATAAAGACCTATGTGAGAAACCAGAAGCTCCTAAAATGAAGCCCCTTCCCGAGGGACTAAAGTACGTGTTTCTCGATGATCTCAAGGTCTGCCCAATTATTATAAATTCAGATCTAATGGTAGAGCAAGAAGATAAAATCCTGACGGAATTAAAGAAAAGAAGAAAAGCCATCAGCTACAAGATGAGTGATCTCACTGGGGTCAGTCAAGAACTTTGCATGCACAAAATCCCCATGATGGAAGACCACAAGCCGACTGTCAAACATCAAAGGAAACTTAATCCAAACATGAAAGAAGTAGTCCACCATGAAGTTATTAAATTACTCATTATAGGAATCATCTATCCTATATCTGACTCACCATGGATGAGTCCTGTACATGTTGTACCGAAGAAAGGTGGCATTACTGTGATACAAAATGAAGATAATGAACTCATCCCCACTCAAACAATCACCAGGTGGAGGATGTGTATCGATTATAGGAAATTGAATAAGGCAACTCGTAAGGATCATTTCCTGATGCCTTTTCTAGACCAAGTTCTAGAGCGATTGGCTCACCAGGAATATTTTTGCTATCTCGATGGTTACTTTGAATTCTATCAAATTCCTATACATCCAGATGACCAAGAGAAAACTACTTTTACTTGCCCCTTTGGAACATACACATTTAGAAGGATGCCATTCGGGCTATGTAATGCACCTGCAACCTTCCAACGCTGCATGGCAGCCATATTTGCTGGTCTTACAGAAACTATTATGGAAGTTTTATGGATGATTTTTCCGTATATGGGGATTAATATGACTCATGCCTAAAACACCTCTCCCTGGTCCTCAAACAATGCAAAGAAGCACATCTGGTGTTAAATTGGGAGAAGTGTCACTTTATGGTAAAAGAAGGCATAGTCCTTGGCCACAGGGTCAGTAATCGAGGAGTTGAAGTGGATAAGGCGAAGATCGAAGTGATTTCCAAACTCTCTATCCCAGCCAATGTAAGAGAGGTTCACGTGCTCCTTGGTCATGTAGAATTTTACAGAAGATTTATCAAAGATTTCTCCAAGATAACCAAGTCTATGACCAACTTGTTACTAAGGATGTTGATTTCCATTTTGATGAAGATTGCATCAAAAGTTTCAACAACCTGAAGCATGCTCTTACAACAACACCTATCATCCAAGCTCCAGACTGGGGGCACCCGTTCAAAATAATGTGTGATGCCAGTGATTACGCAGTTGGAGCTGTTTTGGGCCAATGTATAGAGAAGAAACATCATGTCATCTACTATGCATCTAAGACCCTTGACGAAGCTTAGAGGAATTATGCAACTACCGAGAAGGAAATCTTACCAGTTGTGTATGCCTTTGACAAGTTTAGATCTTACCTCATTGGTTCGAAGGTAGCTGTCTACACAGATCATGATGCCATTCATTACCTCCTGAAAAAGAACAATTGCAAAACCCAGGTTGATTAGATTGATTCTCCTCTTGCAAGAATTTGATATGGAGATAAGAGATAAGAAAGGAATAAAGAATGTTGTGGCAGACCACTTGAGACATATCCACACCCTAGACACTGAAAAGATCCCAATTAATGACTCTCTTCTAGATGAGCAGCTCATGAAAGTCTCAGAAGCTACTCCTTGGTACTCGGACTATGTGAACTACCTCGTCATTGGTGTCATCCACCCTGAATGTACCAGAAATGCATTGAAGAAATTCATGCATGATGTGAGGCAATATCACTGGGATGAACCGTACCTCTTCAAGCTCTGTGTTGATGGTCTCTACAGATGTTGTATCGCTGAGGAAGAAGCCCAACTTGTTTTAGAGCAATGCCACTCAGGCTTAGTTGGAGGCCATATGAGTTCTAAGAAAACTACTTTGAAGGTTTTGCAATGTGGTTTCTTTTGGCCAAACATATCCAGAGATGCCTACAACTTAGTTCTATCATGTGACAAGTGTCAGAGAACGGGTAGCATTACGAAAAGAGATGAGATGCCACTTAAGCTATGGCAAGAAGTAGAGATTTTTTATGTTTGGGGAGTGGACTACATGGGCCCATTCCCATCCTCGCATGGATTTTGCTACATTCTAGTTGTAGTGGATTATGTCTCTAAATGGGTAGAGGCCATACCAACAATCACTAGAGATTGGAAACCTGTCATCAAAATGTTCAAAGACGTTATATTTCCCCATTTTGGAGTCCCACACATTGTGATATCTAACGAAGGTTCTCATTTTTTTGGAAAGAAGCTTTGAAGCGTTATTGAGAAGATATGGTGTAACACACAAGGTAGCTTCCCCCTACCACCCACAAACAAGTGGGCAGGTAGAGGTTTCGAACCGTCAACTCAAAGCTATCCTAGAAAAGACAGTAGGACACAACTGAAATGATTGGTTAGTAAAAATCAATGATGCCTTGTGGGCCTACCGAACTGCTTTTAAAACTCCTCTTGGAACAACACCCTTCAGGCTCATCTATGGAAAGTCATGTCATCTGCCCATAGAACTCAAACACAAAGCTTGGTGGGCAATAAAACAACTGAAATTTGACATTAAGAAAGCTGGCAAAGTCAGGATTCTGTAACTTTAAGAGTTGGAAGAACTCCAAATAACAGCTTATGAGAATGCACAAATCTACAAAGAATGCAGGAAGCTTTGGCATGATGGTCATCTGAAGAGGAAAGACATTCAAGTGGGAGACCAATTTCAACTTTTCAATTCAAGACTAAGGTTATTCCCAGGGAAACTCCATTCTCACTGGTCTGGACCATACACTGTCAAAAGCATCTATCCACATGGTGCATTCACTTTATGGAGTGAGAAGTCATGTGATTTTGTGGCAAATGGCCAACACTTGAAAAGATATTTCACCATAGCTGATACTAGCACTGATGAATCGATGAATCTGTCCAAACTGACATATCTACTAGAAAACTAAAGAAATCAAGTTGAGCCAATGACATAAAACCAAGGCGATTGTCGGGAGGCAACCCGACCCTTACCTTAGATTTTTACTTTGAGTTTTAGTTTTAGACAATGCATCGCAAAATGCAATCTTAAGTCCTGATAATTTTCATTTTAAGATTTTAGATGGAGGACACGTCGCCGAAAGGAATGCAACCACATCCGGTGGACCAACCGACACGATCTTCCCCTCCATCTCGGATTTAGAGTTTGCTCAGGACGAGCAAATTTCTAAGTTTGGGGTGGAGGGTGGGTGGTACGTACTTTACTTTCCATCCACTCCTATCTGTTTCAGACTTAAGATTTCATCGTTGCAATTTTGAGCAAAATTTTCAAAATTTTGAAGTTTTCAAAGTAGTTTTGTATAGAAACTTGATGAAGTTTTGACGTTTTTGTTTCAATCAAAGCCATTACCTAGTTGGATATCACATTTTTCCATGCAATTTTGAATCATTATACCCTCCTTATCTGAAGCGAAACCTCAAGGGGGACAATTTCTGAAACTACCCAATTGATAGAAATCACCGTGTGAAGCTTATGAATCCTAACATCATGTTTGGTAAAAATGTAAAGTATTTGTTGAACTGAGAGGGATCAAACACATTGTGCTTCCTAAATGACTAGTGGAACAATAACATAGAATCTCCACCATATCCTCATCAAGTCATTATTTGAGCAGAGTATGATAAGGAGAATAACCCGATGCACTGAATTGTAAATCAAGTTGCATTATGATTTGAACTCTCTTCTACACTTCTTCTATCATCTTCTTACCCCTCCATCCATAAAAAAGGTAATATAGTGCCAAACCCTAAGTTCGGGGTGGCACACCTCCTCCCTCTTTATTTGCTTCTTCCATACCCCTCGCTATGTAATAGGGGTGTACCACTAAGAAAAGATGCCAATGTGCACACAAAATATGTAATCTCCAGTTGAATAGAGGAGAGATTCACACACAAATATATATATATATATATATATATATATAGAGAGAGAGAGAGAGTCAGGCTAGAATACACTCGAGTGTATCCGGAGTGGAATACACTCAAGTAGTTTTTCATGATGCAATTTTTTTTTGAAAATCTAATCCATTGATCTTCTTAAACATCCTGTGAACAACTCATACGTAAAATTTGAGCACATTTGGATATGTATAGCTCATGTTATGAAGACCGCAAAAATTATGCATTTCAAATTAGTTTCGCGCGTCGATTTTGTTGCCTTTGGATGAGTGACTTACACTCATCCAAATGGGCTCAAAATTTGTATGTAACCTAGTTATAGTATGACGGTGAAGATCAATGGTTTACATTTTGCAAAAAATAGTTTTGATATGCAAACACACTTGAGTGTATTCGTGCGATTCGTACACTCGAGTGTATTCTAGCCTGACTCTCTCTCTCTCTCTCTATATATATATATATATATATATATATTAAGAGTTGCAGTCAATGAAACTGCAACCATATCATAAAAATCTTGAGTTGAATAGAGGAAAGATTTATTTTCTTCCTTCCATACCACCCTTCACTCCCTTTTCCACCTATTGGCACAATGAATGCCTACTTTGCCAATATCTTGAAAAACACCAATGTCAGATCAAGTGCACACTTGTTGTTCAGCGGGTGTCTCTGGACTCTTATGAAACACTTAGACGTGCTTGATGTTGGAAAAAGTAAGGAGGAAGTGATGTTGGGAAATGAACTCAGGAATGAAAATATGGTAAAATGTGTTCAGTGGTCTTAGGAAGTTGAGATGCTTAGTCATACAAAATAGAAGAGTAATAATTGTGATGTGAAGATGAGGCAATCACACAAGTTAAAAGTATTCATTTGGCAACTATTTCATATTTTGTATTACTCGAGGACGAGAAACGTTTAAGTTCAGGGTCTTTTGATGAATGTGCATTCATCAGGGTTCCTTCGCCTCGTTTGGCCCAATTTTGCTTATATTCTCACATTTATTGACCATATCTTCTAATATTTGACTTGTCTTGGTTTGATTGGAATTGTCCCTATTTTTATTGGATTTTTGCACCTTTTTGTAGGTCATTTTGGGCATTGGGCCTGATCTTCTCGGCCCATGACCCTATTTGGGGCCTTGGCTAGCCTGGTAAGCAGCATCGGCTCCCCTTCCTTCCCCACTAACCCAACTTGCCCTAACCGCAAACAGCTATTCACGATCTCTCCCTCACCCTCTCACGGAATCACGACCATCCTCAATGCAATAAATGTGACTAGTCCCCGTCTTCACCTGACCGCGACTCATGATCACCTTCGCGTCTTCCACAACTCGTCCTCCCTACTTGATTGCGGGGTACGCCATCACCCAACCGCGACGTCGCCCTCAACTCCTCACCCGATCACAACCTGCATCGGTTCTTTCCTGTCTCCATGCCCACCTGCACTAGACCGTGATCGCGGTTCTCTTCTCCCTGCCCACGGTTCTCTGTCCATGGCAACAACTGTGACCAACGTCGCCTACTCATAATCGTGACCTCCTCTTCTTCCCATGACCTACACTCGCAATCACGACCTGCTACTCTCCAAGGACCGCGATCAATAGCATCACCGCAACTTGAGGACTCCTCTCACCACACCGTGATCACCAACAACTACGAATGTGGCTTCTCCACCCTCAAACACCGCGACCTATCCAGACGATGGCCACACTCATAGTTTCTTCACATCCAGACTGTGACTGCTCTTCCCCGCCAACCGACTGCGACCCGTGGTCCCTTCTTTCTATATGTTGCCAACCACCTCTCTTCAATGCCAATAGCCACACCACCAGGTCGACCTTAGACGACACCATGACCAACCCTAACAACAACAACCACTGTGAACACTACATATTCATCCACCCGAGATGCAACGTCAAGCAACCTCAAGCATCTTCTCCAACCTCTTCAACCAAGGTGCTACTGTCATCCAAGCAATCTCAACAGACCTCGACCTTACTGCTTTGTAGACCGTGACCATCCTACACCGCGGTCGCGGCAACTACTTCAAAGATCGTGACCAGGAGCCTATGTTAACAACTGCGACCAGCAGGGCAAAGAACTGTGACTGGCTCTGCAAGACCACGACCGAGGCACAACGGACAGCACCCAGTCGGGCCTATAAATAGGCCCCAACCCCCCTCACTCGAGGCATCCTCTCTGGGCATCGTAAGGATGTAGGTCTGCCCTGAGCCTAAGGAGACGATCTCTACAGCCAAGAGCATGCCTCCGTGGTGGTCTTGCGCCCCCATTCACCCAGATCTAAGGTGGGAACCCAGATCTGTAAGCCAGTCCATCCAGATTTAGATCCAAATCTAGATCTATTACATCTACGCTGTGCCTACGCTGCCATCACATCTACGAGCTACTCACCCTACTACGAGCAAGGACTACAAGAAGAGAGAGAAGGTAGAGAGAGAAGATCTACCCCGTATGTCGTGGTGTTCTTCCCTCCTTGTCTAAATCTGCCCCGACGTTGTATAGAAGACCGTCTCTCCACCGAGTTGTGATCATCTTCTTCACCATGCTCATGGCAGAATCTTCCCTCTCTCTTGTACTTCTTGTTTCTCTCACCATGAGTGAGTAGTTTCCTTTCACTGGGGTGTGGGGACTAGCCCCAGTGCCCATGCTTACATGTTCTTTTGTTAAACATTCCATGACATGTATATAACTTTTCATTTTGTTGTTAATCGTCAATGTTTGCTTGTAGATTGATCACCTACTTGCTTTTATCTTGTTCTTTCCTATGTTGCGAGAACCTCAATATGTAGGATAGAATGTCGATTAACGCGATTGACTCCCTGACTAGAAATAGGATGGGATTCCCTGAGGTTGTAAGTAAATGATCTGTGAGGGGACAAGCCATCTAGCCCACGGTGATGCTTCTGTGTGCCTAAACATCCTAATGGAGGGCCACAACTTCAGTTGGATATATGTATCTTCAGAACTGTAAGTGCATGATCTGAATGGAGACGAGAAATCTGATGCCTAAGGTGATGCTTACACGAACCTAAACATCACTCCGGGAGGGTTCGCAGTAGTTCTATTTGGATAGTTAGATCTTGCCTGGATGTTTGTGATTGGATATGTTTGCATGTGTAGTGGCGGTGAAATCGGGGACCACCCTAGTGATCTCTATCATTAATCTTTAATCAACTTGTAATCCTGCTCTTTACTTTCCTCGCATTTAGTTTAATTAACCTCAAATCAGCCTTTGTTCTAAATATTAGTCTTGATTCATCTAGATTTGACTAGTAAAAGAATCTTAAAAATGTTGTCCCTTGGGATTTGATCCTCAACTATACTGCGATAAGACCCATCCACTTGCGAGTGGTATTATTGCACAAGGTTTTGGTAAAAGCTCAGGGATTTCAGTCATGAGTGAGTTTGTTAGTGCGATAATATTCCACGTCAGTAGGTAAATTGGCTAAACCATAATGGTGATATAACTCTCAAAAGGAAATTCTAAAACCCAAATATAATGATAAAAACGTACTTGTTTGTTCCCAAATAACTTCAGTGTCAAGTTTCATATTGTTTGAACGGTAATAACTATCTTAATTTCATTTCAAAAAGAAAATGTGAGTTTTACTCCAGCATATTAAATGATACAATAAATGACTTCAAAAGTGGAATCTAGTGAAAAAAGTAACATTCTTCTTTCTTTTTGACCATAGGAATTGATTTCTTACTGATGATAAAATTAACCTTTGTAGGAAAATGTAAATTGTTATTTCTTAGAAGAATTATAATAAAAGTCTAAGTAGACATTTGAATGAAAAGCAATATAAGAATTGTTGTGGTTTGGAGTAACATGTAAAAATATAAGTAAACTTAGTTTCTACTTTATAGAATGTAGTTATACATTGATTTCATGATTCAGTAAAGAAACCCAATAATACTTACAAGGCATGTAGCAATATATATTATGATATACATATATATGGATTAATGTTAAAAACATGTGTAAATGTCTAATTAAATATTAACATGACAATTTGTCTTATCTTTGACTAACAAATGGCTTTACGAAAACTAGTGTATCATTTGTAGTAAATGTGTGAATTTGTTCATCATAACTTTTCTCCTAGAAAGAAATTGTATCACACATACTTAATGAAAACAAAAAACTAGTGTGACAATATGTATTTAAAGAAATATGAAAAGGATATACTTTTCTAGTGAGTAGATATTTTCCAAAGGATCATAAAAACCAAATATAGTAACACAATATACATTATGATAATATTTATTTTATCAAAAACAACTTTTATATATTAAATATTCCAACAAATGATCTAAATACAAGAATTAATGTTAAATTTGGATTTGTCATGTATTAGTTAGTTTATTTATGATATTTCACGTCAATTGGATAATTCTAAGTTGCCATAGATAAATTATAAAATAAATTATAATTATAATGTTAAAACACAAATAAATTAAATGACTTATTAAATAGTTTCAAAACAAGAAAGATATTTTAACTTCATATTACACACATCATAATTAGACTATATGTCAAATTTACTTTGTTTAGTTAATGTTTGTTTCCTCAAATAAAATATAAAATAAAGGATTAAAATAATAGTATATAAGGGAACATCATTGCTTAACTTGGGTTGTATTTTCCTAAAGAATTATTAACTTTTCTCCTTTTACAATTTATTTTACATACCTTGCAAACAAAATAGACAAGTTTCTTACTACCCAAGCCAAATAGTCCTGTATATAGACACCTCCCCATGGCCTTCACACACATGGAAATCGCTTCACTAATAGAACATGACTCCTAACATTCTCTCTTATCCTCCTATTCAAGTTCCTTGTATAAGCCATGAAAGACTTGTATGCTCATGGTGATCCCTTCTCAAACATCAGTGTTATAAAACCTTGGATCCATTTCTAACCATGACTTGGATCTAAGATTTGTATTTTGACAAGTTGACAAACTTCTTGAGGTATGATTGTGTTTCTTATTTTTCTATATTGAGCAGTTAACCCAAATTATCTCTCTCTTATAGCCTACACAATCTCTCTCTTTTGAGAATTTATTCCATGTGAAATATTCTACTTGATTCTAATATAATGATCATCCTATTTCATTGGATTTTCTTTTTGACTCTAGCTTTTACTTTTATTCTTGATGAAACCCTAATTTGGCCCATTTTTATGGTGGATGATTTTATTGTCCGTTTCTATTATGGAAACTTTATTTATTATATAAAAGACTAAACTTCTTACTTGCCTCTACATTATGCATGTTATGTGATTTAGTAGACCTAGAGTAGTGTAATTACATTAGTTTTTGGGTTGTGTGACCATGTTATATTTTTGGTGTGGAGGTTGTGTGCCCCATACCCAGGTTTTGTGCCCAATTTTATATATATTGGGGTGATGGGTGTGTGTCATACTCTATCAGGTTCCAAGGTTGTGAGCCTTGGACACCATTGTATTTATTTTGTTGTAATGATATGTTTATCTCACATGCATGCATGTTCATATTCTTGTAATGGGTTTTGTGCCCAAAAATTTATATGTGTTTGTGAGGCACAACTTTTATGATGGTTTAATGGCAAATATTCTCTATGTTATCAATTTTTAAATTCATATTCTTTTATGCCCAGTTGGGTATTCCTTTCCTTTCCATTGGGAAGCCTTGCTTATTGGACGTCCTTTAATTCATAATGTTGCCCAATACTCAATTTAGCATGCACATGCTAGCATTTTGTTGATACATCTACTTTTATCCTCTTGCTAGGGTATGCTTCCAACCCCAAGTGTAGGTCAAGAAGAAGATAACCAAGTTGGACCAGGACCAGATCAAGTTAAGGCAACCGCTTGGGAGACTTTCTCAAGGTGGTTAGATGACTCTCTATCAATCCTTTAGTATAGTTAGTTTTCATATGTATCACCCTATGTGGTAAAGTTTAGTGATAATATCAAGTAATGTAATAGTTAGATTTGTTTTTTTTTCCACTGGTACATTTTGGTTACTTGAATCATACTTTTGAATAAAATGGATTATCATCCCTTTGGCAGACAATTATGGTGGTGTTTGGCTTATGGGATGTTCCTGGTTGTGTGCCCTGAGAGCGATCGTGTTATGATTGTATGGGGATACATTATATATGATTTGATTATCAATTCAAGGCAATTGTACTTATTATGTTTATTCATTATTTAGATAATGAATAAATATAATAATCTCCTAAAAATGGTGTGATTCTATGACATATGGTTTGGGTTTAGGATATGAGCATGAGATCATATGTATACTCAAGAGTCTCCATTCCTGTTATGACCCTAATTAGTTACTAATGTGGATATTGTAAGACAATAATAATACATAAGACTAGTGTATATGATGAATGAGAACTACGTCTCTTTAGTCATGCTATTGGATATCAGCTCAAATGCATGAGTACTTGTTAGAGAACAAGTTATACTAGATAGACCTACTTTAAGAATGACACATGAACGCAATCTCATGGAAGTTAGAGTCATATCTCAAAGTGACAATGGTGATTGTGATCTTTAGACGCAAAGTCACTATAATGATCACATGTTGTTCTGCTTACTTTAACACTACCCAACGTGACTCTAAATAGGGGTTGTCATACAAATAATGATTTATGCGCATTGTGACACTTGTGGAATATTGTGAGTGATGTAGATAAATTTGTCCATCCATTAGATTCATATCCAGGACACTTGATAAATCAGTCTATGAAATGCATGATTTTACACCCACATCCCATGATAACATCTAATCACGAGATTAAGACATAAGTTGAGGACTTAAGATAATACAAATTTTACTCCTAACTTTTTCTTTGATTCTAAACTCTTATTTCATCACATTCAATCATGTAAACCAACTTTGCAAGGGAAATAAAACCATGATTCCTCTAACGTCTTACTAACAATAAGATACATATCTAAACATTCTTCTTATTTCTCACACTTCCATGTATGTACGACTTGATAATTGGATACATGATATAGTAATGAGGAAACAAAGTTACGCATTATCATTTACAACTCTCTCATTACTCTACAAGGTCCTAGAGTGACAAGGACCGACTGAACTCAACTAATTTGATACTTAGCTCTTGTGGAAGATCTACTCTGCATTAACATTCTTCAAACCACATGTTTTCCCTAAAGAATGTGAATGGAGGGGTGATCCTACTAGCTTCATGAATGAGTACTTAAAAGAAACAATATGAAGCACTTTAAGAGTCAAGATATGTTATTGACCAAGTGGATTTAAAGTACAACAATAATGAACTATAGAGGACCTAATCATTCACATACATATACATGGAAAGATGCTCAAGATGTCCAAAAAGAGTAAATCAATATTTGAGCATACTTGATTGATCATAGAGGGAACTAGTAATTCAAAAAATACAAATGGAAAGATATTGGATATAAATACAAAAAATATACGAATAACTTCACACAGTTGATTAATCTCTCATTTATATTATTATTCCAAAAACCCACACGAAGTATACCATGACATGTGAAAGCATCATAGCAAGCTATAATCTCACTGTACAAGACCTAGAATAATGCACGAGTTCCCAAGTATGTCTCTCGAGTAAGATTCTGTTTGTAGTGAGCTCGCAACATCATCTCTCGGTGGCTAGTGGGAGCAGTCAGATATCTTGACTCCTCTCAACTCGTGTACTTATGCGGGGATTCAAAGCCATCATGCTTGTTGTGCACCAGTGAACCTACCAAATATGTCCATTGATAAACACAACTTTGCATTAGTGGACCTACTAAAGATGTCCACTGATTAGAATACTTAGGTACAACTGACAACCCCGGTAGGTGTTGGATACCAATCATTCAAGGAATTCACCCTCATTGGCCTAGACCCCCACACCACACTAGTGTGCTCTGACTTGACTTGAACAAAATACCTCCAGTCGGGAAGCACATTTCCTTCCTACAACACATGCCTCCCTTGAAGGATTCTAAAGTGTTCAAGACATCTAAATGTTTAATTCACTCATTCACGGTTCAATCATCACATCAACATTTTTTATCTTAGCTTTGTAAACAGTTCATTTCATAGATCATCTATAATATGTACTGCATACTGAAATATTGAGAAACACCACATCTCATAATGAGAAACACTGTTGGCAAAATAATAAATTCATTGAATGCCCTATCCTTAGGGTTTCATTTGACCCATTCACATATCACATGACTCACATAAGGATTTAATACATCATAAACTTTCATTGATAAAAGCCTGCTTTGAATAGTTGGCATACAACCAAACATAAATTGAAACCCTAGAATGAACTGGACCAAGTTTGTTAGAACTTGTCATGCTAAATGAGATTACTCAAAACTCAAAACCCAATCAATCACCAGTTAACCACATAGCAGAAAAAGGGGATAATTAAAACCGATTAAACATTCCAAACATGTCCAAGGACATTTACATAAAAGCCTAACGTCTTGCGTGTATTCATGTATCATGTCAAGTATCTTTTACAATTGTTTTATGGCCTCAACCACAACATATATATACATAAGAACATTATCCACAAATACAGAATATACAAGAAACAATATGCTATCAAAAGCTCGAGTCAATTAAAATGTATGAGACATGTTCCTTATTTTCAATATCACATGGTAGTATTTCATTTCCATCTGTGAGACTATACTTGTCATCACACCATCACAAGATATGAATCCTTATCACATTATCCGAAGGTACCAACCATTGTCAAAATAAAGAACATTACACCTCCATAAGGACCCAAGACATGCCCAAGGGTCATTAAGACCATCACATCATTTTCTGCATGATCATCATTATCTTTCAACACCTTGATGAAGGATCAACATGCATCATCATACTCGTGATACACATGTGTAGCATAAGAAAGCATCAATCATAAGGCTAAGATAACCACCAGTTAATACATTAGCATTACAAAAAACTTTAGCGAGAATATTCCTTCAGGATATCATACAAGCAAGTGAGTTATGATTAGCCATCATTCCTCAATGGCACCGAGTTAAATTCAATAAGATAGGTGGAAGTGATGTTACTAATCAGCACCTCAAACTAAACCATAGGTGTAAGACCCATGGCCTGAGTTTTAGGGTAACCCTATTTGCTTTGTCTTAATCATGTTCTTAGAACTTGATCTGATTTTGTTAGATGTAATTAGGGCTTGTAGCAAGCTTAAGTTTCAAGTTTGAGCTTGTTTGGATGATGTTTATGCTTTTTGTGTTAGTTTTGTTGCAAATCAAATTACCTAAAATAGGGAGTTTATGTGTAAGTTGTCACCTCTAGAGTGTTCCTTCTCTTTCTTGACATCATCTAGAGGAGATAGAAATAAGTGGGCTCCTTGTTTGAGCCTTGGTTGAGGACTGTCACCCTTAGTGGTGATTAGGGTTTCTATGAGTGTTGAGTGTCTCGACCTATGTATATATGGTGTGTTGTCTCAACCTAGGTCATGACCTAGGGATGGTTTGGTGGGTGTAGCGGTCGAGACACTTACTCTAGATGGTGGGGTCACAACCAAGGTGGTATTGGTTCAAGATGCTTGCCCTCTTACAGGATTCCTCTGTTGGTATGGTATGCCCAGAGAGCCAATCATATGATAATTGCAATGAGGCATATGATACTTGATTTGATAATGATAAAGGTAATTCCATCTATTATATTTGTCTCAATCATGAGATGATGACACATACATGATAGATGTCTAAAGAATGATCTGAGTCGATGACATATGTCTTCAGGTTAAGGACCTGAATAATGAGACCATATGTATGATAAGAGTACAAAGATTCTTGTTACATCCCTAGTCAGATATTATTGTGGAAGAAAAATAGACAATGGTAATACATAAGACTAGTATGTGTGTTGACTGATGATAGAGTCTCATTAGTCATGATATATGATATCAAGTCAAGCACACAAATATATGTTAGAGAACACTATATCAGACAGACCCACCATGAGAGTGATACATGGATACCATGCAATGGTAGTCACAATCATCTCTCACGGTGATGGTACTGACTATAGTTCTTAGACCTGAAATCACTACACTTATCACATGTCGTTGGGTACACTTTGACATCATCAAATGCATTCCTGAAACACGGGTGTTATAAAGGTGATGGTTGGATGACTTCAACACATGGGGATAGACTATGAGTGATAGAGATGGGATTTGTCCCTCCTATAAGGAGTATGATATCCAACCCCCCTTGATAAGCGAGACTGAGAATTGTATGGCCATACTCATGTGATTCAATATATGATATGTGAACTCACATGCATCTCAGACAGTCTGCTCTAGGTCAAGGAACATGGATTGAATGTTGAAGAGGATGACGTTCCATGCCTCGAGTTCAATCCGGATGTCAGTAACAAAGGAACTATACGATCAATGTAACACTAATCACAGATTGTAGGTTGAAGTTTTTCTCCAACTTTCTGAGTTACTTGGGTAGCAATGATGAGTTACTAGATTCTGCTCATTGCTTGTGATGTCATAAGTTGTTATGAACATTCACTACCAACGTAAATTGGAACCTATAGGGTCACACACATAGGATACCACTGGAAGAAGAGATTGTCCATGAATGATGTTTAGATTGAGACTAAAGGTGTTTAGGTACTCAATTAAACATACAATTGACTGAATGGACTCAGAACGATCAAGTTCAAGTGTTGAACTAGCTGGTTAGAGTGTCAAGTCGATTGGAGACTGCATTGGCAATGTCAGGACTGCCAACCAACTGGTTCACCCATGTGAGCCGATCAGCTGGTGTGTGCCAACCGACCGGTTCACCCATGTGAGGTAATCATCTGGTGTGAGCCAACTAACCCATTCATTTGGTGAAATGGGTGGCTCACAGTCCTGTCAACCGAGGAAATTGGGATTTGCCCGGTTAGAAGAAAACTTTCATAATTTTTTTTATCAGTAAGCGTGAGACTATATTGCTTTAAAAGAAAGAGCGTTTATCATGTACAAGTAATGGAGCCAGTCAAAAACCCCAAGAAATGAAAACTATGCAGACATATAGCTAACTGTACAATGAGTAAAGCTAACTATGCAGACTGATGGAATTGTTTTGAATGCATCTCCAAGAACCATTTGTGGATGGTTCAACATTTTCAAAAATGGAAGTATTTCTTTGGTACCAAATGTGGTACAAAGTGAGGATGGCAAAAAATCTCTCCTTACTGGCAGTGATGAGAAGCAAGTCTTCACGGGTGTTGGGGATAATGCCAATCCATCTGAGCATTTTATACCAGATCGCCAAAGAGAAACTGCACGTCCATAGCAGGTAATCTGTGGTCTCACTGCACACTTTGCAAAGGGAGCATCGAGATGCAAGTGAAACTCCTCTGTTTTGCAGGAATGTTTCGGTGACTAGATTACCATTTACAACTTCTAACATCTGACCTTAATTCTCGGTGGTGCTTTGCTCTTCCAAAGCGAAGATGCCCAATTAACTACCTCATGAGCAGTCCTGTAGAGATGTCAAGCATCCTTTAGTTTGAACTTTTCCATGTCCGTGTATTGACAGTGGTCTTCTTCTTTGGTTAGAGAGATCTTATTGCAGATTCCAGCCAAATTTTCCACACCTCTTATTGTGGGAAGGTTCCACTTCCTGTTAGAGATGATGTTACTTAGTCTGGCATCATTGGTAAGATTAGATCTCAGAGCCAAAGATGGACTTAGCTGCTGATATAGGAATTTCCCTTGTATCCAAGGATCTTTCCATAAAGAGATTGAGCTCCCATCTCCAATGGTGTAGCGCACTAGAGGTAGGACAACATCTCTATACTTTACAAGTGATCTCCACAGCCAGCTTTGGCTTTGTTGAGGTGGGCAAGACCATAGAGTATCCTTTGTTAGATACCTGCTATGAACCCAACAGATCCACAAAGCATTCTTATTATTTGCAATGTACCACAACAATTTCATCATCCCTGCAGTGTTCCAGTCTTCCACTTTTTGTATGCCAAGGACAACCTCTTTTTTTGGCCTGTATATAATGTCCCACGCAACAGTGTGGAAATGTCTACCATCTTCCTTGTCGCCCCATAGGAAATTTCTACACAAGGTCTCAATCTCAACCTTGGTATATCTAGGGATAGGAAAGACACCTGTCCAGAACAAGTGGTAAGTCGATGAAGTAGAGATGATGAGTTCAAGTCTACCTGCCATCGACAGGAGCTTTGACTTCCAGGAGTCCAGCTTGATTTTAATCTTATCAATGAGGGGAGAATACATTGACTTAGTAAGTTTTCCAGCAAAGAAAGGGACCCCAAGGTATCTCACTGGAAGTTTATCAACCTCGATGCCCATAGCAGTACCAAGGTTACTATCAACTGTGTGGCTAAGGAACAACTGGCTTTTTGTGGGATTCAACCTTAGGCCCAAGACTTGTCTGAATTTGTCCATGCAATGTATTATGCTACTCGCATTGTGTTCATCTGCTTCAGTGAAAATCAACAGATCATCCGCAAAGATAAGATGTGACACCTCAACATCCCCAGAGACAAGAGGATTTATATCCTTATGGACAATAACATCATTTATAATAGTTGTAAAGCCTTGCATCCCTATCACAAATAAATATGGGGCAAGTGGATCCCCCTGTTGAATACCACTTGTTGCTTGAATAAGATCGGATGGCACCCCATTTACCAAAATTTGGAAGGAAGCCGTGTTCATACACTCTGCTACCCAGTGGATCCAACATGGTGGAAAGCCCATTCCCTTCATAATGTTGAGAATATAACCTCTATCAATAGAGTCACATGTTTTGCTAAGATCAGCCTTTAAGCACATCTTTTTCTTTGAATTGACTTTATCAAAGTCATGGACAAGTTCATTTGCCAGTAGTATAGTGTCAGAAATTCTTCGTCCCTTGACAAATGCACATTGGTTAGGACTGATAAGAGTAGGAAGAATATTCCTTAGACGATTTGCCATGATCTTGGAGATCACTTTGTATGCAAAATTGCACAGGGATATGGGCCTCCAATCACCCACTTTCTGGGGTTGTTTTATTTTAGGAATCAATGCTACATACATTTTATTCATTTCTTTCAACATTTTCCCTTTCAGGAAAAAATCTTTGATTGCCTTGTAGAAGTCCTCTTTGACTGTATCCCAAGAAGTCTTGAAGAAATGGGCACTCATGCCATCCGGGCCCGGGGCCTTATCATCATTCGCATTTTTGACAATGTCATAGATTTCATCATCCGTAACCACTGAACAGATTTCTTGGCATTGTGCGTTTGTAAGCTTGGGCAGATCTTTCCAGTTGAAAGCATCGAGCTCTGCTCTTCTCGAGTTGAAAATGTTTGCATAGTGTTGAACAAATGCATTGGTGATGTCTGAATCTTTTCTGAGCATCTTACCCTCATGTTCCACCATTTTAATTTGATTTCTATTTCTTCTAGTTCTTATAGACATGTAGAAGAATTTGGTGTTGGAGTCTCCATTCTTCAGCCAGAAAATGCGGGACTTTTGTCTAATAATGGATTCCTCAAGATACTTAGCCTTTATAGCATCCTCCTTTTTTCCTTTTGCTATTTCCCACAGTAAAGAATTGGCTGGATCGTTATGAGATGTATCTTGAGCCTGAAGTGCATCTCTTACTTTGTTTGCAGCTGAATCACTAAGATCGCCAAGTTGTTCCCAATTCCAAGTTTGAAGATGTCTTTTTGCAAGTTTAACCTTCTGACATAGTTTGAAAAGAGGAGTGCCAGTGACCGTGGTTTTCCAAGATTTTGAAACGACATCTGAATAACTTGGTAGAGACGCCCACGCATTGAAATATCTAGTGGGATATTTAATTTTTGTTTTTTCCTCATCCGTATGTAGCACCAGCGCATAGTGTCCGCTATAAATTGTGGGCATGGTTTCCAGCCACATGCTTTTAAAAGATTCAAAGAAATGTAAGGAGCAGAAGGCCCTATCTATTTTGCTCCGGGTGTTGTTTTCCCCTGTTTGCTGGTTGTTCCACGTAAAATAGGGCCCCTTGGCCTCTATCTCGAACAGTTCACTGTCCTGTACGACATCATTGAAGTCCCTCATAGATTTACTTGAAGGTGCATTCCTTCCAGCTCTTTCTTCAGCCCTCCTTACCACATTAAAATCTCCAATGACAATCCACGGAGATGTAATGCAAGCATTGATCTCTTTTAAATCAGACCAAAGGTCTTCCCTCTTTGCATCTTCATTTTCTGCATAAACAGTAGTAACTTCTAGTCTTTCACTGTTATAACAGATGGCGAAGTGTACATATTGTCTTGACTCCTTAACCAAAGTAATACAATAGTCCTGCTTTTCCCACAACACTAGAATTCGAATTTTCTTACAAACTCTAGAGTTGTCAATCCATCTAGCATTAGGCCAAGTGTGTTTCATTGATCTACCAATCTTCCTTCTTCTAATTTTGACTTATGTGAGGATGGCAATATCGATTTTTTTCCCTCCTGAGTTCAGCTCAGACCACACCCTACTTGTCCCAGCTTGACAAGCCCCGGATGTTCCAAGCTGTAATAACATGGTGTTCAACCAATGGAACCCCTGGTTGGCTTGCCACCAACCACAGCTTCCTCAGTTGTTTCTTCATCTTCTAGGTTATGAAACCTATTATTATTAGAATTAACTTGGGATTCTAAACTAGAGGCACTCTGGCTTCTTGTCTTTCTCCTCTTGTTTGGACTGGCTGTCTTTTTTGGTCTCTCAAAGCCATCAGGCTCGACATGCTTTTCTGTAGTTGACGATTGAGCAGCCTGCTGTTCACCATTTACATTTGTAGAACCATGTGATGAGTTCTCATTGGCAATCTGTAGAATAGGTAGCGACTGCTCTACCACCTGGGTTGTCTGACCTTTTGCAGCACAGAGGGACTTGTCGTGGCCAAAGTTGCCGCAGTGGTGACATTTTTCAGGCACCCACTCATATTCCACCTTGACTTCATAACTGGAACCCTTATCTGTCTTGCGTTTCACCGTCATGGGGAATTTGGATGTCACTGCCATCAAGACGTAGATCCGAGCATAGTCGGTCCTCGATCCCGCCTTCATCTGGTGATCAAAACATTGAGGTTTGCCGAGGAAGGAAGCAATCCTCACTAGCATCTTTTCACTCCATAGTTCCAATGGGAGATTCATAATCTTCAGCCACACCAGAACCGAGGATAGTTTTTATTGCTCCAGAGGTTCGCCCTTCTCCCACTTCTTGAGGATCATAGGCTTGCCTTTGATAAGCCATGGCCCCCCTTGAGGGCATTAGTGAGATCATTGTTATCGCCAAACTTAATAATGAAGCTCCCACTTGAGTGTCCCAGAACCTCCATTGCACCGGCAGGTTTCCACATCTGCATCAGGTGGTCCTGAAGAGTAGGAATATGGGTACGGAACCCCATTATATATCCAACCAAGGTGTTCTTCCATAAGGCAACATTCTCGTCCACTTCTGATTGGGGAATGATGATTGCATCGTCCTCAACCTCGATTTGGGTCTCATTCAGTCTAGTGTCCACATCACCCACTAGGTTTTTGAACATAGTCGTCCACTCCTTCGGGTTGGCAGCCACCCTGACATCTTCATTATTGTTCGATCTTCTTTGAAACAATCTTCTACCTCCGTGGGTGCCAGGTCGATGGCCGGCGTCTCCAGTAGCGCTTCCAGTCACACTCCCAGTGCGCACGGACATGCTAGGGCATCTCCAGTAGCGCCTCCAATCGCTAACTTTCACATTTCACTTGTTCAATTCGATTGGAATAAGGATTAATCTTTGAATTAATTGGAAATGATTAAGGAAAGTCAATTGTAGGAAAATCTGGGAAGTGAAATGATTGGTTCACACTCCCAAGCAAATGGTTCACTAGTGAACTGATCGGCTCACCTTGCCCTGAAACAATCAGTTCTCATGTCGCAGTGCAAGTTATTCATGGAATTTCTGGATCCTTCTACTCCCAAATAGACTAGAAACATTGACCCTACCCTCTACTATAAATAGAGGGGTATTGGGGGCTTCTTAGAACACACAACTCAGAATATCAGTTGCTCTACAAAGTTGTTGTCCTCTCTGGTTTTGGTAACTGAGAGAGCCCGGGCAAGTGCTACCCGACTAGGGAGGCATAGTGAGGAAAAGACAACGGTAGAAAAGCAGTCTGAGTTCAGGAGAGTAGGTTGGTGCTAGTACACAAACAAGAGGGTTGTCTCCTTCCTGCCAGTTATTCTAGAATGGTAGGAGTTCCAGGAAGTCTATGTAGACTATCTGTAGAGGTGGGAGATGTATTCCGCTCAGGAGGACACGTCAGCCGCAGTCTGTGGTGGAGGCCAGAGTCCATGGCAAAGACCAGGAGCTGCACAGACACCATCCAAGACATGGTATCGAAGACCGCACATGGCTGTGAGGTATTGTCACTGGGCAAGCCCCATGAGCAGGTATATCTCACTAAAACCATTCTTCCCTTTACATAGTCATTGTTGCGATCTCCTATTATGGGTTAATGGCCAGTAAATTTTTGTTTATGTTGCCTACTCTGAGGCCACAAAACCCAACAGTGGTATCAGAACCACATCAACGTACTGTGTTTTATGATAAATCAATATGATTGGATTTTGGCTTTACCGTCATTTATTAATTGCATAAGATGCGAATATTTAAAATGACTAATGTGCATATCTGAATAAATACCACATGCAACCACAAACTAATATACATATATGATATGGTATATATGCAATTGATATGTGTTGCCCTAAAACAGTTTTGATGGTGGATGTGTAGCATGGTTATGGCCTATAAACCCTACGTGTGCTTGGTTGGTTATGGTTGTTTGCATCTCAATTTGCATACCGAGTCATCTACCTTCTATTCCACATGTAACTTGAGATAACTCGAGATCCTTTCTCTTCTACCTTCGCTCCCTTCGAATGTAACTCGAGGTTTCCCAAAGATTATGTAAAAGTAGGATAGTTTATTTTTTGTTACATCAAAGAATAAGATGTTCAACACCAGATGAGCCGACCGCCTAGAGGATCGAGGAGGATTGCGAAGGAGATGGATCGACTAGCTGATGGCCCAAGCATTTGTTAGAGATGTCCAGACATCAGAGGCTAGGTCAACCAACCGACAAGGAGGCGAGCCTATCATGTCATAGGATGAATCGATCAACCTGGAATAATTCAATCACAAATATCTTCAAAAAGTTGCATATGATGTAGACCTTATATGATCGTAATTCCTTGTGGCTCTAAGGAATTACGATAGGATGGCCATGATCATCGCTTTTATCATTATTGCATGTTTTCTCGTTGTGGTTATAGTATGCATATGATATGTACTATAATAATTGGATATGTATATGTACTTATATAAAATCCCTTAATATAACATTAAGTCTTAGATGCTTTCCATGAGAAAAACACATGAAAAGCTTGATTGACAAGCGTAGGCATCCCAAGGGTGGTGTGATGTCTATCTCATAGAACTGTGTTGGTAGTTGTGTGGGCCCGCCAAGCAGGGTGCACTCCTATCGTGTTGGCTTTTGGGTCAGGCTTAACTAAGTGGTCTTAATGAGATTAATCACTTAGAGGCATGCAGATGACTATGGCAAAGACTTGTGCATATCATCTATATACGAATTTCATATGATGCAATTGGTAAAAGTTACCTACCTTAATAATTGATCATGGAAGCTGGCGTTGGCTGGGTAATAACTCAATTGTTTTGGATCTTGGCTTACTAGAAGGTTGTATGCTGCAATCTTCTGAATTGATGGTGAGGGCTATCAATTTGATCAAAATAGTAGGAGTGATAATTAATTAAAGGCCTAATTAATATCGTCAAAATTTATCAAATCAAACAAATCAAAAAGTGTTTTGAAATGTTGCAAAATCCTTTTGTAGAATCCAAATGACAAACACAAATACATTATCATAGCGATCAGTTCATAAATGGGATAAAATTCAAATATGGTTTAGGACCTTTGAGAAGTGTTCTCAATAGTGAGTGTAAACTCTAAAGTCCTTGAAAGACTAGAGCCAATGGAACCACTTCAAATGCACCTAAGGCTAAAATTGGATGCTTACTTGAAGTATGCCAATGATGCCTAAGCCATAAAGAACCTTATGCTGAGCTATATGAACTATGAGTTACATAAATAGATTGAAGCATGGACATTCTTGAGATGGTTATACATCTTAAGAATCATGTAAAGCATGAAAGGTATAATGTCTTCAAAGCGATGTTTGAGTATATATGTTCAATATGATTGTGCATATAGATTGACTGTGATTTCTTAGATGTCAAGAGTTGACTAAACATATGACTCTACAAATCGTTGTGTGAATCATATAGCCAGTTTATCAAAAGTTGAGAAACTTGGTCAAACCAGTGTCTAAAATGCTTAGCATGATGATGCCAACACATGAATGAAGAAGGGACAAATATATGATAATGATCAACAGAGTAAAGTCCATTGACTAAAGCAAGGTCAAGAAGTGTTCTAAAGCCAAGCTAAGGTCCAAATCTTCATCACTCAAGATATAGAGAAGGGGTAAGTGTGAAAGGGAATATGTCCTTTTTTACTTATAAAGATAAGGAAAGAAAGTGCAACCATTTTCACCTGTATGACATTGAAAAGGGAAATAACCTCTTTATAGAGGATCTCGAGAAGATGAAAGAGATAGAGATCTCTACTTCATGACCTGAGAGGAAATAAGCTAGAAACTGTTCGGAGAAAGAGTTGCTACCATTATAGTTACAATATAACATTCATGGGCATATAATAGAATTATTGAATTGCTATTATACATCTGCATCAATGAAAACATCATACATATTATATGGGCAAGAGTGTTATGGACTGATGTTTCATTTGAAAGATATGATCTTTGATGGAAATGCCTATGTCTCACTAACTATACTTGATAGTTAAAGAGACAAATGCATGTGACACATGTATTGAATGACATGATAACTCAAACTTGAATGCCTATAGCGATGTCATCTAGAGCACATAAATGGGAATTGCATTTTTGGAATCCATATGATGGATATCTAGACTCTTTTAGTTGTTGAACCAATAGAGACATGCTAATCTCATTCATTGTGCAATATGACAAAGGTTCTTCACTAGATGTAGTGGGAGAACGATTATTCTATTAAGGAGTATACATATTGATGTATATAGACCTTTTAGAATAAATGCTAAAGGTAATCACTAGTACTTCAATGTATTTAGTGATGACCTCAGTATATATGATAGTTTGTATTTAGTGAAATACAAACAAGAATCTCTTGAAATGTTCAAGGAGATCAAAATGAATTACATAACAAACTTGGTATAAGTAATAAATTTTGATATGATCGATATGGAAATACTTTGAACTAAGAGTTTGAGAACCTTCTTGAAGATCATGATAATGTATTATGATTGACTCCACCTGAAACACAATGAAAGTGTATCATGAGAAGTGTATCAGAAAGAAGGAATCACACCTTGTTGAGTCAGAGTGTGATTACTAGCTAAAACTTCAAATTTCCTTTTGGGCACATGCTTTACACTGGGAATAAAGAGAATCACAAAATGTTGTGGAATCTCAAAGTTCCTTAAGTAACACACAGAACTCATGGTTCTGGTAGAACACGCCTAGAGCTTGAATGATATATGATATCTTATGGACAAGAAGGCAGTGAGTTGATCAAATTATGAGTCAACAATCTACATAGAAGCTAATGAGAACCAGAAACTGAGATATGGCTTGAAGCCACGAAATCCAAGATGGACTCCATGTACATCAACAAAGTTTGACTTTGGTTGATCCACCTGAAGGGGTAAAACCCATGGGGTACTTTTGGGTATTCTAGAAAAATACTGACATGGAGGGTAATTTGGTTGCAAAGAGTTTCTAATAAGTTCAAGGTATTGACCATGGTGAAATCTTTTCAGCAGTTACCAAGGATAAATCCATCAGGATAATGCTTGCTATTGTATCTTAATATGACTATAAGAGTTAGCATATGGATGTTAAAACCACATTCCTTAAACATAATATTGTGCAAGATGTGTATGTAACACATCCTAAAGGTTTTAGAAATACAATAATGCAAATAAAGTCTATAAAGCTGCATAAATCAATCTTTGGATTGAAACAAGCACCTCAGAACTGGATCTTCAATTTGACAAGATAGTCAAAGAGTTTGACTTGAGTCAAAATGAAGATGTAATGTGTGATTACAAGAATTTAGTGGGAACATATATATATTCCACATATTGATGGGGAATATCATCCTTATACTACAAAACACGGCAACAAAGTGTATTCTAAAAGGTTTTAAAGAAGCATCCTATGTGATAGGAATCAAGATCTATAGAGATAGATCAAGAGGGATTCTTGACCTAAGAAAGAGAACATACTTTGGCTAGATGTTGAATGAGTTCAACATGGTGAGAGAGAACTTGTCCATGTTCCATGGAGTTAGTCTCTCAAGAGTCAAGTGTCCTGATTCTTATGAAGAATAAGGAACATACAGATAGATGCCATATGCATTCGCAATTGGATCTAGCACGTATGAACTCATCTCGTTATCTTATATGTATTGGACATGATAAGAAAATATGAACTAATTATCTTTTATGTATTGGACATGACAAGAATATGTGAACTCATCATCTTGCATGACAAGAAGATATGAAATCATCATCTTGTGTGACAAGATGATATAAATATCTAGTTATCTCATATGTAATGGACATGAAAAATGGATATCTGTCAAACTCAAGTAAGAGTTATCGGAATACCATGAAGGACATCTTTGTTTACTTGTGAAGTACTAAAAGGATTAATTCTTTAGTAATGGTAATAAGGAAGAGTTGGGTGTAAAGAGTTACACTGATGCAAGATTCCGAAATGACAAAATTGTGTTTGAACTTGGAATAAGAATTGTTAGTTGGAAATGTTCCAACATAAAATAATTGATTAATTCTGCAATAAGAAGCTGAGTAGCTTAGTGTAATGAACACTGTGAAGGATATTGTATGGATCTAGAAGTCCATATGGATGAACTTGTGGGAGGTTTCAACCATTATGACTCAGTAGTAATACTCTAACAACAATGGAGCTAATGGTCAAGCAAAGGAATCTCAGATAGCATACTATGGCACTTCCATCTCATACGAGTTGTTGTACAGCGAGGGGATGTGAAACATGCAATATACCGACTAGAAGCAAATGTTGCTTACCCTCTATAAAAGCACTTGTACAGCAGAAACATGATGGACATGTTAAGATCACTTAGAATATGATTCGTAGGTGATTGGCTCTAAGTGCAATTGGTAATCTGTTGGTATGGTATGCCCAGAGAGCTAACCATATGATGATTGCAATGAGGCATATGATACTTGATTTGATAATGATAAAGGTAATTCCATCTATTATATTTGTCTCAGTCATGAAATGATGACACATACATGATAGATGCATAAAGAATGATGTGACTCGATGACATATGTCTTTAGGTTAAGGACCTCAACAATGCGACCATATGTATGATAAGAGTACATACATTCTTATTATGTCCCTAGTCGAATATCACTGTGGAAGCAAAATAGACAATAATAATACATAAACTAGAGTATGTGTTGACTGATGATAGAGTCTCATTAGTCATGATATATGATATCAAGACAAACACACAGATATATGTTAGAGAATAGTATATTAGATTGACCCACTGTGAGAGTGATACATGGATACCATGGAATGGTAGTCACAATCATCTCTCACAGTGATGGTGGTGATTGTGGTTCTTAGACCTGAAATCACTGCACTCTTCACATGTCATTGGGTACACTTTGACATCATCAAACACATTCCTAAAACACGGGTGTTATAAAGGTGATACTTGGGTGACTTTGACACATAGGGATATATTGTGAGTGATAGAGATGGAATTTGTCCCTCCTACAAGGAGTATGATATCCAGGGCCCCTTGATAAGCGAGACCGAGAATTGTATGACCATACTCATATGATTCAATATATGATATGTGAACTCATATGCATCTCAGACAGTCTTCTCTAGGTTAAGGAACATGGATTGAATGTTGAAGAGGATGACATTCCATGCCTCGAGTTCAATCCAGATATTAGCGAAAAAGGAACTACACAATCACTGTAAAACTAATCACGGATTGTAGGTTGAAGTTGTTCTCTAACTTTCTGAGTTACTTGGGTAGCAATGATGAGTTACTAGATTCTGTTCATCACTTGTGATGTCATAAGTTGTTATAAACATTCACTGCCAACGTAAATTGGAACCTGTAGGGTCACACACATAGTGTAAAGAGGCGAGATCACCTCCTTACTAAAATTTAAAGGAAGTACAAAACATCCATCTTTTTAGAAAGATAAAAGATACTGAGGGATGCACGAATAATATTCCAAGTAAATAAGCATGTACCAGATACATTACAAAATGTCAATAGCAGTGGAAATAAAAGTACTAAGCCTATTACATGGATTTCATTGTTCATTACATGATTGTTCCCAAAAGAAAATGATAATAGAAAAGGATCTAGCTATAGAAACCTAGATATCCTTTCAGATAGATTGAGATCTACTCCTGAGATGACTCCTTGCTCAACACCAACACCTGGGTGGTTGGGAAAGCACCCAATAAAAGGGGAAAGAAAACATGGTATGTGTCACAAAACTAATCTGGGATATCAAGATAAGTACACCAAATAAAAACAGGCTAGGGTTCATCATACGATGAAGATAACAAGAATATGAGGCTATATTCAAAAGAAACTTGCCATTAACAATTATATCAAAAAGGATTTGCATGAAAGATAATTATGCCTACCTAACTAAGTAGGGTTGAGGCACTTACCAGACCTCTAACCTTAGGTGAGGGGAGAATAAGACATTTCCAGTCACCTACAATATTATGGGGAGAATAAGACATTCCCGAGGGTGATTATTTACATGCCCTCTATGGGTGGTTGTACATAAGTACCACTACTTTAAATTAAATAGAACATAAATCCACATGATAGAAAAGTCGTCATGGCAAGAGTAGTCATAATATTCAATAAGCATGGCAGTGGGGTATAAGACCCAAACAAAAAGAAATTATAATCTAATTTGAGGCATGAACAACATTAGGATTCAAGAATAGAATATTTAGGGTTCATTTAAGCCTCATTAGGGAAATATAGGGTTGGGATGCAATTATCCCAACATAGGGTGTAAGGAATGCACATACCTCTCTTACTGATATCAATTACTAACTTTCACCACTTTAATTGAGTCCAAGTTCCACTTTGCCTATTTTCAATGTAATAACATGTATTAGAGTACATAGTGCACATTAATATATAGAAACCCTAATTTTAGAGATTTTTAGCAAAATTCAGATTTAGCTTTTGAAAATATCACCAATGAACTTAATAGGTTCTCCTGATCAAGAAAACATATTTTTATGTTAATTTTGGAGTTATGATGATTAAGATGTAATTTTTTAATGGATTTATGCATTAAATTCATTTTACAAAAACCACCCTTCATAAAATCATGAAATAATACCTTGAATTTTTTTATTAGATATAGATTAATTTTCCAATTACAAAACATATTTATTTGTCAAATTTGGATAAGCGGTTTAGAAGATATGAATTTTTCAATACTGACCAATAGGAAATTGCCACATCATCAAACTGATCGAGATAATTAAATAGAGAGCGAGAGGGAGAAAACACCATTTGACCCAAGATCATGTTTGAAGTTTCTTAGATAACCAAACTAGAGATTCTAGAGAAGATAAAATAGCAAGAAACCAAAACCTTAGAAGAACATGGTAAAACGAGATGGAAATCATCGATTATCAACATAGAAGCATGGGTTTTAAGCATGTACTTGAGCAATATATGAGAAGGGGGTTAACAAAACTGGCCTCTAGTAATGTAATAAGGTCCAAACAGAAATGATCCCGAGATTATAAGGTATGGTTGCTCCAAGATAAGCTCCTTTCTTGAGCAAAAATCACCTTCTCCACTTTAGAGGTGCAAACCCTAGCAAAAGAGCATGGAGATGAGATGTTTTAGGGTTTTAGGTGGAGTTTTACCATGTATGATCATGGTTCCGACCTAGAATAAGGTGTAAGGAAGACTAATAGTATGAAAATATTGAAGTAAGGGAGGAAACTTACTAGTTTTGGTCAAAATTACTAAGGAGGAGCTTTAGAAACCCTAATAGAGTAATTTGGAAGCCCTAGGAGCCTTCTTCACCAAGGTAGGCTCCCTCTATTACCTTGGGACATCAACTTCGTGGCCAAATATAGAAGGAACTATTATCTAAGCTAGAGGAAAGAAAAGTAGATTAAGAGTTTTCGAATTGTGAGTTGGGAAGGGGTATACATGGCTATATAAAGAGAGAGGTGAAGTATGAAGTGTCTTAAGGGATTTTCCATGTGTCTTTAGCCTAGGGCTTGATGGCCATGCAAGAGGACAACTCATGGACTCTTCTTGGATATCAAAATTTGGTCCTAAGAGCCCACAGATCCTTCTAGGCCATCCCCACCATTTTTCAAGAAAGAAATAACCTCATTGCTTGATAGCTTTTAAAGATAAGCATCTTTATAAAGAGGGTAATCCCTATAATGCCCTTGGAAAGAAATACCATCAAACCAAGGTGAAACTAGGTTCTCCAATGGTTTAAAATCTCTTTAATGGTAAGGGAATATCTAAGGATTAAAATTCAGTTGATAATTTGCAAAGAAAACCTCTCAATTGGGTAAATTGCATAAAAGTCCAGAATGTACCTAAAATTGCATAACTTGCATAAACAACATCCAAATCACACCAAATTTGAAGCTTAGACTCATTTTATGTTTTCAAATCATATCAAAAAGTTAGATTAAGGTTTATAGCACTTAATTATGGTAATTAAGCTTTCACTGAGGTATCTGTGCATAAACCCTTATATTGGTACAATTAGTGAATAAATGTTCACTAAACCACTATAAATTCCACTAATTAAACATAAATGACATAAAGGATAGAAATGAGAGGGAAACTTGGGAAAAAGGTTTACATGGAGATTACATTTAAGATTCATTATGTTACAACACTCCACCCCTTTATAAGGATTTCGTCCTCGAAATCTCAAGCAAAAAGAGAAGGGTGAGTACGTAACATTTCATCTCTCAACTCCCAAGTGGTTTCTTCTAGACCATGATATTTCTACAAAACTTTTACCAACTCAATCTCTTTGTTCTTCAGATGCTTTACTCAGAAGTCAAGAATCTTCACAGGTAGATCTTCATAGGTTAGATTCTCATGTATCTCCAAAGGCTCAACAGTAAGCACATGAGAAGAGTCCTTCACATACTTCTTCATCACAAAGACATGGAACACATTATGAATCTTATCATAGGAAGGAGGTAAGGCTAAGCAGTATGCACAATCTCCAACCTTATCTAAGATTTCAAATGGTCCAACATAGCGGGGACTCAACTTGCCTTTAACTTTAGATCTAGCAATAGAACAGATAGGCTTGATCTTTAGAAATGCATAGTCACCCACTAGGAAGTTAACATCATACCTCTTCTTGTCAGCATACATCTTCTGTCGATCATGAGCAACTTTTATGTGTTTCTTTATCAACTGCACCTTTTCTATCATCATTTGCATGTCATCGGTCTTCACTAGAGAATGTTCACCGACACCATCCCAATGCAAAGGTGAACGACATGGTCTACCATAGAGAGCTTCAAAAGATGGCATACCAATACTAGGTTGGTAGCTATTGTTGTAAGCAAACTCAGCTAATGGCAGATACCGATCCCATGCACCACCCCAATCCATCACACAAGCACGAAGCAAGTCCTCCATAATCTGAACTGTTCTCTCAGATTGACCATCAGTCTGCGGGTGGTAAGCAGTACTGAAACACAAGTTAGTTCCCATCTCCTGAATCTGACCCCATAAACGAGAAGTAAACTTTGGGTCACGATCAGAAACTATTACCTCATGTATTCCATGCAGGCGTATGATCCACTCAACGTATAACTGAGCCATTTCCGCAACTTTGTAATTGGTTTTGAAAGACAAGAAATGAGCAGATTTTATAAGCCGATCAATAACCACCCAAACAACATCATAACCTTTCTTGGACTTGGGGAAACCAATAACGGAGTCCATTGTGATTTTCTCCCACTTCCATTCTAGAATTTTAAGAGGGTGAAGAAGACCACCAGGTCATTGATGTTTGATCTTGACTTGTTGACATGTCAAACACTTCACAACAAATAGAGCTATATCATTCTTCATGTTCTTCCACCAGAAGCTTCGTTGTAAATCCTTATACATCTTTGTTGTTCCAGGATGAATAGTGTACTTGGACCCATGAGCTTCACTCAAAACCTTCTATCTCAGATCACCAACATTAGGAATCCACAACCTTTGTTTGAAGCGGACAACACCATCCACTCCGGTAGAGAAGTCAGATTGTGGTTTCTCAATTAAAGCTTTCATCTCCTCAAGCTCAGAATTCTCCAACTATGCAACCATGACTTCCAAGATCCAGGTTGGTGTAATGGTCAAGCTGGCCATATTAACACACAACTTGTCTTCATCCACTGATTCAACAGGCTAAGGTCTCCATCTAGCCACATGTTCAAGGTTTTCCCATACTGAACATCTCAGAGCAGCACAAACAACATCCTTCTTGCGACTTAAAGCATCAACTACGACATTCGCTTTACCATGATGATAGGTAATGGTGAAGTCATAATATTGAAGATATTCCATCCACCTACGTTGTCACAAGTTTAGATCCTTCTGAGTCAACACATATATCAGACTCTTGTGATCAGAAAAGACTTCAAACTTTTCACCATAGAAACAGTGTCGCCAGATCTTCAAAGCATGAACTATGGCAGCAAGCTCCAAATCATGTGTAGGCCAATTAGCTTCATTAGGTTTCAACTGTTGAGGAGCATAGGCAATCACCTTTCCATCTTGCATCAAAACACACCCTAATCCTTGTCTGGATGCGTCAGTGTAGATGACATAGGGTATGCCCTCAACAGGCAAAGCAAGCACGAGAGCAGAAGTCAAGATCTTCTTCAGCTTCGGAAAACTGTTCTCACATTCTGGTATCCAAGAGAGCTTGACCTCCTTTCACATCAGCTTGGTTAAAGGCAAGGAGAACTCAGAGAAGTTCTTGATAAACCTTCGATAGTAACATGCTAAGCCAAAGAAACTACAGATCTCTGAGGGATTCTTTAGAGATTTCCACTTGGTCACAACTTATACCTTTGTAGGATCAACAACTATATGTCTGGTAGAAATCACATGACCCAGAAACATCACTTCATTTATCCAGAACTCACACTTTGAGAATTTTGCATAGAGTTGATTTTCTCGTAGTGTGTTGAGTACAATCTGCAGATGCTCTCGATGTTGTTCTAACGTCTCAGAATAAACCAAAACATCATTGATAAACACCACCATAAACTTTTCAAGGTATGGGCAGAACACTCGGTTCATCAAGTCCATGAAGGCAGCAGGGGCATTTGTCAAGCCGAAAGGCATGGCCATGAATTCATAATGCTCATAGCGAGTTCTGAACGCCATCTTCGGTACATCATGGTCCTTCACATGCAGTTGGTAGTAGCCACTTCGTAGATCCATCTTGGAGAACACAGTGGCTGACTTTAGTTGGTCAAACAAGTCATTGATGTGAGGCAAAGGATAACAGTTCTTCACCATCACTTGGTTAAGCATGCGGTAGTCCATACACATCCACATCGAACCATCCTTCTTCTTCACGAACAGAACATGGGCTCCCCAGGGTGAAACACTGGGGCAGATGAAGCCCATGTTGAGAAGCTCTTCTAGCTACTTCTTCAGTTTGGCAAGCTCAGCAGGGGCCAAGCAGTAAGGCAGCTTCGATATTGGTGAAGTTCCAGGTACAAGCTCTATGGAGAACTCCACCTCCCGAGTTGGGGGCAAACTAGGTAACTCCTCGGGAAAGATGTCCGGGAAGTCCTTCACCACATCTATGTGGTCGAGAGAAGGAAGTGTAGTCTTGAGGACTATAGAGGCTAAGAAAGATCTACACCCTTGCGAGACTAGCTTTTCAGCTTTGATAGCAGAGATAACAAATTGTCGATCTTCTCGCTTCCTACCCTTGACACACAATCTTCCCTCAACAAGATGTGATAAACTAACCTTTGATTCTTCACAAAACAAAACAACTTTGTACCTCTTCAACCAATACATCCCCAGGATGACATCAAAGGCGGTCATGTCGAGCAAGATGAAATCTGAGGGAAACATTATACCAGATATACAGAGGTCCATGATCAGAGTTTGGAGATACGAAGAGAAGATCTTACCACTAGGGGTTTTTACATCTAATATATGATCCATATACTCAGATTCTATTTCTAACATGGAAGCAAGCTGACATGATATGAAGGTATTGGACGAGCCAAAATCAAATAGTACCTTTATAGGATGCATATTAAGATGCAAGGTACCTTCAATAACTTCATTATCTTCTCCTGCTTCCTCATCATTGAGAGCAAACACTCTCCCATTCCTCCTCTCCACTGGAGGTCGCCTCAGGTTCTGGTTGTTTTTGTTGTTGTTGTTATTCTGCATAGGCAGATTCTGCCTTGGCTACTGTGGCTGCTGGGCATTATATAGTCCTTGCTGGAAACAGGGGCAGAGTGGTTGGATATGCCCAACTTGGCCACACTCGTGGAAGGTCGGAGGGGGTCGGTTGTCTCTATGAGAAGGTGCATTGTTGATAGGATATCTCCCTAGAAGATGGTGGCGAGAACATCTATTGCATCGTTCACATTCGTGATTCTCATTCTGGGTAGGGTTCATCCTCTTGTTGTTGCTATAGCCATTACTGTGTCCATAGGATTGGAATCCTGGGTAGGACTTAATGGCCAGGGCCTTGTCTACCATCTACTGGAAGGTGAGTGGAAGCTGTGGAACAAGACTTCAACCCACTTGGTAGTTTAGGCCCTCCAAGAACAACATTGCCCTTCTTTTAGCTCCAAGGTCAGTGGCATAGAGTTCCAGAAGTAGGAACCATTAGATGAAGTCAGCCACACTCATGCTTCCCTGCTTGAGGCTGTAGAACTCAGCTTCCTTCTTCCTCAGGAAGGCATGCCAGATGTACTTCTCCCTAAAGAGCTTCAGGAACTAGTCCCACTCCATGGTAGTGGTGTCTCGAGTGTGGGCGACACCATTTCACCAGACATGTGCCGGTCCATCCAGCACATATGTCACAAACCGAACTTTCTGGTGAGGAGGGCACACCATACCCTCGAAGGTCCGATCCAAAGCCAACACCCAGTCATCGGCTTTATCCACCATGTTGTGTTCACTTTCACCCTTGAAGTAGGGTGGTTGCATCTTTATGAAGTCAAGGAGGGTGAACTCCCTTGGCTTGTTGGCAGTGGCAGCCACTGTGTGGAGCTACCCCATCATGGTGGAGAGCACCTGGCACAACATTGCCAACTCTTGCTCCGGTGTGAAGGAGGGGGTGCCCGAAGTAGCAGGATTGACCATACTATGGTCGATAGGAGTCACAACAGTGTTTCCCACATTGGAGTCATTAGGGTTTGACTCCTTTCCCTTATTCTTGCTGTCAAACAAGTCACCTATCCTTAAAGGTAGGGTTAACATATTAAGTTCCTAGGAGTATTTGAATCATAGATGAAAAAGAATAGAAGCATAGACGAGAAAAGAATATCTAGAATGCTATTGCCTAGACACATACTATTTTGGGCAATTCGTATCATCTCAGGCCAGGCCGGTATCATATGGGAACGTGAGTCCTTGTAAACCAATCTAGTGGTGCGGAGGAAAATATCACCAGCCCCCGAAACCCTGATCCATTCTAGACACCTTTGCTTCAACTTCATGTCCTAATAGTTGCCTAAAGGCTCTGATACCATGCTATAAAGAGGCGACATCACCTCCTTACTTAAATTTAAAAGAAGTACAAAACATCCATCTTTTTAAAAAGATAAAAGATACTGAGGGATGCATGTATAATTCCAAGTAAATAAGCATGTACCAGATACATTACAAAATGTCAACAACAACGGAAATAAAAGTAGTAAGCCTATTACATGGCTTTCATTGTTCATTACACGATTGTTCCCAAAAGAAAAATATAAGAGAAAATGATCTAGCTATAGAAACCTAGACATCCTTTCAGATAGCTTGAGATCTACTCCTAAGATGAATTCCTTCAAACTTGTCCTTCTCCTTGCTCAGCACCAACACCTGGGTGGTTGGGAAAGCACCCAGCAAAAGGGGAAAGAAAACATGGTATGTGTCACAAAACTAATCTGGGATATCAAGATAAGTACAACAAATAAAAATAGGCTAGGGTTCATCATATGATGAAGATAACAAGAATATGAGGCTATATTCAAAAGAAACTTGCCATTAACAATTATATCAAAAAGGATTTGCATGCAAGATAATTATGCCTACCTAACTAAGTAGGGTTGAAGCACCTATCGGACCTCTAACCTTAGGTGAGGGGAGAATAAGACATTCCTAGTCACCTACAATATTATGGGGAGAATAAAACATTCCCCAGGGCGATTATTTACATGCCCTCTGTGGGTGGTTGTACATAAGTATCGCTACTTTAAATTAAATAGAACATAAATCCACATGCTAGAAAAGTAGTCATGGCAAGAGTAGTCATAATATTCAATAAGCATGACAGTGGGGTATAAGACCCAAACAAGAAGAAATTATAATCTAATTTGAGGCATGAACAACATTAGGATTCAAGAATAGAATATTTAGGGTTCATTTAAGCCTCATTAGGGAAATATAGGGTTGGGCTGCAATTATCCCAACATAGGGTGTAAGGAATGCACATACCTCTCTTACTGACATCAATTATTAACTTTCACCACTTTAATTGAGTTCAAGTTCCACTTTGCCTATTTTCAATGTAATAACATGTATTAGAGTACATAGTGCACATTAATAAATAGAAACCCTAATTTTAGAGCTTTTTAGCAAAATTCAGATTTAGCTTTTGAAAATATCACCAATGAACTTATTAGGTTCTCCTGATCAAGAAAACATATTTTTATGTTAATTTTGGAGTTATGATGATTAAGATGTAATTTTTTTTATGGATTTTATGCATTAAATTCGTTTTACAAAAATCACCTTTCATCAAATCATGAAATTATACCTTGAAAATATTTTTATTATATAGAGATTAATTTTCAAATTCCCAAACATATTTATTTATCAAATTTAGATAAGCAGTTTAGAAGATATGAATTTTTCAATACTGACAAATAGGAAATTGCCACATCATCAAACCGATCGAGATAATTAAAGAGAGAGGGAGAGGGGGAAAACACCATTTGACCCAAAATCATGTTTGATTTTTCTTAGATAACCAAACTAGATATTCTAGAGAAGATAAAATAGCAAGAAACCAAAACCTTAGAAGAACATGGTAAAAAGAGATGGAAATCATCGATTATCAACATAGAAGCATGGGTTTTAAGCATGTACTTAAGCAATATATGAGAAGAGAGTTAACAAAACTTACCTTTAAGAATGTAAGAAGGTCCAAACAGAAATGATCCCGAGATTATAAGGTATGGTTGCTCCATGCTAAGCTCCTTTCTTGAGCAAAGATCACCTTCTCCACTTTAGAGGTGCAAACCCTAGCAAAAGAGCATGGAGATGAGTTGTTTTAGGGTTTTAGGTGGAGTTTTACCATGTATGATCATGGTTCCAACCTAGAAGAAGGTGAAAGGAAGAATAACAGTATGAAAATAGGGAAGTAAGGGAGGAAACTTACTAGTTTTGGTCAAAATTACCAAGGAGGAGATTTAGAAGCCCTAATAGAGTAATTTGGAAGCCCTAGGAGCCTTCTTCACCAAGGTAGGCTCCCTCTATTACCTTGGGACATCAACTTCGTGGCCAAATATAGAAGGAACTATTATCTAAGCTAGAGGAAAGAAAAGGAGATCAAGAGTTTTCAAATTGTGAGTTGGTAAGGGGTATACATGGCTATATAAAGAGAGAGGTGAAGCATGAGGTGTCTTAAGGGACTTTCCATGTGTCTTTAGCCTAGGGCTTGATGGCCATGCAAGAGGACAGCTCATGGACTCTTCTTGGATATCAAAATTTGGTCCTAAGAGCCCAAAGATCCTTCTAGGCCATCCCCACCATTTTTCAAGAAAGAAATAACCTCATTGGTTGATAGCTTTTAAAGATAAGCATCTTTATGAAGAGGGTAATCCCTATAATGCCCTTGGAAAGAAATACCATCAAACCAAGGTGAAACTAGGTTCTCCAATGGTTTAAAATATTGTTAATGGTAAGGGAATATCTAAGGATTAAAATTCAGTTGATAATTTGCAAAGAAAACCTCCCAATTGGGTAAATTGCATAAAAGTCCAGAATGTACCTAAAATTGCATAACTTGCACAAACAACATTCAAATAAAACCAAATTTGAAACTTAGCCTTATTTTATGTTTTCAAATCATATCAAAAAGTTATATTAAGGTTTATAGCACTTAATTATTGTAATTAATCTTTCACTGAGGTATTTGTGCATAAACCCTTATATTGGTACAATTAGTGAATAAATGTTCACTAAACCACTATAAATTCCACTAATTAAACATAAATGACATAAAGGATAGAAATGAGAGGGAAACTTGGGAAAAAGTTTTACATGGAGATTACATCTAAGATTCATTATGTTACACATAGGATACCCCTAGAAGAGGAGATTGTCCATGAATGATGTTTAGATTGAGACTAAAGGTGTTTAGGTACTCAATTAAACATACAATTGACTGACTGGACTCAGAACTATCAAGTTTTAGTGTTGAACTAGTTGGTTAGAGTGTCAAGTCGATTGGAAACTGCATTGGCAATGTCAGGACTGCCAACTGACTGATTCACCCATGTGAGCCGATCTGCTAGTGTGTTCCAACCGATTGGTTCACCCATGTGATCCGATCGGATCGTGTGAGACAACTGACCGATTCACTTGGTGAACCGGATGGCTCATAGTCCTGCCAATCGAGGAAATTAGGATTTTCCTAGTTGAAAGAAAACTTTCACGTTTCACTTGTTCAATTATATTGGAATAAGGAATAATCTTTGAATTAATTAGAAAAGATTAGGGAAAGTTAATTGGTGGCACGTTTGGGAAGTGAAATGACTGGTTCACTTAGTGAACTGACCGGTTCACACTCCCAACCTACCGGTTCACTAGTGAATTGATCGGCTCACCTTGCCAAATGACCGTTTCAGTTATGAAACGATCAGTTTGCCTGCTGCAATGCAAGTTATTCATGGAATTTCTAGATCCTTCTACTCTCGAATAGTCTGGGAACCCTAACCCTGCCCTCTACTATAAATAGAGGGGTACTGGGGGCTTCTCAAAATACACAACTCATAAAATTAGTTGCTCTGTAAAGTTGTTGTCCTCTCTGGTTCTGGTAACCGAGAGAGCCCGAGCAAGTGCTACCCGACTAGGGAGGCATAGCGAGGGAAAGAAAACTACAGAAAAGTAGTCCGAGTTCGAGAGAGCAGGTTGGTGCTAGTATATCAATAGGATGGTCATCTCCTTCCTACCAATTCTTCTAGAATGGAAGGAGTTCCAAGTGGTCCGTGTGGACTATCTGTAGAGATAGGAGATGTCTGCCGCTCAGGAGGACATGTCTGCCGCAGTCTGTGGTAGAGGCCAGAGTCCATGGCGAAGTTCAGGAGCTACACAGACACCGTCCAAGACATGGCATCTAAGACTGCACATGGCTGTGAGGTATTGTCACTGGGCAAGCCCCATGACCAGGTATATCTCACTAAAACCATCCTTCCCATTACATAGTCATTGATATAATCTCCTGTTCTGGGTTAATGTCCTGCTTTACTAGAAATTGATACTAAGTTTCTATTTATAGCCTCTATATTACTACTCCACTCCTCCCAGACCTATAAAATCCTCATTTTGGGCTCCCACTCTCATGTGTTCCTACCAATGCTGCCATTCCAACTCTCCCTCAGACATCATCAAGAGATTTGTTTCTCCCGATGTTGCTCCATCTTCTATTGCCATTCCTCCTTGTTGCCTATGTCATTGTCGAATTTTGATGTCATTCATAGATATGGTTCTTGTCGCCCTTCGTCCTTTTTTCCACCAATGCCATTTTTCCTTACTACTGTTGATTTCCTTTGTAGCTTTGACAATCGTCTTTAGTTGTTGTCATCTTTTTCTTTAGTGTGACCATTGTTTCCTTACTTTTGTCAGTTCCATTTTCCTTTCTTCCTCCGTCATGATCGAAACCTTGATGCCACCGTTGTTCCTCTTTGTTGTTGTCACCATTAGGTTAAAATAGTTTTAAGTTAGATAATTTTTGGGTAAAATATGAGACTCTAGGTCTGATTAGGTCCTAATCCAGTCTGATTAGGTTTGAAAGGTCTGATTTGACCTTGATTAGGCATGATTAGGTCCTAATTAGGTTTAATTTTGGTAATATTTAGGTAAAATATGCCTAATTTTATTGTAGGACCTTATTAGATCTTATTTTTATTAGATTGGTGAAACATTATGTAATATTATCATCTCATCTCATATTTTCTCACCTTTATAATAGTCTTTATATATATATTAGGTTATTTAGTATATGAATTGTGAAGAAGATGATGGTTAAGATTAGATTGGTTACCATACATGTCAAAAAATTTGTTGCTGGTCACCATCATCATTTGTTTCTTCATATTTGTAGTATCATTTCTTTCTAGTTAGTCTGGATGGAGGGCATGATGGTTTCATAGTAGAACTCTCTCAACTTTTTGGGCTATCCAACATGTATCAGCTAGGTCTTCCTCCTATCTAGCTACTTGATAGACATGATGATGCATAAGTTGAGTCCATGTTGCTCACTCCAACAATATGAGCAAGTTATATGATGAAGTCCTCATTTCATGTGTAATTCTATCTTGAAAGAAGTAGTATTGTTACACACAATATGGATAAGTAATTAGTTTATTACAAGGATGAGCAATGTCAACATGTCAAACACAACCTCTCATTCTCTTATTATATAGAAGAAGAAGATTATGATGATTAAGTGCATACCGATTGACATGCATGTTGGCTAGGTTTCTCTTAATCACTATCATAGTTTTCTTCTTCGTCACATTTCTATTATTATTTTTTAATCACATGCAAATCATAATATTTGTTAGTAATGACATTAGATGTCATAGATTCCTCTTATCACACAAAGATGATAGTTATTACTAGTCATTTGAATGTTGTATATGGTAGGATTCACCTTCTCTAATAGTCATGTTCGTCTAACTGCCACAACTATCCCCAACACCAATACTTTGCACACCACCATGTCCTAAAACTATTGCTAGTTTATCCCATCTAACAACATCAATAATTATCATTGATCGATCTTGGCACAAACTTTTGTTTTTCTTCTTTGATGAGTCTTTGAATTTTTTCTCTCCATTTTTAAAATTTGTGACATGTGCATTCTTGTGACCACCGAGAAAAAATAAATTATTGACTTGGTCCTATGTGTTTATTAGTTAAAAATTTGCTATCGATGTTTTTCTAAAACTTCATCCTAATTGGAAAGCTTGATCAATATTACACTCCTACAACCTTACCAAAGCTGAATTTTTTCCTTTTTCTTTGATAAAGGCAGCATGAACATCAACAACTTTTGTTGATAGACATGTGGTGCATGTTGGGCACTCGGGCAAGTCACAACAATTCTTGCATGGAACATATAGGCAAACTATGATTCTAACTAACACTAGAAGTTCCACCACCACTTCTGTCTATCATCACTGGTGTGGATATTTCATACACAAACTCTATGATTTATTATAGTCCAATATGCACAACCAAAAGCACCCACATGTCTTTTACTAGATCATGTTTCTATCCAGGTTGTCCTTGTTGAAGAAAAAGGAGACATGTGAACATTTGACAGGGTTGTAGGAGTAAAGAGAGCAAGTTCTTCGGTTAGGATGAATCATTAGGGAAACATGAATAGTGCAATTTGTTGAGTAATAGAAGACCAATAACAAGTCAATAATTTATGGTTTTTCCATGGCCATGGGAGTGTACATGTCCTAAATTATGAAATAAAAGGAAGTACAACACAATGACTCATCAATGTAGAAAAATAGTTGTTGTTGTGGATATAGTTGTAGTGATGTATACTAAAGTGCATTGGTGCGATAAACCAAATATGATTGTTGAGGTGGTGATGGATAAACTATTGGTGGTGGTGGTAGAAGACATTTTTAGGTCAACATCTGAGGACATCTAAAGCATATAACATGTAGTAAAGAGATAACACTAGAGTTTTGAGAGTCAATTATTACTCACCAAAAACTATAGATCTATGATACATCAATGTTCAATCAATTGGTGTATTAATGATATGTGAATTAGTGTAATATTTGGGGAATGAGTCATGACGTAAAACAATGTATATGGAAAAATGAATATGAATATGGCTGGATATAAATGTGAAAATAAATAAATTTTGAGTTGTAAGTTCATGCTTATGAGAGTGAATTTTATATATGATTTGGTGATGAGTCATATGAATGCATGTGGATATGTTAGGGTCTGGTCAGTTATTGTGAAGTCAAGTGAATCTAGAGATGTGAATGTGAATGCAAGTGAATTTCATATTGTATGTGTATTTTATTACCAATTTTTGTAGGTTTATAAATGGCATTGGTTCTACTATATAAAGATATCAGTGTTGTAGGCTTGGATTTGTAGTGTCCCCCACATAGATGTCTCTTTATAACCAACATTATAGTCCTTAAAAGAACACCGCTAGAGTCTATATGAGTACTAGTATTTCTGATCAATAGATGGTGTGCATACACATGCTCTTTCAAGATGCAAAGGATAGTGGATAACATTCCTCAGACGTTGTCATCATGGATGTAACTTTTCCCCCTTTTCATAAGAGGGCAACCTAGATTCCTCTTGATAACAAATTGGAAATACATGACTGTTCCAATTTGTTGAATACAAAAAGGGCATGCAATGAGTAATTTGATCAACCTTACTATGTTCATTGTCTAGGATTGTGGATCTTCTAGGTCAAGTTTGAAACTGGGTTGAACTTGGATTTCACTTTGTGGTTTTTACCACCTTAATTCTATCTATCTAGGGTAGTGCGAGAGGGTTGTTTGGGTGAAACATGGTTGAATCTATATTACACTCCCTATTACCTCAATTGTAATCCCAATATAAAAATTCCTACCTACCCCTTTAGATTAGGATTTTGCATAAGGTAGCCATGGTCATTTTCTACATGGCCCAACTCAATGACATAAGGAGAGAACCAACTCTGATAGTCCCCTCCTCTCTAGTTCTCCCTATTCTTACTCACTCCCATGCATTTCCTCATGCTACATTCACTCTCTTTCTAGCATTGGTCTCTCCTTCACCAATTGTTAATGTCGTTGATGGAATAAATTGACTATGGCCAATGTTGTTCATAACTATAGTTATTCCCCACTAATGACCCCTCATAATGAATTTGAGCCATCGTCAATGCTCTTTTTTCTTGATGCATCATTTCTAGGCAAAACCCTAGCCCAAAGAAGTGGGATAGGGTTTTCACCAAGCTATGTTTGCATCCACTACACCGTTCCTTGACAATTTCCATCCTAAGATATGTTGTGTCTCATGCTTTTTATCCATCCTACCTAATAGCTTTATTTCCCCCTTCTAATTACCTCACTAAACCTAAATTTTCTTTTACTGTGTCTCACTCATTATCGTGTGATATCTCTTGGTACCTTTCTTTCTTACTATCTGCATGCAACCTTAATCTTCATCTCCTTATCATTCTACTTCACAACTAACATTGTCTTTTTCCTAGTCTCTTACATCCCCACACCTCATCTTTGTGATGAGGAAACAATCTTATAAGCCCCCTTGCATATCTATCATCTGGTACACTATTTTGTGTTGGTCATTGATTAGATAGTTGAATCTTGTTCTGCCTCTAGTGTTGCAAATAGTACACATGAGACATTCTCTTTCTTCCATGGGTGTTTTTTTAGTGAAGTCAGGAGGCTATCTTATTCATCCCACCCTCCCCTTGTGAGCGTATCCAAAAATAACTTACATTCACTAATTAAACTTTTAGAATTAAATGAGGTAGTGCTACTACCCTTACACTGGTCATTAACTAAGAGATCAATGATCTCTTCAGGGGGTGAGTAATAGCTCCTGTACTTGCTGGAGCAATCTTTTTTTGTATTTGGCCAAGCCATCAACGACTCAATTTCCTTCTCTACGTACATACCTCACATGCCAACTGGCTTTCTTCAGACTATGTATTTTCCACAGGGTCTTCACATATCTTAGAAATTCCTCTATAGCTCCATTTAATATGCTAACTGTTGTCTTTGAATCTGACTCTATGGTTATGGTTTGAAGGTTATTCCAGCCCACGATCTCCATGGCCAAACAGATGCTCGCCATTTCTGCCTCTACTACATCTGAAGTTGTCTGGCTTGTAGTAGCTCCTCCTACCCATTTACCTGTGTCGTCCCTTATCACCACTGCACAACTAGACATAGATCCCTTCACAGCTGCATCACAGTTGAATTTGAGGGTCCCCATTTTTTATGCTTCTTACTACTTCCCACAAAATATATTTTTTAACCTTATAGTGATTCTCATTTCTTATCTCATTGTAATTTCTTTTCTAAGCTCATTATGGTTTGTGTAATGCCATTTGTCATCTCGATAAGAATTTTTGTATGCAGTGCTTCCTATTTATGAAGTACTTCAACTTCAATGTATTGAGGTTTGGTCTGACTTGAAACATCTATTTTTATGTGGTCATCTAGTAAAAAATATTTCCATTTTGGGTAGAGTGTTTTCATTGTTATGGCCCTATCGATTCACTTTATTGATGTACATTTTATAGATGCATTAGGTTTAAGAAACATTATGTGTCAGGATATGCCCTATCATTATTTAAGTTTAACATGTTTCGTATTTTTATTGATATATCACTGCAAATCCATTTTATTCATGAACATTTTAGTAATATATATGGTTTATTGAATGTATTATGTGCCACTGGTCTCTACCATTTACTTGATTTTAGGGTTGGGTGTTTTTATTGTTATATTCCTTCTAGTTCAATTTACTAATGCAAATTTGAGTGCTGCATATGTTTAAGAAATGTAGCATCTAACAATGTATGCTATCATTGATTTCTTTTGGGGTTTATAGTGTTATTCTTATACCCCTACCTATTATGTTTATTAATGCATTATGTTTAAAATATGTAGTATGTCAGACCGTTCTCCATCCCAATTTTAATATTAGGTTTACTATTTTTATTAGTATAGCCCTGCTAATCTATGTTATTATTGATGACATTAATGATACATTAGGTTTGAGAAATATAGTGTGCCATACCATGCCATAACATTTATTTCATTTTACAATTGAGTGTATTTATTGTTATAGACATATTAATTATTGCTGCATATTTTAGTGATGCATAATGGTAAGAGATGTAAAGTATCAAACTGTGCCCTATCATTATTCTAATTTTATGGTTTACTTTGTTATAGAACTACTTATTCATTTTATTGAACATGATTGATCTAGGAAATGTGGTGTGTCAGATTGAGCTCGAATATTTCTTTCATTAAGGGATGGTGCTACTGATCAAATTTATTGATGCATGTTTTAATGATGCACTAGATTTAGGAAATGCAGTGTGTAAAATCATGCCTTACTCTTATCTTGATTTTAGGGTTTACTATCTTCATTGTTATAGCCTATTAATTCATTATATTGATGGATATTTTAGTGATGCAAAAAGTTTAGGCAATGTTGTGTGTCAGATTGTTCCCTATATTTTTTCATTTTAGAATTTAATATTACTATTGTTATATGCCTAATGATTCACTTTATTTATAAAAAAATTGCGATGCATTGCAGTCATTGGCACAAATATTCAATACCTATTCATTCAATGCATAAAACTGAATTGGTATGAATGGCAATCCTTTCATGTTTTAGTAGTGAATATATTGGTGTAGATATATTTTCATTGTTTCTTAAACCTGATGTACTATTTAATAAACCCTCAACCAAATATTTTGTGTGCATGTTATTTAGAGCTATTATGAGCCCTGATTTTTATGTGAATATACAAATTCAAAGGGCCTATTTGAATTTGACTTCTATTTAGATATTTATACTTCCATTTTATATGTTAGCAATTTCAATTTATAATTTCTAATGATAAAACTAGCTACTAAACCTTGTTACATATTATAATATTTGTCCTACTTGATTCTGATGTAGGGAGTGTAATTAGTTTTTCCCTCTACTAGATACATCATTTGAAATTTTGGAAACTTTATTACTTATTTGTGCAATTGAGGTTTTTGTGTAGTGTGCAGAAATTGCTGACGTGTTATGTACCCTACAATTTACAAAAATAGGCCTATTTAGTCCACATTGTCCAAGTTCATCATACCATTTCATTGAACAGGCTACTTAAACTCTTCTATATAGTCTAATATCAATGATACCTATGTATGTAACTCATTTATACATTGTGATTAGGTTGTACTACTAATTGCATACTCATAATATTTATTAGATTTGAATTTAGTACAAACTTTCATACATATATCAATCATCTCATATTTATTTAACTATATTTTATAATTTTTGCATATTTTATGGATATAAAAATTCTTAGGAATACCTTCTTTGAGGAACATAGAAGCCCATTTTTACAAGTGGATTTGATGTGGACCATACATATATTTTCCTTTTTGGTTCAATATTTTTTCTAGGGATACAAAATTTTGTATATATATGTGCCATCTAGTTTTATGAAATTTTGAATTTATAATATTTGCATCCTCGGTGGTATTCTTTTGTTGTATTTAAAGTGAAATTAAATGCACGTATGATTTAGATCATTTTTATTTTATTACACTTTATGAGAATTGCATCTTTGATGGATATGCTATTACCAAGTAGACCTTTTCTGATGAAAAATCATGGATAATGTTTGTAGGTGGATTTCATGTCAACCACACCAATGTTACCCATTTGAGTTTCCTATTATTGCTAAGGTTTGAACTAAAAGTACTACCTTTTTTGCAACAAATTATTTTTTATAAACTAGTCCTCTATTTTTATCTTAAATTTCTTTTGACTCTGTAGGAGTAAAAATAAAGGATAATTGAATATGGTAAATTTGAAGTGAACCCCAACAAAGTTACCCATTCTAATTACCTATTACATTTAGGGTTGTACTCATATTATGTTCTTCACCCAAATTTAGTCTTGATTGACCTAACCTGTGTATTCTTTTATTGTCCCGTCCCATTCTTAGCATTCACTTATATATATAAACTTCGGTGATATAGCGCGCCCTTTTTGTTTTCATTTTATCAAACCAAATTTATTTGGTTTTACTGAGTTTTTTTGTCATTAAACTTTTTTATTGTATTAGTTTTAGGTTTTGATTACTACCACCCTACCCACCCTATTTACCAAACACATCTCCACCGATTGGTTCCCAATAACTTTGTAAATTTTATATAAAAGTAGATTTGTTGCTCTATTTCTTGAGCAACATGTGTATATATCAAAACTACAAATTAAATTTAACCCAATTGGTCTTATTAGTCATGCATGTTAGTTATATTTATCACATTTTTTCATGGTTTAGATATGTTAAAATTTGATTTTTTAACGAATCATATTTTCCTTTTGTTCTACTAGTCTACCCACTTACTGCATTACAATCACCATCATTATCAAAACTTCAATCCACTACATTAAATTTCACAATATTATCATTTTCATAATATGAAGTAGTCACATTAGGATTTTTTTTGGAATAATATAAATATATTGACCAAAAAAGAGTATAGAAAACTATACAAACAGAACAGGGCACCCGAACATCACAAGCCCAAAAGGCAAATAAAACTATACAAGGGAATTAACTCCAAAAACCCAAATATAAGAATGTGTAGAACTGAAACTTTCCCAAATATCATTTCTAACCTTTACATGCCATCTAAGTTATTTGTCTAGCAAGTCAATTAACATGATATCGTCCATGTCCTTCTATCCATGCACTCTCTTATTTCTTTCGTTCCACAAAAAGTATCATGCGCCCATGATGTAGAGGTTGGAAAATCTTATCATGGCCTTATTGAATTTGAATTTCGTATTGGCCAAACCAAGAGAATCCACTAGATCAGTAGGGACATGAAAAACCCATCTATTTTTAATGGATATGACCCTCCACATATGTTTGGATCTCCTACAATTAAAGAAAAGGTGCTTGGTCGATTCACTCTCCTCACTGCATAGGATGCATGTTTGATGGGTAGAGAAACCACATCTCACCATTCTAACCTTTGAAGGAAATCTAACAAGTATGGATCTATAGAAGAAAGCACTCCATTTGTGACAACGAGGCCTAACCCATATGATCGCCATCCAACCTGTAGTTGGGTTACTCACAATGCTGGTGTTGATCAGTGGAGATGGATTACAGGCAATCTAGTTACCATTCACATCAACACTATACATATGTTAAGGATAAATAACATATCTTCACATGCTTCTCTGGATTGTAGAAGGCTTAGTTCCTTTGGCCAACAGAAAACTATAGTTGTATCCTTGCTTCATCAAAACAACCCATACATTCTGCAAAGTGGCAAGGAGCTTGTCTACCCTTTGCTTGGTGCCTATCTGCATTATCTCTTCAACACCTACAATCTATAGGCCACCCATTTTATAGGGTTTAACTACTATCTCTCAGACAACACTATGGTTTTTGCATGCCCATATGAAGTTTGTTGTAATGGCACACATTCTTTGGATCATTGGGTTGGGCAACTCCCCCATGTTTTTCCAGAATTGTACAAGTGCTTGTAACACCGAGCACACCAAGACAAGTAGTCTAGCAAGAGAAATCCCCAATCCACTCTAGTCATACACCTTCTTCCTTATACCGTCCAGATAGGTGTTGAAGTCTTTAGACATAGATTTTCCCGCAACAAGTGGCATACCAAGGTATCTAGTAGGAAAGGACCCCATTTTCATACCCACAACACTCTTTAGTCTACCTCTCCTATTGCCCCATGATTTAGAGAGAAAGACTAAAGATTTTATGGCACTAATATAGAGACCATTAAGGTTACCAAACTAGATGAGGACCTTCTTGTATTCTTTATTCTTGCATTCCCAGTCAAGAACATTAACAAATAATCAACAAAGATGATGTGCGTCATGACATTGACCCCTCTAACTTTGTAAGCTTTGATCTTACCTTTATCTTCTACTATGTTAATCATGTATGATAATCTAACTAGAGTGAAGTGCAACAGTGATAGAAGGGTCACCCTTCCGTAGTCCATTAGAGGACCTAAATAAACCTACATGAGTGCCATTAATCAGGACAAAGAAAGTGCATGTTTCCATGCATTGTTTCATGATGTTAGCCCATTGTTGGGCAAACCCCATCAAACTCATAATATTCTAAAGGTATTCCTAATTGACATGGTCATTGGCTTTACTTATGTCGAGGATCATGCATGCTTTGGTGGTGGAATTCTTCCTATTGAAATCATTCAAAAATTTAGTAACAAGAAGGGAACAATCAGCCATGTGGCTTCTTTTAACAAACAAATGTTGATTCGTAGAGATGACGTGTGGTATTACCTCCCTCAATCTCTTAGCTAGAAGCTTCCTAATATGTCTTTTATGATGATTCGGGGATGTGAAGCTTATGTGAGGAAAATATTTTCTAAAAGGCTTGGCCATAATCTGATTAATGTTATTTTGTTGGATATCCTAAGGAGAGTAAAGGATATTATTTTTATTCCCTATCTGACAACAAAGTGCTTGTTGCTAGAGATGTTGCATTCCTAGAAAAGAAATTTATTTCCAAAGGAATCAATGGGAGGAAAGTGGAACTCGAAGAGGTTCAAGACCAACAAGAAAGCATTGAACCGATAGATGCATAAGAGGAACAAAGAGAATCACAAAGTGTTGTGGAATCTCAAATTCCTCAAGTAACATAGGGACCTCATAGATCTAGTAGGACATGCCCTGAAACAAAGATTTGGATATCTTGTGACTTAGGAAGGTGGTGAGTTGGTCATAGATGATGAGCCAACATCCTATCTAGAATATACTAAAGGACCAGAGTCTAAGAAATGGCTCGAGGTATTGAGATCTTAGATGGAATCCATGAATGCCAACAAGGTATGGACTTGGTGGATCCACCTGAAGGGGTAAACCCCATAGGGTGTATGTGGGTCTTCAAGAAGAAGTCTGACATGGATGGTAAGGTACAAATCTATAAGGGCAGATTGGTTGCAAAAAGTTTCAGACAAGTTCAAGGTGTTGACTATGATGAAACTTTTCTCCAGTGGCCATGGTTAAGTCCACCAGGATCATGCTTGTTATTGCAACTTATTATGACTATGAGATTTGGAAAATGGATGTTAAAACCACATTCCTTAATGGGAATCTTCTCGAGGATGTGTACATGACATGACTTGAGGGTTTTATAAATCCAAAGGATACAAATAAAGTATGTAAGATACAAAGGTCAATATATAGATTGAAGCAAGCATCTCAGAGCTGGAATCTTCATTTTGACGAGATAGTCAAAGAGTTTGGCTTTACACAAAATGAATATGAACCTTGTGTGTACATGAAGGTTAGTGGGAGTATGATTATATGCCTCATATTGTATGTGGATGACATACTATTGATGGGGAATGGCATTCATACTTCACAAAAGGTAAAGACATGGCTAGTAAATATGTTTTTTATGAAAGACTTGGGAGAAGCATCCTACATATTGGGGATCAAGATCTATAGAGATAGATATAGAAGGTTTATTGGAATAAGTCAAAGCACGTACATCAAGAAAATGTTGAAGAGGTTCATAATAGAGAACTCAAAGAGAAGAAACTTGCCCATTTTTGATGGAGTTACCATCTCTAAATCTCAATGTCCCAGTTCTTGTGAAGAAAGGGAATGCATGAGTATGTGTGACATCCCCAGATTTTCAATGCCTTGACAATGCATGTGGAATCCAAATTGAAACCCTCACCTCAGTGAGAATATCAATTCAAAGTCCACATACTTGGCCAAGAAGAATAAAACCAAGGGAGTAAGAGGAAACAACAATAGCACATGCACATGAACAAGAACAAAACCATACAACACATGTTCACCATTCAAGATATAATTACAAAATGAATTATTACAAACTGATATTACACATCGAATAGCAAACTTTTACATATGCATGTACTACCATCTATAACATGATCTTAAGACAATAGGTCCACCTATACATAAGCTCACCACACAACTCTCAACTATCCTGGTTCTTCAAGAGAATAGGTCCACAACCTAACCAAAAGATTACATGTCGTACACGTCAGCATAATATTCTAAAATATTGTACTGAGTACGCCTACATGTTTTTTTTATATACCTCTCATTACTAAGATTTTAGAAATAAGATAAAGCTAATACTTGGCAGTAATAAAAGATAACAAAAGCATATTTGAACAAAGATGTTTATTCTCAAAAGAGAACACATTTTAAACACATTTACAACATATACTCATGCATCTCTCACCAAAGGGATAAATGCTTTTAGGCCTTATGATCTCCTACCAAAGTGTTAGATCATATATATACACTGTGATCTTCTACCAAAGAGTTAGATCACTTCAATGCACTATGCTACCAAAGAGTTTAGTGCTATAATATGATGGATCATATATTATGTTTGCATGTGTTCATTAATACAGGTATGTGAAATCAAGCAAATAATATACAAGAACAATCATTACATCCAATATCATATGCCAAGTATTTTACTACACATATAATACAATAATACTATATAATAAGCCAAGTAAGAGGTAAAGCATGCTTGAAGAAAGAGAAACCTAATCCACATATCCATGAGGTCAACTATAACCTTGTCAACCACTGATCAAGATAAGATCACACATACTGTCATCAGTTTCTCATCATCTTAACCCCAGTTATATTCATTTTAGGGTTTAGCTTGGTTCATTAGGATATTCTCATTTTTATTTATATTCTTGTCTTGGAATTATCTTACTGATGTCATATTTTAGATTATAGAATCAATTGTATGACCATAAATTTCCATATCATTGTATGCGTGTATTAACCCTAGGTCATATTCATTAAACATATTAGGGTTTATATCACGTTAAGAGCAATCATCAATGTATAACATGAATTATGTAAATAATCATAATCTCAGAATTAAATATGACGTTCCATATACTAATATGATCTTATAATGAATATTACAAAATTTATTGACCATATATGTATTTCTATAATTTATTTAGGGTTATTAAGCTTAGATAGATATATGGAGAAAATTCCATTATTACATGTCCAAGCATGATCATAACTGACATTGTATAGATTATATATCATATTTCAGAGTTACTTGTGCATTCTCATAATTTTAGGTCATCATTTGATATTTATTACTCATAAAACTAGTGTAATACATCTTACATGATATCATCAACATTTAAGCATCAAAAGAATGATATTACACTCTCATGTTGTTCTACTCATTTTTTTGAGAATTTTGACATCTTACTTGTATCTTTCAGATAACTGGACTAATTTACTGTGAAATATCAAAGATTTAGAAAATTACTAGAGTTTTTACCTTTTAGGGCCAATCAGACATGGCCACGTGGCTCCTCAGGGGTTGATTTTCAATCCCAGCTTGCCTAGGTGAACTAGTCAGTTCATTGGTTGGTCTAACTAAACTAGCCAGTCTGGTCTAGGACTAGACCGTCTACTTCCCCTTCTCAGCTTGCGTAACGCAAGCATTGGGACTCCATTTCTGGAGAAGATGCTGCCACCACATCTCATTCAAGTGCCGCCATGGCTTCTACTCTAGTGTCCGGTCTGTTATGATCTCCGGTCTTCCATTCTTTTTGTGTCAACGTGATCTTCAAAATGTCAGTGTTGTGCCCACGTGTTCCATGGATCTCAATGCAGCGCCATTAGGGACTACTCCGATGAGCAATTTGCTTTGGTTCTCGTCTTCTCAACTGGTGATAATGCCTCCTGCAGGTCTGACACCCTTATGAAACCAACCTAGTCTCTATGAACCTCCTCTAGGTCTTCCTTCTCTCTCGCATTGAGTCTTCTCACATAACACAGACTCCAGAGCTCTATTCATCTACAAGGCGTCGCCACATGCATGAAGGACGACAAGAAATCCTGCACTCCTCCTGGGTCTCTACTTAATCTACCCTCATCTTTGTCGTGAGCTCCACCTTTGACATGGTCTGCCTTTATCAATATGCAAGATATTGTGGTGGATCCTTTTCTTCGCCAAGAACTTCCACCAATAAAGAACTTTCTATGTCTATCTCACCCCGCCGGCCTCCAAGTTGCTATAGTTGCAGATCCTCCTTAAGGATCTAAGAGTTCTCCATCACAAGATGCTTGTACTTCCTAAACCTCATCCTTTGAAATTGTCATCTTCCTCCAATCTCTTTCTCACTCCCTCTCATGAACTTTTATGATTTGTAAACTAAGTGAAGATGCAGTCAAGATGAGGAGGTAGATCTTCCTCATTTCTCCTTAAAATAGTTCAATTCATGGGTATATGAAACTATCTCGATGTGCTGAGGCTAAATGCTAGTTGTTTTCCCCTCTCGCCCCATGAAGGGTGCTCATGGAGATTTGGTCCCGTGTGAGATTACCTTCCTCCGTCGTTGTTGGTTTGAATTGGGGTAATAGTTAACTTCTCAACCCTCCAATCTGGCCATCTAAGGGACACAAAATCTCAACGTCACCAATCTACAACCTAAGGTTGTATATGGATGCATTGTCTACTATGGAAAATAGCCACACCACCCATGCATTTAACTATGGTGATAATGCATGTAGTAACAACTTAGGCTCTATAATCAAACATTGCCCCATAATATACATCAATTGTTAATTATTTAGACAACATTCAAACATCCATATCTTTCTCTAGGGGCTTGTAAACATCATCAAATTTTAACCGCACGTTCCTCATAATGGGAGATCCTTCCATTAAAAGTTGGTGACAAAATTATATGGTTTTACCACTGAATAAAACTATCTCAAAAAGGCATGAACATAGGGATCTAAATCATGATATCAATACAAACATAAAATTTATATAGACCTAAAAGATTCTAATTCTCAAAATCATGATCCCACTTATCCATTTGGGTATCCAAAATCTTAAAGTCCACTTCATCACATCCTACACACCTTAAAAGAAATTTTGTCCTCGAAATCAAGCCAAAATCCAATTCATCACCTCATGTACATCTTAAAAGAAATTTCATCCTTGAAATTAAGACATTCTCATACTTCAAAGGAAAAACCAAAAGATCTTCATTCACATGTAGGGCACCACTTGAGGTGAAACATTCCCAAAAACAAGATCTCTAGAATATATATGTACCATTCCTAGGAGGATTTTATAGAAGCTAAGATAAAACCCTCAACATATAACATGATTTACTTCTTAGGTTGTGTCATATTTCCAATTAAAATTTATTTACTCATTTCACCCAAACATAAGATTTAAATAATAGATTATACATGACATTTTCCATATTTTTGGAGTACACCCTCATTTTACTCAAGAATTAGCATTATAACATCAACTTATAAATTGTATGAAGGAGTTAATTATAATTAACCCACTTTATTGATATAGATCATATCAAGGTGTCATCAACCTTTTGATGTGCTCATTGTTAAACTGTACTCTCATCTTGTTGTGTTGATTCTTTTTTTTCACAAATTTATTAGGAATTGTGATTAACAAAACATTTCTATAATTAATATGATCTCATTTCACTTTCTTGTATCATGTTACAAACTTATTACTGACTTCATCACTTGATTCACCAAACTTAAAATGCCGTTATTATTCATGTATATGGTTAACCATCTATATTAAGAGATCTACTAAACCAGCACTAGATTTTCCATCATGTCATACCCATATATCAAATTTTCAACATTAGATCACAAACACATCTATTATTTCATGATAGTGCTAAACTAACTTATACAAGTGGCTTGTAAGACATATATCAAAATTTATCTAGTCCAGTTGAGGTTCTCCTAACCCTTATCCTCATGGTAATGATGTGCTTAGTTTCTCTAAGTAGACTCATCCCTATGAGTATCTCATAAGCAAAAAGTTTATCTTCCCTCTTTGGTTTAGGGTTCTCAGATTACCTCATTGGCACTAGTTGATTACTTTGTGAACTATAGCCACATAAGCACAAACCAAAATGTGGTATGACATTCTCTTCATAGATATCAAGCCATGAAACACTATTTCCTAATTCTCTCTTATATACACCACTAGAGTCCTATTTAGGGAACCACAAACCCGAGCATGAGGTTGTACATCATACTAACACTGCAAACCTCCTCCGGGGTCTTGGGATTCCATATCCCACACCTAGATGGTAGGTACTCATATTTATGTTCTCATATACACATATAATCAGCCTCTTTCTGACTCTAGGGTTTGGTCCTCCCAAGGACATCTAGGGATCAACAAAGCTAGACAAATCTAGCATAAAGCGATTCAACTAATTCATTCAAGAGTAGACCAGTTTAGGGCATATCACAACAAATATTTCTCATAATTATCATATCTTAGATTTTAGGTTCTCTAACCTTCTCCCTATGTGTCCCACTCTCTATGGAGCTAACCCTACAACTGGTCCTGACACTAGAGGTCCTCCCTTGTAAAAGAGATTGATGCTTTTGTGGGTTCACATCTTGTCTTAACTTATCTTATTTTAAGAAAGAACACGTACTTGCATCATCAAAATTTATCTCAAATCCTCAAATTTGAACTTAGGTCCTCAAATACAAACATATATCATCACAATTCATCTTATATCATCTATATAGGGCTTACATTTTATCATCTAAACATACTTCATATATTACATCTATCACATATTCCAACCAGGATCTAGACATCTAATCTAGAAATACACTCTCTTCTAGATTGATGTCATTCATTTTCACTTTGGTTGTATGATCACCTCCTACTCATATATGTGTGGGGACACATTTCTGTATTACTTTCATATATAATAAAATATTATATTCTTTTTTTTTGCGATAAACCATGCGTCAGAGAAACTATCGAGGTTTGATATGATTGGAATCAAAAACCAAATCCATAAAACAAGTGTCCCACACATAGTAGAGAGTTTAGTGTCATGAGAACTAGCGAAAAGGGTGAAAATAGGGTGTAGACTAATGTAGCTACCCTAGACAACGAGTGCCATATGTCTAGGGATTCTCTTCCCTTGATGCACATCATGTCCAAATAATGCAACGTCCCATACTGCCACATTATAAGGAAATAATGACATCATGGGACTTGATATAGAACTAGTCTAGACCTAGTTCTCAGGCATCTAGGTACTAACCTAGAGGCTAGGTCAGATATAGTCTCTAAAAGATGACAAATCTCACCCTAAAAATTTTCAAGTTCGAGGTTTGATTTAATTTGAGTTGCATAATGAGAAAATGTTAGGTTTTGCTATTGTTCATGCTTTGATACTACCTGTGATGTTCCTAGATTTTCAACGCCTTGACCATGCATGTGGCATCCAAATTGAAACCCTCACTTGAGCTATAATATCAATTCAAATTCACAGATTAGGCCAAGAAGAAGAAAATTAATCAAGGGACTCAGAGGAAACAACATTAACACATGCAAATGAACAAGAACAAAACCATACAACACATGTTCACCATTCAACATATGATTACAAAATGAATTATTACAAATTGATACTACACACTGAATAGCAAACTTTTACATATTCATGTACTACCATCTACAACATGATCTTAAGACAATATGTCCACCTATACATCAACTCACCGCAAAACTCTCAAGTATCCTAGTTCTTCAAGAGCACATGTCCACAACCAAAAAAAAAGATTGCATGTACATGTTAGAATAATATTCTAAAATATTGTACTGAGTACGCCTACATGTCTTTTTATATACCTCTCATTACTAAGACTTTGCAATAAGATAAAGCTAATACTTGGTAGTAATAAAAGATAACTTGAACAACCATGTTTATTATCAAAAGAGAACACATATTTTAAGCACAATTCCATTGTATACTCCTGTATCTCCCACCAAAGGGATAAATACTTTTAGGCATTATTATCTCCTACCAAAGAATTAGAATATATATATACAATGTGATCTCCTACCAAAGAGTTATATCACTTCAATGCATTGTACTACCAAAAAGTTTAGTGCTATCATATGATGGATCATATATATTACGTTTGCATGTGTTCATAACTATATGTATCGAAAATCAAGCAAATAATATACAAGAACAATCATTTCATCCAATATCATATGCCAAGTATTTTACTACACATATAATACAAGCATATTGCATAATAAGCCAAGTAAGAGGTAAAGCGTACCTTGAAGAAAGAGAAACCTAATCCACATATCCATGAGGTCAACTATAACCTTGTCAACACCTGATCAAGACAAAATCATACATACCATCATCAGATTCTCATCATCTTAACCCCAATTATATTCATTTTATGGTTTAGCTTGGTTCATTAGGATATTCCCATTTTTATTTGTATTCTTGTCTGGGAATTATCTTACTAATGTCATATTCTAGATTATAGAATCAATTGTATGTCCATTTTTCCATATCATTGTGTGCATGTATTAACCCTAGGTCACATTCATTAAACAGATTAGGGTTTATATCACATTAAGAGCTATCATCATTGTATAACATGAATTATGTGAACAATAATCATCTTAGAATTAACTATGACGTTCTATATACTAATATGAGCTTATAATGAATATTCCAACATTTATTGACCATATATGTATTTTCTATATTTTATTTAGGGTTATTATCTCTAGATAGATATACAGAGAAAATTACATCATTACATTTCCAAGCATGATCGTAACTTACATTGTATAGATTATATATCATATTTTAGAGTTACTGATGTATTCTCAAAATTTTAGGTCATCATTTGATATTTGTCACTCATCAAACTAGTGTAATACATCTTACATGATATCATCAATATTTAAGTATGAAAAGACTGATATTATGCTCTGATGTTGTTCTACTCATTTTTTGAGAATTTTGGTATCTTTTTTTTGGTCGGTCAAAAAGTGTGTTACTATAGAAACCAAAAACTTTGGGCACAAAGTACCCCATTACATCAACAGGAGCTTAACAGCTCAAACAAAGATAAAGCGCCCCTCGCAGGGGGAAACACACAAAATCTCTAAACTAAATAGAACTAAGAAGACCTATCAAACTACACAAGCTAACTCCAAGCAAACCTATCAGAAGAAGACTATACCAAACTACTATTACATGCATTCAACATACCCACAAATAATAACAGAGCTTAACATAGAACAAGACTAATATTTCTGCCTGAAGTGAGCCTTGAAGCATCTAACCTTCTTATCTACCAGAACATCAGGATTTTAAAAGGGCAAGGTCACCCAAAAAAGAACCCCAAGATAACAGATCAGCATAGAGGCTGATCTAGCCAAAACAAGAACAAAAAGACCAGCACGTTTAAGCCACAGAGCAAGGGGGAAAGAAGAACAACTCCAAATCACTCCTTCATGCTTGACACAACACCAACTATCCATTAGAAGTACCCACAAAGTGTGGTACTATGTCAAGATTAGAGAGATCTTTGTCACTATCATCTCGCACAACAACCAAGTAGCTGACCTGCGAGGTCCTTGATCTTCAATGGATGCTGTTAACACAGCACCAAACCATCAATGCCGGAGAAGACGCCAAGGCTGCTAATCACACATAGGCATTCCTACAAACACCATGAGAGCACTCAACAACATCAGCAGAGTGACTGCTGTTGGCATCAACCTAAGCAACAAAACCTGAAGTGCTATCCACCTGCAGCAGCAGAGGGATCAAGGAACACCCTGTAACCCAGGACCTAGAGTAGGTCGGGAAGCTGAACCCCAGAAAGGGGCGCCATCAAGCAGCAGGGGTGAAGCCTCATCTCCGAGCAGACCAGGGGGACCCTGTCACCCATTGAGGGAGCCAGCAACACCGGCGCCAAGACATGAGGTGAAGCATCCCATTCAACGGCCACCCTACTGCCAAGACTGCTGAAGGTAGTGTAGATGGGGAAGACCCTCATCGGACGGATGGGGGAAAAACCCTAGCCGCCTGACGGAGCCAACCCGCCGCCACTTCAAGGCCAGAGGCCATCGCCAGAGGAAGGCCATGAGCAATCATTGGGGGTAACAGATCCATACGAACTAACCTCGAGCTGACCTGGAACCGCAAACTGCTCTGGCCTTCCCTTGTGTCGATATGGCCGTCATGGTAGATTCCAACTGAATCCAAGAATCAAACGCCTGGGACACACAGGGCGAGCATGAACGAGTGAAAGAAGGGGCGCGACAACCCCTTGCTTCAGCCGCAACGGAGCCACACCACAAGTCGGATCTGACTGGAATGGATCTATCCCACCATCACGCTTGAACGGAGAGGATTTGATGAATCAATACTCCATCCACCAGCCAGTCTGAAAGTGGCGCAACCTTGTCTGCATCAACCCAGGTGGTCGAGGAGGCTTCTTTGAAATGGTCGGCCACCAGCTCCAATACTCCGGAGATGATCGCTACCTTCAGGCGTGATCGGGGTGGATAAAGCCAAGGGGAGGGCACGCCTGAAGGGACAACGTCCCTCCCCCCAGTGGGGGAACCCTAGAGAGAAGCTGGAGCTCTCGTTATAGAGAGAGAGCAGCCAGCCCTTACAAACAACTCGAATTTTGGTATCTTACTTGTATCTTTTTGATAACCAGACTAATTAGAGTGAATTATCAATGATTTAGATAATTGTTAGAGTTTTACCTTTTAGGGCCAATAGGACGTGGCCATGTGGCTCCTCAGGGGTTGTGTTTTGATCCGAGCTTTCCTAGGTGAGCCAGTCAGTTCATCAATTGGTCTAACTGAACCAACCAGTCTGGTCTAGGACTAGACCGTCCGCTTCCCCTTCTTGTCTCGTTTAATGCAGGTGTTGTGACTCCTTTTATGGAGAAAATGTTGTCGCCGCATATCTCTCAATCACCTCCATAGCTACTACTCTGGCATGCGTTCTATTATGATCTCCTCTCCTCCATTCTTTCTCTATTAATGTGATCTTCAAAACATCAGTGCTATGCCCGCGTGCACCATGGATCTTAGCATGGCACCATTGGGGACTTCTCCATCGAGCAGTTTACTTTAATTCTTATCTTCTCAACTGGTGATAATGCCTCCTGTAGGTCAGGCACCCTTGTGAAACCAACCTCAACTCTATGGATCTCTTCTAAGTCTTCTTTCTCTCTCGCCTCAAGTCTTTTCACATAACACAGACTCCACGAGCTCTATTCCTCCACAAGGCTCCGCCACACGTAGGAAGGACGACAAGGGATCCTACAATCCTTCTCGATCTATGCTGAATCTACCCTCATCTTCATCATGAGATCTACCATCTACATAGTCTGCCTTCACTGAGACGTGAGTTGTTGTGGTGGAACCTTTTCTCATTAGCAGCTTCCACCACCAAAGTTATTTCTATGTTTGTGTCATGACCCTAGCCTCCAAGTTCCTACAGTTGTAGATCCTCCTCGAGGATCCAAGAGTTCTCCATCACAAGATACTTGCTCTTCCAGAACATCATCTTCCTCAAATCTCTTTCTCACTCCCTCTCATGAACTTTTATGATATGTAAACTGAGTGAAGATGTAATCAAGAAGGGGAGGTAGATCTTCCTCATCTCTCCCTAAAACAGTTCAATTCATGGGTATATGAAACTATCTCGATGTGATGAGGCTACATGCTGATTGATTTCCCTCTCACCCCACAAAGTGTGCTCTTGGCGGCTTGGTCCTGTGAGAGATTTAACTGCATCTAACGTTGTTGGCTTGAATTGTGGCCATAGTTAACTTCTCAACCCTACAATATGGCCATCCAAGAGTCACATGATCTCAACGTCACCAATCCACTACCTGAAGGTTGTATATGGCTGCACTATCCACTAAGGAAAACACCCACATGACCCCTACATTTAACCATAGTGATAAGGCTCGTACCAACAACTTAGGCTCTATAATCAAACATTGCCTCATCATATACATCAAGTGCTAATCATTTAGACAACATTAAAACATCCATATCTTTCTCTAGAGTCATCTAAACATCATCAAATTTTAACCATAAGTTCCTCATCACGGGAGCCACCTTCCATTAAAAGTTGGTGACAAAATTCTATTGTTTGACTATTAAATAAAATACCTCAAAAAGGCACGATCATAGGGATATAAATCATGATATCAATACAAACATAAAATTTATATAGACCTAAAAGATTATAATTCTCAAAATCATGATCCCACTTATCCATTTGGGTATCTAAAATCTTAAAGTCCATTTCATCACAATATGATTCCATATGCATTAGCAATTGGATCAATCATGTATGCAATGTTGTGTACCTATCCTGATGTCTCGTATGCCTTGAGCATGATGAGCATATACCAGTCAGATCTAGGTGATGCTCACTGGACAACCATGAAGAACATCCATAAGTACTTGATAAGAACTAAGGATCAGTTCCTCATCTATGATGGATAGGAAGAGTTGGTGCTAAAGGATTACACCGATGCAAACTTCCAAACAGACAAAAATGATTACATATCACTATCTCGATTTGTGTTTTGCCTTAACAACAAATCTGTGAGTTGTAAGAGTTACAAGAAAGAGTTAGTTGTCGATTCTATAATAGAAGCTGAGTATATTGTTGCATAAAATGCAACAAAGGAGGCTATTTGGATCAAGAAGTTCATCTCTAAACTTGGGGTAGTTCCAATAATCAACAATGCAGTTGAGCTATATTGTGACAACAATGGAGTAGTTTCACAGGTTAAGGAACCCACATCGCATCAGTGTTCTAAGAATATACAAAGGTGATTCCATATCATACGAGAGATCGTACAATGAGGAGATGTGAAGATTTGTAGAGTACTAACTGAAAACAATGTTGATGACCCCTTGACTAAATCACTTTCACAGCAGAAGCATGATGGTTATGTTAGATCACTTGAAATGAGATTCATGGGCGATTCTCCTTAAGTACAAGTGAGAGTATGTTGTTATGTATGCCTAGTGAGCCAATCATATGATGATTGTAATGGCATAACTTGTCAATGATTTGACTAATAATAAAGACATGCTTCTAATTTATTCTATTTTATTTTGTTATGAGATAATGAAATAACATAATAAATGTTTAGAGAATGATATTATACATATGTTAAGACTACATACATTCTTTTTTTGTCCCTAGTTGGATGTTATTATGGAAGGTTGATAGACAACAATAACACAAAATACTAGAGTGTATGTTGGTTGATGACAAAATCTCATCAGTCATGACATGTGATATCAAACCAAGCATAGATATACTTGTTAGAGACCCACCATAATAGTGATACATGGAAACCATAATTGGCACTCATAATCATCTCTTATAGTGTTGGTGATGATTGTGGTTTTTAGACCTGAAGTCACTACACTCATCACATGTCGTTTGGTATACTTTGGTATCATCCACCATGATCCTGAATAAGGGTTTCCATATAGTTGATGATTGGGTATACTGTGACACATGGGGATAACGGTGAGTGATGTAGATGGGATTTGTCCCTCATACACGAGTATGATATCCTGGCCACTTGATAAGCGAGACTGAGAATGCATGGCCATGCACATGTAAGTCAATATGTGATATTGAACTTACATATATCTCAGACAGTCTACTCTGGTTCAAGGAACATGATTGAATGATTGAAGAAGAAGATGATCCATTCCTTGAGTTCAATCTAGTTAGATATCAGTGACAAAGGAACTATACAAACACTATAACACCAACCACAAATTGTAGGTTGAAGTTTCTCTCCAACTTTCCATTTACTTGGGTAGCAATGATGTATGACTAGCCACCGCTCTCTACTCGTGATGTCATAATTAGTTATGGACATTCAGTGCCAACGTAATGTGGGACCTATAGGGTCACACATAGGATACACCTAGAAGAAGAGTTTAATCATGAATTATAATTTAATTGATTGGTAAAGTGTTTAGGTATTCAATTCAAGAAACAAATTAATTTACCGGACTCCCAACTGATCGTTTCAAGTGTTGAACCGACCGACTGGAGTGTCAGGTTGATTGAATATTGCATTGGATGAATTTTGGATGAGCTGGGGAGCAAAACGACCAATTCACTTACCGAACCAATCGGTTCGTGGTTGCGAGCAACCATTTCACGAAGCGAGATGCCTAGTTCGTGGTTCAATTCAATTGCATCAATGATTAGTGCTGATGCTATGTTGTGCATTAATTGGATTAGAATTGTCAATACATATGCTATTGCAAAACATGACAAAATGATCGTTCACTTGGTGAACCGATCGACTCGCATGTCAACTGATCGGTATTCTTAGCGAATTGACCATTTTGCCTGTCACAAGCTGTGAATTTTTGTGATATTTTAGCCTTTTCCACTCCCATACAGACTGGAAACCCTGAACCTAACCCTCCTATAAATAGAGGGGTATTGGGGGCTTCTCAGACACATCAATTGCCTCTTATGATTATTTCTCTTCTCTGCTTGTGGTAATCGAGAGAACTAGAGCAAATCCTACCCAATAAAGGGAGGGATAGCAAGGGAGAATAATTGTGGGAGAGCAAGTTGGTGACTAGTACACCAATGGGAGGGACAAATCCTTCCTGTCTATTCTAGTAGATGACGAGAGTTCTAGGAAGTCCACACAGACTTCCATAGAGGTGTGGAGGTTGTTGCTTTCCACTAAGAGTACAACATCAACCCGCTGTCTGTAGTGAAGACCAGGAGCTGCTGCAGATGATGTTTGAATGTAACTAGAAGATAACTGCACAACTACAACGATGAGGAGATTATCACTGGAATTGCTCTAGGCTAGGTATATCTTCAAAACCATCCTTTCCAATATATAGACATTGGAACAATTTGCTAGTTTAATAAGGAATATGGTAGTAAATTTTTTGTTTCCATTTCCTATCTGATGTCATATTTCCCTACACACCCTTAGGTCTATCATCTATCATGGGCTAACCTTTAGGGTTAAGACCATCTTTAGGGTTAGGGACCTCAAAGGGGATGGCATCAGGTTCGGGACCTCTCTCAACAGAGGCCTTGTCTGACCTCTTTCAATTCTTTAAAGACTCACCCTCCATGGATCTCATCCTCTTCTCTGAGGAGACCATCTTTGTGTAAGAGACCTTCTTGTCTGGATGGTACTGGGGTGTTTCATCAAGGATCGCGGTGGTCTTGGTGCGGGCCATACTATTTCACATCAATAAATTAATCTCAGTTTTAAGCTTTAGGGAATTAAAGCATCTTAAAATTATGCCCATGACATCTTGATTACATGCATAAATTATAAGTTGGTAGAGGATGCCTTAACCCTAGCACTCATAACCCTAATTCCTAGAAGGGTAGAGGAAGCAGTTATCGGGTCCCTAGGGTTTTGTGAGGGAAGTAGGGTGTAGAGAAGGGATGAATAACAAGATGAGAAGAAAACCTAAAGGTATTTTACTTTGGGAAAAATCTTCTAGCCCTATCCTGGAAGGATGCATGGTAGCCCATGGTTCCCTGTAAGCTGACTAGTGGTGCAGAGTAAAGTTTTTCCATCCCTGGGGGTCATGATCCCTTCTAGACACCATTGCTTTTGGAAATGCCCTAATAATTCCCTTGAGCTCTACAAAATTCTTTAAAATTTACTAATTATTAAAGGTTAAATGGTAAACTTTTATCTAATACCAAATGTAACAACCCTCTCCCCTTGTTATCCCCAATTAAATTAGACCAAGAAGGCAAGGGCCATTATCATAATTTCAGGATCAAGGTTTAGCAAATAACCAATAAAAATTAAAAATTTCATGAATGGAAAAGAGTTTGATAACATTATGAACATAGAATCTCCTCTAGGGAGTTACTTGAAATAGAAGACTAATGTTTACAACATAAAGTAAATCTAACTATCTATAATCCTCCAGGATAACTTTAAGCATCTTTTCATTTGGTCCCTTCTTCTTTGAATGTCCATCTTTCAGGTTAAGTGCTATATAACCTAAAATAGTGTGAAGATTAAATGTGGTTAGTATGTCGAGATATACTGAGTATATGGGGGAAACAAAATATACGCATGTAGGTGTAACACCATAATCATCCATTGCAGTAATTATCATCACAAAATTGAACATACATTTTCATTTCTAACTTCTTGACCCTTATCCTTTCACTGTATATGGTGTGCACTCTCTTTAGGGGAGCCTTTTTATGGGGAACTCACTCATTAGGGTTTGGTCCCTACAGTGGACATTCAAAACCTTCCTTTCTGGGCTTGGTTTTGTATATAGACCTTCCTTTCTGGGTTTGGTCTATGGTGATATTCCTTTTCATGCCTGATCACCAGTCATTCCCATACTAATTCTTTCACCCTATGTTCAATTAACTCATCAAAGATAACTTTTTAGGGTTTGAGAAAGTTACATTTATATAAGATGATACTCATAGGGGCTTTATATATAGTAGGAAATAAATAAATAATCAAACATTTTAATTCCAATCCATTTGGAACCTTAGGAAACATGGAAGTCGATAGAGAGACCATTCTTAGGTGTAAGAACATACCTTTCCTAAAAGATGACTTAACTTCTATGTAAATAAGATCAGATGCAACCAATCAAGCAATTAGATGACTTAATTTCCAATTAATGTATATCACCCAATTATTTTGATTGTGTTAAGAAAATATACATTAAGACTGACTTGGGTCTTATGTTAGGGTTTTGGGGTCAAATTAGGGTTATATTAGGGTTAGGCTTCCTAAACCCTAGTTATCATATTTCAAAGATTTTCATCTTAGGAAACCCTAATTTTGGAACATAAGAACTTTTAACCAAGATTAGATCCAAGACACTCTTTTTATCAAATTAACTCAAATTTTATTCATTAAAACCAACCAATCAAATTATAACCATCAATTTCATGTAATTAGGGTTTCAATGCATTAAAACTACTAAAGTTTGTATCTTTAAGTACTTTTGGAATTTGAGTAGGATTTAGACCATGGAACCGATTTTATTGGATTCCTCATTTTTTTCTAATAAAAACATATATATTTATATATATATTTGCTATATTTAGATTTATCTACAATTTTCTTGAATTTTTGTAAATTAATCCTCTCTAGGAAAATTAGAGCCTGCTATGTATACAAATGACTGGGTAAAGGAGGCATGTGGCTCCCACTCGTGTGGTTGAGCATAAAAAAGAAGGGAAAAGATGGATATAGCCCCTTACCTAAAGAAGGCTATCTCAAGATGGAATGACTTTTCATAATGGGTTGTCTTCAACCTCGAACTTCCTTCCCTGTTCATGAATAGAACCTTGGAATGAGTCAACCTTGGTGTTGACTTTGGGCTTCAGGCCTCCCAAGCGGCAAGGGAGGGTGTGTTTGTCTTCAGCCTACCCTATTAAACTAGTTGATGGCCTCAATTGGCCAGGAAGAGGCTGGAGTAGAGAGGAAAGAGAGAGGCTTCCTCAACAACATATATAGAAGAGAGAGAGAGAGAGTAGGGGTTCTGATAGTAATTGGAGGAAGGGGGTGATCTCTAAGTCACACAGAGTCTCACTAAGGGAATCAATGCCTCGTAGAGGGATTTCTACCCTCTTATACAGAAATGGCCCCGTAGGGAAATTCTTTATAGTTTTCCTAAGAGGGAGAAACCTAGGCTGGTTATGCTTGGAACTTCCTCCCATATTCATTGGGACAATTTTTGAGCATTCACATGGATCAGGATGAGAGAAAATTGTAAAGAGTAAGGAAGTACCATGCTTGGTTTCCTATTCTCACTTGGGCTAGATGACAACCCATGCGTAATCAGATCCTCAACGAAAGGCCAATAAGTTGTGCAAATATTAAAGTGTTGAGCCCTTGCTTCTACATCCAATTTATAATGTGACAAATCACATATAAATCAATTAATCCCATCACTTTAGGGAATCTAATTGTTATAACCCCAATTTTTGGGTTCAAGTGGTGAGAAATATAATTTCTCATATTAAAATGTTTGAACAAATAATCATAAATTGGGTTGAGAATATTGGATTTCATTTAAAAATAGCCTTGTTGTTTGATTTGTGGGCTTTATTGGCTATTGGGCCCAATAACAAGGAAATAATAAAGAAAATTCAATTAGTGAATGAATAATTGAATAATTGATAAAAGATATATGTGGAAACCTCTAGAAGGCAAATCCAAAGAGGATTTCATGCCTCTTGGGTTCCTTGGGTTCCAAGGAGTACAAAGTTGCATAAAGAAAGCAATAAGAAAAGAAAAGATTAATTAAGTATTTCTTTATTAAGAAAGAAATTGGAAATAATGTTAATATGTGGAAAACAAGTGAAAAGAGATATAATTGAGTTATCCTTTGTGAATTTTCGTATCCCAAGGATTACTAATGATAAAAGGAATACCAATGAGGGAAATAGAAGAGAAATAAAAAGAAATCCTCAAAAAGAGATACTTTGATAAGAAATATACATAATAATGAAGAATAATGCATATTGATGCATTTAAGGATAATGAGTATTCCTTAAAAAGGAATTTCGAAGTATTTGAGTGTCTTGGGATCCAAGGAGTCCCAATGAAGAAAGAGGAAAGAGAAAATACCAAATTTGCAAAATAAAAGGATAATGTGATACATTATTACTGATTTTTGAGATATTAATAAAAAGGAAGTATTTTATGTAAGGAAAACTTAATTTCGAGGCCAAAGGATTAAAATCCAAGGGCAAGGATATTAAAAGTGATAATTCTCAAATTTACTAATAACCAAAGCATAAGGAATATCAAGGGGATAAAGAAGAGAGAGAAGGCTATTTATCATTGAAGGATTTGGTTTCCTAGTTGGAAAGGAACTCTTTGATTCACAAATAGCCGACCTGGGGGCCTCATGACCTGCCCTATTTAAGGGGTAGACCATCTGGGTCGAGTTCCAGAGATCCCACGGCTCCCACCCTCTTCCTCATCTTCTTCTTTTTCCTTACATATTGAAACCTTAAACAAGAACACCTAGGGTTCTCTTGGGGCAACTAGCTTTGGTAGAAGGATCTCGGAGGAAGCACGAAGCAACTCCAATGTTATAAGGTGGTTTTTCACCTTTCTCTGACCGCCACCACCCCGCCGCACCTGTAGCGCGGCTTCCAGGCCGGCCGCGGGTTGCAGGCCCAGGTAGCATAGGCCAGCGGCCCTGGCTGTGAGAGGAGGGCATCGTCTGGTGCGTAGGTGTACGGAGGAGGGAAGAGTACCCTCCCTAGCGACCTTTGGGGTCGGGGAGGAGGTAGGGAGGCCGCGATGTGCGCGGCTAGGGTTGCAGGTCGGCGCCCTGGCAAGCTCGCGAGGATGAAGAAGGAACTTGGGTGCATCAGACGATTCTACCCCTCCGAGGAAAGAAGAAGAAACAACTTACGCAGGGGTAGTTCGGTAATTTAATTATGTTTCCCAAATCGTGTGAGGCGCTGCATGGACTGAGATGACGTGGCGCGATCCCATTGGCTGTGGTAAGTGATTTATTGCAAAAATTGTATCTCAAGATTCGTAACTCGGATTAAAACAAGTTATATATGAATTTTGATCAGGAGAACACAAGGAATCTAATAAAAATAGTTTCGTAGCCTGAATCTGATCATAGTTCGAAATATAGTGTAAATTATCATCTTTAATGAATTAAAGATTAAGAAATCCTATTTTGATATGATTAATGTGTTTAATAGGGTTTAATGGAGTTTAGAGTTGATATTAGTCTGTTAAATGTAAAAAGGAACATTGAGTTTAAAAAGGAAGAACTTTGCACATGATTAGTCTAATTTAGGGTTTATGTGCTTAAATATGCATGAATTTGAAAAGGGCATAAAGTTAACATCTTTAATGATTCAATTAAGGAAAAACCCTTAGATTTGATGATAGATGAATAATTCAATCTGATATTAACCTGTTGTTAATGAAAGAGAAAATAGGATTTAAAAATATGATCTTTTTATATATTTGGTTTAACTTAGGGTTTCGTGCATGATTATGCACTAATGAGCTTGAAAACCCTAATCTTGATGAATATGTCTTTTAATTGGTTTAATTGTGTAAAACCACAAATAAAATAGAGATGTGATGGTCCTAAGATAAATTGAGCATAAAAGATCATTAATGTGGATAATTTGAGTAATTAGGGTTTTTATGAGTGGAAAAGTTGTTTTAGGTTTTGTTGACCTAAAAAGGATAAAGTTTGAGAAATTGATCTAAGAAACCCTAATGCATCCTAATGAGACTTAGAAACTTTAGAAAGGTGTCCCAAGTGAATAAGGAGTTGTTTGGGATATGCTTGTGACAATTAGACATTATACATGTTTTCAGGATCAATGTTTGCTTGATTGATTGATTGGCTTACTTGATTGGACATCTAGTTGGATTTGGATAAATTGTTACTTGAGATCTCCAAGACATGTATGTGGTTACGATTATGAATAACCGCTATAGTTTCCCGATGGATTTCCGGATGTTTAATCGCATTGAATGCAACTAAACTGTTGGATGTTTATTTATTTCATGCCACTATAAAGTGACTATGATTATCACCATAAATGTGCATATATAACTGGCTAGATCCGGGTCCACCTCTGTTACTTTGAAAAGGCTAAAAAAAGGGGTAATCCTAGAGAAAGGTCTAGGTTACCGTGAGTTAGAAACTGGGCTACCTATGTGTAGTGCCATGAGACTCTTTAGCATATCCCGAGTTAAGGAGTGGTCTACTTACGAGTAGTGCCATGTGACTCAATCCTAGAAACTGGTTCACTTATAGGTGGATCATGAGGGGTTTAATGGGGACACCACAGAGGATAGGGTACTCTTGGATCGCGGAGTTATATCTAAAATGTAATATTGGTTGTTAAATAAGTAATTGAATGATTACATTGTTATCATAGTTTCATGTTTATTGTTTCCCCCACATAACAGCTACGGCTGACCGACGTTTTGTTTGTCGGTGTTTTAGGTACAATGAAAAGAACAAACAGTAAAGTGGCACATGTGATACTAAATGAGAATTAAAGTCCAAAGGAGGATTAGATAGATTAATATCGGTGTGGATAGAAGTTTAGAGATCCAAGTTTTCAAAAGGTATGCAAAAAATTTATTTTCTTATAACTTTCAGTATAGTGTGTTAAAATTTGATAATTATTGTTGGTTAATTGCCGAACCTTTGATCCGGAAGTCATGGGTGCGGCTTCGACCTCTCAGTCTCCCTTAATTGGGGGTTATCGGGAGGTGGGGTCGTAACACTAATTATATGCATAACTCTCTCCTCTTTTTCCCAACCGATATCAAATAATAAAGGAAATCTTTTAAGAATTAAATCTTGCTATGGGCAAGAATTGGTGGAAAAATACAAAACTTAAAGGTACTTTTCTTTACCTATATGTTTCTTCTTTATTTGGATTGTTGAAGATATCAAATAACTCCTTTTATCACCCAAACTTGGCAATAATTCCTATTTTGGTATAATTTTGTTGGGTGTAAGTTAAGATCAAAATATGCCCATCAGTTATGTTCAAGATATCTTTTCTAGAAATTTCTAAACAATTCCTTATTTAATTACCCATTGTCCCTCACTTTTAGAAATTCCTTTATTATTTAATTTTCCATTCTTTATTTAGTCAACAAGTATCAATGGATTATTTGGAAACAATAAAACACACAAAATTACTTTTCAAAGGAGAAATTACATTCTAAATCCATACTTCAAAAACAAAACATTGAAAATACCAAACTTTTCCAATATGTCCTTAAAAATCTATTCTTTGCATTCAAATATATGTACAAATTTATACAAAATCTAGCTTATAACAACACGAGTAAAGGATGATAGTCCTAGTCCAATACACACACCATAGTCTGATAACACCACATGCATTCATGAATGTGATGGTTTACTGGTTGAGTTTGCCATAGAGTGAAAAATGCTCTGGTAAACTAGTTGTGATTATGTTTCATCTACTAAAACAGATACATCTTGATTAGTGGATAAATAGAAAAGTTACAACTCGAGCGTACATGCCCATATGGAAGGTTGAACCTTCCCACTAGTAATGGTACCTCCATAGAAGAAGTGGGTAGGAATAATAGCTAGTTTATCATTGTTAACTATATGTAATAAAAAAGAGTCGTATGCTCCTAGTGATGTTTGTAACTCTCATTGGTAAGATTGGAAACAAGTTCAAGGAAAATATTTCATTCAATACAATGTACTCTAAAATAATAGTTTCATTGTTAGTGGTTCAAAATTATAAAAAATTTGTATCATTAGATGAGTGTAGTGGAGGTAACTCATGGTCACCTATGCAACTGTAGGTAAGTAGAACCATTGAGGGTAAATGAGGATGATGTTGATAAGTATGATTTACGAGTATCATACTCAAGTGAAAGATTAGGATGATTGTATCACAAATGTCATGTTCAATAGATAAAATAGACAAGTATGTGAATAACATACATCCATCTATTGATCTGGATGTAATATGTGTTTTATTTTGTAGGGACGTGATACGTATATTGTATTTTCATCCATCTTAAATAAAAGCAACCGTGGAATCCCTCAAAGTTGAAATAAAGCTGCTTAAATAATAAGCCTAGAGTTGTTTGGTGTCAAAACAATGAATCTTAGGGACATCGCTAAAATTAACTAAAATGATGAGGATTTGTATGGTCATTCCAAATGGATTACAATGCACTTCATAATGATTTAAATAAATTGGAGGATTGAAATTATATTGGAAATCCGCCATCACCTACTAAGAACTTCAATATTTTTCATTTTTACTATGTATTAATAAAGATTTAATATTTTTTAGTGGAAATTGTGTTCCACTTTAGTTTCAGCTTCTAATGTTCCCAAACGCGAACATGGTTGAAACGAACGTTTAGAGCTTTGTTTCCAAACATGATATTCTGGTCGGATCACCCCTGTTCTCAGTGTACATCATACCATATAATTAAGAACTTCCGAATCTATTCCGAACATGACCTAATGATCAAATCACGATCCAATTTGAACAAAAACAACCACAGCAAGCAACAAGTTTCCGATAACCGACGAGCTGAAACCTCCCATCAAGCACCCTACCTAGCCTTATAACTATACACCATTGGAAGGATGGACCACATGAAACTACAAGACACAGACACCCTTACTTCCTAGTAGACCTGCGCATGCAGTACGTACGCTTCAAAACAAATCCATTCGACATCCAGGAGTGACTACCCCGACGCCGATATGCCACCTACCGGCCAATTGCCGGCGGCTGAACGCCGAAAGACATGACCGGTGGAAAATCCCTGACTGGCAGACAAAGCTCTGGGGATACTGATCACCTTTTATAGTCGTATATTAGAGAGAAAAATTGATTTATGAATAAGAAATATTTAGGACTGTAAATGGGTAAGGTTAGGTAGGGTAAGGTAAACGGTTATCTTTATCCTTACCCGTGTCAAAAATGCAATAGTGGGTAGGTTAATTATCTTTTTCTTTAAAAAATTTACCTTATCCTTACCCACACTCTTTTACTTATAGGATAAATGAGCAGCACAACGGGTGAAATGGATAAAATAACATAAATATATGTATGTGATATTTTCAACAATAATGTCATGTAATATTCCTTACATCAAACACAAAACACTCCTAAAAATATTTTTTGATAGTAATAATATATTTTAATGATATAAAATAAAAATAATATTATTATATTCAATATTTTTATAAAGAACAAGATTTAAAATTTTAATATATTATTTATTATTGGTGAGTCAATTTCTCTCTCTATAATATATGACTATAAAAGGTGGTTACATGTTGTTCATTGTTCACTAAAATTTTGGAAATCATAATACAAATTAAGGAAGTAATGGTGTTACTGTTGGTGTTTTAATAGTCATCTGTGCATATATTAAATTATAAAATTATGATTTCAAATTTGTACTTATGAGTAAGTGCGTAAAGCGGTTAGGGTAAAGTTTCACCCTTATCCTACCCTCTTTCGATGTGGGAAAAGCAGATAGAAGGTAAACGAGTGTGCAACATAAAAAATATATTTATCCTTACCCTACCCAACAAAGTATGGGTGGTGGGTAAAAGAATAATACCCTATCCATTTACAAATCTCAGATACACCCCAATGCGATACGGTTGGCACCCCAAGCAATACCCAAGGGCGGAACTAGGTAGAAGATGGGGGGACTCTAGCCCTCCTCCCCAAAAAAATGATGAAATGTGTTTGTAAAAATATAAAAATACCAACACTATGTAATATATACATGTTTCAAAGTATCATTCATAGAGGGAGTGTCTAGCTGAAGTGGTACTTTGCACCTTTAGTTGTACAAGTAGTGTAGGTAAAAAATCTTAGTATCTTTATAATTTATTTTTAACCCATCTTTGTGAACTCAGTCCCCCTTATTTTGTATTTCTGAATCCGCCCGTGGCAACACCCACGGCAGTTTAGTACTCCCTTCCCTGGGACGGCTTTGTGGTCAAGACCTCTCTCTCTCGTTCTAGCTGTCTCTTCTCGCACGTCCTTAGTGGATCGCGTCGAGCGAGCGCCAGACCACACATATCGTAACCTCGTCCAGCAAGGCACAAAGGCCGAACAAGCATTTCGCAGTCCGGCAATAAATGTTGTATAGGCAGCGTCCTTGCTGCTTGTTTTGTGCTTTGGTTGATAACTAGAAAACATTGCCGTATGCTTGATTTGCGCCTTGTGATAGAAATATCAACCACCTTGGCTTTCCCTCTCCCGTGTCCACCACAAACTAAAGAACAAGGGAGCGCAGCACCAGCACATGAGGCGGCAGTTTCATTTTGATGATTACGTATGCTCTGTGTTTAGGGTTTTGAAGCTAGGTAGCCCTCCGTTTTTCAGGAGCGGAAAGGGGTATAACGCTACACTCACCCTTTTCCATCCCCGGTCATCGAGAATTGTTTCTCTTGTGTAAAATAGTAGCCCACTATCTCCACAATTAATGAGAATAGTTGAGAGAAGAGAAAAAAAAAGAAAAAGAAAGAAAAAAAGAACCTATGCTATGACTGCAGGAGATGTGAATGACTCTTTCCTATTATCTCCACTACTTTTTTTAGAAGAGAGAAATACAACTCATTAAATTTAAAGTAAGAGAAAATTATCTTACTCATGACTTTCACCCCTCAATTTTTTTAAAATAAAATAAAAAGTATTAGATTTTTTAGAAAAAATATTTTCAAACAAAACTAACGCTAATATATTTTGAAAAAAAGTAACAGATAGAGAGGAGAGAAGTATACATTAGTATTATATGAGAAATAAATAAGTACTATACGACCGACCAAAAATAAGTACTATACGAGAGAAGAAAAGAAATAAGAAATAAAACAGAATCACACATTAATATGTACGAGAAACAAATACATATAGTACGAGAAGTATGGTATGAGAGATTAAAAGAACTAGGACATAGAAAAGAAAGAAGTACATATTTGTACTGTATGAGAACAAATACGTAAAGTATGAGACATATGTAGGAGAGAGAACATTGAGAAGAGAGAAGTATACATTAGTACTATATGAGAAACAAATGCCTATAATTTTTATGAGGCATACTTATGAAGAGGAAAAGGAGTAGGACATGGTGAAGAGAGAAGTACACACTAGTGTTGTACTCGAAACAAATACATATAGTATGAGAGATACAGTATGAGAGAGGAAAACAAATAGGATATAGAGAAGAGACAAGTACACATTAGTATATTGTACGAGACGTACGGTACAAGAGAGGAAAAGAAGTAGGAGATAGAGATGGGAGAAATAATATTAATATTGTACGAGAAATAAATAGAAGAAGTACCGTACCTGTGTATAGCACAAACGATGAGAGATGTATATATATCTCATATTATCTTTTCTCTAAAGTATGTCAATATTAGTCTTGTTAGAAAATATTTTCCATAAAAAAATCGATTAGTTTATATATTGGAGAAAAATTCATTGTGAATTAAGAGTTATGAATAAAATAATATTCTCTCTCCTTTTTTTAATACTTCTTATAATAATATTTTTTCCAAAATATATAAATATTAATCTTGAAAATATTTTTTTGTAAGAAATATAATACTTTTTATTTCATCAAAAATCATTTGTGGATTGAAAGTTATGAACAAAAGAATATTGTCTTTTTTCTCTCTTGATTACTCCCGTGCTCATTATTGCATATTGGACAAGTATATAACAACACCCCTTTTGAGACCCGGATGGGCAGGCAAGTGGGCTGTGTACATTGTCAAGAACTATTCATTATTAAGCTTTTCTAGAAAAATGACAAGCAAAGCCAAAGCGGGAGGTTAAAGCGGATGACTTTTGTCCATTAGTGTCCATAGTGCTAATGCTACCTAGCACACTGCCAAATAAATTAAATGATTTGCAAAACGTTGATACTAGTAAAATGTGTAAGAGAAAGTGTGGGGGAGAGGGAGAGGGAGAGGGAGAGGTGAGAGAGAGAGAGAGTAGCTACGGGAGAAAGAAAAAAAGAATAACTTATTTTTGCTAATATCTTTCGATTTGTAGTTATTTTTTGACGAAATAAAAATTATTATATTTTTTACAAAAAAATATTTTAAAACAAGACAAATGTTGACATAGTCTATACTACTATAAAAAGAGCGAGTTTGATGCTGCACTCTCCTTGATTCACTCTCTTCTCTCCTTTTTTAAGGAATTTTGCTCCTACACATATTTATTCTCAAACTCTCCTATTAACTTTTATTATCTTTAATTCTATATTTCTCTCTCCATCTCGCGGAAACGGTTCCTTGATTCTCTCCTTTCAAACAACCAACATAAATATCTTTTACCGTATGGACCCTTTCACGGATGAGTCCTCTCCCCGCACATTTTCAACAAATTTTATGTCACGTGCATGTGCACGTGTGCGTTCACTAGTTTGATAAAAGAAGGGAGTGGGGAGAGACGGAGGGGGAGAAGGAGTGTCTATAGAAGAGTGAAAAAAAGAACAAGTTATTTTTACTAATATCTTTCAAGCACAATGCATTTTTTTGATGAAATAAAAACCATTGTATTTCTTACAAAAAATATTAAACATGACCAATGTTAACATACTTTTGATTAAAAAAATGACACTAGTTTCCTCCTATTCCTCATATTTTTACTAATAATTTCAAACTATAATGAATTTTTTGATGAAATAAAAATCGTTGTGTTACTTATGAAAATACTTTAAAACAAGACCAATGTAGACATACTTTTACAAAATATAATATACAATAAAAAAAAGAGAGAGTGTGTGTGGTTGGAAGAACACAAAAAAGAGGAGAGGAATTTATTCTGTTTATAACTTTCAATCAATAATGAACTTTTTGATGAAACTAAAATTACTAAATTCCCACAAAAAATATGTCCCAACAAGATAAATGAGTTGTTATCTCTAGTCTGATTGGTTATTATCTCTGGTCCAATTATTTGTTATCTCTGGTCTGATTTGAGTTGTTATCTCTGGTCCAACTCAATGTTACATCTGGTCCAATTGAATAATATCTTCGGTCCAATTGAATGTTATCTCTAGTCAATTAGTTGTTATTCTTGGATCTAGAATGGGCTTGGGGGGGTGAATAGATCTGAAAGAACTTAAACGAAATTCATTACACATTCAAGAAATTTCTAAGATAATATGACAAGTATGGACTTTGAGTATAACCAAAACATACATAGAAAAGGGGAGAGAGATTGAACAAACACAAGTTATGTAGAGTGGTTCCATACTCCAAACTAGGAGTAAGTTATTCCACTACCTTGAGAGGTCAAGCTCTAGGATTTTGCAACCATTGCATACACATATTCCATTATAAGACTTACAATATATGACCTTCTGTTTCCGGGCCAAGGATACTCAACCTTTCCTTTAAAGAGAAGGGAGCCAACAACCTACCAAAGGACTTACCTATCTAAGACGAAGTCTTCAGCCTCACCAAGGACTTATTCACTTTGCACCGAGTCTTCCTCCTTCACCAAGGACTTACCCACTCTTGTACAAGTCTTCCTCCTTTGAAGAATTATCCATTCTTCTTGGATTTTCCGCCTTTAACTCAACCTTCACAATGAGAAGATTCCACCAAGGGACGCCTTCCCATCTTCTTCACCTTTATTATCCAAGTTAGAGAATCTTCATCTTCATCTTCATGGTATAAATGAGAGATTTGGGAGTTGGAGGAAGTGAGAGCCTCACAAGATATACATGTAGGACTAGCTCTCTTACAAATCTCCTACTCATTCTAATGGATGCAGCAAGTGATTAAGCTTGAGAGTGGAAGGAGGCTCTTAGAGGCACTTAACTATAATATAGGGACCTTTATAGTGCTTGGCTAACTACGAGATGAATCCCATGGGGTCCTCTTTGTAGTTGGGGATGCCTCCTAGCCGGTAGACACACTTAAGGATGAATACTAGCCATTTGGGGTATTATGACAGATATTTTTTGAGTTTTACAACACTCCAACTAGAAGCACTTTTTCTGCACATTACGTATAGTGCAATTGGTCGAGCTTACTTTTGGGAAACTTGATCGATTGCACTATGCGACAAATCAAATTTAAAGCACCAGTCAAGTTTATCATGGATGAAACTCGGTCCATCGCTTAAATTAAGTTTTACCAGTATTGGGTGTCAGTCCAGTTTTGTGTATGGAAACTCGACCAAATCTATACATTCTCAAAATGCATCAAGGGTGTCGATTGAGTTTTATCATAGGAGAAACTCGACCAAAAAACACTCTGTGATGTATTTTGAAAAATGTCATTAAAGTACTTAAATATTTGATTTAAGTGCTCCCAATTTTTTCTAAGCTTAATTACAAGTCATAAAATAATTACAAGTGATTTACTACATGAGTCTAATGGATTTACGTCATATTCCAAAAAAGTACACTTGCATTGATTTTGACTTGTCTTTTCTCCAAGTCAGGATGTGCAAGTTAGGGCATTTGAAATGTCTCTATACCTAATTTGAAATCACTCAAGTAGAAGCATTAGACACAAATAAGTGGAATGGTTAGTCACCATCAAAACAAGAGTATAATAAATTATACCTTGAGTCAACATTGATCTTAAGTCAACATTCTCCCCCTTTTTGAATATGACAAACCATTCCATAAATGTTTTGAAAGCTTTTAAGTAAAAGCACACCTTCAGAGAAACATAGGGGTTTCAATAGAATTGAGTTTATATGCTCCCCCTCAATTGATTCTCAAGGAGTTCTCATACTCCCTCTCAATTGATGTTATTTCTCCTGCATGGTTAGCTTTCATAACATTTATAGAAACAATGTCTTCTACTCATATATGTTCTACATATATGTCTTCTCCCTATAACATAATACATGCCTTCTCCCTTAACATGCCTTCTCCCCATTATACATAAGACATGCCTTGTTCCCCTTTGTCATTTCAAAAAGTTAGGGTTTGAAGAGCTAAAACAAAACATGTTAGAATAAGGAGATTCCAAATGTTAGAAAGGAGAGTAGTAGAGCAAAAACTAAGGGCTTGTCCAAGCATGGTATATATAAAGTAAATCAAGACATGCATTAGAACAACCCAAGATGAAATTCTAGCATATAATCAAGGTAAGTCTATGCAAGCAAGTAACCTAAGATAGTAGATATGCATGTCAAGGAGAAATATTGAGTGTGAAACAAGATACAAGCATAGCATATAGCAGAATACCACTTGATCAAAAGATGAACAAGGCTAGAAGTACATGTATATGAACTACTAATAGATGATATTAGAATTTAGGACTACTAGTAGGATCTAGATCATAGCAAAAGATACACATGTTAAAGATCAAGTTGTGAGAGGATGTAGTGATATATCCAAACAAAAAGATATACAATTTTACAAGAAAGAAAGATATAACTCATCAACAAATATGCATCATTACCAAAAGATGATTACCACTAAGAACCTCAGGTTGCATCAAAAGATAACCTACTTGATAGATGCAACTAGTCACAAAACAATGGAAGCAAATTAAGACACAACCAAGAGATCCAAAGAGATCATCATCAAAACCTATATAACAACTCAAGACAAGTAATTGAAAGATATATAGATATAAAAAAAAGGAAACAATTAGAGAGATAGAGTTGTATGCAAGATAAGCAATTTAAATCATGGCAATATGCATATATAAAGGTACCAAAGGGAGTACCATATAATAGGTCTTGTGGTTGATAAAATCTAGTTGAGAGGGAAATTGTCTTCCACAAAGTCATATGTATATTCAATGCATAATGTTGTTGGAGGATTATCTGGGTTGAACTTCTTGATCGATGACAGATGTTGGAAACACCCATTGGTACTTCTTGGTCAAATATCTATCAGGACATATTCAATTGACAACACATGTTGTCAAAAACATATTTAAAAAAAAATAGATCTAGATGTTACATGAAAATATAAACCATATTCAAACATTTGTAAGAAAGTTAGTAATACACTATGAATGTATTAGGGGAAGCTTTTAAGCAAGCAAGAGTTGAGAATTCATAAAAAACCATATGTATAGTGCATACTAACTTGGCAAAAACACACTATGATTGGATATAAGCAAGAATAATATTACCTATGTGCTTACCTTTTATTTTCCACTTGTTGCCATCCCTACACATCTCACCTTTCTTATTTTATGTTGATTGAGAAATCAATTCACAAATCAATAGCTCATGTCAATTCAGTTGCACTTGACCTACAAGAAGAAAGATGAAATGGTCCCCAATCACATTTTTGGGTCTGGAGGGGTTAGCTTAGCATCCCAAGTCCTATTTCTCTTGGGTGCTTTCTTAAAAGGACAATATGTGGAAGAAAGATAAATTCCATTGAAATGATTACATGATCTCCTAGACTTGGAACTAGAGGATTCTTCATTGAAAATTGAAGGTCCTTCATCTTTGTTGTTATGTTGGCAACTATGAAGTCCAAAATCATCTCTACCCATTTGTTTGGTAGTATGATCTAGGATTTGATTAAGATTCTTTTTATCATCTAAGAATATTTGCAAAGAAGATCCCAAACTATGGTTATCATGCATAAGAGAAGTAATAGTAGAAGACAACTGATTGATATTATCTCTAGCATGCAAAAGATCGATTTCTAAGCAAAGATCTTTGGTCATATAAGATTTTTTATCAATAAGAAGAGAAGAAACATTATTCTCTCTACTACTAAAACTAGAACAAGATTCAAGGACATTGATTTTAGCAAGCAAGGAAGCATTTTCTTTTTCAAGAAAAGAAATCTTAGAAAGATAAACACCATGTTCAGATTCTAATCCTTCCTAAACAAAATATTTTCCTCATTTTCACTTTTAAGAACATCAATATCAAGCATGAGAGAATTAACAATATTACTATGCTCTTCATTAGAACTAGAAATAAGAAGTTGAGATTCTAGAAGTTTAATATTATCAAGAAAATTAGCATTTTCAAGTTTTAGAGAGTCTACTTGACTAAAATAAGAATTGTTTTCATGAAGCAAGAAAATATTAGAATGTTCAAGATCATCCTTTTCTACATACAAATTATCAACAATCCTAGAAACATTTTTCTTTTTCTTTTTAGAAGACTTAAGAGATGCAAGAGTAGCATGAATAATTGCAATTATTTTATTCTTTATCTACAGACTTTAGATTTACCTCATTTGAGTCTTCACTTGTTGAGGACATGAGAGCAAGGTGGCATTCTCCATATCCACTAGAGCTTGAGCTAAATCCTCAACTTGATTCTTCACTTGAGCTTGAGTTGGACGAGTCAGTAGAGCTTGAGTTGGAGGAGTCACTTGAGCTTTTGTTCCATTTCTCTTTCTTCTTGTACTTCTATTCTCTTCCCTTGTGATGATGGGTTTTTTTCCTTGTGGACAATCTTCCTTGAAGTGACAATTCTTTCCACATTTGAAGCACTGGGTGAAGGAGGATGACTTGCCTTTATAGAGTCCACCCTTGGAGTACATGGCATTTTCTTAGACTTGAGAGGATTGAGAAGATGACCAACAATTGCCTTAATTTGTGCTTTGATTTCAGCCTTCTTCATTTCCTTTAGATCTTTCTCTTCTTCTCTTTCTTCTTCATCTTGCTTGTCAAGTTTGACTTCATGGGCTTGCAGATTTCCCATGAGCTGTTCAATAGGTATATCACTAAGAGAATTTGTTTCTTCAATGGAGGTTACCTTGGATTCCCACCTCTTGGGGAGAGTTTTAAGGATCTTTGAGTTGATCTCTCTTCTATCCATAGGTTGACCTAGAATGAAAATACTATTCATAATGGTGTTGATCCTAGAGTACATGTTAGGTATCCTCTCCTCCTTTCCCACCTTGAAGTTTTTAAGGAGTCCTTTGAGCATGTACACTTTGCTTCCATTCACTTGCTTTGTCCCCTCATAAGTGAGACATATCTTTATCCATATCTCATATGCTGTCTCACAAGAGAAAATCCTATTGAACTCAATGGGGGATATGGAGGCATAGAGAATGTTGATGGCTCTTGCATTCAAGGTTGCTTTCTTCAAAGTAGGCTCATCCCAATATTCTATATTTATCTTTAGAAGATTGTATGGAAGGCCCACAATTCTCTATAGGTCAATACTTGATCCTTATATGCAATATTGGATCTCTCTCTTCTAATAGAAGTAATTACATAAATGAATGGAATGTTGATGAGGTATCTGCCTTCTTGATAATCACCCATCTTCTCCTACTTGTGGAAGTATGCTTGGATAAGACCCACTATGATACCACTTGTTGGATCTAGGATGGGATCTAGAGGGGAAGGGTGAATAGAGATAAAATCACTTACACAAAATTCATTAGACCTTCCAGATATTACTAAGTTAATATGACAAGTATGCACTTTTAGTGAAACTAAAACATACATAGAAAGGGAGATAGAGATTGAACAAGCATAAGAACACAAGATATGTAGAGTGGTTTCATACTCCAAACTAGGAGTAAGTCAGTCCACTATCTAGAGAGTTCAATCTCTAGGATTTTACAACCATTGCATACTTATATTCCATTATAAGACATACAATATATGCCCTTCCTTTTCCGAGCCAAGGATACCCAACCTTCCCTTGAAGGGGAAGGGAGCCAACAACCTACCAAAGGACTTACCTATCCAAGACTGAGTCTTCAACCTCACCAAGGACTTTCCCACTTTGTACTGAGTCTTCTGCCTTCACCAAGGACTTTCCCACTCTTGCACAAGTCTTTCACCTTTGAGGAATTACCCAATCATTTGGATCTTTCACCTTTGACTTCACCTTCTCCAAGGAGAAGCTTTCACCAAGGGACACCTTCCCTTCTTCTTCTTCACCTCTCTTAGCCAAGAAAGAGAATCTTCATCTTCATCTTCATGGTAGAAATGAGAGATTTGGGAGGTGGAGGAAGTGAGAGCCTCACATGATATACGTGTAGGACTAGCTCTCTCACAAATATCCTACTCAATCTAATAGATGTAGAAAGTGATTAAGCTTGAGAGCAGAAGGAGGCTCTTTGAGGAACTCAACTATAATATAGGGGCCTTCTTAGTGCTTGTCTAATCATGGGATGAAGCCTAAGGGGTCCTATTTATAGTTGGAGATGTCTCCTAGCTAATAGAAACAGTTAAGGATGAATACTAGCCGTTTGAGGTGTTGCAACAGATATTTTTTGAGTTTTGCAACATTCCAACGACTAGAAACACTTTTCCTGCACATTCCATACAGTGTGACCGACCGAGTTTACTTTTCACAAACTCAACCAATTGTACTGTGTGACAAAGAAAATTTAAAGTATCGATTGAGTTTATCTTGGATGAAACTCAACGAATCCCTTAAATTTAGTTCTGTCAGTGTAGGGTGTTAGTTGAGTTCTGTGTATGGAAACTCGACCAAACCTGAACATTCGCAAAATGCATCAAGGGTGTTGGTCGAGTTGTGTCACAAGAGAAACTCAACAAAAAAAAACACTTTGTGATGTATTTTTAAAAATGCCATTAAAGTGCTTAAATATTCAACATAAGTGCTCCTGATTGTTTCTAAGCTTAATTACAAGTCATACAATCATTAGAAGTGATTTACAATATGATTCTAATGGATTTACATCATATTCCACAAAAGTACACTTGCATTGATTTTGACTTGTCTTTTCTCCAAATTAGGATGTGTAAGTTAGGATATTTGGAGTGTGTCTATACCTAATCTGAAATCACTCAAGTAGAAGCATTAGACACAAATAAGTGGAAAGGTTAGTCATCATTAAAATAAGGGTATAGTCAATTTAGACCATGAGTCAACATTGACCTTGACTCAACAATTATCTCTGGTCTGATTGGAGTTGTTATCTCTGGTGTATTTTGAATGTTTCATTTGGTCTAATTGAATGTTGTCACTGGTCCAATTGGTTGTTATCTCCTATCTAATTTGTTATTATCTCTGGTCCAATTGGTTGTGATCTTTGGTCTATCTCTGGTCAAGTTGGTTGTTATCTCTAGTCCAAATTAGATGTTTTATCTGGTCCGATTGGTTGTTATCCTTGGTCCAATTATTTGTTATCTCTGGTCCAATTTAAGTTCTTATCTCCAGTCCATTGAGTTGTTATGTCTAGTGCAATTAGTTGTTATCTCTTATCCAAGTGGATGTTTTCTCGTCTAGTTGGTTGTTATCTTTACTCCACTTGGTAGTTATCTTTGGTCCAATTTGAGTTGTAGCTCTTGTCCAATTTTTTTTCTCTAGTCCAATTTGTTGTTATCTCTGGTCCAATTTGTTGTTACCTCTAGTCCAGTTTGTGGTTATTTTAAGAGAGGGTAATATGAGGAATAGGAGGGAAGTAGTGTAATTAAAATTTTAAATTAGTTGGTATCTCTAGTCAAATTTATTCTTATCTCTGGTCTATTTTGTTGTTATATATTGTAGAATTTATTATTTTTGTGGGAGAGAAAATATAAGGATGAAGAGAGAATTAGTGCCATTAATTTTCTTAAATTAATTTGTTAGTTATGATCTAGTCTGTTGTTATCTCCAATTGAATTCGTTGTTATCTCCGGTCCAATTTGTTGTTAGATTTGGTTCAATTTGTGGTTATGGTCCAACTTATTGTTATATATGATCTATTGATTGTTATCTTTGGTACAATTTGTTATTTTTGTAAGAGAGAAAAAAATGCAAGGAATAGGAGTTAAGTAGTGCCATTACTTTTTTAAAATTTAGTTGTTTTCTCTGGTTCAATTTATTATTCTTTCTAGTCCAATTTGTTGCTATCTCCAATTTAATTTGATGTAATCTTTGATCCAATTTGTGGGTTTTTAAGAGAGGGAAAATATGAGGAAAATGAGGGAAGTAGTATATATATATATTTAAAATTAGTTGTTATCTATGGACTATTTTTTTTGATATCTCTAATACAATTTGTTAATTTTGTAAGAGAGAGAAAATACAAAGAGTGGGAGGGAATTCTAATACAATGCTCGAGCATACTTCAAAAATACACCACCAATACTGTGTCATTTCCCTGTGTAGTCGGGTGCAGTTGTGCATGTATAACAATTAGAACATGTTTCTCACTGGGTAAAAAGCGTTCAGATACTGGGTACCAAACAATCGTGAGAGGAATTCATACATTTATCCTATATCATTCCAAATGAAACCAGTGAAGAACAAAAAGTGTGAGTATATATGATGTGTTATGCTAATCATCCAACTACCCCCTACTACACCGTAGAAAATAGGCCTTCAACATTCTCTGTATGTATTTTAAATGGAAGAATGATGACCCTATTTAAAGATAAGGATCATTCCTTATATGTCCCATGATAACAACTTATACGTTGTGCATCACTGTGTCTAGTTTTCACCCAAGGGTGTCATGTTTGGTCTGCTCCCTATCAATAATGGCCTAGAACCTATTTGGAACTAAATCCTTCCTATACTCAAATAGAATGAAGAACTATCACCACAAGAAGGGCCAAGAGTAACACCACAAGTATGTACTCCCACACAACACTCAATTTTGTTTTTTAATGTATTTTGCCACAATTTCTAAAATTTTAATGATAGGATTTCCATTATAATTTTTATTTTGTAGACAATAGGGTCGACCCCCTTGAAAAAATGGGTACTAGCCTCCGTCCCAGACCCTTTCAAAGAAGATTTAAAATATTTAGTGCTAATTTCACATACTCAAGATATATGAACCCATGGATTATGTAGTCTCTTACATCCTCATATGTCAACCTCATAAAGAGGCTTCCTATTTTTATCTTAGGTTGTTTATCATTGTCTATGGATGCTCTGTTACACAAAATCGATAAGTGGAAATAAATTTCTAAACTATGGAGAGACCAAGAAGTAAATTTCTAAGGTGGTCTATCAGAAAATAAGCTAAATCACATGTAATAAACTCAGCCTCCATGGTGGATCTGTCTCTAGTAGTTTGCTTGGAAGATTTCCAAAAAACTTCTCTTCCTCCTAGGCAAAATACACACCCATTGGTAGACTTTGATACATATGAACCAACAATGTAATTTACATCTGACATGGCTAGAAAATTATTGTAGTGAAGTCCACACATACTCTAACCAAATCCTTGCAATGATTTATATAAGACAATTTGTGTACCTACTCAGCCTAGTTACAACATAGGAAATATAAGGTCTATTATAATATTCTAGGTATATCAAGCGTATGATAAGTTGTGTGTTTTGATGTTGATCTACTAGAATGTCATTGTGGACCACAATATGTAGTCAAGTTTTATAAGGTGTGTCTACATGTTACAATCAAACATATCAACACTTCTCAAGATTTCATTAGCATAATGATATTGATTAAGTGCAAAACTATATGTAGATGTAATCATTTTAATACCAAGAATTATACAAAATAGTTCTTTAAGATTTCATATATATATTGTTAGAAAGAAAATATTATGTTTCATATTTATATCACTATTAGATCCATATAGTAAAACATCATCAACATATAAGTTCATAGTAATGGAAGCATTACCAACCTTATTGAATAAATACATCGATTAAATTCATTTGGAATAAATCAGAAACACAAAATTATTTTATAAAACTTATGACTCCATCATTTATGTGCTTGCTTAAGTCCATACATGAACTTATTCCAACCTACATATTTGATGTTCTTATCTGGTGTAGCTGAACCATTTAAATGATTTATATATATTTTCTCTTTTATACCCCATTCAAGAAGGAAATCTTGACACCCTTTTTAGTGGACCAACTATATTCATAACATATGGATATATTAAAACACAAATAGAAGAGATTCTTGTTACATGTTTATAAGCCAATGTAATCAAATGTCTCCTTCTGATTATACACTTTGGTTAAATTCTAGTCATAAACTTTTATATGAAACTATCTGCCCCATTTTTTTTTGTTGAGACCCATTAACATCCAATAATTTTACATATTGGTTGCGGATCAATTAGAATCTAGGTTAGATCTCCTATAACATTTTATATTACAATATCAACCCACTTCCATCCAAAAACTAGCATCTATGGATTGCATGACATCTTCATAGGTTTTTGGGGTCTTTGTCTACAATGAAGGCTTCAAAGTTGGGGCCATATTTATTATCAACGTTAGTCCTTTAGCCCTACCTAGGTCATTGACATGCTCTCAACATGAAGTTCATGGTGTAATTCATATGAAGTTGAATTTAAGATTGGTTCTTGAGGTGTAGAGGAAGAATGACCTTAAACAACCTATCTAGGAATATTTTCCTTGAGAGGAAATATGGTTTCCTTGTAAACTGCAACTATAGGTCATGTCTTGAGACCAAATATAGTTACAATATTGGAAAATTTAGATCTAGTCACTTGGAATCTATTGGTATTACTATTTTCCACATATGTTATAAAGACTATGTCAACAATTTTAGGTCCTAAAATTCAGTTCTTATCAGGGATTTTAACTTTATCCAAACACCACATTCAAAAAGCTATTTATTCCAAATAAGGTTTATTTTTAAGCCAAAGTTCATAGGAAATTTTGTCAGCATGTCTAAAATGGATGTAGATGGAAGTTTGAAGAATCCCCTCTAGTCTATGACTAAGTTCAGACTCCACTTACATTGAATTGACCATGTCAATCAATCTCTTAGTTTGTGCTTAACCACTCCATTATATTGATCATTCATGAATAAGTCCATGGTCCTAATTCAACGTGTTTAATTCATCACCTCCATCCCATCTTATTCCCTGAATTTGTTTTGCAAGTACATAATGCATATAACTCAAACTATGTTAGTTAGCTTCTTCTCCTCCATAAAGGGAATCAACTCTTCTAGGTAGGTCTGTGAAGTATATTTGTCTCCATGAATCTTCAAGAACCACTTTCCTAGCTTATCTTCTAGGCAATTAGCTTCTCTTCCCACTTTGATAAACTTACAATATCAAGATATTTGCTCATGTTCTTGATTCTTTTTATATTAGGAAAGTATTTAGGAGGACATTTGTTTTTCTTCTCAATACACATATCTGATAACGGTGAGTTTGAATTGACCTAACATGTCAAATGTCTCTCCCGTTGGCCTACTTGGACACCCCATAGGATAACAAATAGTTCACCCTCAAATGAGTCATTTCTTGAATGTTTAAACAAGCCACCAATGATCCTATCCCCATTAGCTCATGTAATTATAAAACACTTTTTGAGATTCTAATTTGCGATGCAAAGTGCGGCAACAACACGTATTTGGACTCTATCAAGTATCATAGGATTCAACTTGGTCTTCTGTGGCCTTGTACTCATGCAAGGATCTGTGAAATTCTGTTTCTAGGCATCAACAATATTTCTCACTATGCTTCTAATGTTCATGATCAACTCTTTTATAGGGAGTGCTGAATTATTGAAAACTTCCATGTTTGTTGACTTCTAGAATTGCCAGCATGCAACAATAAGTTTTTGCTCCGATTTCTTAACATGGTTTGTAGTTTAGTTTTAAACCAGATCTTGATATCTAGAGATTGATAGAACGAGACATTCAATTCAGGTATGAGTAGCATCTAGGCTTGGTTATTTATTGAAAAATCACGAATGGCATTCTCAAATGTCGAGTTGCGTATTACACATGTGCCTACTCTTCCTTAATGAATTTAAAAGAAAATAGTCATTATTGAGTAGTCATATGAAGGTTTTAATCTTGGGTGATGCCATTTATCCCCAGATCATGTTCCAAACTATTTTTTAACCCAGGTAATATCGCTTCTCAAATCCATTTTTCCTTCCAAATAGTCATGTCATGTTTGTTACCAACGAAGATGGCAACTTGATCATGCATAAGTGGAAGTTGAGAGATTATAACACACCATAAGACAAATCTCGTACATTGCAAGTGATTGGTCTTTGAAATCTGGATAAAATAAGTGCTTGTCAAATATCTGCCTTCCTGGTCTATCAAACTATTTTTTAACCTAGGTGATCTGGCTTCTCAAATCCATTTGTCCTTCCAATCAATCATGTCATGTCCGTTACCAAAGGAAATGTCAATTTGATTATGCATTTGTAGAAGTTGAGAGATTATAACATTCCATAAGACAAATCCCGTACTTTTCCATTGGTCTATCAAATCTGGTTAAAATAAGTTTCTTTCAAATAGGTGCCTTCCAGCTTAGAAATTTGCCTATGATCTTCATAAGCATGGCATCATTAAGTTTCTTGGTTGCCCTGATGTCAAAACCTCCTTCAGTAATTGGAGGAATCAGTTTTGCAATACGAGCACCCATTTCAAATGAAATTCCTAGTGAATTGATCCATCTTGAAAGAGACATATGTATCTTTGAGTATAGCATAACATGTGAACCAATTGTAGTAAGGGTCAATTTTTGCAATGTGATCCTACCTTTTGGAGATCTATTCACCCAAGAATTTACTTTATGGATGATCGAGGTCCCCATATGCTTCCTAAAATCTCACACCTATGGCATTGCGAGCCTCATGCTTATGGAAGTACAAGTTGAACCTGGCATATGTTTTTAGAAGAACACTGAGGATTTCTCTTAGGAAATCTATTATTTATAGACAACTTCAAATTTTTGGAGGCACTTGATATGACAAGACTTTTGGTTCAAATATTCTTTTACAAAGAAGAGGAGATCATCAACAAACACATATGTGAGAATGTGACCTTCTTGTTTTTGAATTATGTTGTTATCCACTTCAACTTGTATAGTGTGATAGAATCTAACCATGAAGAGGAACAAAGTGTAAGCGGAAAGAGGGTCCCCTTTTTTGACACCGGGAGAGGGTTTTATAAGAGATCGGTTGTCCCCATTCCACACAATGGAGGATTGACCTATAGAAATATTTTAATAATAATGTGAATAATGTTAGATCGAATAGACATTCAATTTAGGGTATTAAGAATAAACTCCCAACTAAGCTTGTCATAAACTTTTGAGATGTCAACTTCAATCACCATTGAAAATTTCCTCTACTTCATCTTCTCAATAGAATGAATAATTTCATGTATGAGAGTAACATTATCATGAGGATTCCTGCTTGGGATAAATCTCAACTATGTAAGAGAGATCTATCCGTTGAGAAATTTTTTTTATTCAACTGATCAGATTCTTTGAAAGAACCTTTATGCATATTTTATTTAGGGAAATTGATCGAATATGACTGCACCGGTAGGATGTTATATTTTCAGAATGAGAAATTATTTCAAAATTAGTAGATTTCATTTCTAGTTGATGTCCCTAGAAAGGCTTACAGATAAATTCAATGACACTTTGCTCAATGCCTGACCATTTATGTTAAAGAAAAAAAACATCTACACCATCAGGACTTGGGGTTTTTCCTAGTGAGATAGCAAATAAAATTTCCTTAATAATCATATCAACTTCTTCTTGATTCAAAGATGGAAAAACCCCAACATGTTAAATCAAATTTTGAACCTGCACGCCATGATCGAGGTCAGTAACGATATCTAAAAATCAAAATGTTCATTTTTTACTTTGGTTTTTTTTATGGATTTTGAATTTTATTATTTGTTCATCTTTATTTTAAATATACTATAATAATGTATAGAAAATTCAGCTAAGAAGGTTACATAATATCTCATACCAGAAGGAGTAAGCACACTTCAAATCACATACATTAGTATGAATTAATTCAAGCACATAAGTGTTATTATTTGTGTTAAATTAATATTTGGAAGCTTAGCTTGAATAAAAGTTTTGCATCTATAAAAGATCAATTTAGTATTTGAAATAAGTTATAATTAAATCACATAATATTTCATATTTTTTTACATGTAGAAGATATGTAATCCAAATATGAAAAGCTTCATAAGCTAAAACTGCAGATTATATATCATTTGATAAAGATTCATTACATGAAGCAACATATAGTTCTAAGGCCACTAAAACTAATTTAGATAAATACCCAAATATTCTTAGGAAATAACAACATGATTTCTTTGAAATAGTAAGGTTAAGCCAGAATGTTGAAGAACAACTTGACTAGTAAAATTCATGTAGAAGGATGGAACATGTTGCATGCCATGCAATCTAATAGTGTTTTTAAGGAGATATCTATGTCAATTAGATTAAAGCCAACAACATATATGATGAATGAGTGATCTCACTACTTGATCACTATACTAAATTCAACCTTATCAGAAAAAAATAGGGATTTTTAAAAAAAGTTATGACAAGTAGCACCGAAATTTGTGTACTTTTGGATGATGATAAATAAAATACTGATATTTTATAACTTTTCAAATAAAGAGGAAGGAACCACCCCAATATGATCATATTAAGTTCATAACTTCAAGGATTGTGGAGATTTAACATTCCTTGAAGGTATGAACTAGGGACACAAACGTAATGTTCTATTATCTATGAGTAAGGGATTTGGTGATGTTCTTCCAAAAATATTTGTATACATGATACTACTTAGACATTTTCATCAAGGTTGTAAACTTATTATGGGTTTAGAAGTGAGGTTTTAGTATTCAAGGAATTGAGTCAAAATAGGCTTATCATCAACCATATGATAGTTAAGCCAAAAAATAAAAGCATCAATCTAAGGAGAATTATCTTTAAGCCAAAATTGCTCATATAAATCCTTCCATAATTCAAAAGCAATTGGGATGTTGTGGTTTTTTTTGGATAAGGTAAATTGTATTCCACAAAAGGCTTAGTATATGGTTGAGTACAACCCATATAATGTACATGTGAGTTACTCTATAAAATCCCACTATCTAAGGATCCTCAGATCCACATTGGCCACCCACTTTGGTTTAGCCATAACCACTGAAGAGAGAGTATTTACAATTTTCCCGAAAAGTTTAATAGAGTCAATGGGTTTTTTTTCCAGCACATCCATTGTGAATCATAAACCCCCTAAGTTAATCATACTTATGTAGCACTTCTTTTGCACCATCTACGAGATGGAGTCAAAAAGAGAGTTGGGGGGGTTACCACCCCATCCAAGTTTAAGTCTGATCTTGCACCAAATATAGTAGTTGTATCTACATTTGAATAATAGGTGACCGTGGCTTCCTTCTTTCTTCTTTGAAAGGAAACATAAGGAATCAACATTCAGGCCCCACTTCAACAACCTATCCAAGGTAGGGAGATTCCTCATATCCCCTATATATGCATAGAAGCACCATTTTAGGGTCTGGATTTTTCTCCACAATACAACGTTCCAAGGCATATCTGGTGATGGAAAGGAGATCTTCCAAGGAGGAGATTTCTCATTGTAGAGGTCCCTGGAGGCATTGTCCAATCTATAGTCTCCTTGGAATTATCACCAACATTATACCATGTGTCTCTATGCTCTAGATCACTTTCTATGAAGGACCAAAAATTGTAGTGCATCACCATACTTTGTTCTCACCCACGAACAACAGAGGGTGTTCAGTTTTCACAAAAAATTGTCAATCCTCCGTACAATAACTAATCTTGGTATATCAATAGGATCAATAATGTTCTGCCCTCCTGTGTGATATGGTCTAGCTATGGTTTTCCAAGCAACCACATGGTTGCATCCTGACCAAAGGAAAGCCTCCCCATGGAATGTTGTCGTTGATGGCATAGTATTCATTACAAAGGGTAGATATGGTATTTTAATGATAAATCTAATCAAATTCTTTGGAAACAAGTGTGGGAGTGGGTGATGTTGTGTTAGAAGGTGGTGGCACAACCTTAGAACCAAGAAGATGATTACTGAGCAGTCATTCGGTCACAGAAGGAACAAAAGTTATAGATGGCAAGATAGTGGAAATATGACCCAATGAGGTCAATAAAATACATTTTTTCATACAAATGGTGAAAGTAAAAACCTAAAAATCAATCTGGTCTAAGAGAAACAACATCATCAATTATTGCATGGTTTTCAAATCCTTTTAAAAGAAAAGTAAGTTTTATGAGAAATATAATTAATGGATGTATATATTTGCCTTGAGTTCATTGGATATAATGCGATAGGTCGCTAGATTTATAGGTAGGAAAAGAGCCAATGACAACAATATCAATATGAATATGTTAAAATAAGAGATGATAAAAGATATGATACTCCAGATCCTGAGGCGAAGGTGTGTTGAATATTATCTTCAACATTGATTCCATTATTCCTAGAACGAGCCTTCTAATGGTCTACCTATAAGATTTTGCCACCCCAAAATCTGGTAAGGCCGCTCGATGTTGCATAAGAGGCACTAAATAGAGAAGAGAGAAAGCAATAGAGGTAGAGAGAAGGAGAGGAAGATAGTCAATACTTTTCAGATTTTTTATGTATCTCTAAAGGAGGAATGACAACTCTAAGTACTCCATGGTAGCATGCTTCACATTGCACATCATGTACACTTATGTGTGGCTATTAGATTGGGTTAAATGGTTGGTTTAATAGCCATTTCAATATATAATTTAAGAATTGACTAAAACGTGAGGTAATTGTCGTTGAATATGCACTTTCAGAAACCCAAATACCATAAAATAGAAGTCCAAGAGATTGCTCAACAAATCAAAAATATATTTAACCGAATTATATTAAATCACAGAAATGATATGAACCAAAAGGAAACATTAATCTATAATTGGGGAGTTTGGAACAATAATTACAATAGACCACACCATTACAATGCTATTGTTAGCTCATAAGAGACAGTATACATGAATTTGTTAATATATCTACACTTCAAAGCATTTAAACATAAAAAATATTCTCATTCAATTTGATCTATGGAATCAACAAAACTGTACATGACACTGTCAGATCCCTATTACCCCATGTAAAAAAAAAGTCTCTTCGGCACTACCATAACTAATTGCACACTCATAATCTTATTCAAGTTATGTCAATGAGGTACTATAATCAGTGACAAGTTACTTTTATGTAGTTTGGACATATAAAATCAAGATACTTCACAAGGATAATACTTTTATTAGAAATTTTGAAATTAAGTGGTAGTTTGTATGGGGTATTTTTATGTAAAAATTTGATGATTTCCTTTGACAATCGAATACCCTTTCTAGACAATGATGTATTATTTTTGATTTTGTGGTCCCTTTTTATGAAAATTATATTTGTGAAAAGTGAATATATGTGGTTGAATGAATTTTCTTTCAGACACACTCAATATTTTTGTTCATTTACATGTTGTAATAGGCATTTAAGGAGTTTTTTTACACATATAGTGGGTAGTGATAATTCATTTGGGAGTTTATTCTATAAATGTTATTCAACCAAAATAGGCACTACTATCTTTGTTTGTGTTACTTTTGATATGATATTTGGTGCTTTTGTGATTTGAATGGTGTTTTATGTTCTAATCAATAATATTATAAACACATTCTCAAGGAGAAAAATGATGTTATATAATTTAGTATTATTATTTATGTATGTTGTAATCGAATGTGTGTTATATCATAAAATAGTTATTTTAAAGACAGTGTACCTCACATAACATTAAAAGATACTATGAATACCAATATAATTACCTAAGACCTCGATATACAATACATTAGTGGTCACTATAGTAATTTTAATGTGAACTAGAAAAAAAACCAAAGATGAAAGAGTATATTCTATGGCTGAGAAAAATCTATGGAAGATCTAATATTGGTATATGTTGTAAAGATAAAAAAAATGTACATTCTGATTCTCCACCTTATTTTATAAGAAAAACAAGGAAACTAGTAGATAGACATTTAAATCAGCTAAAAACAAAAAAAATATTAGAAAGGGTATCATGAAACTTTTTGTTACCCAATCCTAACTCTCTTAAATAGAAATTCATGGCAGAAGGATCCAAGCATGTGTCCCTTGAATTGCCAAACCACACAAAAAATGTATGCATAAAACAACAATGAAATCATTCTTTATATCATGAACTATAAGTTTTAAACATCACAACTCATAGGAAACAAAAAGGGAGATACATATCAAAATGAAACTATCCAATAATAAAGATGAAATATCTACACCCTTTAACATACAAAACGTTAGGGAGTTACGTTTGGTGTTACATGTTTATAGTTTCCCAAGATTTCATATAGTTGTGGAAGCACGCTCTTGGTAATTTATGTTTTATACATGTCACCTAAATCTATAAAATGGATACCCATCAAGACATGTGCTAAGTACAGTACAATAAACAAAAATCTCAGGTATGATAACATATTTGCTTGGCTAGAAACTTATATAATAATATACAATAACACAACAATTATTAAAGGTTTTATTTTTAACACACAAGCATATTTGTGGTGAGACCGAGTTGATGACAAACGACATGGTGGGCAACCAGAAATTCCCACCATGGGTGCGCGATGGGTTGGGCACGGTGACCATGGTCGTCCTTCCTCCAAACATTAAAGTGGGGCAGAGAGTGCCTAGGAGATGAAGCTGATGAAATATTCATCTGTGATAGAGAAAACATAGCCATGGAGAAGTTTGAAATAGATGTAACAAATGTGACTGATGAATCACCACCTATAGATCCAAGACTTATGGAATCTGATGACGACCTACTGGAATTAGACACCAATCAACCAAGCAGGAGTGATAATGGTAGACAACGACTCCAAGACATTGGTATACATCTTGTTTACAAAGGGCTGAAAGACAACCCACATTCTTTACTACAACAGGAGGACTCTTCATGTTCACACTCATTGCAATTTTCATAACATATTCTGATAGGTTATTTTAGAAAATTCACCATGAGTCCGCCTCATCTTCTGAACAAATGCCTCCAGTTACTAAACACATTAGAAGCTTTTGGGACGCAACCAACGATAAATCTATTATAACATGGTTTTATTTTGCATATATTTACATATTTGAATAATAAGGGTACATTACAAACTTGGTATTCCATGTTCTGAAAGTATGGATTTAAAATACAAATTCTCCTTTATAATGGTCTTCATAGATTTTGTTGTTTTCAAAATTCCAATAATGAGTATGGGGAAAAGAATGAGAGAAAATCCAATAATGAGTGAATTACTAAACCTAATGGATAATTAACAGCTTACATATGGAATTAAGTGTAATTTTCTAAAAAAGTGATGTTGAAGGGAACTCATGGTTTGATTTCATTTCCATATTATTTTTAATGAGAAAAGTTATCAAAATAAGAAATATAGCCAAGTTGGGAAGAGAAAAGAATGACTTTGATGACTCAAATAAATGAAATAAAAGGGAGACTTGGAAAAAAAAACCTTTTACTTGTGTATTTTGGACTCAAATCTCAGCCACACCTAGATATAAGTGATTGGGATTTCCGATTAACATTTAGGATTCAAAGGATTAAAGGATAGGAAGATATGAACTAAACTAGTTTTTATAAAGTAGAAGAGTTAATCAATTTATAAATTAAATGTCACTATGTTATTAAAGGAAAATAATACCCGCTCCATCTATTTTCCGTGCGCTTTCATGGACGTCAGATGAAAATCTAATGACTCTTCGATCATCGTCTCCCTTGAATAGGAAATGAAACATGAATACAACATTGATATCTTTCCTGCTTGATTTTCTCTCAACCTAGTGCATGTGTAAAACGAGAAATATTTCTTGTAGATTTGTGAGAGGAAAACATACCTACTCATACTAAGATTTGCCTATTAAAGGCACTTACATATTTCCCCAAATCACCATCTTAGTGGGTGCCCGATCTCCATAGCCAAACCTATTATTCTATGAGATGACAAACATCTTCACGAGACTCTGCTCGATCCCATACTCTCTCTTCTACCTCCAATTTCCCTTCCAACCTCTGCCCTCTCTTCCCCTGACTCATCTCTGTGTAACCGGTGGAACCCCCTCACCATTGTCCTAGTCCAGACTATCTTCAAGAAATCAAATACCATCCCCAAGTTCGGCGAGACACGACGGAGGTGGTGGTGCCTTTGCTTGGTGCTGGGAGAGCCCAAGGTTTGAATTAAACCTCTTGGTTGACTGCCCACATGCAATGAAGGGCCGAGCCAAGGAGGAAGACGACCTTCAGTTGAAGCTGTTTGATTGTCCCTGACTCCTCTTCGTACAGGTTAGGACATATCCGTCTTTCCCTTTCTTTTTGGCCTAATATAAGCAAGTCACCAAGTGTGCACAGGTGCCGCCATGGTGTAAGCCCGTCTCGTGGCATGACTGAAAGCCTAGTCAGCCTTTGAGTTGGCGGTCTGTGATTGTCCAGTTAAGTTAAATCTTAAAATAATCATAACAAGTAATTGGTAAGTCAGATGAAAACAAGTTATAAATGAAATTTGTTTAGAAAAATGCAAGGAACCCACTAAAATTAAATCAAGACCAAATTCTAACACAAATTCTAAAAGTGCCTAAAGTTACCAACTTTAATGTATTAAAGCATGGACACCCTAATTTCTTAGTTTGAGTGATAATAACTTGCTTAAATGACTTTGATGGATGGAGTTTAGTATTTTTAGATAAAAAGGACATCTTGGATTTAATTTGATATTAAGAATGCATATGATATCAACATTAGGTTTTGTAAGTTAAAAAGGCATTACAAGTGATAATTAGGATTTGGGAAGCCAAAATCCTTATGAAATCCTAATTTGACCCCAAAACCATAACTTGAAACCTAAGTTAGTCACAATGTTAGAATATGAACAAAATAATAATACTTGGGTGTTATACATTAATTTTAGGGTGATTACTTGCTTAATTTCAACTGCACCTATTTACTTGGACATTAAGTCAATTCTGAGGAAACTATGTGGTTATGCCTATGACTATTCAGCATAAATGACTTTTGTGGTTTTCCCAAGTTTCCCAAATTGATTGTAAATAAGTGATTCAGCCCTATTTTAGGGCTTTATCTTGTGTCATTTTGCATTTCAGCCACATATATACTTGTTAGATTACATGTTATTTCCCCCAATATGCTTATTTCTATCAAATGCACTTCTGGAGGCTTTTTGCATGTTTTACATGTACTTTGTCCACTACTTGATGGCATGGAAAGAGGATGGTTCAATCTAGGGTTTCCTTAGCTTGGAGGAGCCCAAAATGAGGCCAAAACCACTCCCAACCTACCTCAAGTGGTCAAAGAATGTTTTGAAGCAATACCTTCCATGGATGATCAAGTTCAAAGCTCAAATGCATGGGAGAGACCCTAAAATGACTGTGGTATCCCACCACGGTCATGGTGGACATGCCCCAAGCACAAAAAATCACTAAAACTCCCAAAAATTGATGAAAATGGCCAAAACGACCGTGGCGATCAACATGCCCGTGGCCATAGGTCCCCACTACGACCGTGGTGAGCCCCCATGACCGTGGCCATCCATGTAAATATCCCTGTGATCTCCACAGTTTAATTCCCATGACTATGCCCATCCACCATGGCTGTGGTCTACCCTACCCACCACGACTGTGGTGACCCACCACGGCCGTGCTACTCACAAAATCTACCCATTTTTCCCACTGCTTTCCCCATTTTGGCCCTACTTAACCTAGTGCTTCCCCCACACCTATATATACCTAGGTGGCAGATGGGGCACGAAGATAGCTACCTTCCACCACCTCCTAGCTCCCCAAATTTCCATCCACTACATTCCACTCCATATCCACCTCAAATCCACTCCATTTCACCATTTCCACCGCCAAATCACTAGTTTAGACTAGTTCCTACCCATAATCCCCTTCATTCTTCACCCTTGCACCTTGGAGGAGGGAGGAGGACGTCCTAAAACTGCTGTAGAGGAGGACTTCTTCATCTACACTGAGCTCCATGGCTTCTTCTACCTCTTTCTCCTTTCTTTTTGTATTTTCCATTTCTATGAGTAGCTAGGCCCCTGTGGGTGGGCTGTTTGGGGGATATTATGTTACTTTGATACCATGTTGGGGGGAAATGACATGTAAACATTGTAATTCCATTTGTTAATGATTATATTCTATTTGCATCTCATTCTCCATGGATTGCTTGTTGGTTTGTGTGTGGAATCACCTAGGAACTTAGGCAAATTGCTTATATGTGTGAATTTTGGGATTTGCCCATAGGTCCAATTCTTGGATCCCTAGGTTGCCTCCCATCTTCCTACATCCTAATCAATCTCCCTAAACCTAAGTGAGAGATCTAAGTAGCTAGATTAGGTAATTCTATTACAATTTGCACGGAGCCTTCTCAAGGCTAGAATGTGGGGGAATTGGGGTCCAAAACCCTAATCTCACCTCCCCATTACTACCCTCGGCCCCTAATTGCCCTAGGAATGCCTAATCTAGAAACCTAAACTTGATTAGACTCTAATTGAATTGTACCTAATCCCTAACCCAATTGAGCCTCGCAAGGGTAGTAGTGGGTGTTAGGGACTAGTTCCCCTATGCACAACCTAGCATATCCATGGCCAGTTAGTAGCTTAGGTTAATTCATTAGACTCTAACTTGTTGTTTGGTTTGGATAATCTAAATGGAATCATAATGTTCATATGTCACCCCAACTTAAGTGATAAGTTCATACCCCTAAACAACCCACACATCTCTTTACTTCTTAAAACCCTAGTTTTGTGCTTGCTTAGCTTAATTAGTTATTTTCTTACTTAGTTAGCTTCTTTCCTTGCTCTTGCCTTGTTCATGCTAGCTTAGCTCTTTAATTGCTCTTTTGCTTCTCTCTTGCTTGCCTTTTAGTGTAACTTGCCTTTTCATACCTAGCTTAGTCTTTCCTTGCTTTCTTAGTCTTAATCTAACCTAGGGTTAACATAGATTTCATTCTCGCCTTTAATTGCTTGCTTGTTCATAATAGTTTAACAATCAAAATCACCTTTAAACCCTTATCCCTAGTCTCTGTAGTAGGAACCCATCCAAACTAACCTAGCTCTAGCACCCCCTCTTTCCCCTGTGGATCGACCCTGTACTTGCCACCTTCCTATACTACGACACGACCCCGTGCGCTTACAGGTGTAGTGTTTTAGTGTGAGTAGGTGTTAAGTTAGGTTTATAAATTTCAAAAGCAAATTACCATCATGTGTGTTCCGACCTCATGGGGCGCATCTAGTCGGGTCAAATCAGCTAGTGTGTTGCACCTCTAGCGGAATCACACCAAGCTTTCTGGAACCGTTGCCGGGGATTAGAGGCGCTCGGTCTAGCTAGTTAGTTTTGCTTTGACTTTTCCTACTTCTCTCATCATTGCTATTATTTATTCATTACTCTTTGTATTCTTTGTGTATATTGGTTTGCCAACTTGATTTCTTTTGTTTGGTTGTGCCTTGTGCATGTGACAAGCCACTCGGAGAAGACAAGATGGAAGGCCAAAATTCACAAACCCATCCATTTCCTCCACCACCCTATCTCCAAGTCTATCCTAAGCCTTACACACCTCCACCACCTCCATTGCCGCAACATTCCCACCACTTAATTTTCCAACCTCAATGCCCTCATCCACTACCCTACCTCCAAGGCTATCCTAGGACTTACACACTACCACCACCTCCATTGCCACAACCCTCCTACCAGTTCACCTTCCAACCTCAATGCCCTCCTCCACCTAAAGTCCAATGGCCATCAACACCGATGCTACCACCACAACTATCACATGCTCCCCCTACTTCCCATGAGAAAATGGATATGATTGAGACCCCTCTCTTTGGTGCCTATGAAGACCCATTCCTCAAGAGAGAGAAAACCTATGGCATGAGATTTCTGAGGGTCTTATGGCTGATTAAGATTTATGATGATGATCCCCAAGGAGAGAGAATTGCTGAAAAAGACTTACAAAGCTCGCATGACCCTTGGGACGAAAATTAATCAAGGAAAGCATTTGAGGGGATTGCTTATGATGGGGGTGAAAACATTTTGTTTTTTGACCATGATTGATGGTGAAAGAACAACAAGCCCAGCTGAAGGCATGAAACTTAGCACTTGTGGGAGGCAACCCACCTAGGTTTGGGATTTTTTTCACTCAAACTTCAATTTTTGATACTTTTGCTTTGCTTTTACACTTTCCAAGAAAACACAAACACACACACATGCTTGTGCTTGATAGTTTTCTTTTGAGTTTTGATGATGAGGCAGGTGCCAGACAATATAGAGAGAGGGTATAGAAGCATGTCATGATCTTTAAATCAAAATTGTGGCCGAATAACAAAAAAGAATGACGTTCAAATTTTTGAATTGAGAAAACTGAAGAAGCACCCTCACCACGGACGTGGAGTTTGACCACGATCGTGGCACATGTGGACAAGCACGACCGTGGCACCTAGCCATGACCGTGGGAATTATTGCATCAAGTTGGCTGAAGTTACAGTGTTTTTAGAAGATTGGCCACGACCGTGGCCACCCACCACGACCGTGTTGAAGAGGAGTGGCCACGATCATGGTGACCAACCACGACTGTGGCGAGGGTTGACCAACAGCCACAACAGCGTGACCTACATTCTGACGCTCCACACCAGTCATGATCGTCACCCTACTATCCTTAAGCTCTAGTTTCATGCTGAGGACAACATGATTCAAAAGTTTGGGGTGGTAGGGTGGTATGCACCACCTATCTCATTCTCTCATTTTGATTACTTGTCTGACACGATCTCAGTTTGGTTTTGATCTATCTAGTGTGGATTTTCTTTACTGCTTTGCAGCCTTGCATGCCATGTAGTTTACATTCCTGCCATTTTTGCGTAATTTTTCAAAAAAATTGCTATTTTTTCCATGCATTGCATATCATGCAAATTTTTGGTAATTCTTGCATGTTATAGCTAGTAGTTGCTTGTTTACTACTTTAAGTTCAATAATATAGGGTTTAGATGTGATTGAAGGCAACTTGGCACTGTTTTGGCCAATTTTGCCCAAATTTTAGATTTCTTGTCTAAAAGTGTGTTTCAACCCAATCTCTACGTTTTGGATTAAAAATGATGACCTTTGACAAATGCAAGTGACTTATCATTGTTTAATGCTAAGTGGTATCAATGTTTGACTTTTTACATGTGCATCACCTCTCTTATGGTTGCGATTGATTTGGCTGAATTGTGAAGTTGAGCAAGCTTGGAACGCTTAGTGTTTGTAGAATCACTTGATTGATATATCAATTTCATCTTGTTCATTCATGTGGTATGATATCTTGGATGAAGTGTTGGATTAAATTTCATACAGGATGCCTTATGTGGAAAATCATACAAATGACCCCTCTTTGACCCGACTATTCTTCTACCATCTTCACACCCCTCCGCCTCATAAAAAGATGCCCTAGTGCACATAATCAGACTTGGCCACCTCCAAAAGTCTGGGGTGGCCATATATTTATCTCCCTACTTCACTCTATCCACCATATGCCCTATCTACACCAAGGGCAAGAAAAAAAAGAAAAATAAGAGAGAAAAGCAAAAATAAAGTAAAAGGATGCTCCTGTTTAAGAGCATTGAAATAAAGAAAAGATGAGTGTGTACAAACACTCCAAAAATCTTATCACAACCCTTTCTTCCATTTTCATACCCATTGAGCTAAGAAGCATCAAACTTAGCTCATTTTGCCCTTTTCGGCAGCCACATGGGTCATTTGGTGTGATTTGAAATATAAGATTGAATGCATGAATGTGAAACAACACTCCTAGTCATCCTTGATTAACACCATCATGAAACGGTTTACCCAGAACTTTATGGAAGAAGTATGGATAACTTGTGTATTCTATGCACTATATTTGAAGTTCATATGCTTTGTGCTCTTTTCATGGTTGGATTGTGAAAGTAGGATAGGAGAGAGGTGAAATGCATGCACTTAGTCATCTTTGATCCCATTCAGCGATAATCATCTTTTACATTGCATTTGTCATGTCTTGACTGTGAAAAGTTTGTAGAGAGATTGAGTTGGAGCATACTTGAGGACAAGTATGTTTCAAGTTTGGGGTGGTGACTCAGCCCTATTTTAGGGCTTTATCTTGTGTCATTTTGCATTTCAGCCACATCTATACTTGTTAGATTACATGTTATTTTCCCAAATATGCTTATTTCTATCAAATGCACTTATGGAGGCTTTTTGCATGTTTTATAGGTACTTTGTCCACTACTTGATGGCATAGAAAGAGGATGGTTCAATCTAGGGTTTCCTCAGGCTTGGAGGAGCCCAAAATGAGGCCAAAACCACTCCCAACCTACCCCAAGTGGTCAAAGAATGTTTTGAAACAATACCTTCCATGGATGATCAAGTTCAAAGCTCAAATGCATGGGAGAGACACCAAAACGACCGTGGTGTCCCACCACATTCGTGGTGGACATGCGCCAAGCACAAAAAATCACTAAAACTCCCAAAAATTGATGAAAATGGCCAAAACGACCGTGGCGATCAACATGCCTGTGGGCATAGGTCCCCACCACGACCGTGGTGAGCCCCCACGACTGTGGCCATCCATGTACATATCCCTATGATCTCCACATTTTAATTCCCATGACCGTTCCCATCCACCACAGCCATGGTCTACCCTACCCACCACGACCGTGGTGACCCACCACGACCATGCTACTCACAAAATCTACCCATTTTTTCCACTGCTTTCCCCATTTTGCCCCTACTTAACCTAGTGCTTCCCCCACACCTATATATGCCTAGGTGGCGGTAGGGGCATGAAGATAGCTACCTTCCACCACCTCCTAGCTCCTCAAATCACCATCCACTACATTCCACTCCATATCCACTTCAAATCCACTGCATTTCACCATTTCCATCGCCAAATCACTAGTTTAGACTAGTTCCTACACATAATCCCCTTCATTCTTCACCCTTGCACCTTGGAGGAGGGAGGAGGATGTCCTACAGCTGCTATAGAGGAGGACTTTTTCATCTACACCGAGATCCATGGCTTCTTCTACCTCTTTCTCCTTTCTTTTTGTATTTTCCATTTCTATGAGTAGTTAGGCCCCTGTGGGTGGGCTGTTTGGGGGATATTATGTTACTTTGATACCATGTTGGGGGGAAATGACATGTAAACATTGTAATTCCAGTTTTTAATGATTATATTCTATTTGCATCTCATTATCCATGGATTTCTTGTTGGTTTGTGTGTGGAATCACCTAGGAATTTAGGCAAATTACTTATATGTGTGAATTTTGGGATTTGCCCCTAGGTCCAATTCTTGGAGCCCTAGGTTTCCTCCCATCTTACTACATCCTAATAAATCTCCCTAAACATAAGTGAGAGATCTAAGTAGCTAGATTAGGTAATTCTAGTGCAATTAGCATGGAGCCTTCTCAAGGATAGAATGCGGGGGAATTGGGGTCCAAAACCCTAATCTCACCTCCCCATTACTACCCTCGGCCCCTAATTGCCCTAGGAATGCCTAATCTAGAAACCTAGACTTGATTAGACTCTAATTGAATTGTACCTAATCCCTAGCCCAATTGAGCCTCGTAAGGGTAGTAGGGGGTGTTAGGGACTAGTTCCCCTATGCACAACCTAGCATATCCACTAGTTAGTAGCTTAGGTTAATTCATTAGACTCTAACTTGTTGTTTGGTTTGGATAATGTAAATGGAATCATAATGTTCATATGTCACCCCCAACTTAAGTGATAAGTTCATACCCCTAAACAACCCACACATCTCTTTACTGCTTAAAAGCCTAGTTTTGTGCTTGCTTAGCTTAATTAGTTCTTTTCTTGCTTAGTTAGCTTCTTTCCTTGCTCTTGCCTTGTTCATGCTATCTTAGCTCTTTAATTGCTCTTTTGCTTCTCTCTTTCTTGCCTTAGTGTAACTTGCCTTTTCATAGCTAGCTTAGTCTTTCCTTGCTTGCTTAGTCTTAATCTAACCTCGGGTTAACATAGATTTAATTCTCGCCTTTAATTGCTTGCTTGTTCATAATAGTTTAACAATCAAAATCACCTTTAAGCCCTTAACCCTAGTCTCCATAGTAGGAACCCATCCAAAATAACCTATCTCGAGCGCCCCATCTTTTCCCTGTGGACTGACCCTATACTTGCCACCTTCCTATACTACAACACGACCCCGTGCGCTTGCGGGTGTAGTGTTTTAGTGTGAGTAGGTGTTAAGTTAGGTTTATAAATTTTGAAAGCAAATTCCCATCACGTGTGTTCTGACCTCGTGGGGCGCATCTAGTCGGGTCAAATCGTCTAGTGTGTGGCACCTCTAGCGGAATCACACCAAGCTTTCTCAGAAAGCTTGGTGCGGATTCCACTAGAGGCGTACACACCAGCCAACTAGGGTGGCTAGATGTACTCCATGAGGTCAGAATGCACGGGATGGGATCTTGCTTTTGAAATTTATGTTATCCCTAACTGAGTCGATCACTAAGACTAAAATAGGTTTCCCACAAGCGTATGAGGCACTATTATAGTATAGGTGATTGGCAAGATAAGGGGTCGAACCACAGAGATAGAGGGGATACTAGAGTTAGGTAGCGTATTCTATGTTCCTATTGTGGAGATTAGGGTTTTAGGGTTTTAAAAGGTTTTGGTTGTTGATTAAGCTAATTGAACAAGTAATAAATGCAAGATGGAAACTAAGTTATGGAAGTGCAAGCAAATTAGTAAACTAAGTTAACAAACTAACTAAGCAAGAGCAAGAAGAGCTACACTACTCTAGCAAGGCAAGAAGCAATTAAGAACCAAACTAACCACCAACAAGAGCAAGAGCCTAAGTTAACACTAAAGAGAAAAACTAAGCAATTAACTAGATTAAGCAAAAGCGACTAAACTAAACTAGCATGAACAAGCAAGCAGAGCAAGATGGGTTTTAAGTAGTTGATTAGGGTAGGTGGGCCGTTTGGGGGATGTAACTTTGATATTAGTTGGGGGAGATCATTAAACATGCAACATTCTCATTTCATATCTAGATTACCAAACCAAACAACAAGGACAATGCCATTAGAATATACCCTATACTACTAGTAGAACACTAGGGTTAGGTGTAATTCTAATGGGATTAGCCAAATCTAGGTTTCTAGGGTAATTGATAGTGAGCAATTAAGGGTTGAGGGTAGATCTGGGAGTAGAGATGAGGGTATTTGACCTCATGCCACTAGCCACTCTAGCCTTTAGAAGGCCCTAGGCAATTGCATCAATCTCACTTATACTAGCTACTTAGACCTCACACTCATTTGTAGGAGGAGGGGTGTGAATGTAGGAACAAAGGGGATAGCTAGGGATCTACTATTTGGACCTAGGAGCCATTCTTAAGATTGCCACATACACTCCAATTCCTCTTAGAAGCTTAGTGTCATCCAACATCTCAAAGCAAGAAATTCATGTAAAAAGCACAAACCACATGCAATAAAATGGGAAATGAGATAGGATCAAGAGGCAATCATCATAGATATGAATTAAGTTCATTACAAGCAACTTTCCCCTAACATGGTATCAAATCACATTTTAACCCCAAACAACCCACCACCAGGGGCTTAGCTACACATAGTCAAAGAAGCAAGAAAAGAAAGGGGTAGAAGAAGGGAAAACGCCATGAAGCTCGATGTAGAAGTCTCCTCCTTCACCTCTGGGCTATTAGGGATCTCCTTCCTCCTCCAAGGGTGTAGGGGCGCATGAAGATGTGGGGGTTTATGGATGGAAACCTAGGAAACTAGGATTCCATGGTGGAATGAGGGTGGAAATGGTGGATGGTGAACCAAAATGCAAAGGGTTTGCACTTAAAGCTCAAGGAAGGAGAATGGAGCTTGGAGCAGTTGTAGGGGCATCTAATCTTCGTGCCCCAGCCGCCACCTATGTATATATAGGTGGTGGGGAGGCACTAGGGTAAGTAGGGGCAGTTTAGGCAATACAATGTAAAGTAGGGTAGGGTTGGTGGATCACCACGACCGTGTTGGTGTGCCACGACTGTGGTGAGGGTAGTAGGGAATAGTCGTGGGGTGGTAGAATGGTCATGGTATGGAGGGAGTGGTGAAAAGCCAAGTATGGTGGTGGCCACGGACGTGGCGGGGTGCCACAGTTGTGGTGGGTGAGAGGCACCACGGTCGTGTTGGATAACACGACCGTTTTGGAGGAGGGTGATGTGGTTGTGGCGCAGCAACACATGCGTTTTGTTCTTCAGAGGCCATGGTCATGGCAGAAAGCCACGGTCGTGGCGATTTGGGGTGACAACCTGTTGAATCTAGAACTTTGGTCATTAATCCCCACGACCATGGGGAAGTCCCATGACCGTTTTCTCTTCTTCTGACCACGACCGTGCTGATGGCCACGACCGTTGTGTCTTCAATGGCCACAGTCGTGGGATTCTGTAGGAAAACCCTATTGAGTTTGCATCTCTTTGCTAAAAAACACACAACCGTGGTGTTGTGGCCATGGCCGTGGTGAGGCTTGCATCACTTGATTTCACTTCAATCTTCATCATTCTTGGATGTCTTTGCTTGGGGATGACTCTTGTCCATTGGAGGTAGGTTGAGGGAGACTTTGGGGCCTTCTTTGGGTCCCTCCATGATTGGGGGAACCCTAGAACTTCTTCTTTCTCTCTCGCCCATCTAAACATGCTCCAAGTACCTGAAAATAGTGCAAAGAACATCCATAAGCATATTTGCAATGATACGCACATTAGGGGCAAACACTTGTAATCTAACATGTTTAGATTTGATTTTGGTACAAAATGGCACAGGATGGAATAGGGCTACATCACCACCCCAAACTTAAAACATACTTGTCCTCAAGTATGCTCCAACTCAATCTCTCTACAAAACTTCCACAAAAAGAAATGGCATATGCAATGTAAAAGACGATTATTGCTGAATGGGATCAAAGATGACTGAGTGCATTAATTTCACCTCTCTCCTCTCCTACTTTCACAATCCAATCATGAAAAGAGCACAAAGCACATGAACTTCAAATATAGTGCATAGAATATACAAGTTATCCATATTTCTTTCATTAAGTTCCGAGTAAACTGTTTCATGGTGGCGTTAATCAAGTATGACTAGGAGTGTTGTTTCACATTCATGCATTCACTCTTATATTTAAAATCACACCAAATGACCCACGTGGTTGTGGAAAAGGGAAAAATGAGCTAGGTTTGATGTTTCCTAGCTTAATAGGTATGAAAGTGGAAGAAAGGGTTGCAGTAAGATTTTTGGAGTGTTTTTACACACTCATATTTTCTTTATTTGAATGGTCTTAAACAAGAACATCCTTTTATTTTATTTTTGCATTTTGCATTTTTTTCTTTCTTGCCCTTGGTGTAGATAGGGCATATGGTGGATAGAGTGAAGCGGGGAGGTACATATGTGGCCACCCCAAACTTTTGGAGGTGGCCAAGGCTGATTATGTGCACTAGGGCATCTTTTTATGAGGCGGAGGGGTATGAAGATGGTGGAAGAAGAGTCGGGTCAAAGAGGGGTCATTGGTATGATTTTCCACATAAGACATCATGCATGAAAGTTAATCCAATACTTCATCCTAGATATCACACCACATAAATGAACAAGATGAAATTGATATATCAAACAAGTGATTCCACAAACACTAAGCGTTCAAAGCTTGCTCAAGTTCACAATTCAGCCAAATCAATCACAATCATAAGAGAGGTGATGCTCATGTAAAAAGTCAAACATTGATACCACTTAGCAATAAAGCATGACATTTCACTTGCACTAGTCAAAGGTCGTCATTTTTACTCAAAACAGTAGAGATTCGGCTAAAACATACTTTTTAGACAAGAAATCTCAAATTTGGGCAAAATTGGCCAAAATGGTGCCAATTTGCACTAAATCACATCTAAACCTACTTTAGGGAATTTCAAGACATAAAGCAGCAAATCCTAATTAACATGCATAAGAAACTACAAAAACTACATGAAGATGCACTGCATGGTATGGAAAAGCAATAATTTTGAAAAATTACACAAAAATGCAAGAAGTCAACTACATGCCATGCAAAGATGCAATGAAAAGAACAAAAACAATAAAACTAAACTAGATGGCAGAGGTTGAACAAAATGACAAAAAGAGAGAGATAGGGTGGTGCATACCTCCCTACCCACCTCAAACTTTAGAATCATGTTGTCCTCAATATGAAACTATAGCTTAGGGGAGATAAGGGAAGTGTCATGGCTGTGGTGGTTGGTCTAGCATCTGCGGAGGATCCATAGGAGGAGCGGAGGATGGAGCTGAGCCTGGTGGAGGATGCTAGTAATAATGCCCCCAGTAGTCATCTTGGGGTGGAGGGTACATCTCTGGATATCCAGCCAAACCACCCCAAAAATCTGCACCCCATTCAGGGTTTCGTGCTGCTTGGGCGTGGTTGTAGTGATATAGGTGGTTGATCTGATGGTGCATCTGTTGTTGATCTTGCCACATGTACTGCTGGATAAGCTGCATGTCACCTTGGGTCTTCTGAATACTCTCAAGGTGCACCTGGATGGTTGCCATGTCATAGGCGTTCCCTGAGGGTGGCTGCAGTTGGGATGTCCCCTCATCCCTCCTTCTTGTTCTTCGGGGTTGCCTTTGTTCTTCCTCTTCCCGTCCCTACCCCTGCACATTAGATTCAACTACGTCTTCCTGTGCGGTAGTGGCTGCCCTTGTATATGCCTCTCTCGGGTGTTCTTGCTGCCATATCAGTAATTTGTCTCTCACCTGTGGGCAGGTCCCAACATGGATAGTAGGGGCTCCGCGTGGTATAACATCTCTAGTTCAAAGTCCGACACACATGTAGTGAGATAAATCATTCTTTTGTTCTTCATTTTAATAGTGTGCGAGCACATCAAGTAGTTGAGGTCAACAAAATCTGCCTCACATGCGTCCTGTAACCCAGAGAGATCATAACCTAATGCTAGTGCAATTGAAGTCACGAACCCTCCCATAACAAATGGCTTTGTTCTCTTGTAGGGTACGGACTTCAAATGATCGATTAGCAGTACTCCCAGGTCTATATACCTCTTGTGGTGCATAGAGATCAAGACAACCATATCCTTTTGAGAAATGCTGCCTTGGTTGTCGTATCTCCCCACAATCGTCTTTGCCAAGATCTTCTGCACGTAGCGCATCAGTGGGTTGCTTATGGAAGCAGTTTTTCATCTACCCGCATTGTAATCCTCACTGCTCATTAAGCTCTTCTAATAATGTGCATAGTCAAAACTGACCTCTTTCTCTAACAAGCCGTCATCCAACTTCAGAGCTTCTTCAGGACTAGAGGCAAAGATACCATTCAGGTCAGTAGAAGTGAGGGTGTGCACATTGCCCATTATGGCAAATTTGATTGCATCACACCCTCTCGCTTTTGTCTTTTCAATTGTGGCAAAGAACTCTCGGGTCAAAGTGAGATATGCAGGTTGGGGTGTGAAAAGAATACTCCACAACCCTATCCTCTTCAAGCCTATTTCCTCTATTTCTTAGATCCCCAGTTCATCAATGATCTTCTCACTACTGTACCTAGAGACGACGACTCGCCTTGTCATGCATTCTGGGTATATGAGATTGACTTTCCTTTGCCTTTGTCCTCAGCCATAAGATACTCCTGTTGGTGCCTTGCCCAAGGATTTTTCTCTATCCACCTCCAACTGTGCTAGAACATCATCTCCCTCAGGCTCAAGCTCTACCTCATCCTCCTCGCTGTCACCATCTTCTTCCTCCATCATGTAGGACTGAGACCCCGAGTTAGTATCCAAGTTATACCAGTGGGCCGACTGCTCCTCATCTTGCTGTAGTTTCCACGAGGGTTGCGGCTGCACACCACGCCTCACCACCACCTGAGACGTCGAGTGGCGGGCTGGTGTAGGCTTCGGTGGTAGTCGGGATGAGGATGGTGCCACTTTAGATTTTTGATTTCTTTTCACAGCCACCAGCTTAATCTCATCAATGAGGTTGTCCAAATCAACCCCCACAGATTCCTCTTCTTCTTCTTCCCCCTCATACATAGCGTCGGTGATGTGGTGGCTATCGGACGAGCGAGTGTGGGATCCACTCACGGATTGTGAGCGGCGTAGGGATTGGTAGGTGAATGTGGTTGGCAAAGGGGTATGGGAAGGCATGGATACATCGGAGGAGACATTTTTGGAATGTTGTCTCCCTCCGGTGAGGATGTTGGTCCCCTTGGTTATGGGTTTTCCAATCTTTTTCATGGTGGATTGTGGAGGTGGAGGTGATTTTCGAATTTTGGTGGAGAAGTTGATATGGATGTGATTTTGGGTATAGAATGGAAGGATGGTGATGTATAGATGGTGGAAATATGATTTGTGGTGGATTTGTGCAAAAAGTGAAGGGTTTTTGTGGAGTTTTGGTGGAGGTGGCTGTTGGGCGGATGTGGAGATGGAGGAGCGATTGGGGAAGAATAGGCGGTGGAAATGGTAGAGGGATGACTGGGGATCGAATTGGTATTGATTGGAGGCCAAACGGGGGTGTTTGTGGGGGTTAGAGGTGGAGATTTGGGAAGCTAGTGGTCGCACTCCGCCACCACGGTCATTTTCTCAAGGTAGAAGACGAAGAAATGAGGGTGGGGGTTGGTTTTGGATGTTTAAAACTTATATTTTTTTGGCTAAACCGAGCTCAGCCACGGTCGTGGAAGGTGGCCACAGTTGTGGCTAGGGTTGGGTAGCACGTCCGTGGCGGGTGCCACGGTCGTGTTGTCGATGGAGAACACCCCGGTTTGACCTCGCCACAGCCATGGTAGTGTGCCACGGTCGTGGTCCTTCCTTTTCAACACGGCCATGGCATTTGGCCATGGCCGTGGCCATTCATCCAAAAATAGTGTAAGTTCGGCCAACTTGATGCAAATATTCCCACGGCCGTGGTGAGGACCACGGTTGTGTCCAGGCTTCTTCAACACGGCCGTGGCAGGTGGCCATGGTCGTGGTCATTCTTCTAAAAACCCTGTAGACTTGGCCAATCTTGTTGCAATAAAACCACGGCCGTGCCTGGAGGCCACGGTCGTGGTTGGCCACATACACCACGGTCATGGTTGAGCTCCACATCCGTGTTGGGGTTGTCTCCTTAGTTTTCTAACTTCAAAACTTGCACTTCAATTTTATTTGTTCTTTGGCCACATATCTGACTAAACGACCATGATTAACTTCTATACTCTCTCTCTTTCTTGTCTATCACCTGCCATAGTATCAAAACTCAAAAGAAAACTATCAAGTGTGTGTTTGTGTAAAGAAAACAAAAGTATCAAAAATCAAGGTTCGAGAATCTCAAACCACATGGGTTGCCTCCCACTAGCGCTAAATTTTATGCCTTCATCGGGCTTATTGATTGTAGATCTATGTCACTTCTTTGGAACCTTCAATAAATCCTTGTAGTAGATTCCTTTCTCATCTTCATCCAAGCACTCTTCTTCATCCGATTGTTCCTCCACAAGCATGATGATATCAAAACTTTGATTTCCCTTGTCTGGGCCGACTTCAACAATGGATTTCAACCTTTGCCCATTAACGACAAATTCCTTCACACCTTCTTTCCCACAAATGACCACGGCCCCTGATGGGTATACTTTCTTGACAAGATAGGGTCCTTCCCATCTAGACTGGAGTTTTCGGGGAAACAACTTCATTCTCGAGTTGTATAGCCATACCCATTTTCCAGGCTCAAAGTCCTTCTTCCTAATCATCTTGTCATGGAGGAACTTTGTTCTCTCCTTGTAACTCTTTGACAACTCATACGCCTCGTGGCACATTTCCTCTAGCTCATTGAGTTGGAATTTCCTTGTCATTGCGGCATTTTCACCATCAAAGTTCATATTCTTCAAGGCCCACAATGCCTTATGTTGCATCTCTACCGGTAGGTGGTAGCTTTTCCCGTAGACTAACTTGAATGGTGTGGTGCCAATTGGGGCTTTGAATGCCGTCCGATATGCCCATAAAGCCTCATTTAGAAAGAGATACCAATCCTTGCGGTCCGGTCTTACTGTTTTCTCTAAAATGAGCTTGATTTCCTAATTGGCCAACTCAACTTGGCCACTTGTTTGAGGATGATACAGAGTGGCTACTCTATGGTTCACTCCATGTTTCTTGAGCAATCCCTCAAAGGTGCGGTGGATGAAGTGACTTCCCCTATCACTTATCATGGCTCTTGGAAGTCCAAAACGAATGAAAATGTTTGATTTCACAAAATCACAAACCACCTTGTGGTCATTCGTCTGAGTTGGAATAGCTTCTATCCATTTCAACACATAGTCAACGGCAACTAAGATGTAGATATACCCAAATGAAGGAGGGAAAGGACCCATGAAATCAATTCCCCATACATCAAACACCTCCACCACAAGAATGGGTGATAGAGGCATCATGTCTCTTTTAGAGATATTTCCCACCTTTTGGCATTTCAAGCAGCTCTTACAGAATTTGTGTGAATCCTTGAACAACGAGGGCCAATAAAAACCACACTGAAGTACCTTGGCAGCTGTATGCTTTCCTCTAAAGTGTCCTCCACATATCCCAGAATGGCACATGGAGAGGATGTCTTGTTGTTCCACTTCCGGCACACATCTTCTTACAAGCTGATTGAGGCAATACTCGAAAAGGTGAGGGTCATCCCATGCATAATTCTTCACTATAACAAACAATCTTTTGCTCTCCTCCTTTGTCCACGTGCTAGGTATCCTCCCACTAGCTAAGAAATTGGCTATGTGTTGGTACCATGTCCCTTGAGAAGATGAAAGGAGGAAGAGTTGTTCATGTGGCATGGTTTCCTTGATTAGCCTTGTCTCATCAAAGGGGTGATCAATCCGGGAGAGATGATTCGCTGCACCATTTTCCACTCCCTTCTTGTCCACTATCTCGATTTCGAACTCTTGCAGCAATAAAATTAATCTTATCAACCTCGACTTCAAATCCTTCTTAGACATGAGATATTCGAGCGCGGCATGATCCGTATAAATCACAACTTTGTTTTGTAGAAGATAGGAGCGAAATTTGTCCAGAGCAAAGATGACGGTGAGCAACTCTTTTTCAGTAGTTGTGTAATTTCTTTGTGCTTCATCAAGAGTCTTGCTCGCATAGTAGATGGCATGAGGAACTCGATCAATCCTTTGGCCCAATACAGCCCCCACTTCCATATCAGATGCATCAGTCATGATCTCAAATAGCAAAGAGAAGTCGGGGGGCTGCATGATCGGAGAAGAAATGCATCTTTCTTTCAAATGATTGAAGGCTTCAATGCACTTGTCATCAAAACTAAACTCAACATTCTTTTCGAGTAAGTGGCACAAAGGTCTTGAGATTTTGCTGAAATCTTTTATGAAGCGGAAATAGAAACCAACATGTCCCAAGAAAGACCAGACATGTCTTACAGTGGAAGGAATGGTGAGGGTAGAAATGAGGCCCACTTTGGCCTTGTCAACTTCAATTCAGTCTTTAGAAACCCAGTGGCCTAGAACAATGTCTTCGGGAACCATGAAGTGGCTTTTCTCCCAAGATAAAACTAGTCAGACTTTCACACATCGTTCGAGGACAGTAGCTAAATGTAACAAGCACTCATCAAATGTCTTGCCAAAAACCGAGAAGTCATCCATGAACACTTTGAAAGATGAATCAAGCATATCCGCAAAGATCGAGGTCACACACCTCTGAAAAGTAGACGAAGCATTACATAACCCAAACGACATTCTCCGGTAAGCAAAGGTGTCACTCGGGCAAGTGAATGTTGTCTTCTCTTGATCTGCAGGATGCACGACAATTTGGAAATACCCAAAATATCCATCAAGGAAACAATAGAAGCTCTGTCCTGCTAGTCTCTCCAAAATTTGATCAAGAAATGGGAGGGGATACTGGTCCTTCTTTGTCTTCTCATTGAGTTTTCGATTATCCACACACATCCTCCACTTAGATTGTTCTCTTACTGGCATCAACTCTCCATCTGTGTTCTCAACAACAGTAATTTTGCCTTTCTTGGGTACAACTTGCATGGGGCTGACCCAGGTGCTATCAGAAATAGGGTAGATGATTTCAGCATCAAGTAATTTCACTACCTCTTGAGTCACCACTTCTTTCAACTTCAGGTTCAACCGCCTTTGCATTTGATAGGTTGACCTTGCATCCTCCTCAAGATAGATTCTGTGCACACATATGGAGGGATCAATACCCCTCAAGTCGGTTATGGACCATCCAATGGCTTGGATGTTCTTCTTCAAGACCTTCATTAAAGCCTCCTCTTGTTCCAGTGAGAGTATGGTCGAAATGATCACCGGGAGGGTGTCATTTGCCCCTAGAAAAGCATATTTTAAACCTTTCGGAAGTGATTTCAGATCAAGAGTAGGGGTTTCTTCAAGAGAGTTCTTTAATGGTTCAGAGATGGAAGGGAGATCCTCGCTCACAACCACTAAGGCTAGCTCATTCTCTTCATCATATTCATCATCATCATCATCATCACGAAACTCAACTATCGGTTCTATCCTCTACCTTGAGTGGAAGTTTGGCTCCACGAGGGTAGGCATTCCTCCAAAATCTCATCTAGACACTCGACGAGATAGCAATCTTCTTCTGTCGCCCCTATCACTTCGGCTGTGGATGACATTTTGAAGATGTTTAACCGGATCTTCATGTGCATGAACATCACATACATTGTTCTTGGATCCCTAGGTTTCCTCCCATCTTCCTACATCCTAATCAATCTCCCTAAACCTAAGTGAGAGATCTAAGTAGCTAGATTAGGTAATTCTAGTGCAATTAGCATGGAGCCTTCTCAAGGCTAGAATGTGAGGGAATTGGGATCCAAAACCCTAATCTCACCTCCCCATTACTACCCTCGGCCCCTAATTGCCCTAGGAATGCCTAATCTAGAAACCTAGACTTGATTAGACTCTAATTGAATTGTACCTAATCCCTAACCCAATTGAGCGTCGTAAGGGTAGTAGGGGGTGTTAGGGACTAGTTCCCCTATGCACAACCTAGCATATCCATGGCCATTTAGTAGCTTAGATTAATTCATTAGACTCTAACTTATTGTTTGGTTTGGATAATCTAAATGGAATCATAATGTTCATATGTCACCCCAAATTAAGTGATAAGTTCATACCCCTAAACAGCCCACACATCTCTTTACTACTTAAAACCCTAGTTTTGTGCTTGATTAGCTTAATTAGTTCTTTTCTTACTTAGTTAGCTTCTTTCCTTGCTCTTGCCTTGTTCATGCTAGCTTATCTCTTTAATTTCTCTTTTGCTTCTCTCTTTCTTGCCTTAGTGTAACTTGCCTTTTCATACTTAGCTTAGTCTTTCCTTGCTTGCTTAGTATTAATCTAACCTAGGGTTAACATAGATTTCATTCTCACCTTTAATTGCTTGCTTGTTCATAATAGTTTAACAATCAAAATTACCTTTAAACCCTTAACCATAGTCTCCGCAGTAGGAACCCATCCAAACTAACCTAGCTCTAGCACCCCCTCTTTTTCCTATGGATCGAACCTGTACTTGCCACCTTCCTATACTACGACATGACCCCGTGCGCTTGCGGGTGTAGTGTTTTAGTGTGAGTAGGTGTTAAGTTAGGTTTATAAATTTCAAAAGAAAATTCCCATCACGTGTGTTCCGTCCTCGTGGGGCGCATCTAGTCAGGTCAAATTGGCTAGTGTGTTGCACATCTAGCGGAATCGCACCAATAAGATGTTGGTTGTTTATTTATTTCCTATAATCTATAAGGTCCCTATGAGTATCACATTATATAAGTATAACTTGATCAACTATACTATCTCAGGTGGATTTATGTGATACATGTGGGATGCATGCAATGCCATATGGTGATGGTTGATCAAGATGATATAGGAAGATCACCAATATGATCATGCCGAGATAGGAAGATCACCAATGGAAGATCACCAATAAGACCAAGCTGGGATAGGATTGTCATTATGAGGCCAGGTCAGGAAAGGAAGTCCATGATAAACCATGCCCAGGAACGGGAAGGTTATGAAAAGTCCACTACAGGGAGAAAAACCTAGTGAGAGGGTACCCCACAATGAGTACTCCAGTGCGGGAGTGTACCATAGAGATTGAGTAATTAAAAGTTGAGAAGTTAGAAAGAAAATGCATATTTAATTTTGTAATCATAATTATTGAAATGGCTGATTATGTTGTTACTCTTACATGAAAACATTTTGTTCCCCCACATACCAGTATATCTTGATACACTTATCGTGTTTTTGATTCATGGCATTTTTGGTTAATCTACTATTATTATGCAAAATGGACTTCTAGAGAAGAAGGCACCAAAAAGTAAAGACATTTAAAACTACATTGGGGGATTTAGATAGATAGTTTTTATTTCATGTTTTAAACAATATATTTCCCTTTTCATGTACCTCCTTAGTGGAGAATCCATCATTAATATTGTACCAAACTCTTTTCCATTTAGTGAAATTTATAATTATTTTTGGTTAATTGCAAAACCTCAATCATGCAAATATGATAATGGCCCTTTCCCTCTTAGTCCTCCTTAATTGGAGATAACACAGGGAGGGGGTCGTTACACAGTTCTTGTCTGACTTCTTAGAAGATGACGTAAATGACACTGTCAACCCTGATGATATCTACCTAGTTACTGGGTATGGTGTCCCTAAAATTTGTATTGCACCATATGTGAAAGCCATCCTTCATAAACTTTGGACATAACTAATAGGAAAAACTCTTCATTATCTTATGCTATGTGATTCTCTCAAACTACTATGGAACCTGATTGGTTTGTGGCGTGTTTATGAATTAAGCATAGAAACTTTAACAGTACTATTTGCATGTAATGAAGACTATGTGAAATGTTTGTCTAGAGGCCATGGTCAATATATGGTTTTTGCCTAATGATTTGTAGATGGTCTTATGATTTCCACCCATCTATTGGTCTTCCTTCTAATATAGTTGTTTGGACTTGCATATTGGATTTGCCTTTGCATATTTGCAACAACATATTTTTTGATAGAATAGGAGAAATGATAGACAAACTATTTTAGGTTGGAGATCACATGAGTAACTATACCTATTTTCATTTTACAATACTGGTAGTGGAAATTGATGCATAAAAACATTTTAGACCAGCCATCATCATAGATAACTCTATCTACTAGGTAGAGTATGAATCTTTCCCGACCTTATGCACATCAGTAGAAAACTTGTTCATCAACAAACTAAATGTACTAATTGAGGAAACAATGATATCAATAAGGAAACTATTCGATCATCTAAAAAGTCAGGTATACATTGAATTCATGAAGAAGAGTGCTGGGAATTTTTCTATGGGAAAATTATCCATACTAAATGACCGCAATGCAAAGACTTAAAATAGACACATGCACATTTAAATACAAAAAACCTAATAAACACATTCAGTATCCTTAACGATATTGCTGACTTGGATGATGAAGAAGATTTATTGACTAAATAATGTACAAACTCACCCAGCACAGAGCCCCAAGCATCCAAAGTGTGGACTCATAGGAGAAAACAAGTTCCCAAAGATACTATGAAAGATGTGTCATATAAAGGCAATTCAACAATTGTCAAATGTGAAAGGCAAACTGGATCTTCTAATTTAGACACTATGATTAATAGACCAATACAAGATAACTTGGAGGATTAAATTTCTCATACAACATTTAACCCGGATTCGATGAAGTGAATACCACTTGGGTTCAATTTCAGTCTCCACAAGTTTGTCACATATTTCTACTCATGATACATGCCTAGATGATAATGTCTCTATTAAACCTGATACCCACTCTTCTCAGTTCCCTAGTTTTAGGGGGAAAATAGGTTAAGAAATATGTAGTAGTAGTGGTAAGATGAAGGTCTCACCCTACCAAATGAGAACTCAAACAAGCAATCCTATAGAATACCTTCCCAAAGAAGATCAACAAGGGTCTTCAATTGATAACTGATTCATAATATAGGACATCAATGTTGGAGTGTGCGATGACCTTGTGTATTTCTCATATTCCATTTACATATCCTAGATCTATGCATGGATGTATTGAATGAAAATAAATTCTAGAGAGGAAGCTACATAATAATACATGTAGGAGTGTTATATAAGGTGGAAGTCTTCTAAAGGAATATAATATGATTTCAATTTGCACGGAATTATGACAGGGTTGGATAACGACAATATATACTTTTGAAGTTCACTAGAATTTCTATATGTAAACTCAAATTTGCTACTCTTTTTTGTAAATCTATTTGTATGATGCATGTAATCATGTGCTGACTTGATTTGTAGTCAGATAGTTCTTTACTTTCATAAGTTTTCTAAGATTAATGGCTTAATCTATTTTGCATACTTGAACTATTGAATCTGTTCAATTGATTATTAAATACTCCAACCACTCATTTATCTACTATTTAAAATGTTGTAATCAATAAGCTTTCGGTGTAAAAAGATCCAAAACATGCCCTATAAGTTAAGAGCACTAATTCAATATGACTAAAATATGGTGTCAATACTGTATATCTCGGTCATCAAAGGTTTCTTCTAAAAGTTCATCCTTATCGAAGGTTGCACAAAGCGTTCAATGGATCGAATGAGGAACGGAGTGTCCCTAAACCTAAATAAGGGAGGTTGTTTATGAAAGAGTAAAAGACTTTGTCAATGCATTTAGTAAGAGATCACAATGTACCATTCCCAGATAGAGTGACAAAACTTTATACAAGAAGATGTCAATATTTTGGGATCTTCCTTATTGGTGTTGTTTGGCAATTAGGCATTGTGTCAATGTAATGTATGTTGAGAAAAATGTTTGTGATAGTGCCATTGGTACTCTGTTGAATATACCAGGTAAGACTAAAGATGGCATTAAATATAAAATGGACATATGTGAGATGGGAATAAGGAAAAAATTAAAAGAAGTATTGAGTAGTGATCAAATAACATATTTACCTCCTACTTGTTACACATTGTCTAGACAGGAGAAGAGAACTTTTTGTGAGTGCTTTATTAATGGTAAGGTACCACAAGGATACTCTTCTAATATCTGTAGAATGGCATCAATGAAGAATCTGAAGCTGATAGGTCTTAAATATCATGATTGCACACTCTAATGCCACAAATATTGCTTGTGGCAATTTGATCTATACTACTGAAGCATGTAAGGTTAGTAATCACAAGGCTTTGTTTCTTGTTCAATAGTCTATGCAAAAAAGTTATTGATCCTGAGACTCTAGATAAGTTGCAAAGAGAACTGGTTGTTACCCTATTCCATCTTGAGATGTATTTTCCTCCTTCATTCTTTGATATCATAGTACATCTTGTTGTCCATCTGACTAGGGAAGTGAAAATGTTAGGACCGGTTTTCTTGCATTGGATGTATCCTTTTGAATGGTATATGAGTATTTTTAAATGTGATGTTTGAAACCGTTGTCGGTTGAAGGAAATACTATTGAGGGTTATGCATCTAGGGAGGTTACAAACTTTTGCATTGACATTCTTAATGGTAATGAAGCTCCTGTAAATGACAAGAATATTAAGGACTATTCTGGTGGGGGACTTTAGGAGCACTAGTGGAAGTAATCAGTCGTGAGTTGTGGGAACAAGCACACTTGTATATTTTACACAACATTGACGAAGTGAGTAGTTATATCACCAAACATACAAATTTCATCAAGAAATAATATCCTTGAGCCAATTCAATGTGGCTTGCTAGAGAGCATAACAAGACATTTATTAGGTGATTTGAAGATAAAGTTTTACATGAACTATCTCAAATACCAAATAATGTTGTTGAAAATATCAAATGTCTCTCCTTTATAGCAAAAATGAATATTATGTCTTATGAAGGTTTTGACATAAATAGATTTTTATATTACACAAAGTGCCAAGATGATAAGAGTGTTGTTTAAAGCTGTGGGGTCACCCATCAAGTGTATTCATTTTATTTTTCTAGTGTGAAGGATAAGAGTCCACGTGAAGCTTAGATGCCATATTATGGTGTCATTGAAGACATTTGGGAGTTTGACTACATAGATTTCAGAGTTCCAAACTTTAGGTGTAATTGGGTTGATAACACCAAAGGAGTTGTAGTGTATGAATTGGGTTTCACATTAGTGAATGTTGAAAAGATTGATGAGAAGGGTGAACCATACATAATGACATCATAGGATAAGAAAGTATTTTATATCGATGATCCTACAAATGAAAAATGATCAATTGTTCTTCATGGTAAAAGGAAGTTCATTGCAGATCCTATAGATGAAGAAGAGTATTATGACAAGTATGATGAATTCGGTCCACTCTCAGTTGGCTTGCTAACACCAAAGATTGAAGATGACACTGACTTATATATGCATGAAGATCACATTGAGGGAATTTTAATTGATACAAGATCCAAATATTTGAGGCATGCTTTTCTTTTTTTAAATGTTAGATAAACATTTTACATTCTTTGTCACTTATATTTCATTCTTTGACTATTTTAATAATGACGTTACTTCATATGGCATATGACCATGAGTTTGATGATCGTGATGATGATTACCGTGAGAATGAGCACCCTGACAATGTGCACCGTGAGCACCCTAACATTGTTGTAAGTTGTATTGTTTTATTACAAACATTTGCAGTTTACAATGTCTATCTTGTTGTATTGTTTTATTAAATTTAAAAGTTATATATTTTTATTACTTATGTGTCTTTTTTTGTCAGTTTTAGCATGAGTATGTGCTCCCTGAGGATCTTGTTGAGCTTGATGCACAACATTGTAAGCGTGCAAAAATACGAGGCATCACCATGATGAACATCAGAAAAGGGGTAATGGGCTGAAACTGGTCATTGAGTTTGATAATCAGGGAAATCCTATTGGGAAGAACCACAATTCTTTTTTGTCATATCTAGGGGTTCTGACTCACAGTAGGGTGGATGTAAATGTAGAATCTTGGCAAAAGGTTGATCAAAACAAGAAAGACTGTATATGGAAGGAAATATGTGTGAGATATTATCATTTAAAATCATATTATTAAAGCTATTGATAATTATGTTTTTAAGAATATTCCATTAGGTATATGAAATATTTTACAAAACATATTTGAACTGTATGAGAAACTACATTGTAAGAAGGTGATGCAATACTATGGTAGGGTACATACAAAAAGTTGATAACAAGAAGAAGTCAACCACTAAACAATGGAATTATTTTGACCCGAAGGTGTGGGAGATGTTTGTTGCTAAGAGACAAATAGACAAATTCAAGGTAGTAAGCCTCTCTCCTCATATTGAATTCATTGTATTACATACGTAACATATGGTTTGGAATAACCAGACTATAAGAAATGCTCAAAGAGAAAGGCATGCAAAGAATGTGCACAACCAAATGATGGGTCCAGCTGGCTATGTACATCTTCGCCAAAAGCTGCTAGACACATCTTTTTCTCAAAAGCCTAATCTTAGGACTATTGATTCCTCTACTACTACATAACCTCTACTTCGTCGTGATCTATGGATATCTGGGTGGCTACCCAAATCTAGATATATACCCATCTCAGAAACTGCTAAGGCAACTAAAAAAATGGTAAAGTTCAACTCTTAGAGCAATTAGTATTGATGATTATTTTGTTTTAGTTACCAATTACTAATGATGATGATTAGTGGGAGCTCCACAAGTAAAGGAAGAAGGGCAACTTCATCTGTGAGGGAATAAGGGATGAATTGACAGTTGCTCTAGTAAACCCAGAGAATCATGGACGTGTTAGGGCTGTTGGCATTGGAGTCAATATAAGAGCCTTATTTGGGCCATCAGAGCATAAGCACAAAGGAGAACTCTTAGAAAAGGTACAAGATCTGATTTAAAAGGATACAGAGGAAGCAATGAGAGAGTATCATTCTTCAAACAATACTTATATCACCCCACTCTTCATACGAGGTGGACCCTCATACGACAGAGGTGGTTGGGAGTACTCCCACTGACCCACCACCTAGCATGTCCGCTGTAAGTATTCTTATGACATAACAATATTTTAGAATAATTTGTTTTAATATGCTTGAGTTTAAGTGTGTGTGTGTGTATATATATACATATATATACATATACATACACACACACACACACACACACACACACACACACACACACACACACACACACACACATATATATATATATATATATATATATATATATATATATATATATATATATATATATAGTCAGGCTAGAATACACTCGAGTGTATTCAGAGAAGAATACACTCAAGTAGTTTTTCATGATGCAATTTTTTTTCTTTCAAAAATATAATCCATTGATCTTCTTAAACATCTTGTGAATAGCTCATGCGCAAAATTTGAGCACATTTGGATATTTATAGGTCATGTTATAAAGACCGCAAAAATTATGCATTTCAAATTAGTTTCGCGCGTCAATTTTGTTGTCCTTGGATGAATGACTTACGCTCATCCAAATGGGCTCAAAATTTGTATGTAGCCTAGTTATAGTATGATAGTGAAGATCAATGGTTTACATTTTGAAAAAAATGGTCTTGATATGCAAACACACTTGAGTGTATTCATGCCTTCTATACATAATTTTGTAGGGTTGAGGCCATGCCATCTTAAATTACAAGAATATTTCATCACACTGGGTGAGGCTTACCCACGGCTTGAAGGTGACATGATTCATGGTGCACTATTGTCTACTGATGTAGTTTGCCTGACGTCAAGGCTTGTCTATGATGCTTGGAAGTATAATGCACTGTCATATGCCCACCATGATGCCAAGATGATAGGTGATGCAGAAGACGACATGGTTGTATGGCCCAAAGTTGGAGTTGTCTATATTGATGTATGATAAATTTACAGTGTGTTTGTATCTTTATATACATGACACTATTGATATGAGATTGTATATATGTTAGAAATATCACCTAAGAAATCCCTTACAGCTCATCTCCACCTCCACCTCCTGCTGAATTTCCTGGTTGGCTCACAAAGGACCTATTCGACTCAATAGGTCATCACTATAAGGGTATGGAAAAATGGATAGGGGAACATGAAGACGGGTCACCTATGATGGTCCATCTTAAGGCGGATGATGTAGGTCAACCTCATAATACTAGTATCTTTCTGCAAGATGTTTTGGAGATATTCATTAATGCTTGGTTGAATACATCTGTGATAGAACTTTGGATATGGTGAGATATTAATATAGCTAAATACCTTGTTATATGTATGTTGATCTATTTTCTTATATATTAATTCATACATGATATATATTTTTCAGACACTTACGTAGGGTCGGTACAATGTTTACACTTCCCCATGTGGAATTTCTAGTTCCATCATTGACTATCCATGTAATTAAAGACCTTGCATCCATCTCCCAAGAATGCTCTACTACATTAAAATATTTGGGTAAAAAGAAAAAGAGCTTCATGTGATCTCCGTACAATGTTGTGTATGTTTGCTTACTCTACTTATAATTTGAACTTAAGAATTACATTTCATTATTGATTTTGAGTTTTATTTTGTTTGTCTTCTTTTCACTCAAGAATAATCATTGGATGCTATTTCTTATTTTTCCCATGATGCTAACTGTGTATTATCTAGATCCTAAGGGTGAGGAAGTAGATAGTGAAGGACACACATTGAAAAGGGCATTATTCATGTGAGTAAATTGATGTATTTATATCCCTTAATATATATTATTACATGACTATTTAGTAATGCAATTTAATGTGTTACATTAGTGTGTAGGGCTATAAAAGATTTCAAAAAGGCTGGAGGAAAGATTGATATAAAAAAGAAAGATATAGTTTGGAATAATGTTCATGTAGTTTTCTGACACAAATACATATTTTTTCCAACTATGCTTACTTTTACTTATTAAGGATTTGTATGTTGAAATTTATAGTGTCTTGTACAAGATAATGGTTGGGCATGCAGATAGTACGTGATGTGGTATATGGACGTGATTTTTATATGGGGGTAGAAGACATCAACTACATAGAAAATATAATCTACATATATATTTATATATATAGTCTTGATCATCATAAGTATAAATAATGTTTTTAGATAATATGAAAATATCAAACTTTTGAATTATATATGTCATTCTCTTTACTGGTGTTTAAAAAGGACTTCTATACAATGGAAAATCTAGATGAATACAAAAGCCCTATACTACAAAACAACTAGATGAGATATGAGAATAATGGGAAAAATCCTTCACTAGGGATGTCAACTTTTAATTTTGTTGGGATTAAAGAATGACTTTTCTAAACTTTGACGTCATTATTTCAATGTACATGTGCATATGACCTTGCAATTTTAAATTTGGTGCGAGTGAATTATTTGTGTGTATGTATGAATATGTAATGTGTGTGAATGTGAAGATGAATGAATATAATGAGAATTGTGTTTCTTCATGTCATGAGAATGGGTTGGTGTTACAACCCCAATTTTTGGGTTCAATTGGTGAGAAATGTAATTTCTCATATTAAAGATAATTGAACAAATAATGATATAATTTTTTTTGAATAAATGGATTTCGTTTACAATAGCCTTGGTGATTTTGTTGTGGGCTTTATTGGCTATTGGGCCCAATAGCAAGGAAATGAAGAAAGGAAATTCAATTATTAAATTAGTAAAGGAATAATTGAATTTTTGAGAAAAGAATGAGGTAGAAACCTCTAGAAGGAAAAAGAATAAAATCCAAAGAGGGATTTCGTGCCTCTTGGGTTTCATGGGTTCCAAGGAGTCCAAAGTTGCATAGAGAATGCAATAAGAAAAGAAAAGATCAATTAAATATTTCTTTGGTAAGAAAGAAATTGAAAATAATGATAAAATATTGGAAATAAGTGAAAAGAGGTATAATTGAGTTATCCTTGGTGGAATTTCATATCCCAAGGATTCATAACATTAAAAGGAACAAGCAATGAGGAAAATAAAAGAGAAATAAAGAGAAATCCTCAAAAAAGAGATATTTTAATAAGAAATAAACATGATAATGAGAAATAATGCATATAGATGCATCTAGAAGGATAATGAGTATCCATAAAAAGTAATTTCGAAATATTTGAGTTGCTTGGGATCCAAGGAGTCCCAATGAAGAAAGAGGAAAGAGAAAATACCAATAATGTCAAATAAAAAGATAATATGGTGCATAATGAATGTTTTTGGGGTTTTATTAAGAAAGGAAGTAATCTCTATTAAAAGAAAATAGAAATTCATGCCAATGGATTAAAAAGCAAGAATAAAGAGAATAAGTGAGAGGAATTTCGAATTGGTAATTATTCAAGAAATAAGAAATATCAAAGAGAGATAAAACTTGCTTCCTAATGAAGGAATCACTTTCCAAGTGGGAAAAGGATTTGTTTTCCCTTGAATGAACATCTTGGGGTGCGAAAACCCTCCCCTATATAAGGGATAGAGCCTATGGCTCGAGTTTAAGGGGATTCCATGTCCTTTCTCTCTCTTCCTCATCTTCTTCTTGCTTGTTTGCATTTGAAACCCTAACCAAGAACGCCTCGGAAGCAACTAGTAGTTGTGAATGGATCTGGGGGAAGGCACGAAGCATCTCAAAGAACCTAGGGTGGTTGGCCACCTTTTTCCTGCCAACAGCCGTCGCAAAACACCTGCAACACGGCTACATGGCCGTCCGCATGAGCAGACCCAGCCAGCGCTAGGTGGCGGGTTTATCCTCAAGATTGGGGCTTCCATGGGAGCTCAAAGGAGCTCCGGTGGCAAGGGATCTGTCCCCAGGGGCCGTCGAGGTCCAGGGCAGGAGCAGGAGCTGCGCCCATGGCGCCTAGGGCAGCTGCGTCGCGCCGTCTGAAGGAGGAAGAGAACACAAGTTTCGTTGGACAGATTTACCCTCCAGGGGTATGAAGGCCGGGGAACTTAAGTAAGGGCAAATTCAACATTCGTTATGTTTCCAAAACCAAGCCATGCCAACGTTGCATGGGAATGGACACATGGCACCCCTTGATTGGCCAAAGTAAGTGATTTATTGCAAAAATTATATCTAATAATCAGTAGCTTGGATGAGTATGAATAATATATGCATTTTCTTAGAAAAATGAGAGGAATTCAATAAAAATATGTTTAGAAGCTAATTCCTCCTACAATTCAAAAGGTAGTGTAAGTTATCAACTTTAATGAATAAAAGATTAAGAAACTCTACTTTGAGATGGTTAATGAAATTAGTAGAGTTTAATGGGTGATTAAAGTTGATATTAACCTGTTAATTGTAAAAAGGTACATTAAGATCGAAAAGGATGAACTTTGCACGTAATTAGTTTAATTTAGAGATAATGTGCATAAATATGCTTGAAATTTGAAAAGTACATAAAGTTATCATCTTTAACGATTTAATTAATGAGAAACCCTTAGATTTGATGATAGATGGATTTAATGATGTTCTTTGGATAAATCAAGCCAATATTAACCTATTGTTAATAAAAGTGAAAATAGGATCTAAAAATATGATCTGTTTATATGAATGGCTTAATTTAGGGTTTCGTGCATGAATATGCATTAATGAACTTGAAAACCTTAATTTAGGTGGATATGTCTTTTAATTGTTTTAATTGTTCAAATCCATGAATAAATAGAGATATGATGATCCTAATTCAATTTGAGCAATTAGGGTTATATGAGTAGAAAAAAGTATTGTAGGGTTTGTTGACCTAAAAGGGATAAAGTTTGAGAAATTGATCTCAGAAACCCTAATGAATACGAATGAAACCTTAATTCGGATTAGAAACCCTAGAAGGTGAATCCAAGTCAATAAAGTAGATTCTTGATAAAGTGTGTAGTAAATAGAGTACATATTCTTTTCAGGAATTATGTGATTGTTGAATTGCTTGCTTGGATTGCTTTCTTGGTTGGAATGGCTTAATGCTTGTGAAACCTACAAATTAGGTATGTGGTTACACTTATGAATAATCGCTTTAGTTTCACGGAGATTCCTGAACGTTTTTATCGGTTGCTTGAAAATAACCGTTGGATGCCTTTTATTTCATGCAACTATAAAGTGACTATGATTATCACCAAGAATATATATATATATATATATATATATATATATATATATATATATATATATATATATATATATATATATATATATATAAACTGGATTAGATCCGAATCCACCTCTGTGGCTTGTAAAGGCTAAAAAGGGGTAACCTAGAGCAAGGTCTAGGTTATCGTGGGTTAGAAATTGGGCTACCAAGTGTAGTGCCATGAGACCCTTTAGCATGCCATGAGTTAAGGAGTGGGCTACTTACGGGTAGTGCCATGTGACTCAACCCTAGAAACTTGTTCACCTATAGGTGGGACCATGAGGGGTTTAATGGGGATATACTATAAGGAAAGTAGCATCCATGTCCACTGTAGGGACAACACAGAGGATAGGGAATGCATGGATCACACAATTATATTTAAAACGTAAATTGTTTGTTAAATGGTAATTGGCTGCAATACATTGTTATCATAGTTGCACGTTTATTGTTTCCCCCACATACCAACTTTTTGCTGACCGATGTTTTGTTTGTCGGCATTTTACGTACAAAGCCAAAAGGACAAATAGTAAATCATCATATTGTGAAATACATGAAGTAAAATACAAGGAGGATTAGTTAGAGTAGAATCCATAAGTGGATAGAATTTTAGAAATACAAGATTTCAAAATGTATGCAAATGTTTATTTTCTTACAGCTTTTCAGTTTAGTCTGTTAAAATTTAATAATTGTTCTTGGTTAATTGCCGAACCTTTGATTCAGAAATTGGGTGTAGCTTCGACCTCCCGGTCTCCCTTAATTGGGGGTTACCAGAAGGTGGGGTCGTAACATTTGGTATCAGTGTGTAGGTTCCTCACTTAACCATTAATAATTATTAAAATTTTCAAACTCCATAGAACCCAAGGGAGTTATTAGAGGATTATCTGAAAGACGGAGGTGTCTAGAAAAGGATCACAATTGGGGGCTGGAAATTTTTTTCCTCCACACCGCTAGTTGGAATACAAGGACTCCCAGATCCGTGTGACTGCCTGGCCAAAGTCTTAGGGTATGAATCGAAATAAGATACCTTTAGGACTTTCTCATCTTATTCATCCCTTCTCATCACAAATTCTGTTAAGGACCTTAAGGATTAGGGTTTTCTCTCTTCTCCTCACCCTCTTGAGGTATGGGCAAGGTTGATAAGGTTTAAGGAATCCTCCACCAAATTAATGAAAAACATGTAAATAAGATGTCATGGACATAAGCTTAATAGGGTAAGCGCAAAATAAAGAATAGATACATGCTTAGGACATATGACATAAGTTGTCATGCCCCCAGAGGAGACCTGAGGCTAGACCTTCTTGTCAGGAGGATAAGTAAATAGAGTTAGTCCTGGAGGTAGAGACCTCCATTAAAAGTAGAGACCTGGCACATCCTCTGAGGATGATGTTAACCCTAACCCTAAGTGGAGGTTAGAGAGAGAGATGACATGATGAGTTAGATGTCATGGTTGACTGGGTGTTTGGATGGACATGCCTTTGGATTGCCATACGAGCCATGAGAGGTTGGATAACCTAGCACCTTTAGCAACCCAACCCTAGGACGGGTCATGCATGTTTGAGCGAAGGATAGCTCCTTCATGGATGAGGTTAGAGAAGAACCTATGGAAACCCCATGAGCTTATATGAGCATGGCATAATAGACACCCGTAATGTATCAGTAGGGTGAGTAGTAGGTTGAAACCCTGGCCGAGAGAGTTTGATGGATAGCTTATGTGATAAGCATAAGGGGCTATGGAGAACCTTGAGCAAACATAAGTTAAACATAGGCTTCATCCAGGTAGGGGCATGCTTTTGAGGTTGATCCTTCATGAAGAGAGGACCTCTAATGGTGATGTTGGTTGTAGGGTTAGCTCTAGAGGGAGAGCAGGAAACCAAGTAAGAAGATTGCAAACCTAAAACCTCAAGATATGAGGAACAATGGGGAGTCAAGGATGATGCGACCTAAGTGGACATTTGTAGTTGCCTCATGCATGATCCCTGGAGACTGATGATATCTTGGTGGCCTTAGAGGAACTAAACCCTAGAGAGAGGATGAGTCTACTAATACCTATATAACTATGGTATAGATGAAAAGAAGAGTTCCTTAAACCATGTAGAGGTTTAGTAATAGGTTGAAATGCCTTGTACCTTGTTGTTTGTCCTTGAGAAGGACTCAACTCTGAAGTGGTTCTCGAATAAAGGATCATGGGAAGCACATGACATACCTTGGACATGCTTGGTTAAAGGTTGAGCATGCAGTGGTATACCTATGTGAACCTAGGGTTCCTAGGCCTAAGAGGGGAAGTAGTATACCTGATGCTCATGATGAGATTTGAGTCTCTATAAGTTCGAGCATGGTACTCCTCATGTTTAGAAGAAAAAGGAAACCCCTTAAGTTTAAGGTATGTTTGATGAACCCCTCACAGCTAAGTTGATGACATGTGAAGGTATGATCTTGATCCAGTGTAGATGAAAGAGAACAAGTATGACCGATCATAGTTTAGTAGGTGGTCCACTTGTGCCTTAGTAGCTTCTGGGTTAAGCATGCTTATATGGATGTAAACCCTAAGGATGATTGTTACCATGTTGTCAAGAGTCATAGTTTCCTCCCATCCTGGGAGAGGGACCCTTTGGTAGGGTGTATCCCAGTTTTGTGGGTTTTGAGGAAACCTAAAGAGGTCTCATAGGATCTTGAGAAGCTAAGTGAAGAAGTACACGGTATGAGAATGAACCTGTAGACCCCTAGATATCCATCTCTAAGTGCATGTGGATGTGTTACCATGGAGGTAACCGGTATGGGACCTGACCAAGGTAGGTAGGTCACCATGACCCTTATGAAAGGATGAAAGTCAGCCCAGGAATGCAGAGAGAAATGATGAAGGCTTGGGTAAGGTTCTAAGTTGAACATGTACTATAATGGAATACTAAGTCTATACTAGGGTCAGGTAGGGATAAGACTGATGGAAGTAGCAGTTGCCTAATTCCCTAGTTGCACATGACCATAGGGTCGGGAGGTAACAACTATCATTGTCTGAGGGCCATGGGTTAGGAGATTGATCACATTCATGAACTCATGGGACCCAAAGGGCATATGAGTAGGGCACTCTTTGGATGCATAAGGGAATAGGGATGACCCCAAAAGTGCCGACACCCTATAGACCTAGAGGAGATGACCAAAGATTGTGTGGTGACCCAAGTAGATTCAAAACTAGTTTTCCATGGAGGTAACTTTGATATCAAGATGATTGCAATATAGAGGCATAAATGACACATTTCAACTTAGATTTAAAGGTGTACTGGCAAGGTGGGATGTACCATCTCTACTCTTGGAACAGGAAGAACTTTGTATGTGGACTGCAACCAAATGCTTATTTCCCCTTGTTATGGGCGTGAGAGATAGGACAGTACACATACCATACACTAAGGATAAAAGATGATGCGAGTTGGAAGGTTGCTACGAGGTATGAGGATAGAGATGATAACATACCCTGGTGGAGTGAACGATACATGGATGGTTTACCAACACTAAGAGGAATGAGGTAGTCACCTTATGAGGATGTTTTTATCATGAGATATGAGTCATACAAGGTTGAGTTCGATCACTAAAGGAATGAGCTCAGAGTTTTGTTGATGAAGATAGACTTAGAGTTCGAGTTTGAGAGGATAAGTGAAAAACATGGAAGTGTATGTCTTCAATGTTACCTAATACCTAAGGATGTGAAGTGATAATGGATGCTCTGGTTGAGATGTATCTGACTAGTTTGGCTAGAAGCAGGAAGAGGTGGTTAGGCTAACCCTAAGTTTGGAAAGGAGATATGTTTGGCTAATACTCCGATGTAATGAGATCTGTTGAACAAGTTAATGGTTGTTTGGTTAGCCAACCTAGACCTTGATGCAATGAAAGATGGTTGTAGAACCTCAAATGCACTTCTTTGGAAAGGAAGGTGATGAAACCCCGACTAGAGTGGTTTAGGGTTTCTGAGGAATATATCTTAAGGAATCATGACAATACATGAGATCATGACCTAAAATCACCATATACCGTGGTACTACCAAGATAATAAGTGATAGTAGTACTTTGAATACCTAAGATGGAGTTGCATGTGGCATGTGGCCATGCAAGCCAGGAGGTAAAGGACGAACACTAGCAACCCAGTGCATGGATATAAACTATAAAGAGTTCTTGAGAGGGAATGGGAGTTCATCACTATGGATGTTGTAAGTCTCCCCTAGACTAGGGAAGGTCAAGATGCAATGTGGGTTATGGTGGATCACCTTACCTATATGACATGAGAAAGAAAGAGTTCTGTCAAGGGACAGATCTGGTTGAACTATACATGAGAGAGATGGTTCAACTACACCATGTTGCGAGTTCAAAAGTTCTTGAGTATGACCTAAAGGTTCACTTCCATAAGGTGGAAGTAGGTACATGAAGAACTCGTGATTAGTACCATTTATCACCTCTAACTAATGGATGGTATGATCCAGACTAAAGGGGTCTGATGAGAGCATGTGTGCTCGTTTAGGGTGATATATAGAGACAATTCTTATCCTATGAAAGATGTGATGATAACCACCATAGCCAGTATCTGGATTGAAAGAAGCTCTGTAAGGGAGGTTGTGTCAGTCACCACTTCAGTAAGGTGATGTTGGTGAAAGGAGCACATGATGGTTAGAAAAGGACCACAATGTGTGTAGATGAAGTCACTTTGATCATGCAATGGCTGAAAGGAGCCTAGAGACGAAGGGAGTCGTGAGAGGATGCAAAGTAGACTGACATGCAGTTCATTGTGGGAGAATATGTGACATGAAAATCCAACCCCTCTAAGTTATAGATAAGAGAGCTGAGTCCCCGATGCATGGGTTCTTTTGACATGGTTTGGTGGAGAAGGTTAGGTTTGATCTTACCCCTCAGGATAAAGTAATATGTGAAGAGTTCCATGTGTCCAATTTAGAGCACTATGTGAGGTACCCAAACCATGTGCGGGCAATGAACCTAGTGAGCCCCAAGGGAGGCTGAAATGGCCTGAGTCACCTGTGCAGTTTATAGATGCCATGATGAAAGAACTTAGAGAAAAGAATATGTGATGATAAAGGTTCTTTGGTAGTTCCATGAGTACGGTAAAGCCACATAGGGGCCAATGATGGACATGGAAAAGTCTTATCCTAAATTTTTTATTTGCTTGATAAGAATTTTGAGGACAAAATTCCTATAAGAGGGGAAGGATGTTACAACCCTAATTTTTGGGTTCAATTGGTGAGAAATGTAATTTCTCATATCAAAGATAATTGAACAAATAATGATATAATTTGTTTTGAATAAATGGATTTCGTTTACAATAGCCTTGGTGATTGTGTTGTGGGCTTTATTGGCTATTGGGCCCAATAACAAGGAAATGAAGAAAGGAAATTCAATTATTAAATTAGTAAAGGGATAATTGAATTTTTGAGAAAAGAATGAGGTAGAAACCTCTAGAAGGCAAAAGAATAAAATCCAAAGAGGGTTTTCATGCCTCTTGGGTTCCTTGAGTTCAAGGAGTCCAAAGTTGCATAGAGAATTCAATAAGAAAAGAAAAGATCAATTAAATATTTCTTTGTTAAGAAAGAAATTGAAAATAATGATAAAATATTGGAAATAAGTGAAAAGAGGTATAATTGAGTTATCCTATGTGGAATTTCGTATCCCAAGGATTCCTAACATTAAAAGGAACAAGCAATGAGGAAAATAAAAGAGAAATAAAGAGAAATCCTCAAAAAGAGATATTTTAATAAGAAATAAACATGATAATGAGAAATAATGCATATAGATGCATCTAGAAGGATAATGAGTACCCATAAAAAGTCATTTCGAAATATTTGAGTTGCTTGGGATCCAAGGAGTTCCAATGAAGAAAGAGGAAGAGAAAATACCAATAATGTCAAATAAAAAGATAATATGGTGCATAATGAATGTTTTTGGGGTTTTATTAAGAAAGGAAGTAATTTCTATTAAAAGAAAATAGAAATTTGCGCCAATGGATTAAAAAGAAAGAATAAAGAGAATAAGTGAGAGGAATTTCGAATTCCTAATTATTCAAGAAATAAGAAATATCAAAGAGAGAGAAAACTTGCTTCCTAATGAAGGAATCACTTTCCAAGTGGGAAAAGGATTTGTTTTCCCTTGAATGAACATCTTGGGGTGTGAAAACCCTCCCCTATATAAGGGATAGAGCCTATGGCTCAAGTTTAAGGGGATTCCATGTCCTTTCTCTCTCTACCTGATCTTCTTCTTGCTTGTTTGCATTTGAAACCCTAACCAAGAACACTTAATTCTATCTCGGCGGCAACTAGCAGTTGTGAATGGATCTGGGGGAAGGCACGAAACATCTCCAAGAACCAAGGGTGGTTGGCCACCTTTTCCCTGCTAATAACCGTCACACTACACCTGCAGCACGGCTGCAGGGCCGTCCGCATGAGCAGACCCAACCAGCGCTAGGCGGCAGGTTTATCCTCAAGATTGGGGCTTCCATGGGAGTGCAGAGGAGCTCCGGTGGCAAGGGACTTGTCCCCAGGGGCCGTCGAGGTCCAGGGCAGGACCAGGAGCCGCGCCCATGGTGCCTAGGGCAGCTGCGTTGCGCCGTCTGAAGGAGGAAGACAACACAGGTTGCGTTGGACATATTTACCCTCCAAGGTATGAAGGCCGGGGAACTTAGTAAGGGCAAATTTGACATTCGGTTATGCTTCCCAAACTAAGCCACACTAACGTTGCATGGGAATGGACACATGGCACCCCCTGATTGGCCAAAGTAAGTGATTTATTGCAAAAATTATATCTAATAATTGTTAGCTTGGATGAGTATGAATAATATATGCATTTTTCTCAGAAAAACGAGTGGAATTCAATAAAAATATGTTTAGAAGCTAATTCCTCCCGCAATTCAAAAAGTAGTGTAAGTTACCAACTTTAATGAATAAAACATTAACAAACTCTACTTTGAGATGGTTAATGAAATTAGTAGAGTTTAATGGGTGATTAAAGTTGATATTAACATGTTAATTGTAAAAAGGTACATTAAGATCGAAAAGGATGAACTTTGCATGTAATTAGTTTAATTTAGAGATTATGTGCTTAAATATGCTTGAAATTTGAAAAGTACATAAAGTTATCATCTTTAATGATTTAATTTATGAGAAACCCTTAGATTTGATGATAGATGGATTTAATGATGTTCTTTGGATAATTCAAGCCAATATTATCCTATTGTTAATAAAAGTGAAAATAGGATCTAAAAAGACGATCTGTTTATATGAATGGCTTAATTTAGGGTTTCGTGCATGAATATGCATTAATGAGTTTAAAAACCCTAATTTAGGTGGATGTGTCTTTTAATTGTTTTAATTGTTCAAATCCATGAATAAATAGAGATATGATGATCCTAAGTCAATTTGAGCAATTAGGGTTATATGAGTAGAAAAAGGTATTGTAGGGTTTGTTGACCTAAAAGGGATAGAGTTTGAGAAATTGATCTCAGAAACCCTAATGAATATGAATGAAATCTTAATTCAGATTAGAAACCCTAGAAGGTGAATCCAAGTCAATAAAGTAGATTCTTGATAAAGTGTGTAGTAAATAGAGTATATATTCTTTTCAGAAATTATGTGATTGTTGAATTGCTTTCTTGGATTGCTTTCTTGGTTGGAATGGTTTAATGGTTGTGAAACCTACAAATCCGGTATGTGGTTATTCTTATGAATAATCACTTTAGTTTCACGGCGATTCCCGAACATTTTTATCAGTTGCTTGAAAATAACTGTTGGATGCCTTTTATTTCATGCAACTATAAAGTGACTATGATTATCACCAAGAATATATATATGTTTGAACATATGATGATAATGAAAATTGAATGTTTTTGCAGGTTATTTGTTGGCCTGTTGTTAAGCTAAGCTTACATATGTTGTTAATCAGACAGTAGGTCTGCATACTACTTTAAAAAAATAATAGTTAGTCATTGATTTTTCCAAAAAACCGATAGTGAAGGGGTTCAACATTGGTTTTGGGTGAAAAACTGATATTATAGAACTTACCAGAATGGCCGTGTCGGGCAACATGACTATTTTGGGAAACACGATCATAGTCATAGGTTTCTGTGAAGTAATTGTCACCATATATTTGAATTGTCAGCTTACCTCTATATAAATGACACCTGCATGGAAAGAAAGGTATCAATGTTTATTGAATCTGATGACAAAGAGACCTTATCCGTTTATAATTGTGACTTAGTATGGATAAACAACGTTAGTTTTTTTATATAGCAACCGAGGATGAATATCTTGATTGTTAGTTTTTTCATTCTAAAGAACCAATGTCTTAGGCATATAACTTTAGTGTCTCCCACTTAGGTGTCTCTTTATAACTGACGTTGTAGGTATGATTTAAATAATGCTAAAGGTAGTTTCTGTATTAGTGAACATTGATTGGTAAAATGTAAGCTAAATTTGTCAAACGATCAACAATCACCCAAATGGTATAAGATACCATAATTTGAGGATTAAGTATATTCTAAGTTGTAATTCATAAATTTTTCCAAACTTGAGTTCAAATTACAAATCAAGTCCTTTGTTCCAACTCATATGCAATCACTTTTGATATATTTTCATGTTGATTAATACAACTTGCCCTCCTTTTATAGTTTCTTGTGTTCATTGTCATTAATTGAGAATAGTTTACAAGATAGTCTCTCAGTTAAATCTATTCATCATATTTTTCTTAATTGCAGAGCCCTTCATATAATTTTAGTGAAATTTTGAAAATCCATAGGCCAAACCTTGCAATCATAAAGAAAGTATAATGTGACAAGTAATGGCTATGTAACTATTTTCAAACATTAATTAAATTGATGGATATCAACTATAGGGTACTTAATGGAAGAGTTCATATTTTATTAGGGGGTTACTTTTGGTAAATTAGAATCTTATGGCTTTGAAGTAATTCTAAACAAAATGGAATAATACAATGTTAATTATAAAAAAAGTAGAAGACTGTATATAATTTCCTTGAAGAACACATGTTCTTCTTCCTCTTAAATATGACAGGGATTAAAGTTACATTCTTTTGTTACTCTCCAATAATGTAGATACTTACCCAAGTTTCAAGTCTTATTTTTCAAAGGATTAGTTGGAGAAACTTGTAGTTATTGTAGGGTAATAAACCCCATGACTGACATGAATGCCCCTCTATCTACTTGAAAATGACGAGAACATGAACACCAATCGTTATTCGTTCTTTCCCCAATATTATCTATAGTAAGGATCTACATCGATTACTCTTATCTTGTCCTTCCCTCTCCTCACATTGATCATTTAGACATATAAACACCCCAAACCCCAATCGTATATAAGCATAGACCTGCAACTCTACAACTCAACAATCAATAGAACTACCATCCCCACCACACAGAGGGATTTCTGGCCTTCATCTTCACCATACAACCCTATGGTAGAGTGAAACCGTCCTTGCCTAGATTTCTCTTGTAGCCTCATCACCTTGACCCCAATCAACAATTTGTTTTAGTACACAAATGGAGGATCCCACATCATGTTTAGTTGACCACCATCACTAATATGTAAACATATTTTCTTTTTGTGCCTTCATTCTGTGGTGCTAGAAAAGATTGCCCCCTCTAAAAGTCCACCTAATACAACACTATCTGTGAGAGCTACAGGCCTAGGCCTCTTCTATTTTTACCCCATTCTCTACCTCATGCCACTATCCTTGCTTCTAAGAAAGATGTTGGATTCAGAAATTAGTAATCTCAAGTAGCAGGTAACGCCAGCAGTTTAGGTATCATCAATTCTTCCCCTACAACCTCCAATAGAGATGTTGCAACAACCCCTACAATTATGAAGCCCCTTAACACAAAACAAGTATACTAAAGCTCCCACATCAGATCCTTAGACCTTCCTCCACATCCCATATCTTTGTAACATGCCTAAGGAATATGGCAAAAACCATACTACTTGATGCATGTGATATGGTCTGGGTAAGGGAAGTCAGAAACTAATGGCACCTACATGAACCCTTTTTTGTCCATCATTGGAAACCATTGAGACCAGAAGATCATGGACTAGTTTTGGTGAACATGATTGACATCTCGATATATAGAGATTGAGGTGGATTAGGAACCTCAAATAGTAAGGCTTCCTCCTACTTCTCATTTTGCTTCATAATAATCTCAATAACTTATACAATAAATACCATCTACTACATTTAACATCTTAGCATATACATATATGGGTTAGTATATCAATAGATGATAAGTCCTACACTTCAACAATCAATTGTATTTTAGATTTTAACCTGCTGGATAACAACACTTCATGATTATATAATGCATGAACTCAGTAGCACTAATTTGTGTATTACGAGTAGTAAATAGAAAATATGCAATAGTGCAATCATTGACAACTATATTTATAACATTCGTATTGCCATATATCTCCCCTAGAAATACACATACAATAGAAATATTTCAAATTAACCCATCCTCAATGATTTACTAAAAAATAACACCCCTATATGTATACACATAGATATACATGTATGTTGCTATTAAAATTGAATATGGATTTGCAGATTATTATTACTTAATTGGTATAATATGAAAGAAATTGGTATATGATGAAAGTAATATATATATATATATATATATATATTCTTAACGATATAAGAAAACAAAAATGATTTATAACTAATCAAATGATTTTCAATAATCAATCTTTTTGCAATTATAACAATAATTATGTATATATGTAAACCCTAGACCTATTTCTCGATTCAATAGAAGCCCAAAGAAATTAATATGGTACCCAAAACAAAAATACGATAGATATGTCAAAAGTAGGTCTAATTACGCCTATTCCTAATCCTAAATAAAATGTCACAATGTAGGGATCCATATGTAAACATAGTATCTATTTATGAATGACCCCTGGAAATTCCCTCTGCCCCTACCGTACTCCAGCTTAGTAGTTTCCACCGCTTGTCCAGGGTTGAGCCCTAGGATTTGACGGCAGACTTGAAAAGCCACCTACAGACGCTTCATGCCCAATCATTCTAGATAACGCTTGCATCCTCTGTCTTACCATGCCTGCTGGCACAGAAAAGTTCATCTTTAATCCACCATCGAGTTACTTTGAAAGGAGCTTCAGTGAGTTGAACCTGACTGAAGGTCCACTAAAAAAGCAAGCAAGAAGCATAGGTTCAGACCGCAAAAGCCCGAACCGGCCATGCCTCATTTCATAAGGAACCTCAAAGTGGCCCTATTTTAATTATATTCCATCTATATCCCAATTCCATTCATTTAATATTCCTTTAGTATCATTGACATAAGAGATGTCATATATAGTCAGGCTAGAATACACTCGAGTGTATAGATTGCACGAATACACTCAAGTGTGTTTTCATATCAAGACTAATTTTTTTCAAAATGTCAACCATTGATCTTCACCTTCATACTATGACTAGGCTACATACAAATTTTGAGCCCATTTGGATGAGTGTAAGTTGCTCATCCAAGGGCAACAAAATCGACGCACGAAACTAATTTGAAATGCATAATTTTTGTAGTCTTTATAACATGACCTATAAATGTCCAAATGTGCTCAAATTTTGCGTATGAGCTATTCACAAGATGTTTAAGAAGATCAACCAATTAGATTTTTGAAAAAATTATTGCATCATAAAAAACTACTTGAGTGTATTCTGCTCTGAATACACGCAAGTGTATTCTAGCATGACTCTCTCTCTCTCTCTCTATATATATATATATATATATATATATATATATATATATATATATATAGTCAGGCTAGAATACACTCAAGTGTATTCAGAGCAGAATACACTCAAGTTGTTTTTCATGATGCAATATCTTTTTAAAAAATCTAACCCGTTGATCTTCTTAAACATCTTGTGAATAACTCATATAAAAAAGTTGAGAACATTTGGACATTTATAGGTCATGTTATAAAGACTGCTAAAATTATGCATTTCAAATTAGTTTTGCACGTCGATTTTGTTGTCCTCAGATGAGTGACTTATACTCAAACAAATGGGCTCAAAATTTGTATGCAGCCTAGTTATAGTATAATAGTGAAGATCAATGGTTTATGTTTTCCAAAAAATAGTCTTGATATGCAAACACACTTGAGTGTATTCGTGGATCTGTACACTCGAGTGTATTCTAGCCTGACAATATATATATATATATATATATATATATATATATATATATATATATATATATATATATATATATATATATATATATAGTTAGGCCAGAATACACTTGAGTGTACGGATCGCACAAATACACTCAAGTGTGTTTGCATATCAAGACTATTTTTTGCAAAATGTAAATCGTTGATCTTCACCGTCATACTATAATTAGGCTACATACAAATTTTGAGCCCATTTTGATGAGTGTAAGTCAGTCATCCAAGGGCAACAAAATCGACACGTGAAACTAATTTGAAATGCATAATTTTTGCGGTCTTCATAACATGAGCTATACATATCCAAATGTGCTCAGATTTTGCGTATGAGTTGTTCATGAGATGTTTAAGAAGATCAATGGATTAGATTTAAAAAAAATATTGCATCATGAAAAACTACTTGAGTGTATTCCGCTCCAGACACACTCGAGTGTATTCTAGCCTGACTATATATATATATATATGGATAAAGTTACATTATTACAAATTTACATTAGATGATACGTTGGTGAAATAATGTATAACATTACCCTATTATCATTCATCTAGATCCTACTTGTATTTAAGAACATAACTAAAAACTAATATATGACTAGTGCATATTGAGGCATGTTGACCCTAAACCTTATATATTACTACTAAGAGTATTTTCATAAGTTATGTCTCGTATAAAAAATAAACCTGAATATATTGAGTAAATGAAATTATCCTCTAGAGAGAATAACAATTGAGGACCTAAAACAAAGAAAAAAGTAATATTTGACTATAAAATCTAGATGGAAAAGAAACCCAAAATCCTAAACAAGTCAAATTGAACACATTTGATTTGAATCCATATAGTGACAAGTATTTGTCTACATTTGTAGATATCTATGTTTTGATTGAATTTATAGAAGTTGGATACTTGGAACTTACAATTTTGCATACTTGTATCTAAAGGTAGGAAATTTTTATTTCTATTTGGAACGTTATTTTCCTCATTGATTGATTGCATGAATAAATAGGTTGTTTGGCCAAAAATTAATTTTTTACCTTAGTCTACCTCTTTGAAAGGCCACCAACACTTATTTGGGGAAAATAGTAGCACAATGTTTAAACATTAAAAAAGGGCAAGTTAGTGCCCTAGTTTAGTGGAATTACACTTCCGCGTGTCTGTGAAGAGTAAAGGGGATATAATCTTTTCATATACTAGGAATTTCATTTTGTGTGTTGTCATTTTTTGTAGAAGATCACACATGGCTTCCCCAACAACTAGCAATTGACATGTGTTATGTATTAAAAAAATTAATGACTAGTTTCCAAAATTGGATATTGAATCTTGTTGAATTTGAAACTCATTGTTACCTTTTGATATTTACCCATATTGTTTATTCATTTGCATTTCATCATAAAAGTCCTTTGTTGGTGGCTTCATATATTTTTACTTTCCAATTACTGATTTTGTACCAGCTTTCCTAACCCATGTTTCCATTAATGAGATCCATGTGTGGTTTTTGTTCCTTTTATGAGATCATGGGCAGGTGATAAAAGAAGATCTAGAAGAGACGTGAAATAGATGTAATATCCTCAGTTTTGGTTAAATAGAATTATATAAAACATAATGCATGAATTGATAAGTAATCTCCCCAATGGTACAATTGATGGAATAATAAAGTCATCTTTGTAGCATGGGTGCAACCCATGTCCCATATAAAGGCCCATGAGACTAGTTTCTTTACAAATGGGTGCTTTCGGAACAAGTTAAATAAATAGAAGGAACTCATACATGAATAAATAATAACGACTTTATGAATTGTTGAAAAATAGAAATATGAAATAATTGGCAAGTTTCCAAGAGAATAAAATGCGTGGTGTTTTCAATAATTGAAAGAATAATTATCTAGCCGAGAATTGCAACACAATGTTTTGAGGCATCCAATAAGAATATTTCAATTTATCATTTTGTATACTTGAAATAATAAGGGAAAATAGGACAATTCCAGAATACGAAAGGAAAAGGAAGTTTCATGAGATAATAGTAATTGTTTTAATGAGATATCTAAAGGAGCAAGTTTTGTGTTTAAATGAAATCACCAATGAATCTCAATTACTAAATATAATTGGGAAATATTTTAATGAGTTGATATGGAATGAGGATAACTCGTTTAAAGGATATACCAAAGATAGAGGTAGAAGAATAATATAAAAATATAAGGAAACACATCGATGACTTTCCTTTCTATTGTAGTTGCCAAATCTATGTTTTAGTATTAAGATTATAGCTTCTTTCATGTGACCTTTGGGTCTCTAGAAGAAAAGGGTGAGATTTCTATCCTAAGGAAAAAGGGAAGGAATATAATTTAGGTCTTTTGCCTTTTATTCTTTTCCAATCATGTATGGAAAATGTGGCCTTTTTATGTGTGGATAACCTATATATCTAAGAGGATGAGGACAATGGGTTTGATGGTCGTAACATGTGCTATGGAGGTCAAAGACCCGACTAACCTCTTCAGGTCCCAAAGCACCATGCACATATATATACATATTGATCTATCCTATTAGTTTTTTGAGTCTTCTTCCCCACAAACAAACCCTAGTAGCAGGACTTGCCAACTTCACCCACCTTCTTGTCGAGTCCTAAAACCTCTTTGGATTTTTTGGGTGGAACGTAACTCTCTCTCTCTCTTGAGACCTGGTCATGGATGGGAGAAGAGAGACAACCATGTGGTTTAGTATCACTGGGAACCTGTCTGTCTCTGACAATCACCTACAACATCATCTGAACTACATCCATCTGAACAATAGGGCCATACGGAGGTGGCAGCCCCTCTTGGAACCATGCCTTAGAGTATTGGGGAAAGCAATGACTCATTCTTGGTGTATTCTTATCCTACAACGAGACCGGTGGATGACAATGTAGAAAAACTAGTGGAGGCTCTCTGGTAGAGTGACATTGGAGTGTAAGGGTTACACTATGCCCAACGGATGATGACTGGGGTGGTTGGCATTGAAGGAGTGGTGGCATATGAAGGAAGCACTCTAAAGGTGTACTCGTGATCACAGTCCCTACAAATGAGAAATAGGAAGAGAGAGAAAGAGAGAGAGGACTACAATAAGAAATCATTGGTGCACCAAGACAACAAGAAGTAGGATCTGTGTGGGATCCAGAGGGGGCTGGTGTTGAGTACAAGTCTGTGCCTAAAGTAGTTTGATGCTTGGTAGCATGAGCAGAGATGAAGCCAAGTTTCCTCTATCTATATTGGGTAGCCTTTGACTAAACTGAAGAGGTCTTTGAGTCCTCAAGGGTGCTTGGAGGGCTCGATGAGCAAGGGGATGCATTGCCTGCAAACGTCAGTGACATCGCCTGGTTTCTATGGGAGATACGACTTGCAGACACAAAGCAAAGTTAGACCAGGTGATTTGAAACTGGCCGGTTTGAGTCCAGACCACCCTCCAGCACAAATAGCTTAGGTAGGTGGCTATGTGGCAGCATCCCAATGGTCAAGTTATACCTAATTTGATAATTCTGGAATATTATTAATAGCTCCAATCATGACAAGTTATATATGAAGCTTGATTAGAAAAATGAGAGGAATGCTAATAAAATATAATGGATCCCTAATTACAATCCTTATTCCAAAAGTAGTGCTAGCATGTATTAAGGTGATGAGTATAAAGTGCTGAGTAACACATAAAACTCTAGTTTTGGATATTAATATGTTGGAAACATGAAAAAACCATTCTTTGATTATATTATCTGATAATATGGAATGCAATGATGTTTTAACATGATCATGATCATATAGATGTAGAATTAAGGATTTTAATGTGAATATTTGTCCATATGAAGAATTATAGTTAAAGATCCTAACCTGCCATGTTATTAATGAAGTTGATTTGATCTAAGTGTTTGTGATTCAATAATATGGTAGATTTGATAATCATGATTACACTTAACATGAATTCAGGTTCTTAAGTCAATATATAAATGAACATGTTAATTGGAGTATTGAAACATAACTCTAATGATAATTCGATAACAAGGAAACATAAACCTTACATTACGACCCGATTAGGGTTTAATCTAATTAATGTAATGATGACACTTTAGTATTTACAAACATACAGATATAATGTGATTTCCCAAATTCGTATTTGTTGATTGTTGCTTGAGAATTGAAGTGTATTCTTCATGATATGTGCAAGTCTCACCATTGAGGTATGTGGTTATGCTTATGACTACCCACATTAGTTTGTTGGTGTTTTCTAAGGGTTTCTCGAGGATTTAACAACTAAAATATTGGATGTTTATTTACATTCAATTTAATTATAATGCCACTATGAGTATCACATAAAGGACAATTATATGAAGAAACTGAGAGTTCTTATTTGCATTAATTGATTGAATATATATGTTGTAATGTGCTTGCACACTTTTGCATGCACCCCATGTACCCGATATATTTTGATATGTGCTTTTATTTCATGGCGTTTTAGGTACATTCAAGATAACATGATATCAAGATTTGATGGACATATGAAATTACTAGAAGACATTAAAGTTATTGTAAGTGGGATGAGGCAGATACTTCTTCTCATATGTATAGTGTTGATGATAGAAATTCATGTAAATCCTCAGAGTATTATTTTGTAAACAATATTTGAATTTATGGAAATTATGCACTATTATATTTTATTTGGTTAAATCTAGATCATTGGAAAACTTGAGGTAATGTCTCTCAACTTCAAGGCCTTCCTTAATTGCGGACTGCCAAAATTTGAGGTCATTACATTTAGTACAGAGCATCATATTTTTCAAATAATATTTAATAGTTTATATTTTCATGTAATATGTAGAAATATGAGCGGATTATAAGAGCATTTTCTCAAGACAATGGTGTCTAGAAGGTACCACGACTAGGGGGCTGTTAAAAGTTTCCTCTGCACCGCTAGTTGTCTTACAAGGATTCACGGGCCGGTGCATCCTGCCTAGACAAAGTCAGAAGATTTTTCCCTAAGTAAAATAGATTTAGGCTTTCTTCTCATCTTAATCCATCCATTTCTCATCTTCTTGCATAATAAACCCTAAAGGAATTTCCCTCCTAATCCAAAATTAGGGTTTTGAGAAGAAGTAGGATTAAGGATCCTCTACCAACTAATGTACATGTAATGTGGAAATAATAATGTACATGTAATGTGAAGTGCACATGTAGTGTGGAAATAATGATAAAGTAAAAGAAAATTGTTTGACAGGTGTTTCCTAGTGAGGGTAGCCTTAGATGGAACTAGAGTCGGTTTGGGAAAACCTTAGTGGGTTAAGTGACATAGAAACTGTAAGATATAACCGGTGTAGTCTAACCTAAAACCCTAATCCTGGGAAATGGAAGTATTATGGGTGATAGAGTACACCCTACCCATATGAACCCTAATTAGGGTGAAAAGGAAAAAGAGGAAATATAAATGCGTTAAGGTGAGCCAGTCTCCCATTCATTGACATGAAGAAATTCATGCATGATGCATGTGAAAGGATTTTCATATACATGATAAACATAAGTAACCAATGGTTATACATGAAAACAACAAAATATGAATATAACATGTTAATCTCCCTGATGCTATCTCTGGAGGAGTGGATGAATAAAGAATACCTCAAGTGAGTGGGTATGCCACCCCTAGCTAGTGGGTATGAAATTGAAGCTACCCCCAGCAAGTAGGTATGTGATTGAAATTACCTCCAAAATGAGTATTCTACCCCGACAAGTGGGTATGTGATGCAGCCCTATTTTAGGGATCCATCCTGTTCTATTTTGTATCTAAGTTGCATCTAAACATGTTAGATTACATGTATTTTCCCCCAATCCGATTATCATTGCAAATACGCTTATGGATGTTCGTTGCACTATTTTCAGGTATTTGGACCACAATGGATGGACGAGTGTGATGGAGGGGCCCAAAGAAGGCCCCAAAGCTCCCCTAACCTACCTTAGTGGCCAAAGAGTCATCACCAAGAGAGGACATCTGAATTTGACAAAGTTTGAAGCTCATCAGCCTGCTCAATCCCTCACCACGGCCGTGGCCACTGCCCACGACCGTAATGTTTATTGCCAAGGAGCAGCAGTTCCAACAGGAGAAATGGCCAGAATCACCACGGGCATGGCTCTCGGCCACGACCATGACAAACCAGATTCACCACGGCCGTGGCCACTGCCCACGGCCGTAATGTTTATTGCCAAGGAACCAATAGGGGAATGTTCGCCAGTCACCACGCCCGTGGCCGCTCACCACGCCCGTGGCCCAGCCACTTCACCACGGCCGTGGCTCCTCACCACGGTCGTATTGAGCCACTCCATTCATTTCCAGTTTCCCTTCACCATAGCCATACCACCTGACCACGGCCATGTTATACCATCTTCGCCACGGCCGTGGCCCTTCATCACGGTCGTGGTGGCCTTCTTTCCAGCAACTTTCCACTGTTTTTCCTATTTTGCCCCCACTTAGCCCTAGTTCCTATATAAGCACTAGTTGCTTCTAGGGCTCGAGGGGGAACACTCCCTAGCCGACCCTAGCTGCTTCCTTACCTCCATTACTCCCATCCACCTACTCCCTTGCATCTAACCCCATTTCCACCCACTTTCCACTCATTTCCACCATAGAAACCTAGTTTCTCTAGGTTTCTATCCATCCATTCCACCTTTTTCATGCACCCTTGCACCATTGGAGGAGGGAGGACGTCTGCAGCTGCTTGGAGGTGAAGAAGAAGGCCACTTCATCAAGTTCATGGAGTTTCTTCCTCTTCTACCCCTTTCTTTTCCTGTTTTCTTGATTATGTCTAGCTAAGCCCCCTTGTGGTGGGCTGTTTGGGATTAAAATGTTACTTTGATACCATGTTGGGGGATAAATTCTTGTAATGAACTTGATTCATATTTATGATGATTACTTCTTGCTTCCATCTCTTTTCCTATCTTATTGCATGTGGTTTGTGCTTCTTGTATGAATTGCTTGTTTTGAGGTTTTTTATGACACTTCATTTCTAGAAGGAATTGGGGTATATGTGGCAATCTTAGGAATGGCTCCTAGGTCCAATTAGTGGATCCCTAGCTAGCCCCCTTTGTTCCTACATACACGTCCCTCCTTCTACAAATGAGTGTGAGATTTAAGTGGCTAGTGTAAGTGAGAGTGATGCAATTGCCTAGGGCCTTCTAAAGGCTAGAGTGGCTAGTGGCATGAGGTTAAACCTCTTCATCTCCACTCCCATCTCTACCCTCAACCCTCAATTTTCCACTATCACTTACCCTAGAAACCTAGATTTTCCCAATCTCACTAGAACTACACCTAACCCTAGTCTTCTACTAGTAGTATAGGGTATGTTCTAATGGAATTGCCCTTGTTGTTTGGTTTGGTAATCGAGATATGAATTGAGCACCATGCATGTTTAATGAACTCCCCCAACTAAAATCAAAGTAACATTCCCCAAACAGCCCACCCACCTTAATCACCTTGCTTAAACCCTAATTGCTTAGTCTGCTTGTTAATGCTAGCTTAGTTCAATTGCTTTAGTTTAACTTAGTCAATCACTTGGTTTTACTCTTTAGTGTCAACTTAGGCTTTTTCTCTTGCTAGTGGTTAGTTTAGTTCGTTCGTGCTTCTTGGCTTGCTAGAGTAGTGTAACCCTTCTTGTTCCTGCTTAGTTAGTTTGATAACTTAGTTTGCTTATTTGCTTGTTCTTTCATAATTTAGTTTCCTTTTTGCATTTCTTACTTGCTCATTAGTATAATCAACCAACAATCAATCTTAAAACCCTAAAACCCTACTCTCCGCATTAGGAACGTAGCTCTCGCTGTCTAACTCTAGCGCCCCCTTTATCCTCACGGATTGACCCCGTACTTGCCACCTCACCTATACTACAGCACGACCCCGTGCGCTTGCGGGCGTAGTGTCTTAGTAGATGTAGGTAGTTAGTGTGGGACCGTATAAATTTCGAAAGCTAAGATCCGATCTCATCCCATGCCTCCCGACCTCATGGATTGTACTTGTTGCAAGCCTCTAGTGGGAGCGCACCAATCTTTCTGGCGCCGTTGCCGGGGATAGAGGCGCTCGGCCTAGTTAGATAGTGTAGCTTAGCCTTTCCTTTTGCCCTCACCATTGCTATTATTTATTCTTTGTGTTACTCTTGCATATTGGTTTGCTAACTTGGATCCTTGTTGTTTGTTTGTGACTTGCGCAGGTGACAACTATGCATGCGTGGCACGCGTTCGACTTACACCGACTTGGTGGTTTATGACCCCGAGATTGGAAGAAGAAGGCGTCAAGCTCGCCGCAACCTACACCGAGAGGCCAAGATGGCACAGAACGACCCGCCACCGGAGGTTCCACCTCCACCGCCACATCGCTCGCTTCACGAGTACTTCACGTCGGGGAACTACAACTCCCCCATTGCCACGCTGGTGGACCAGATGCCCGGTCAACAGTTCTCCATTCCACCGGCACTCTTGGGACTTCTTCCCACATACTACAGAATGGAGAACGAAAATCCTTATCACCATATAGACACGTTCTTAGAAACGTGTTCGACCTTCCGCACGCCTGCTGCCACCGATGACTCGATCCGTAGAACGCTCTTTCCTTTCTCCCTCAAGGAGAAAGCCAAGGAGTGGTACGTCTCGAGGCCAGAGCTCATCACATGGAATGAAGTAAAGAATGAGTTCCAATAGCCAAGTTATCCTACATGAGAAGATGCATCACGTCCTTCGCCCAAAAAGAGAACGAACCCTTCCACGAGGCGTGGGAGAGATTCTAGAAGTTGCTTCATGACTACCCTCATCATGAGGTCCCGCTTTGGCAGCTGGTTCAAGCCTTCTACACCGAGCTTGAGGAGCAGAGCCAAAACAATGTAGATTCTTCTTGCGGGGGCACGTTCATGGCCAAGCCGCCCGAGGACTCATGGCCACTGTTTGAACATCTCGCCAAGAATTCTCGCCACCGAGCTTCCACTAAAGGGGGGCATTGCGGCCGGAACTACACTCCTTCGCCTTCCTCCATGGCTCCCGCACGCAATGCTACCGACCCCAATATGATGACAATGATGACCGAGATGATGAAGTGGATGAAGAATCAAGTTGGTGGCTCTTCTAACCAGCCCACAAGGGCAGTTGATACTGTAGACGAGGAGGTCAATGCTCTATATTCCTTTGGTGGTCGCAACAACCAGGGTCCAATGTCCCAATCCTACACTCCCGAGTGGAGGAACCACCCAAATTTCTCTTGGAAACAACAGAATGAGGATGGGCAAGGATAGGGGCAGCAAAAGCCACGCTACAACTCAAAGTTTGAAGAGGAAGTACTTGGGAGACTAAGGAATCTAGATGAGGTAAAGAGAGAAGTGTCTTCTCAAGGACAGAACATCAGCCGTCTTGAGCAAAGGCTCGATCAAATTTCTATCTCACTTGCTCGCCGTGAAGAGGGGAGACTGTCATCTCAACCAATGACAAATCCTAACAGCGATGGTAGTTGTGTGACTGCCGCCCAAGACGCATACATCCCACCATGTGGCCAAGCAACCTCACTTCCAAAATACCAAGGGCCACTGCACCCATATGCTCCGCCATCCCACCAACCCCCGCTAAACTACCAATACTCACCACCACCTCCACATACTTACCAACCTCCACCTCCACCACAACCAGCTTGCATACTCCAAAATCCTAATCCTCCCCAGCAAAGACCACCACCACCTCCATCCTCACAAGCTCCCCCTTCTTCACATGAGCAAGTGAGTATGGTCACTGTCATATGGAGTGAAGAAACTGCTCAAGGTTGCGGAAAAAGGGAAAAGAAAGTGACTGAGGTTGGAAACAAAGTCCCGATGCTTGAGGGATCTAGCAAAGATAAAGAATACTCTGAAGGAAGTGCCACCCAAGTACCACTAGGGAATGATAAGTGCACATGGATTGGTACTACGCCGGACGCAAATGTAGAAGCACTCTCATTGGTTCCACCCTCACTCAGGGATGCGGAAATTACCATAGACATAGCAGTGCTTGAAGCCATATCCTTATGGGAAACAGGACCTTTACATGAGATGAGCGCCACCATCAACTCTCCGCAAGTTCCAGCCAGTACAGTGGAGATAGTTGATGAAGACGGGAAGCAACCCCATGAAGGTTCGACTCTCCAAAAAAGGGGCGAAAATGTCATGAATCTCCTAGGAAATTTGAAGCGGAGAATAATAGGCATTACATCACTCTTCTCATTGATGAAAGACATATGCATGTGAAGGAGAAAGTTAGTGCTACTGCCGACCGAGGAGATTGTTGCCTCAAAATCGGTGAACTTCATCTATGACAATGGCTTCCCAGAAAAGAGAGGTGATCCGGGAGTACCTCTGATTTCTTGCTTCATTGGCACACAACCCGTCCAGCACGCTCTCATCGACTTAGGTGCAGGGACAAGCCTCATGCCATGGATCATGTACCTACGGCTTGGCCTAAACAAAATGAAACCAGTAGAGTGTGCCATTATCTTGGGTGACGAAACCAAGAGGAAGCCCTTGGGAATCATGGAAAACACAATAGTGTCGATGGATGAAAGGGTGAACATTGCCTATGTGACCGATTTCTTGATAGTGGATACCTCACCGATTGATGGAGAAGAGTACCTCATATTGGGTAGGCCCTTCCTATCCTACGCATGTGCAGAAATCAAAATCCGCAAGGGCACGCTGACAGTTACTTACAAGAGGAAAAAGTTCGACTTCTTCATGTTCACCAAAGAAGAGAGAGACGAGCTGGCCAATGAAGACTTCAGTGAGAGTTTGTGCTATCGTGACCCTCTGGAGCTGTGGAGATCGAGCCCATACTTCTATTCCATGTACAGTCCTTGGGATGAAGCACATGTCGTAAGAGCGCTCGACATGATCACCGTAGAAGAGAAGGAGGGCACCGTGGGTGTCAATACATGACGAAAAAGAGCAACAAGCCCGACTGAAGGCTATACATTTAGCACTAGTGGGAGGCAACCCACGTGGTTTGAGATTCTCAAACCTTGTTTTCACCATACTTTCTTTTGGTTTCCAAGAAACACACACACACACACTATACTTGATAGTTTTTCTATTTGTGAATCATTTTAGCACAGGCACAAGAAAGGAAAGACGATGCTAGAGGGTTTAGCCGAGACAGAGGTCAAAGTGGAAGAAAAGATTGCAACTCAATGGAGGAGCTACAGGAAGAAAGCCAGAACGGCCGTGCTGCTCAGCACGGCCGTGGTGGCCCTGTCCTGCTCACCTAAAAGTTACTTTGACCGCTCCAACTCTCTCCGGTTGCCTTTCGCAACCCCATGCATTTTTACCCTACTAGTCTAAACTTCTATTTCATGATGAGGACATCATGAGTTAAAAGTTTGGGGTGGTAGGGCGGTAAGCCTTCTTTCACCACATTTTTCTCTATGTACCTTGTGCTGAATTTTTGCAAGATGATCAAACAGTTTGACTGACTTACCATACTCGATTACCTTGACCTTGTGTGCCTGCTTGCATTCACGCATTCATGTAGTTAATTTCTGCATTTTTGAGTAATTTTTTGAAATTTTGCTTCTTCATACCATGCATCACATTCTCACATAGTTTTTGGATAATTTCTTGTGCATGTTAAGTAGGATTGGTTGCTTTATGTTTTTAAATTCCCTAAAGTAGGTTTAGATGTAACTTAGTGCAAATTGGCACCATTTTGGCCAATTTTGCCCAGATTTGAATATTCTTGCTCCGATAGGATGTTTTGACTTAATCTCCAATGTTTGAAATGAAATGGTTTACTCTTGTGACAAATGCATGCTACATTCTTAGATCTTATTGATAGATGGTCTTGTTTGTGACTTTCTACATGTGAACCACATCTCTTAAGTCTGTGAATGCTTTGGTTGAATCATGAATTGAGCAAGCGACAAACGCTTAGAGCCAATGGAATCACTTGGTAGAGATATGAATATTGTGTTAATTCTATCATGTGATGCGATATTACTTGGTGAAGTGTTGAATTAGCTTTCATGCAGGGAATCGTATGTTAAAAACTACACTGATGACCCCTTTTTGATCCGACTTTTCTTCCACCATCTTCATACCCCTCCGCCTCATAAAAAGATGCCAAAGTGCACATATTATCCGTGGCCACCTCCAAAAGATTGGGGTGGCCACATCTTTATTCCCCCCGCTTCACTCTTTCCACCTTGCGCCCTACCTACACCATGGGCAAAGAAAAAGAAAAGAAAAGCAAAAATAAAATAAAAGGATGCTCCTGTTTAAGAGCATTCAAATAAAGAAAAGAAGAGTGTGTACAAGCACTCCAAATCTTACCGCAACCCTTTCTTCTTCTTTTATACCCATTGAGCTGGAAAACATCAAATCTAGCTCACTTTACCCTTTCTACAGCCAAGTGGATCATCTAGTGTGGTTTGAAGCATAAGACCGAATGCATGAAAGTGAAACAACACTCCTAGTCACCTGTGATTAACATCAACATGAAACGGTTTACCCGGAATGACATAAAGGACATATGGACAACTTGTATTTCTATGCTTTATATTTGAAGTTTGTATGCTCAGTGCTCAGTTCATGATTGGGTTGTGAAAGAAGGAGAGGAGATATGTGAGACACATGCACTTAGTCATTTCCAAGACCATATATATTCAGTAATCTTCTGCTGCTTTGCATTTGTCATTTGTTTTTGTTGAAAAGAACGGAAAAGAGAGATTAAGTTGGAGCATACTTGAGGACAAGTATGTTTTAAGTTTGGGGTGGTGATGTAGCCCTATTTTAGGGCTCCATCCTGTGCCATTTTGTATATAAGTTGCATCTAAACATGTTAGATTACAATTATTTTCCCCCAATCTGATTATCATTGCAAATACGCTTATGGATGTTTGTTGCACTATTTTCAGGTATTTGGACCACAATGGATGGGCGAGTGTGATGGAGGGGCCCAAAGAAGGCCCCAAAGCTCCCTCAACCTACCTTAGTGGCCAAAGAGTCATCACCAAGCAAGGACATCCGAATTTGACAAAGTTTGAAGCTCATCAGCCTGCTCAAGCCCTCACCACGGTCGTGGCCACTGCCCACGACCGTAATGTTTATTGCCAAGGAGCAATAGTTCCAACAGGAGAAATGGCCAGAATCACCATGGGCATGGCTCTCGGCCACGACCATGACAAACCAGATTCACCACGGCCGTGGCCACTACCCACGGCCGTAATGTTTATTGCCAAGGAATCAATAGGGGAATGTTCGCCAGTCACCACGCCCGTGGCCCAGGCACTTCACCACAGCCGTGGCTCCTCACCACGGTCGTATTGAGCCACTCCATTCATTTCCAGTTTCCCTTCACCATAGCCGTACCACCTGACCACGGCCATGTTATACCATCTTCGCCACGGCCGTGGCCCTTCATCACGGTCGTGGTGGCCTTCTTTCCAGCAACTTTCCACTGTTTTTCCTATTTTGCCCCCACTTAGCCCTAGTTCCTATATAAGTACTAGTTGCTTCTAGGGCTCGAGGGGGAACACTCCCTAGCTGACCCTAGCTGCTTCCTTGCCTCCATTACTCCCATCCACCTACTCCCTTGCATCTAACCCCATTTCCACCCACTTTCCACTCATTTCCACCATAGAAACCTAGTTTCTCTAGATTTCTATCCATCCATTCCACCTTTTTCATGCACCCTTGCACCATTGGAGGAGGGAGGACGTCTGCAGCTGCTTGGAGGTGAAGAAGAAGGCCACTTCATCAAGTTCATGGAGTTTCTTCCTCTTCTACCCCTTTCTTTTCCTGTTTTCTTGATTATGTCTAGCTAAGCCCCCTTGTGGTGGGCTGTTTGGGATTTAAATGTTACTTTGATACCATGTTGGTGGATAAATTCTTGTAATGAACTTGATTCATATTTATGATGATTACTTGTTTCTTCCATCTCTTTTCCTATCTTATTGCATGTGGTTTGTGCTTCTTGTATGAATTGCTTGTTTTGAGGTTTTTGATGACACTTCATTTCTAGAAGGAATTGGGGTATATGTGGCAATCTTAGGAATGGCTCCTAGGTCCAATTAGTGGATCCCTAGCTAGCCCCCTTTGTTCCTACATACACGTCCCTCCTCCTACAAATGAGTGTGAGATTTAAGTGGCTAGTGTAAGTGAGAGTGATGCAATTGCCTAGGGCCTTCTAAAGGCTAGAGTGGCTAGTGGCATGGGGTTAAACCCCTTCATCTCCACTCCCATCTCTACCCTCAACCCTCAATTTTCCACTATCACTTACCCTAGAAACCTAGATTTGGCCAATATCACTAGAACTACACCTAACCCTAGTCTTCTACTAGTAGTATAGGGTATGTTCTAATGGCATTGCCCTTGTTGTTTGGTTTGGTAATCGAGATATGAATTGAGCACCATGCATGTTTAATGAACTCCCCCAACTAAAATCAAAGTAACATTCCCCAAGTAGCACACCCACCTTAATCACCTTGCTTAAACCCTAATCGCTTAGTCTGCTTGTTAATGCTAGCTTAGTTCAATTGCTTTAGTTTAACTTAGTCAATCGCTTGGTTTTACTCTTTAGTGTTAACTTAGGCTTTTTCTCTTGCTAGTAGTTAGTTTAGTTCGTTCGTGCTTCTTGGTTTGCTAGAGTAGTGTAACCCTTCTTGTTCCTGCTTAGTTAGTTTGATAACTTAGTTTGCTTATTTGCTTGTTCTTTCATAATTTAGTTTCCTTTTCGCATTTCTTACTTTCTCATTAGTATAATCAACCAACAATCAATCTTAAAACCCTAAAACCCTACTCTCCGCATTAGGAACGTAGCTCTCGCTGTCTAACTCTAGCGCCCCCTTTATCCTCACGGATCGACCCCGTACTTGCCACATCACCTATACTACGACACGACCCCGTGCGCTTGCGGGTGTAGTGTCTTAGTAGACGTAGGTAGTTAGTGTGGGACCGTATAAATTTCAAAAGCTAAGATCCCATCTCATCCCGTGCCTCCCGACCTCGTGGATTGTACTTGTTGCAAGCCTCTAGCGGGAGCGCACCAGTATGCCATTAAAATACTCCCAACGAGTAAGTATGATGTTGTGAACACCCCCGGTGAGTGGGTATTGGATGGAGATCACCCCTAGAGAGTGGGTAGATCATCTAAATACTCACAGTAAATGAGTATGAATACCTCCCAGTGAGAGGGTATAACACAAAGATTGAGCAAGTACAAGTTGAGAAATTATAATAAAACAATGCATAAAAATGAAAATATGAATCTTTTAGGGTTGGTGTCCTGATTTGGATTGGGTCAACCCAAGAGTGGGAAAAGGACCTATGGAGAGGAAAAACCCTAACACCCTGGGGTCATGTTGTGGCTAGAGACCCTAATTTCCTCTTGTGAGCCAAGAAGACACCGTAAGTTAGGACCTTCCTTATAAGGGTGAGATGATAAATCAATTTAAATATTGAGGTAATCTTAAATGGCACATGAAGTGTGGATAATTAAGAGTATAAAATATGAAAGAACATACATTTTTTGAACCTAAGTATGACATCAATGTGGGACACAAGGAAAGTTACTAAGGAAGTGGTTGAAAGTATGTGGCCAAGCCATGACGGAAAGGTCACAAACCAGCCAAGCTGGGATAGGAAGGTAGAGATAAAGTGGAAAGTTAGTGTAATGACTAGTGATCAAGCGGGGATAGAAAGTCACCAATAGTCCAAGTTGGGATAGGAAGGTCAATATAAGAGAAAGTCATTACCATGAATGGTGATAAAGTAGGAATCGAAAGATCACCAATAGGCCAAGTTGGGAAAGGAAAGTCGATACAAGAGGAACTCATTGCAATGATCAATGATCAAGATGGGATACAAAGTTCACAAATAGGTTAAGCCAGGGAAGGAAGGCCAATAAGAGAGGAAATCATTGTAATGGCTAGTGAAGAAATTGGGAAAGGAATGTTACTAATAGGTCAAGCAGGGAAAGGAAGACCACTATGAAATACCAAGCCTTGGAAGGGAACGTCGCCATGATCCCAAGTAGGGGCATAAACTAAAAATGTGTACCCAAGAGATGAAGTAAAGTCGGTTTAAAGAATTATATTAGAAGATAATGTGCTAATATGTGATATCTCAAGAAACCCTTGGGAAGGTTAGAGCGCTAAGTCAATCTAAAGGTCACAGAGGGAGGAGAAAAGGTAGATAAGACTGTTGTTATTAGGAGATGATTGTTCCCTAAATGTATAAGACCATAGGGTCAGGAGGTAATAGCTATGTTTGCTGGAGGTCCATGACTCAAGAGATTAGGCAACTTCATGAGTTCCTGAGGCCCAAGGGGTGAATGTGACATGTACTTCCTACATGCATAAGGATGAGATCACTTTAAAAATACTTGTACCCCTAGAGATCTAGAGGAAGTGGCTAAGACTCATATACATGAGGTGTAAACATAAAAGATGTACAAAAGACATGTAATAATGAAATCTTAAGAGGAGTTGTGCACAAAATCAAGAGTAAAAAAGGCATTTGACTTCATGAAATATAAGAATGATGGGGAATCAAAAGGTAGAGTTTAGAGTCATGTTCAGAATGCTACAACTAAAACTATGAAATTTAAGGGTAATGTGTATGTACACCATATCTACTCTTAGAATGAGAGGAACTTTATATTTGAGATGAGGTCAAGTGCATTTTTCATCTCATTATGAGTGATAGAGATTGGGTAGACACATGTTATGCTTAAAATTTACATATGAGAATGGATACCTTAAGTAGAGTTTAATACTTGATCTAGGGTTTAAGGTATTACCTCATCCTTATGTGAAAATAATGAAAGAATAGGTTGGAAACTTAGGTGAAAAGGTAATCACCAAGTGAGAAATGTAATCCAAGTGACATTGAAAGTCAGAAAAGTAATTGTAATAACCAAATGATGATATCATGTAAATGATAAGGATGTGGATATACCCTAAATTGAATACAGGTACCAATCATGGTAATAATGTGAGGAGCTAGTAAGCCCAAAAAAGTGATTCTGATAATCTAATTAGGGTTGGTAACCCTAAGTTGTGAAACTAAGTTGATTTACAATTCACCTTAAGATTACTAGGTTTGAATTCCGGGGACAAAATTCCTTTTATGGAGGCATGAATCGAATATCCTATATTTTGGTAAAATCGAATTATGTAAAACATAATGCATGAATTGATAAGTAATAACCCCAATGGTACAATTGATGGAATAATAAAGTCACCTATGTAGCATGGGTGAAACCCATTGCCCATATGAAGGCACATTAGACTATTTTCTTTATAAATAGGTGCTTGTGGCACAACTTAAGTAAATAGAAGGAATTCATTCATACATAAATAAATAATAATGACTTTATGAATTGTTGAAAAATAGAAATATGAAATAATTGACAAGTATTCAAGAGAAAATAAAATGCATGGTGTTTTTGATAATTGAAAGAGTAATTATCTTTCCTAGAATGGAAAAACAATATTTTGAGGCATCAAATAAGAATATTTCAATTTATCTTTTTGTATACTTGAAATAATAAGGGAAAATAGGAGAATTCTAGAAGTTGGGAGGAAAAGGATGTTTCATGAGATAATGGTAATTGTTTTAATGAGATGTCTAAAGGAGCAAGTTTTGTGTTTAAATGACAACATAATGAGTCCCAATTACTAAATATAGTTGGGAAATGTTCAACTGAGTTGATATGGAATGATGATAATTGGTTTAAAGGATATAGCAAAGATAGAGGTAGAAGAATAATCTAAAATATAAGGAAAGACATCGATGACTTTCCTTTCTAGTGTAGTGCCAAATCTATTTAGTATTAAAGTTATGGAATCCTTCACATGACGTTTGGGTCTATAGAATAAAAGGGGTGAGCTTTCTATCCAAAAGAAAAAGCAAGCAATGTAATTTAAGTCTTTTACCTTTTATTCTTTTTCAATTACGTATGGAAAACTTGGCATTTTTATGCATAGATAACCTATATATCTAAGGGGACAACCACAATGGGTTGGATGGTCGTAACATGTTCTATGGAGGTCAACAACCTTACTAAGCTCTTGGAATCCCAAAGAACCATGTACATATATATACATAGACATCTACCCTATTGGTTTTTAGAGTCATCTTCCCCACAAACAAACCCTCACAGTTGGACTTGCTGACTTCACCCACCTCCTTGCCTAGTCCTATAGCCTCTCTTGGATTCATGGTGTGGAAGGGACTTTTTCTCTTAATACCGAGTCATGGATGGTCGAAGAGAGACAACAATGGGGTTGAGTATCACTAAGAACCTATCTGTTTCTAGCAATCACCTGTGACATCATCTGAATTGCATCCATCCAAACTAAAGGGTTCTATGGAGGAAGGAGACCCTCTTGCAACCATGCCTTGGAGTCTTGGGGAAGCAATGACTTGTTCTCGATGGTTTCTTGTTCTACAATGAGGGTGGTGGATGGCAGTCCAACAAAACTGGTGGAGGTTCTCTGGAAGAGCGACGTTGGTGTGTGAGGGTTACACTATGCCCATCAGACAATGATGAGGGTGGTTTAGGTTGAAGGAGCAGTGGTGTACAGAGGCAACACTCTAAAGCTTTGCTTCTGATTGCAGCACCTAAGGATGAGAAATAGGGAGAGAGACAAAGTGTGATGGGAGATCCCTGGTGCACCAAAACAACAAGAAGAGGGATCTAGAGGTGGTTAGCATCAAGGAGAGGTCTATGCCTGAAGCAGTTTGATGCTTGATAGCATGATGCAGAGACAAGGTCGAGTTTCCTCTCGCTAGCCTGGGTAGAATCTCGCTAAACCAAAGAGGTATTCAAGTCTGCAAGGGTGCATGGAGGGCTCGATGAGCAAGGGGTTGCAATGCCCGCAAACGACATCAACATCATCTGGTTTTTGCAGGAGAGACGACACATCGACATGAAGAAAAGTCAAATAAGGTGACTTTAGACTAGCCAATTTGAGTCCAGAATGTGTGCCAGCACAAATAGCTTAGGTAAGTGGCTATGTGGAAGCATCCCATTGATCAAGTTATGCCTAATGTGAAATAATTCTAGAATATTATTGGTAACTCCAATCATGACAAGTTATATATGAAACTTGATCAAAAAAATGAGAGTAATGAAAATAAAATATTTTGGAGACCTAATTCTTATCCTAATTCCAGATGTAGTGCTATCATGTAATGAAGTGATGAGTAATACATAAGAACTCTAGTTTTGGATATTAAGATGTTGGAAACTTGATAAACCACTCTTTTATGATATTATCTGGTAATGTGGAATATGATGATGTTTTAACATGCTCGTGATCATAATGATGTAGAATTAGGGTTTTTAATGTGAATATTCATGCATATGAAGAATTAGGGTCAAAGATTCTAAATTTTCATGTTATTAAAGAATTTAATCTAATCTAAGTGTTCATGATGCAACAATATGATAGATTTGTTAATCATGATTACACTTAACATGAATTCGAGTTCTTAAGTCAATAGATCAATCAACGTGGGAATTGGGGTATTGAAACATAACTCTAATGATAATTTGATAATAAGGATACCTAAACCTCATATTAGGATCACAGTAGGGTTTATTCTAATTAATGTCATGGTGATAATTTAGGATTTTCATACATGCAAATATAATGTGGTTTCCTGGATTCATCTTTGTTGATTGGACTGCTTGAACGTAATTGTCATGTATTCTGTATGATAATCTGCATGGCTCACCATCGAGGTATGTGGATATGATTATGACTACCTGCATTAGTTTACCAGTGTTTTCCTAGTATTGAACAACTAAAATGTTGGATGTTTATTCATATTATGTTCAATTATAATGCCACTATGATTATCACATAAAGGTAGATTATGTGAATAAAATGATAGTTCCTATTTGCAAGTAATTGATTGAATATATATGTTGTTATGTTCTTGCACACTTTTTCATGCACCCACGTACATAGTTTATTTTGATATGTTGATCTTTGCTTTTGTTTCACGGCGTTTTAGGTACATGCTAGATAAGATGATATCAATATGTGATGGACATATGAAATTACTAGAAGACAATAAAGTTAACTTGTATGGAGGATTAGAAATATACTTCTTCTCATATGTACAATTTTGATGATAGAAATTCATGTAACTCCTTGGAGTAGCATTTTATAAACAATATTTGAATTAATAAAAATTATTTACAATTATTTTTATTTAGTTAAATCTGGATCTTTAGAAAATTTTAGGTAATGGTTCTCAACTTTAATAGCTTCCTTAATTGGGGGTTGTCAAAAAGTGAGGTTGTTACAAGAGATGTCCCTTGTTGAAGATTATATAGTGTCATTCTTATTCTAAACTTTACAATCTTATGTAAAGCTTCCATGACTCTAATGTAGAGCAAGTTTGTAAAAAGATTTGTTTATATTTTATGATGCAATTTTGTAAATATTTGATCATAAGGATCGACTCTTTACAATTGGAGTCATGAACCATGGTTGTCCTTTGAAGATCAACCAATAAGTCCATTGTCACATGACTCCATTACCAATGCGGAAGTGGAAAATGTTCAACATCCATCTAGGATATTGATGCTCTCCCTAAGCTATTACATACCGAACTCATAGCCATAAACTTCACAACATCATTCTTCAATCTTGTCCACCAATACAAGTCCTTGAGTTTATAGTGCATTCTTTGTACTTCCAAGACAAATCACATACACCAAGGAATGTGCTTCTTCAATGCCCATACTCTTCAAATCACTAGCATCAAGAGCCACCATTTTATTGTGATAGAAAGCCATCTATCTCATGAATCCATCATGGTTTATGTTGCTAAACTCTAAGATAATATTTAGATAATCATGGTCCTAACCTAAAACTGTTCCAACAAGATTGCAAGATCAGAAACCTTGATTTGTACATTCTCTATAAAAGACTATCCAACATGTCCCTCTTGAATTAAGACATAGAGTACAATTGTACTTTTTTTACAAATGAGGGTGAAGATAAATTTTTATAAATTATTCAACCACTACATTCACCTTCCCCTGGTGGTAGTTTATTTAATTGTCATAGTCCTTTATTAACTCCATCCATCTCTTTTGCCTCATTTCCTACTCCCATTTTTTAAAAATAATATTGTAGGTTATTTTGAGTCTTGAATATTTGACATTTCTCCCCATAAAGATAGTGTATTCAAATTTTAAAGAAAGAACCACAACTTCTAATACTAGGTCATGAGTCAGGTATTTCTCATTCTTGATGTATAGAAGATATATAATTTATATTCTTGTCCAACATCGTCACTCATCCCAACTTTTTATATGAAGTATCCTAAAAAAGGTATCACACTTCCTAGGATAAAGAACAACTAACATGATAGTATACATCAAATTCTCTTACAAAATTTGAATAATTGTTTAAATTTATCATCCCCAATAAATGTCACACCCTTCCTAATTATCTTGGTTAAAGGAATGCCACAACCTTCCTGATTATCTTGGTTGAAGGCAAGGCTATCACACTAAATTTCTTGATGAATCTCCATTAGTAACTGGTGAACCCTAGGAAACTCCAAACCTTCATCCATGTCTTGTATTTCTTCCACAACAAAAATGACTCCACTAACGAATCCATTAATTGGGTATTCATCTTATGTCATATATCTCATTATCCACATCTAGATGTTTCATAAAGCATGTATTTCCCAATCAACGATGTTTTGGTGAAATGCACTTATGGAAGCTTTGTCATTGTTTTTAGGAACCTTGGACACTAACTGAAGAAAGTAGGAGAGAGAGATGATTAAGGGTTTGAACATGCATGGAGGAGTGTAAGGACCTACATTAAGTGTTCAAGAGTCCATGTTGATAAGGAAGAACCATTGTTGAACAAATTGAAGATCAAAGTTCTACAGGAAACCTATGAGACGATAGTGGCATCCAGCCATGATAATGCTACCAAAGATAAAACCATAGATGAATATCAATTTTGAATAAAGTCAAGAATATCAACTGCCATGGGTGAGCTCAACAAAATAACCATGGTTCTCAAAGAACAAAACGTCCATGTTTCCCAAAAACATGTTGTGGCAACAACCTCCTAGGAACACCATTCCTAAAGAACTCGACCACTCCTACCTCCTCCATCACGAGCATGGAATCTTCCACTATCATTCTACCCTCAAGCTACCATGATTGTGGTGCCCACAAAGACCATGATACTTCACCTCCAAAACTCCCATTTTCAAATGATCAAATTACCTCCACAATATGCCCATTTTCACCTAACACAACCATTCCTACACTTATCCACCACGGTCGTTCTAATCATCTAAACCTAATGTTTTGCACTATCATTTTACGACTTTAATCCCAATTAATTCTATGCTCCCTAGGCCACTATATAAACACTAGTGGCAGCTGGATGTAAATGGATATCTCCCATTAGCAGTCGCGACATCTACCTATTCCATCCTACATATTTCTTCCATATTATTTTATCTTCCACCCTTGAACCCTAGTTTTCTAGGGTTTTGGCCATTCCACTTCCAATTTACATGTCATTCCACCTTGAAGAATTTAGGAGCTCATCCTTTTTACTACTAAAGAAGGATTCAAACACTACTTCAAGTTGCATGGCTTCCTCTACTTCTTTCTTTGATATTTAAATCTCCTTGTACTATGAGTAGGTAAGTCCCCTTTGTGGGTTGTTTGTAGGGAAGTATGTAACTTAGATACCATGCTAGGAAATATTTATAAAAACATTGAATTCATTGGTTAATTCCATATTATTTCTTGGTCTATTGTGATTGATTTCTGAAAACACCAAAGGTATAGAGATAAGAGGAAATAGGAGGCTAGAAGGGGAAGTATCCCTGAGTACTACGTATGGATCCTTAACAAGACTACCTCTTTTACAACATATACCTCTCCTCTGCTAGCCATAGGTGTGAGATGTGAGTATCTAGGGATGCGTCTCCATTTGGAAATACCAAAAATAATTTTTAGTGATTGTATGAGGGTTAATGGGAGGTTAAATACCCATTCCTTATACTCAATGCCACCACTTGACACTATGTGTATTAGCAGATCCACTCTTAGAAATATGGATTATGGAAACTTGATTGGATTTTTTCTATTCCCAGATCATTTTTGAATGAATTTGATTGAAATTTAGCTATTCCCTATTCAATTGATATTTTAAAGTTGTATAGGGGGTCATGGGGATTAGTTCACCTATGTACACCCTATTCCATCCATGGCCAAGTCATAGAACAAGATCATCTATCCTAATACCCTTAGTTGTTTGGTCTGTAAGAACTCTTATCATATGTGATTCAATAGATAGAAATCCACTACATGGATGATAGTTACATATCCCAATAGGCCCACTACCAATAATTTATTATCAAAACCCTAACTGAAAACTTCTAGCATGGGTTTCAAAAGCTATTTTAAGACCCCACCGGTTCCTCGTCTAGTCTGGGTTTTAGAAGATCTTTTAACTACCTCCCAAGCACTGCTTAGGTTTTAGAACATAAAATTTCCTCCAGATGAGGAATCAAGAAATTTCTTAGTGTCATCATCAACACCATGATAAAATATCTCAACGAGTTGAGATTGTGATATGTCATGATGAGGGCAACAACAAAGGAGTTCCCAAAATCTTTCCCAAGATTCTCCTCAGGTTTCCCCAGGGACCATTGAGAACAATAAGATCTGACCTCTAATCTCATAGGTGACGAGGTTTTCAATCTACATGGCATTGTTCCAACTACTGGCTGCCCCTGGAAGAGAGTATTTGAAAAGTCTACGTTTAATGGCATATTTAGAAACGCCTAGGATCTTATCCAAGGAGCTAATGTCTGTGAAGCATTGGAGGTGATCTAGACAACTTTCACCCTTGGTCTCAGAAAAAGGATTCGCCTAAAGCATCATGATCCACTGAGTGCATATCTCAAATTGAGGGGCTATGATCGTGAGTGGCACAACAGGGTGTTTTGCATATCTAGTTTTTGGAGTTGAAAAATCCTTCAGTTGTTTTTGTCTCTAGGCCTCCCTCTGAGTGGCTTCTATAGCCTCTTGCTTAGCTATATAGGCTGCACACAAGTTGGCTTCTTGAGTCATGCGTTCAACCATCATCAACTCTCTTTGAGCAGAAAGTTCCTGCTCAATCCTACAGGAAACCTCCTCTTCGTCCATCCAAAGTCAGTTTAAGATCGTTCGATGGGCGACACATGCACAGTTATACATATATATTTGTTTGTAAAAAAATGTATTGTTGGAATGGAAACTGAATAGAAAGAGGAGATAACACTTCCGAAATGTTACTCAGAAGGCATAAAAAATACAAAAAAGTTTTTTTTCAAAAAAAAATTGGGGTTTGAGAAAATGATCCTTTGTCCCTGGCAACGACGCCAAAATTGATACATGTCATTTGCACACCAATTCACTAAAAAATTATCCTAGAGTTTCATCCTTTTTTACTTTCTAATTAAGGCTAGTATAGAAGGACCGATCCCACATGACAATATTTTTAAGATCTATTTCTTCTAAACCCAATTTTTTTTGAAATTATTTCTTTTTGGTATTTTTACATAAAATCAAAGTAGTGCAGTGGAAGCATGGTAGGCCCATATCCCATGGGTCTCTGGACCAAAACTAGCTTTGTTATAAGAAAAGGTATCATACAAATATTATTTTCCTCTCAAGTTAAAAAGTAAGTTTTATAGAACAGCTATACGACCAGCCATGCTCTATGGGAGTGAATGTTGGGCGGTGAAGAAACAAGGTCTCAACAAGATGAACATGGATGAAATGGGTATGCTGAGATGGATGTGTGGGAAGACAAGAAAAGATCGCTTGAGAAATGACTATATCAGGAATAAAGTGGGGGTGGAGAGCATTGAGGACAAGTTGCACGAGGGCTGACTCAGATGGTATGGACATGTGCAATGCAGACCAACTAGTATGCCTATACGAAGAAATGCTATTGAGACAAACACTATAAATAGAAGAAGAGGAAGGCCAAAATTAACATGGGATGAGATGATAAAGAGAGATTTTGAATCTCTACATCTCAACCAGAACATGGCACATGATAGAGCTGAATGGAAACAAAGGATCCATGTAGCTGACCCCAACATAGTTGGGACTGAGGCTTAGATGATGATGATTTCTTTTTGGTATTTTTGAAAGAATTGCATAAAATAAAGTACGATTTGAGGGGATTTGATTTATGTACTGCGAGAAAGGAAATTTCAAGAAGAATAAAAGATTACATTAATGCAAGGAAAATAAAAAAATATTCTAAATAAGGGAAAGTAAAAGAAGTTGTTAGCATAAAAGAATATCTATACAAAAGTAAAATGCTAAAAATTAAAGGGAAAATTTGAAAGCAACATTTAAAAGTGGTTTGAAATCAAGGAGGAAGGAATCGAGGCTTAGGGGTATCATCACCTTAGCGCTTGTTAAAATAAAATCGAACGATACACGACAATAATAAGGAAGCATGTATGTTCTTTATTGTGAATAAAACACAAAAGAGGAACTCTACGTGAACCCATTTTTTCCTGGTGTTCACGTATCCTTGTTCTTTATCCTAAAGGGGTTTTTTTCATGGTCGCATCCAAATCCCCATAAGTTTGGTTTAGGCATTCTAAATCCCAGTTTCCACAGTCACATCCGCCAGGATTAACAAGTGAAAAAATGATTAATTATGCCATTTAAATCTGTGATTTCTAAACCAAAAACCATCCGTCTAAATAGTCATGTAGAAATTTGATCCTATTAACACATGGCTAAAGGGTTATTCTCGTCACCTCAATAAGAGAACTACTCACTACTCATGGCAAGGATGGGAGAAATAAGGAAGGAAAGCAAGAGAGCCATAGACCGCAAATTTGGATCTCTGTAGAGTCTAAGGTGGTGACAGTTAAAAGGCTTGTTTGCTTTCTCTCCTGCTCCAAGAAGAAGTGAGAAGAAGAAGAATGAGAGAAGAGAGATCTAGAGTTCAAATAAAAGAACTAACTATATAAAACAACTAACTTTAGTGCTCTTGAATGGAATATTACACTAAAAATGAATGACACAATTCTTTGATTGATTTCGTACAAAAATTTGGGAACCTTTTCTTAGTGGAGTCCCCCCTCCTTTTATAGGGGAAGGATGGGTGGAAACCCTGAGAGGGGGGCACGAAGAAAATAAGTGATGGCTACTAAAAAGTGTTGTTCGCGCGCTGCAAACACTACTAAAAAAAAGGTCTTTAACTATAAAAAAAATTTGTAGCGAAAACCCCATATTTTGTAGCGAAAGGCTTTGACTACATATTTCTTTACACATACAAATTGTAGTATATGCTCGTATAGCTAAAGCCTTTAACTATATTTTTCAAATATGTAGTTAGATAATCCATTCGCTACAAATTCATATGTATCCAGAAGCGTAGCTAGATATTGTCCTTACATATTTAAATATAGGTATAAATATAGCTAAATGTATGCCTACAATTGTATATATAGTCAGTATGTAGCAAAAACATGAAGTTAATACAAATTATATGTAGTTAATGTGTAGGGAAAGGCAACATCTACTGCACACATATATATGTAGTTGGATAATGCTTTAGTTACATATATAGTGCCACATATACATATATGTATAGTTTGACTATTCATGTATTGTGTAATTAGTCCAGAAGCTCTTTTAGTAACACACTTGTAGTAGTTAGACCAAGTTATGATCTTTATGCCAACAAACTTACTTTCATTTATACTGAAACGTCAAATGTACATGGGGAGGACGTATACCTTGCCCCTATTACATAATGTGTACAAAGAAAAGGATATACATATACTAATAAATTCGGTGAGGACTACACACATCTTGGAAAAAGAGTATGTATCTTTCTCGACCAGTTTTAGAATCGTTCGTCTTCTCCTTTTGTTCAATGAGTTGGCGATAGCATGGGTTCTTGTGTTGCACAAAGTTGTGACCTTCTGACACGTTGGCCCTTCATCCGATTTTCTTGATGAGTGGGTCGATTTTGTTGAATGAAAGAAGTCTTGATTTGAAGATTGTAGCATCGCCCCTCATAGTGACATCTTTCTATTACAACTTGGACCATCCATAGATGTTCTAGGAATCTTCTTTGTACTCTATTTTGTTGGACTTGATCTAGACCCAAAGAGGGATTCTTGTTTAGCAATAATTTGACATTGAGGCCTTTTTTTATCCTGCATCATATATGTATCAAAATTGCAGTCATTGAATAGAATAATTATTTCATTCATTTTTAAGCTGCACCTTACTCGCAATCTCCGTCATTCCTACTCTTCCCTCAAAGTAGTACAATCTTTAAGCATGGATAGAATTTGAACCTGCAATAGTTAATCACATAAAGAAAGGTAGATGACAAGAGATGATTAGTGTAGATTTTTTACCGTTTTAGGACTTGGTCTGGTGCACCATCACCATCTGTGTCGATTATACATAGGAGCAAAGTGGTAAAGAAGTTATCTGACATCTCAAACAGTATTTGAATTTTGAATTTGCATCATACTTATAGGAACCTAGAGAAGCAAAGAATATATAGATCAATGACCAAATATTGCAATATCTACACCATTTGATAATCAAGTCATACATTTTTTCAATATACAATGGTGTATTATGTAAAAAAATCCCAACGATTGACCAACAACAATCACAGGTTTTGAAGAATAAAACATCCCTACAATGCACAGACACAAATAAGGTTAGTAAATATTAATTAACAACTTCTATAGCAACTGATGAACCATGCTAAGCTCCTATTATACCAAATAGAATCTACATCACCATCAAGTTGAATAAATAGTGTGCCAAACATAATAGGGTATTCCAACCTAAGTTTGGCAAAATTGGGATAGGTTGGAATACCCAGTTTTGTTTGGCACACTGTTTATTCAACTTGACGATGATGTAGCTTAGCACACTATATATTATTGTGTATCCAAAAATTTACTAGTGCATAAAAAATCTAATAACTATTATTGTAGCTCCAGGAAGGTTTACACATGAACATGATATCGCACCGTGCATACTGTCAAATTTCACCAAGTATTTTACACAGTTTCCTAGTATTCTGGTAATATAAACCTGCTGTAGTGAGCTTCCAATAGGTCTGTTACTTTTCATGATGGCCATTATCTGTTGCATAAATTGTCAGTTTGCCTTTAAAAAATTACTATGAAAAATATTACAGAATTGCATATAGATAGAAAGAGGCAGCACAGGAGGTATCTCAGTCTCACATCAGCAACAAAAAAAAACATAAATCTTCAAAAATAGCATCAAGATCACTACCAAACTGAGTCTTGACAAAACCTATCCAACCACCAGCCAAAGAGCAGGAGCGCATCTACCCAACAGGACATACAGGATATAGAAACAAATATACATGTCTCATCAACCAACCTTTGAATCCAACATCATTGATTACTGTTATGAATAGTTGAATATAATGGGTTAATAGAGAAAGAGGTCCATTCAATCCATCAAGCAACTTCTATTCACGTTAATGGCTAAGCAGTACATGCAAGTGATATCATCATTTGTGCACTGCACGGTGTTTGATGCTGTAAATATTCTCAGCATAACAGTTGAATTGGATACATGCACATATGTTAGTAAAGATGAATCTTTTGACTACTTGGATACACAACAACATGAAGCAAAATGGCTAACAAGTTACATATGCATCCTTAAGAAAAGTCAAATCATAATGGACATGTACCCCATATGAGAACGTCCTACGCAGATGGATAACATGAAGTGTCTTTAGTAATATGTCTATTTAGAAAGTAGTATTATATTCTGTTGTAATAAAATGTTGTAGAAGGTTCAAGTTGCTCTGTTTATGGGATTCCATACCTTCCTTGTGGATAATCCCCTGCATTGACTTACAAATGTAGTAGTGAAACTGCGAATTAAGAAGAGTGTCATTTAGATTTTCCCTGTTGGATATCAATTTGATAATGGAATAGGTGCACCGAATGGTAAGGAACAGTTAGAAATGGATTTAGTATCATATCCACTTAAAATTCCTTTGGTATGCCAATGTTAGTGAATCTTATAACTAGTTCACATTGTATTGTTCATGGTAACCCGTTTGCATTCTTATTAAAAAACTGTATGTATTCATGTCATGAATATTTCAATCTGAACTATGAATTAAATGTAAGCCACAACGGTGAAGACCATTGTAAATAGAGAGTAGAGGGAAATGTAAAATCTAACCCCATCAACAATTGACTGTGGCATCTTCTCTAGGAAGCCAACTACTCCTGCATGCCTTGTCGTTGAGATCCAGCAGCATTCAGTTCAACATGTTTAGATACCATGAGTTGACTCTTCATGTTCTAGCTATCCCTACATGTGACACGCCAAGGATGATGGTCCTTCCTTCTTGACCTATCAATGGGGTGAGTAGTCCATCCAGCACATGGTCACGACCATAACATCACTTTGGGTTCCTCTATAACTCAAATAGAAATGGCCAGTGGATTCAGGAACAACAACCCTTCTACCATCTTTAGCTCCAGCAACCAGAGTTATCATTAAGTCAGCCTTGTCCAGTTGTCCAAGTCATGGAGTTTCTTTCACTTGCTATGCAAATAAGGCTTCTCCTGGATTTTGATAGGAGTAAATGCAGGTTGAAGTGTGATACACTAAGTGGCTTTTCTGAACTATTGTTGTACCCAATAAGCCCAGAACAAAACTGAATGGAAACATATGATCCATGTAGCTGACCCCATGGTTGTGGTCAGAGGTTTATGTGATCTTGGTTGACGTCTTGTCTAGTGTATTTTCATTCTAAAGTGACCTCTTTACTCTACATCTGGTCTATGTCTAATATGTTTACAAAAATTTAGTTGAAAGTAGTGGCGTTCATTATAAAAGATGTATTAGAATACAAGGTCAACATGTCAGGACTGCATCAGCCAAGGAGTAATTATGATTAATGTTGAAGCACATAGAATGGCGAGTAATGATATAAATAATGCCAAACAAAAAGATTTCCACCAAGTTTAACCATCTTTCTTATGGAATTTTACAGTACTTTAGTACATACTGGAACCTGATGTAAAAATCATGTCATGGGATTTAGATTTCTAAAAACGCTTGTGCCCTCTCTTCACAAAACCATACTGATTTTAAGCCCTGTCTTAGATACATTATCATACTAATATTGTTATAATAATAATCTTTACAAGGTCTGTCAACATTGCGATAAATCTCAAATAACTTGGAATTCTTTTTTGGAAATAGGTAAGTATATTTCCAAAGAAGGTAGTAGGACTACCGCATACAACGAAGAATAGTGAACCTGTCTGTATAGATGGGGATATACAAAAACCCATCGTGTCTAAACTAGCTTATATACAGGATTATATACAAAATCCCCAGTATATTTTAGCCCGTCTGGTTGCTCCTTTCAGCAGGCTCTTCTTAGCAAGAACCAGATTGCAGAGAGCTGTTGACACCTTATTAAGCAACTCCATTTCTGATTGGCTGCCCTTCAGGTGTACTCTTCTATTTCTCTCCTCCCAGACGTAGAAACAAAAAATTGTCAACCAAATGCCTCCGAAGGCTGCTTGATGCTTGCCCTTGAGATGGTGGTGCATCCAGTCCAACATATCAGGTATATTATTAGACTGGTTCTGCCCCCATTCGTTCTTTAGGCATATGGTAGACCAGACAAACATGGTATAGCTGCACTGTAGAAACAAGTGATCATGGCTTTCATCGGCTCTGAGGCAAAGTTGACATCGGCCATCGACAGCAATACCCCTGTTCCTTAGACGGTCTTTTCTAGATAGTCTACCAAGAATGGTTCTGTAAGTGGCTGTGCTCCGTTTCGGGCAGTGTTGATAACCCCACAGAAATTTAGACCACATGACATCAGGAGATGTATCGATGTTGATCCATGGGATGGCATGTAATTTTAAACTCACCATCTCATGCTCATCAACATTGTACGAGGACATGACCTCCAGCCATCTTTTGTACATATTACTCCAGGATCTAGAGGGGTTCGTGTCACTTTCATTAGGAATATTACCATATCTCTTATTCATCCACTTGGTCCACACATTCTCCTTATACCTAGGAAACCTGTCCAGCCTCTTAGTCTTCCCACAAGCAATGATACTAATAGGGTAAAAAACGTTGAGCCCACCTTTGGCGAACGGCCGAGCCAAACTCTCCCAAGCTACACCATGGCTACGTCCTCCCCAAATGAAGTTCGCAATGATCCTTTTCATGGAATCAGCCGCATTTCTTGGGATATCACACACCTCTACCCAGAAACGGATACAACTTTGCAGCACAGATCGGACCAAAACCAGCCTGCCCGCCAAGGAGAGTCTGATCCCCATCCAAGCCTCCACCTTTGATCTTAAGCCGTCAAGGCACAATATGAAATCAGAGGATGTATCTCTAATGAGACCCACCGGTCCGCCATTAATCAAAATAGAAAAGGACGGGGTTTGGACACACTGTTTCATCAGGCATATCCATCTCTCATCAAAACCCATGGACCCCATAATGGCCCACAGAGCATCCCATCACACATAGTCGTATGCCTTCATGAGATCGATCTTTATACAGGCTTTGGATCTAGAACTTTTGATGTTAAACACATAAGGAACTCAACAGCCAGAAGGGTGCAATCTGAGATTTTCCTTCCTTTGATGAAGGCACTCTGCTCCTCCGATATGATATGGGGGAGTACGCGCCCAAGTCTGAAGGCAAGGAGCTTAGATAAGCATTTGTAAAGCACATTGCAACATGCTATAGGTCGGTAGTCTTCCATGTCTTTAGCATCCCTCCTCTTGGGTATGAGTTTTATGAAGGTATGGTTTACGGCCAGAACCATATGCCCCCCTTTCATAACCCATTTGATTGCTTCACCAACATCATCGCCTATAAGGTACCACATCCGTTGGAAGAACATACCATTAAACCCATCAGGCCCAGGGGCCTTGGATGGGTTTATAGAGAACATAGGTTCTCATCCCGTTGTACGGTAGCAGCTTCATTTGTCTAGTTGGTTTGGGTGCTCGTGACAGTCTCTATAGTCTCCCTGGAGCGGGACGCCTCTCCTAGAGTAAGATTGGAGAGGTGCCTTCATCAGGAGGGGGGGCTCAGGCGGGGATTGCGTAGTGTCTGGGGGGCTTTCATTCACTACAGCAACCTTCTCCTTACCTTTTATGTCCTTCCGGGGTGGCCTGGACCTCCCCTCTCTTCTGGGCTTTCTCAGTTGATCAGGGATGATTGGAGGTGCCTGGTTGGTGGTAACCCTCTCGCCAGGGCAGTTGCCTGTGTCGTGTTCGAAGACTTTGTAGGTGCTGCATCTATCAGGGAGAGCTTCATACTTGAAGCGCACCTCCCAAGCATCACCATTGGGGAGTTCCACCATCACCTCCGGTGGTGGTTCTTTCTCGACCGAGATGTCGACGTAGAAGCACGTGCACCCTTGGACCGAGCCATCCGACCTCCTATATATAGCTCTAGGTTCTCCAATGGAGAGGGCAATGACTGCTATTGCCTTGGCCGTCCAATGCTTGCCCACATCTGGTAATGAGACCCAGACGGGGGTAGTCTTGAAAGGGGTTCTCCTTGTATCGGCTTCCTGAGTCCACCTCCTTACTCGGACCAGCTGGTCATCGAAGAACCAGGGTCCTTTAAGGAGTGCATTCTTGATATCAGCGTCTGAGGCGAATCTGGTGAGGAAGAGCCCAACGTCCAACGAGAACATCTCCAGCTCACCTTTGGGTCGCCAGGATCTAATCATCCACCCTTTCAAGGGGATATGATGGACTTTCTTACCAAGGACTTGGATTATCGCCGAATGCTTGTGGTAATCCTCCATTTCCTCCATGATCGGGCTGCTGAACCTAGTCTAGAGCCTCTGATCGCCTTCCTTGTGAAACAGGGTTTTGGGGTCAGCCGCCACTGTGCCACGAATCTTGGGGGGTGGGCCAATGACAGACCCAATCCAATCCCTAGCCACTGTAACATCCGTAGACGTGGCGAACCAATCGTCATCCTTGGGGTGTTATCTAGAGGGGGTAGAAGCATGCGGGATTCCAGCGCCCCCGCCCACCATGGTCGGCGCCTGATCCTAGAGAGGGATCAAAGCTCGGACCGGCTAGAGAGGGAGAGAAGTCAGATTTCAATAACTTGGAATTCGCTTTAGCATGTTTACTTTAAAAAAATTGGATTTGCACTGAAAATCATGGATTTACTGTTATGAACAATTGAATGTAGTTGGCTATACAGTTTAGGTTGAGGAAGAGTCACATTACACTTCAATCTTTTTGGATTGTGACGACTACTTTAGATCTTAAAACTTCTAATTTTGAAACTCAATAGATTGTGCATTACTAAATTACTTTCCGATATGATTAGCTGACAGAACTATTTGAGTACTCAGCCCAGTATTAGTGTATAAATTACTGGACATATGAATCAAATTGTTAAATAAATTAAATCCAAGTTCAAGTTACCATTTCAGACCACCTCAGTTTAAACGTTACAACTGACACACCACCAATTACAAATTTTAGTTTTTTTAACTATATTCAAGTAGGATTAATTTTTTAAGAAAACCAACATTGGATCTGAATCGTAGAGGTAGTAGAGACAACAAGATTGTACAAATGTATCTTATATAAAATCTGTATAAAGTGTATTCTATATAAATGCACCAACAAGAACCATGAAATCCATATCCCTTCTAGGTGTCAGTAGATAATTATGTCTAGTTTACTCCACATTTGCTTTGAGAATTCCAGATCTATACCTTGATTGAAGGGAACTGATAGGGGGCTACAAGGATGGAAAAGTAGCCTTTAGTGCAATTAATCATGTATAGGTTGCTCTCTTCTCTAACTAGGTGAACTATAATCATCTCATAAACATATCATGTCTGATGAAATCCTTTAGAAACAAGAAAGATTATAAAAATACTTTATCCATGAATTAACATTAGTAAAGATACCAACCAGTGTGTTACTATGGAAGTTGCTACAATAGCGGCTCTCTACACAGTAACATTTGCAACTGGCACCTTGGAAGTTCCTCTAGCTACATCATCTCCATAGTGGCAGCGACTTGTTCCTAGTGGTGAAAACTTGGATGGCTGATGATGATGGTGTAAGTGTTGGAAATTTTAGCACCGTGACGTCACATTCCCAGAAATTACAGTCTGAAATGCAAAAGATGGGGCTAAAATTTAAACATCGTGAATTTAACCTCAGGAATTTAAAAAATTCAAGAAAATAAATTAGACAAATATGTACTTGATATGCAAGTTATATTGGAAAAGTATCATTATACAAATGTTATTAAAGAAGTTAAGAGTACACAACAATGAAAATCAGAGAAGCATGTTGTTGAATGTATCTTACAACACGAGGAAATAGTAGCAGACATTTTATGCAGGGTCAGAGACAAGTATGGTGCACATAAACATGAATTATATATTTTTTGTCTAACAAATACCATTATTTTCAACTTTTGTATTTATTTTTCTTTCAAAATTTAGTTGTCAATTGAGTGATAACTTGTATGAATAGGTTAGGCTCTCGAGTATATCAGGATGGTCATCAAATTAAAACATTTCAATCATATTATACGGAGTCATGAAGCTCTTTCATACGAATTAGAATCCTTTCTCTAAATATTTAAAGTAAAACGTAGATTGAAAGCAATAGGTTGCACATATAAACCAACAGTATGAAAGAAAATAATGCACAATAGTGTTCCAACACATCATGTGAAAGAACATGCATCAAGAGATGGCATTAATGGGAATATCATTTAAGCTCTATAGGTACATTGCAGTTTCATAAGTTTCCTGAGAAATGTCTCCTTCAAAAAGAGACTCAATTGACTGATCGGTGCTACCGTCAAGGTAGGGAATATGGAGAAGTCTCATGTATGGTTTGAATGATAAGAGATCCTCTGCTAATCACATGGATGTAGGGTCTTCTATCACAACAGATTCAGCATAGTTATTCTTGAGTTTCTTCCTGCAGCTATCATATTCCAGAAACAAAATCTTATTCATTTGAATTATTGGGCATTCATATCTCCTTGCAGAAACTACTTCAGCTTAAGGTGACATTCCATCAACCATAAACTATATTTCTTCATAGTTTTTCTTCATGGTATATAACTAATAAAAGTTTAAGGCATTTTGGTAGCCTACACATGCCTAATTCTCTTGGTATAACCACAAAAGTTGCCTGTAAACAGACCAAAGTCAGACACAACAATAGGTCATTAAAAAGATTGTGTCTTCATTAGTTATCATACACTTACAATATTAAAGTCAACTTCTTTTCATATATCACTAGAAACAACATGCATTTATTCCTTGGTGGCCTGCATGACATCCCTTTTTCCTGGTTGGACATAAAATAATAGAATAAAACTATCAGCTGAAGAAGCAACAATACTAAAGAGAAAAAAAGATTGGATCACTATACAACAAATTAATCAGTAGAAATCTGTCTGGCCATCTAAGCAGTCACTATACAACAAATTAGGATCATCAAGAACAAATACAAAGCCATATGCTGTTCTTACAAGTTCATTGGATAAGAGTATAACTTTGGTTTGTTATTTGTCACTTATGGCTCTGTAGAGAATAAGGGAAGTGGGATACACACCAAGATCTTGCAAATACATAGTTTCTAAAAAATGAAGACATCAAATGAAACAATATTTAGTGCCAAAGAACAAGATATAAGACGGATGTTAAGAAGAAATCGTTTCTAAATGCAGAAGGGGCTCCCATGGGAATTATTCATAGTCTTGTGTTGAGGTTGCCAGATTCCCTCTCATGTTCAGAGGATGAGGTAATACTGATGGCTTTGAAGATAGTGTTCCTAGCATGGGCAGTTTTGTGGAAGTGCACACCATAAAGACAATTGAGACCATAAAACAAAAACTAACGAAAATTGTTTTAGATCTTTTTGAACCATTAAAGCATGAACATCTTTTCTAAAAGTCTCAAACATATAAATATTGGCGATTTTTGTGATGAGGAAGATTTGCATTGGTTGAAGGCTTAATGCCCATCTACCCATCACTCATTCGTTACCAGTGGTATCTTGTAGCTAGGCTTCGAGCTTCCTAGCAAGATATCTAACAATGTTGATCCCTCTAGGGTGGCATTGGGTCTGGGTGTGCCAAGGTTTATTTCTAGATAGACACTTTATCCTTGAAAATGATCAGTAAGGGAAAGAGTGAAGGGGAGAAAATAAGAAAAGTTCTTTCCAGGCTGATATTCTTGTTGCATGAGGTGATCCAAGAGCCTTTTGGATTGTAATTTTCTGAGGTGAAAGTTTAGGGGGGGGTGGTGGTGGTTTGGCACTTTGCATAAGTTTTTATTTTGAATGGGTTTAGTCCTATTTACTCTTGTTCAACTCTACATAAGTTTTGACTAATGAGAATATGTGCATAGGAACAATGTCACAAACTTTTAGCTTACTAGGATTACTCCTACAATGGATACAGTAAAGTAAACATCTATGCCACAGTTACCCTGAAGATTTACATACTTTGACCATGCAACTCATGTGTGACAGTTGTATCTGCATATCTCAAATATTACAGATCCCCATACATACAAAAATTCTAAAAAATTCAACAAATCAAAAGGATATCTCATATTCTTAGTCAAACAAGTCAACATAACATAATGAAGGTCATGGAAAATTGGAAATTAGACTCCTATAAGACAAGTTCATAGATACATCAATAATACATAACAAAATCATTGTCATGTGATGATCTTTAAAGGAAAAAGGGTTCAAATGAAAACACGACGCATACATACTCAAATGTTAGAGTTCATTGAAGATTTTCTTTTTGAGATTTATGTAAAGAACTTCAAACCTAACCACTTCTTGAAGTCAATAATAATATTGTTTAACCTTCTTGGATCCCTTTCATGAATCCAAAAGAGGTAATTCGTAACCTAAGTTAGAGGGACCATCAATAGACATTTGCACTTTGACATGGATGAACACCACTATAGCTGTGTTGTTATTTTTCTCCATTAGCTTGATTTTGCTTGACCATATTCATTTATGACCTCAGTTAACCAACCAAGGAAAACAAGCAAGTCAACATAAAATTCTATGACATCAACCTATTATTTTTTTTTTGGTGAACCCAGCTCCTTCTATTGCTTTTTATAGTTTTGGAAATATACAAAGAAAAAGAAAGAGAAACGTCTTAGGGAGCAGAACCTCCCAAGACAAACTAACAGACAGAAAAAGGAAAAGAAGCTATACAGAAAAAGACTCCTATAGACTGTCCAGCAGAAGGTCCAGATCGTGAAGGATGAGATTCCAAATAAAATCCACATCCTTGGAAATCCCACAATGCACTCGATCATTCCTCTCCCTCCACAGCCAGCTGAAAACACCAAGACAAAGAAGATAGGCCTTTCTGTCCTTGAAATGATAGATATCATTAATCGATCTGGGTTGCTGAAGATTAAGAAAAGCACTGGCTCTCCTCCAAATCTCAGAGGAATATGAGCAGCTGAACTAGAAATGCTCAATGTCTTCTTCCTCACTGCAGCATAGAAAGCACATAGAAGCAAGACTAATCCCAATATGTTTCACAAAGCAAGAAGTCGGAAGTATGTTATGACCGATTTTCCATCCTATCATTCTCCAGTTGCTTGGACACCTGAAACTCCAAAGCAACTGAAAAAAGATATTCGACCCATTCTCAGTATGAAGACAACTCTAGATGTATTTAAAATTCACATCCATCTTTCCATCAAACAGGATATTATCGCTTCCAGCAGTAGGACTCGGAAGAGAATGGAGAACCTCAATCAGATTGCTGTGAAGTCTCGAATTCTCAACAGACCAGGAACCATTACTGATGAGGTGGCTGACTTTGGCATCAGAAGGGAACCTCGATTGAATAATACTCTGTCTGCCCAACACCTCAGTAAGGAATTTCGACTCCTTGCACCAGGGATCATTCAAAATACTAACATCTTTACCATCGCCAATGACAAAAGTAATATGTCTTCTTAGACAGTCTCTTTCAGCAAGAATTCTTCTAATATCTATTATAATATCTAATTTCTAGTTCGGTTATGAAATACAAAGAATAATACAGAAAATCATCAAAGACTCTATACAACAATTGTCCCAATATGGTCAAGCATCAGATAGACAAATAGGTAGAATTATTTCCAAGTCAAGGAACTAACATCAAGGCTACTCAACCCTCAAAAAGTATACTACCATCAACAATAAAGCAAAATCTCGCACAATAACTAGAACTAGAGTATTCTATAACGAGGCCCACTTGTAGAGAACAGTTAATAAAACTCAGCATAAGGTAACAACTCAGCAAACAACCTGATCCACAACAGTCAAAACTTACCTTTTATTGCTTCATTGTAAAACACGAACTGAATCTTCGATCATTAGGAAAAAGTATGCAATATTGTAACCTCATCATCTTAAGGAAATGAGCTACACAGATTCCTGAAACAACAAATGTATATATCAGTAGACCAATAAAAGATCATAGTAGAATGAGGTTCAAGCCATACAAGGAGAAAACAACTCAAGTCATCACAAATTTCAGAGACCTATAGAAATAGAAAAGGGAATACACCGACTGTGTTTGTAGCCCAAATAAGAAGTAACTACAGTATGATGATCATGAGAATGTCCAGCATCATTGTGATCATGATTTGAATTGTCATGGTTGTGGTCATCACGATGGCCATGGTTGTGGTTGTGACCATGGTCATAAACATGATCGTGGATGTGGCCTACATGTCTATGGTCCTGGCCAAGAAATAGAGTCATAACAAAATGAACCACCAATCTAAGGTAGTGACAACAAACACTAGAAGCTCTGCGTTTCACAACTGCTATGTAAAAGCATATCATTACCTTCATAAACAAGAATCCCTGCCAAAGCCATATGAGTTGAATGGAAATAAGTGCCTTGAGAATCTCAATCTGTAAGAAAATCATATCTACAAGAAACACCCTCTCACATCCCTCAAATATTCCAAAATAGCAAAGTCCAATAAAGTACCTGCCACTAAAATCTGTTTCAGCTCCATCATGCCAAGCTCTGGTTCAGTGACTGGAGCATCAAAGCGAGTTCCCTACAATTTAGTTAGTTGATGTAGTACGTGGAATCCTTCCTACCCCTACAACACAGAGCTAATAGCTTTTTAGAACTTCCAAAATGCATTTCCTTTTTAGAATTTGTAACCAAACTTCAATCTGTAACCGATTGCCACTTGGACGTTTCTTCAACTACAACAACTGGAAAATTATAAGTAGTATTCATTAAAGTTGGTTATGGGTCTGGAACTGAAATGGAATCTTCTTCAACTTTCTTTAATAAACCAACATATCAATTGGACCTAGGTATCTACTACAATCTAAGCTACAAGTAGCATACATATCTTACTTCATAGAGAAGGGAAAACATAATTTAGAAACCAGAAATGGATTTACATGGTTTGACTTTTAATGTCTGACCATAGCTATAATAGGAAATGAATTGTAACACGAGGATAGAAACACATAATGTATGTATGTGAGCAAGAGATCATTCAAAATATAAACAAGATGACCATGATATACAAGAGAGAAAACTGGTCTGCCTCTGAGATTATTTGCCAAGCTAACCATTAAAAAGATGAGTGATGAGTATTTAATAAGAAAACATAGATTTTTTGTATCCTACAGATTCCTTTTGACCACAATAATATTCTTTAAGAAAAGAACAACAATATCTTTGTCCATTGGATAAATGATGGTTTTCATCCCAGGTAACCAATCTTAAAAAAGATGAAAGAATCATGGGAGTTATAGAAAAAAAATTCACTACATTTAGTATAGGTTTGTCATTTATCTCTCCTCTAAATTTATACATGTTCAATTATACTCTTACCAAATTTTCTTGAAGAGGGCAACATATTCAGAATATAAATTTACTTACTCTACCAAAAAAATTCCTTTCGGCAGGATACCATTTCCAGTGCCACATGTTGTATGTCATGTAATTATCTCCTAAAGAAACATCGTCAATCCAAAAAATCAATTTTCACAGAGGAGAGTCTAGTGCATAATTATTTACTAGCAATATGTACAATAATACCCCTAATAATAGTTATACCATGTGACCCCTCCTATCTAAAAGTTTGGCCAGGCCAAAGTCTCCGACTATGGTTTCAAAATATCCACCAAGCAAAACTTCTATTTGACGTAAGAGTGTTGATTTCCTGATCTGTTACACTAAATATAACTAGTATATTTCACTGGTATTTACATTTGGCATCTAATCCCGAGATAGCTAGGCCTGACTTCAAGGAAAAGACACAAAATATACACTACAATTGTGTAAACTACACCCAACCTAACTAAAATATGTACATTGCTAAACAAAACTAAAGGTGTGCATGATCTAGTTTCTATCTAGTATTTAATCTAGCATAATGAAGGGGGTTGAACTATCTAGAGTGGTTTAGATCGAGGTAAAAGTTTTTGGTATAAATTCTAAGTATGTATATTTTCTAGTGTTCAAAACTACTAGTAATCATGGCTGGTTTTGTTTCATAGTCATTTTTGTTACTGCAATTACTTTATGCATAATTTTAGAGCACTATATTTTGGGAGTTTAGTTATAGATGGACATCATTAACGTTTGAGATTATTATTAAAAATTAGATACTACCACAAATGGGAACCTGTTTCCGTATCTTTAAGTTTTGGCATGTAGGTTGTATATGATGAAGGGAAAGGATGCATATACTACAATAGAACATTGATGAAAGTTTTATTTACTTGGTAAATTATGTGAGGAACAAAAATGGTCTATGAACTTTTGGTACCTTCAAGAGTTGTTAACCAAAAAAAATTTGGCTTCACATGACACAACCTCGTCACTAAGGGTGTAGATATTTGAAAGCACACACTGGAACCAAGAATCCTCACACCAATAGGATGTCAACAGTTATTTTTGAAACACTATAGTCAATATGTGGAGGCCTTTGCATTGTACTTATCCCAGGTTCATGATCTCATTAAATATGTTTCACCAATGTTTTAGCCTTTCTTGCATCATTCCCTTACAACTCATGTTATGAAAGTCACTAGAATTAGTTAAGGATATGGCAATTGGTTAACTTCACTAAAAATGTTTACAAGCATTTTCTTTATTGTTTTCTGGTATAAGTATAGGCAATTGGTTGAAAGAAATCATATGTGAGGGTCCATTCAGTGTAGTCATATTTAGATCTTGATTCTCATAATCAAAATTCTGAAAATTCAGTTATAACTTGTTAGTGGTTTAAGAAATTTTATTAGCCATAAAATCAAGAGTGTAGAGTTATTTTTCAAACTGATCTTGAATTTTCAAGATCTTTCTTAGGTAGGTCATAAAAAATATGGAATTTTTCAAATTCTCAGTTCCATTAATCCCAACCTAACAGTCCTTGAGAGTTTGAGATGTAGAATTTCCTTATTTGCTCTACATTTTTCCTCTTTGTTGTACAACATACTTAATGATCTTTTAATACTCAATAACCTTATTCAGTGATTTATCTTGGCTAGATTGTACTAAGATTTATTTGTAGAGTGTCAAAAAAGAAGTTATATTTATAGGAATTTAATGAAGTTTAGTGTTGCTCCATAACTATAGAGTTTCTGATGTGCAAGGACTCACAATCCCAAGCAGTTCTCAGTCTCCCATCATGTCTCGCAAACTACACAAGTTAATTGAATCATGAAATGATGATGTGAAGCTTCTTCAGGAAAAAATTTAGAGGGTGAACAACATGTTTAGAATGTTAGCAACTAGTGCTAGAAGGAGAATGAGCTAATACAACAATTTTCAATGTAAATAGGCGATCTACTATGACTGGTCAGCCTAAGGGAGAATGAGATCTTTACCAGTGATAAATTCCAAATACTTTCCTAAGAATTGAAGGGGGAGAGAGGAGCAACAGAGCATGGAAGGGGATCTGGTTTGAGCATAGATGATGCGAGGAACCTGACAAAAGAGGTTGTCATCAAGGAGTTCCAGAAGAATGCGACTGAATGGATTGGAAAGGTTGGTTATGCATTGGCATCTAATGGGGCTAGGGTGATCAGGAACTCAAAACCTTATGCCCCCTGGAGAGCTTCTAGTTGGTTTTCTGTAGCCAATGGCCGAACTGCTACACATGAGCATGCACAAAAGATGTTACAACCAAGCTACAGTGAGCATGGGCAGTGTAATGCTCTCAAAGAAAGCAGGGATTTGTAGATATTAGACTCAGGGAAGACATCATCCGTGATGTCGTTACTCTAGAGCATGTTTCAGAGAGTGTGACATATGACATGTCCAATTATCCCATGGAGCACCTAGTTTCAAAGTGGTTTGAAGGCCCTAGACATGCCTCTTCCAGTGAATGTAAGATGGAACTGTTGTAGGAGTTCATCTATGATCTTGGTAAGGGTAGTGCACAAACCTTCCAGATTGAGACAACAATGCCAGGCTTGGTGAGCATGATCTGCCTTGAGTTCTTATCAAACCATGAGAGTTTTGCCCACACAAGCATCTCCAGATTTAGTTCATGGATTTCATCCTGGTTCCATCCTATAACTTGCCTGACTGAATAGGTGAAGGTTCTAATTTCAAATGCATGTCACGTGTAATATGATGCACATAATAACAAGAAAAATAAAACAAAAGCTAGTTCTTTCATGAAAATCATTGAAATTGTGTCGTAATATGATGTATGTGCTATGTGCATACTAGCAAGATTAATAAGTGGGAGGCTTGCTCTTTCATGAAATTCACTGAAATTTCTTATACAATAACAAAAAATGAGTGAAAATTAGTCAAAGAGCATCGAGCATCCCTTCACTAAAATTTCTTATACAACATTGAAATTTCCATTGTGTAACACCTTGTTTCTCCTATAATTTAAAGGATGCATTGACCATGTAGCATCATTTATAACTTCATGTTAAAAAGTACATTGGTGAGCAGACAAATATCTCATATATACATATTACTATTCATATGGAATATTTATGTTAAAAGTATCCCAACTAATGAGTTTGTTGGTTTGATGTATTTGTCAATGACATGCATCCCATGTCAGCAGATCAATTCCCTCACCAGTGATGTTGCATACAAGAGATAAAAAATATAACTAAAACATTTAAATATTTAAGAAAATGCTATGTTACTCTCAAATTTTTACTGAAGAAAAGTATCATCAAATGACTACTAACATTAAAAGCATCTCTAAAAGAACTATTGGGTTTTCTATTATACGCTAAAACTAGCATAATATTAACCATTACTAGGTTAATAACCAGGAAAATATTCAATATAATCTGATGCAAAGTAGTAGCAGACATGCTTTCATTGAATACTTGCACATTGTTAGTTCCTTACAAAATTTGCATTGCTTGTATATTCCAATATCAAGTAGACTTGGGTCTAAAAAACAACAAAATAAGTCTTACAAAACTGAGTACCAATGTCTTATAGACAGCAATGCCAGTTAAGCTTGTATTCAGATATACATTCTCAGATTATTGCACATATGTTTCCATTCATCGTAATCATTGCTATGTCTAATTAACATGCATATTATTCTGTCCTGTGTTCCGGAATGTAAACAAATATCACAAAGGATACAAGAAATTGAGGCACCCTTGTTGGACATAGACGTAGGAGAGAAGGATGTGTATGGAACCTTTCCTAAGTGACGCCACTAGATAGTAGAATGTGCATTACCTTTGCTGGGCATACCCGTTGGACAGAGGAATTTGCGGCACCTTTAGCTTGGAGGGAGATAAGCCCTTGTTGAGCAGCGCCTCTGGAGGAGAATGCACATCGACTCCCTTGTTGGGTGCGGCTGTTGAAGAGGAGATTAAGCTGACTAAGACCATGCTAGATACGGCCATGGGATAGGAGGGAGCAGGATCTGCACTGTATTTGGGTAGATAGGGGGTGGACGGAAATTGAAGGTGTTGGGGGGAGATAAGACTAGATCGGGAAAATGGAAAGGGGGGAGGGAGAGGAGGGAGTGAGGGGGCAAAAAATAATCGCAATCGATGAAACCAATGCGCGGGAGATGATAGCGGGAGGATTTCATTTTCTTTTGAGATGGCTCAGACGTGAGGAAGGGTACTAAGTGGGATTAGTTATATTTTTTTATTTACATGTAATGTGAAAGAGGGAAATGTAGTTATGTGTTTACTAATTAAATTAACTACAAATTTTTGCTTATATTTTCATATTTTGTAATTAATAGTTACTTTAACTACATCTAAAATATATGTAACTAGAGAATTTGTAGTTAAAGCATGTGTTTTTTGTAGTGAAAATGGCCGTCTCATCAAATGAAATGGTCGTTTGGTGCAGACTGGACACTCACCTAGAACTTTCCATCCAAAACCCTAAAGAGGGTAGTGGCGACGCCCATCTGGAAGATTACTTGGGCTTGAAGTGACGTTCCAAATAGCCATTTGGTGTTTGTGAGCTTCCTGTTCCGTGTGTGATATGGCTTGACTTGGAAGCGGAGACTAAACCCTAATGGTGGCACCCGTCTGTCATTTCTTGGTCTTGAAGTAAGACTGTGAAATGAGTGTGTGGGAGGCTGAGGTGGCCATTTGGTGTCTCTATGCATGAATGCAAGACCATGGGAACCTATCCTCTTTGATACGAGGCTAGGTCTGGGTGACCTAGCCATCTGGCTATGTGAGAGTGCTCATATGACTGGATGAAATGACCGTCTCAGTCGGTTGAGACAATCGTCTGGCTTGCTGAGTCGACTGATTGAGCTAAGGCCAAGGGGGCCATCTGGCTCTAGTACAAGGGCCTTTATGCATGTGAGCTCACCGTTTCGGTCTAATGAGAGGACTATCTCACTGACTCAGAGGGTCAAACCGAACTTTGGAGAAAATCCCTACAATATTAAGGAAAATTAGTTAAGAATTTCCATAAGTAATCAAGAAATGAAGAATTTACAATCTAGTTCATAATTTACTAAAAAGAAGAAAAATATAATGAAAATGACAAAGAAAAACATGCAAAAAGATGGATGAATATGTATTCATCAGAGGTCCATCATGCATCACCCAACAAACATCAACAAAAAGCCTAGATAGGATTAGGGTATAGAAGCAAGGGATGAGAACCACATTCAGCCAAGTCGAAACAAGCAACATTATGAAGTAGACTAAATTGGAAAATAGAGAAGGAAAGGTGCAAAAGGCTCAAATTGGATATTAAACTTTATCAATTGATTTCAAAATATAATAAAGCATAAAATTAAGCTAATTAGGAACCCAATTATGAAAATAAAGAATTTTTAAGGATCACTCAAAGTAAGAGACCTTACAACCATAAGCGCTAACAAGGATTTTACCTCTAATATCATAAGGAAAAAATATAGGTAATTGCTATTAATATCATCTCTCACTCTCATGTGTATTCCTATACACATGATAATGCCACAACACACTTCACATAGATTATATCTTTCTTCCTCACGTTTTGAACATTCCTATCCACTGGATGTGTTTCCTAGTTTATAAATGGGTGGCGCTTCCTTAGCATGGAAACACAAAACATGTTTTCTACCTATGCAACTCTAATAGTAACTCTAGTATGAAAGCCACCTCTCCAATTTGAGTTGTGAAGGGGTAAGGTTCCATAAACATGGAAGCCAACTTACCCCTTTTCCCAAAATTTAAAGAACCATTCCAAGGAAAAAACCTAAGATACACAGTCTCCAACTTGGGAATCCAACTATCTATGTTAGTTGTCTCCACATGACTTCTGTATATCTTGTGCTACATTCAACTACTTTTTGGTAACGTTGATCTTCTCAGTTGTATGTCACACCAACTCGAGACCCAAAAACTAATATCCACCTTCCATGTACCAACAAAGAGGCAATCTACAATGAATTTCATAAAAAGTCTCATACTATGCCATATATGTGGTTTTTGGATAATGGTTGTTTTAGGAGAGATCAATCAAATTGAGGTGAATATTGTAACTCCCAACAAACTAGCACACATAATCTCTCAACAAATCCTCTAATAAGTATATGGATTCTCTAACTGATGATTTGTCCAGAAGAATAGAAATCAAGGTCCTTTAGTTACATGGTAAATGTTATAACATGAAATACTATGGTCTCAAGAAAATAAAAAAGTGGAAGACTAGAAGGAGAGAACGATAAGTAAAAAAAAGGATAGAAAATCTTACATTGTGGATGTAAGGAAATAGATTATATCTTGGTACACTAGAAGGAAGCTTGATTAAAGGCATGCAACCACATACAAGTGCATGAAAGTCTTCAACACAAGGTCGTTAATCACGGTTCTCATTGAACAATTGACTTCTTATCAACTATCTCATCGATCTCTAGAAGCCGTGTATCGTCCATAAACATCTCCTTGTGTCAAGTGGTTTGTGTGGTGAGGGGGAGAGGTATATATAGGGCTAATAAAATATAAAATGTATGACCAAACCACAACTAGAAGTATCATTGGTTAACAAGATGATCCTTCATCAGTTTCCCTAACTAGTTTTTACATTGGTTTTCCATCTATTTCCTTGTCAATCCACATATGTAGCTCCTTCATCAATTGAGGGAACTAGATGGCTCATATGTTGGGAAATGACATTTCTCATCATTCTCCAAACCTTGAGTCTTCATTAGTTGGTATCCTGAGGGCCTTCATCGATCATTATAACAAGCTCCCTAATCAGTGGAGAGGGTCCTACCTACCCATTGGTCATTGAGTCCAAAACTCTCATCATTTCATGAGGTCCACAAAATCCATCAGTTGTTGAGGTTAAGATTCTCATCAGTTGAGAGGTCCATGGACTATTACTCAGCCACCACAACCACAACACCTAGATAAGATTAGGGTAGAGAAGCATGGTGTTTGAAACATATCCAAACCAAGTAAAACTAAGAAACATTATTAAGAATAACATGTGTAAAATAATATGTATATAAATTGAAATTGGTCTTCATAAGAGAACTCACTTCAATCTCCGAAAGGATAAAAGACAACTACGTGTAAGGTGCCAATTTTTTTATGATTTACAATTTTTGTATGTTACTTATCCACATTACTCATCTTTCAAAATGTGATGTCATCTTGTTATTTGCATTATCTATTAGTTATTATAGTATGAATATTACAATTATATAGCATGTTTGCAAGGAACTAAGTTTATCATATATTTAAATATATGGTTAAGACAATATTTGTTTAGAAATATATAATAGTAATATTGAATCTAAATTCTATTTGCCTTTTCTCTTCTTCCTATCTAAGTCATTCTCACTATATTACTTGCCCTAATCAGATTACATTATTACTTGTTTTCCTTAATCAAGGATTTATAGTGCAATTATTGGTATGAGTGTTACATTCTCACTCAACACTTGTTCCCCTGGTAGATCTCATTCCAAATTTGAACTATTAATTCATTAAAACATTAATTTCATGAAAAGTTTAATATTAAAATAACTAATATCTTTACATGTACCAAAGAGGGTTTATATATAACTCATTACTCCTTTAACTTTAATTTCTCTCAATCATTAAATAATGTCAAGGAAATAAACAAATGAACATCACATTTAAATTATTTCAATCTTAGTTTGTAGGTTCGATCATTGTAAACATCCACAATGCATTGTTGGGATCCATTTCAATACAATAGATATTAGATATGATGTTTCATAAAATTTTAATCATTCCCAATGACGGTATTAATATCCTATTTACAATTTCAAATTCTATAAGTATCCTTAATTTGTATGACTGTGAATGTACTCATTATAGGGTGTTTCGACACATCAAAAAATCACTATATCCCAAAAATGTATACAACCCGCATGCATAAGACTTTCGTTTAACTTACTTGAGGGAACTTTTAAGGGTCAATTAGTTTTATTTTTCTACTAGATATAAATTATGTATATTGTAGATAAATGAATCATCATATAATGACTAAAATTAAATCATTAAATCCATATATGGATTTTCTTGACTTTTTATTCGTTTGTAATTCATTTTTCATATATTATCTCATATATAGTTTAGTAACATACATTATGGTACAATACCTCTATTCAATTGCAATATAGTACATCTTTCTACTTAATATTATTGAGCATTAATCAGTCTCATTTTATTCAACATAAGTTACACCCACTCAAACTAAATAAATTATATACAATAATGAGTAAAAGTCATTTATTACTATATTTGTTCATTTTTTTATCTTAATTCAACTTAATCCACTTGTGCTTTCACGTTTATTATCACAAATCCTACATCTTCCATCTATATTATGTTAGAAACATTGTATTCATTACAAAAATATATTATCTATTCTTCATAAGAAACATTCAAACATGAGAAATAAGGATGCCAGGGATACAACCAATTATGTTATAGAATGTACCCACATATAACTAATTATTAGATAGTTGAATAGTGAAAACTTACTTATATGTTGGTTTTCTCACTTCTAGTCCTAAACCAATGGAAACTTTTGAAACAAGATCATTAGGATGATAGGGATAAAACTAGTCCTGATACCCACTTTCTTTTTAGGTGATCACCACAAAATATTAGTTTTTTTAAATTTAAAAGGGGTACTTTTATGTTAAAATGTTGGTTCTTCATTTTGATACCCAACTAGGAGTTCTAGGCATACACAAAACTTTCTTAGTTCACATGATCATTTCCTTTTCTTGACAACATTATTATTCTTGATATCCTTATTGAATATTTTATGATAATTGTAACTATCTTAAATTAGACAAATACATGATTCACTATTACACTTAAATTCATCGATTTGAAACAAGTTGTTTGTATTTTAGTTTAGATTATGTTTCTTAATGCATAAACTTTCCATGAAGGGTCATCTTGTATAAAACACAAAAATGCATGTGATTTTCATCTTAAAGAATAACTTGAAGTTTTAGGTGGAAGGTATTCTTGAATTATAGTATAATATAATTACCGAATCTTGTGAAATCCTTATGCATCTACAAAAGAAATTGTTCGATAAGCCCAACAACTACTAGTTGCAACAATTATAGTGTGATTACTAATAATATAAGTGTAAGCTACCAGTAACAACTTAAAAAAAGAACTTTTGACATCAAAGTAATTGTACTCGTATGTTTATCACCTATAGAACAAAAGGTATACTCTATGAGGTCATACATACCATATTAATTATAATATATGTTTTAATAAGGAGAAATGCAACATACATATTGCACAATTAGAACTCTTCATTTCTTCCAATTCTAATGTCCCCAACCATCTCTCATCAATAGAGTTGGTCATCTTTTTCCATGTTAATTTGTAAACGAAGAGATTTCAATGGTATAACATATTTTAGTATAGAAGTATATCTAGAATAAGAAGAAGAGATATCATTAAAAGGCAAAAGAAAGAATAGAAAAAGGGTGTAAATATGTTAATGTATGAAGCATATAATAACATTTGTATGCCTATGGCCATTGAAAGATATAATATTGATAACAACTGAGATTTTTCTTCACCAAAAAAACAACTGAGATTTTTGTCTTCATAGTATTATGTTAAATTGGAACATTAATATCAATATATATTAAAAAATGAAAACCATAATTAATAAGATTTAGATCCAAATACATATGGACATTACAATATTTCACCAAGATTTGTAGAATCTACATTATTGCCAAAATGAAACGATGGTAAAAGCAATTATGAGGAAAAAAATTGTTGGGAGTCAAATTTGTTTATTATAAGAATGGTTATTTGATGCGAAGACTAATAAAAATAGGTCACAATTAATGAAATTTTGTTAGTAAAAGCAAAAGGAATGTACCATGAATATATTTGAATATCTATAATGAGTAAGAACTTGGAGGCGACCGATTCATTATCTTTGAGGAAGAAAATGATACAAATGCAAACATATCAAGAAGTATCAAGGAAGGAATGTAATATTCTTTTGTGAAAACCTCTAGAAAATATGTCTTATTCATACTTCTCTCTATTGTAGTAAAAAATAAGTTAAACTTAATATAAATGTCAAGAGATAGCCACTGTGGCTTCTCCTTTAGAAAAAAAGTAGGATGAGATGGAGTACATGGAGTGTTTTGTAATTGCATCAGCTACTTCTTTGTAGCTATGCAGAATAAATGAAATGCATAGGTTGCTAGTTTCTTTCATAAGTTTTAGGAACCACTTGTGGTGGGCTTCCAACTTGCTCATTTTAAGTTGATGCCATGTGAGCACATCTACGAATGAGTAAGAATCTGAGTAAATTGTCATGTTGTACCATGTTTGTTCTCTGTCGATGCAAATCCCATGGAGGATGGCGACAACCTTAGACTCTAGTGCACAAGAAGGTACATTAGATTGCCCTTTCCCATGATACATTGGATAGAGGAGTCAATAGAGTGTATCCCCATACCCATAATGAGGGAGTACCCTTGAAACGTTGCATCAACAAATAGGAAGACATTCATCGAATGGTACATTGCTTGACTTGGTGAGCATTATAACACATTTTCTTGCAGAGTTTCTTCAGGAGAGTGATGATGGTTTGAGTCCACTCCTTGATGAAGGAATTAAGTATTGACGTGATTTTTGTTTGCTGACATGAGTTATCTCATTGCCGTAATTTCATAGAGACCAAAAAGCTACTACATAGAGGATTCTATGGTATGAATCAAAAGATGGGTTGGTGATTGAGTTGATTTAGGCCTCCTCTTACACATTAAAGAAGTTGTTTTCCATTTTAAGTGTGTCCCAAACCAATCTAATAGTTGTGTAATACATCAGGAAATATAGAAGCCTGTCTTGGAAGTTATCAGAGATAGGACATGTATCATATTGCATGATATGCATTCGTGTCCAAATTTAGTTTTTGAGGAGTGCATAATGCTTGATCAGTCAATGAAAAATCTTATGTCTTTGTGGATGTTGAAAGACTAGAGTTTCGTCCATTGTAAATTGTTATGTGTAGTCAATTAGGTTGAAGAGTAGGTTGAGTGTGCAATGAGAGTGCCTACAGATTCAAAGGGCCAACACCATCTATCATCTACCTCCTAGTTTTTAGTAGGGGGTTTGTTTTTTATTGGGTTCCAAGATTGAAGTGGGAGATAAACTTTGATGAAACTCTAGTCCCAACCAGTGCAACCATGCACCGTTGAATTCAAGTAGAGCTCATAAAGACCCTGAGAAATAGATGTATCCAAGTCAATTGCAAGATGGACTTATCAAGAATCCACTTATCATGCCAAGTGTTTGTTTGGTATCCTGAATTAATCTTTTTGCAACTAGAAGTTTGGTTGCAACTCAAATATCTCTTTATAATCGCCCATTCAAAAGAGTAGGGGTGCTTGGTAATCTGGCCATGTTGCATGCATTTCTCCTTCATGATTTGTAATATCCTTGGATTTCATGCCTTGGATAAAATGATCTTAAAAGGAATGGTTGGACTACCCATATCACCCAGGTGAACCTCCTTATTTTAGATCCCATCACTAAAGAACTTTCTAGTTAAGCATGCCCAACCTAGACTAGTACTAGGATGCGTGACCATTCGAGAAGCTAATACTGACTTGTGCATGAGTGAGGACAAAGCACACAACTAAGGCTGATGGTGGTGTATGGTACTAGCCGTCATTCCTTAAACTCTACTGGAGCCTTGGACATTTGCCCAGAGTGTTTACAAATGGTATCTGAGCTATAACCCCTTCACTAGGTGAGACCCACATGGGTATGTTGCATGATAGTCTCAAGTCATGTGGTCCATGCATGTTTCAAAGGATTGTCCATGGTGATGTATCCATTCTTGTGCTAATAGTATGTGATTATGAGCTGGGTGTCTATGGACCATTCAATTTTGCAATTGAAATGGGAAAATATTATGAGGTTGTATAATTGAGCCTTGATGAGGATGTCAAGAGTCTTAGTTGGGGAGATTATATCGGCCCCATAAAATTATCTTAAAAGGAATTATTGGACTACCCATATCACTAAGGTGCACCTCCCTTTTAGGGATCCCATCACTAATGAACTTTATATTTAAGTGTGTTGAGCCCAAAGTAATATTAGGATGGGTGACCAATTAATAAGTTGATCTGGGCTTGTGCATGAGTGATGACAAAGTGTACAGTTAAGGCTAGTGGTGGTCTACGAGCCATTCGTCATTCCTGAAACTCAACTAGACCCGTTGGGTAGTGGGCCAGGGTGTTTATATAATTCTAACCTAGAGAGAGGACGGTTTGTTAAGAAATTGTGAAACATTCTTAATGAACACACATGTTGTTATCATTAGCTTATTTGATCCCAAGTCATCCATTGTTTTGGTTAAAGTAATCTTATGCTAGGATATTAGAGAAAGATAACACTGCTCTCTACCTATAAACTAGATAATGTCTCAGATGTGATTATAAATATCATCACACAAAGATGGAGATATCTTGATTGTTTGTATGGTGTAGACAGGAATAATCTGGAGGCATGACAAAGCAAAAGTGATATGATCAGTAAGTGAAATATGATGTGTAGACAAGCTACTCATCCTTTCTTAAATAGACTCAATAATTATGGTGTGGGGTCCTTTTTTAAGAAGATGTTAATGAACTAGGACACCGAGGTACCACCCCAGATCATTAGGACTAGGGCTGCCAAGGCATCTGGAAAACCTTAGTTTCTAAAGGTAGTGGTTTTTGGTGAGAAGAAGCATCTGAACTTGACATTGGATATCATTTGCTTAAACACTACAAAAAAGTTGGCTAGGAATATATTGATGATGTTATCTTGCATGGTGGAAACTCATGTCGTAAGGGAATGTCATTGCCTAACAAAAAATGCATGAGAGGGGTTCCCTTGTGAGATAGTATTATGGTTGTCAGAGGCCATCGGCTGTAGACTTCGAAATTTCTTGGCTGAGTCTTTCCACAAAAAGGACAAAGAGATAGGGTCTCAAAGCATCACCCTGAAGGGTGCATTGTGTGGCATTAAAGGTTCCTGGTGACTTCCTTCCTAGAGGATAAAGGTGTGTCCAAAGGAAAACTTTTGTATAATTAGTACTATGAGCTTGCTTGGTAAACCAACCTTATTTAGTGTATCTAGGATGAAAGACCACTAGATTTTGCTGAATTGTTTTGAGATATCTACCTTGATGATAACCCACATCTTGCATGTTTATTTGTTTTTCATGGAATGGATGACTTACTGGGCAAGGAGTATGTTATCACTAATGTTGTGCCTGGGTATGGGCCTAAATTGGTTCACTGAGATCTAATAGTTAAGCGTGGATTTAATCCTTTCCATAATACTTTTAGAGATATGTTTAAAACAACAGTTATTAAGTGATATGGGCCTTAGGTCACTACATCATAGTGGTTGTGTAATCTTAGGTATTAGAAGCATTTAGGAATAATTTATATGCGGAATGATGGTGCTGCTTTGGAACAAATCACTAATTATATGTCTAACTGAGTGCCCAACATGCTGCCAGTTAGTCTAAATGAGTTCATTATGAACTCCATCTAGTTCTGGAGCCTTTATATAGGACATATGGAAGGAAACTCGTTGAATTTCTTCAGTCACATGTGCATGTTGGAGCATATGCACCTACGGAATGCCGAGGAAATCACCAATATAAGCAAATGATGTTTGTTGGAGGCAAAGTGTGCAATATCAGGGTAGTGAGCAGGTCTTTGGTTTAGGGGTTCACATGCTCCTAGAGTACTATGGTAGAAGTGATCCACTCCCTTCTCACATCTAATAGTTTAAATATCTTGTTGTGGTTTCTTCTCATTTTAACATAGGAGTGAACAAAACTTGTTATTTCCATCACTATGCTGGAGCCAATTTATGTTTACCTTTTATTTCCAGTCAGCCTCCTCATGTCTCAATATAGAGTATATTGCTTATGTATGTTTATTGAAAAGAGCTTGTTAGAATAACTTGCATGTTTATTAAAAGAAGCTCATTAGAAAGACATAAAGGTGGAGTAGTATGTACCTAACAGTCATAAAGGATCTTGAGGATAGTGTTGTTAAGTTTGTGTTGAATTTTTAGGCATTTACCCTCCCATTTAGTGGAGGGTGTGTTAAACTTGGCCAAGGCTTCACAAAATGTTGGTTTGCATTACAAGAGGGTAGTAGCTCAGACTTGAGTTGCAGAATTATGCTCTAGCTTATCCTTGTGTGAAAGTGCTTATAACATTGCATGTTTACGCCTTTTGTAGAGATGAGAATGGTGTTGTGATCATTATGGATATGTGGGAAAATAGTGATTGTCATACCTTCTTTGATCTTAAGCCATTTTTCACTGGAAATGATGTGGTCCATGTTCTCGTATCGTTGTCCTCTTTTAAAGGTGAAGAAGTGTCCAACATACTTCATTTTGGTGAGTCTAGTAGAGAGGAGTGATTTAAACTTGAAACTTTATCATCTATCAAAGACCTTCTCACCTTGCATCTTTGAGATATCAAGTATGGTATTGAAATCCCCTACAATCACACAATTCTAGGAATTGTATGTGAAAAATCAAGCAGTCTTACCAAAGGAGGTTCCTCCTCTACTAGATAGGGCTACCATAAACTATGGTGAGGCACCAATTATTGTGAGACACCAAGCCCCATTGACACAAAAGTGAATGAACTATTTGTAATTGTAAAGAATTTGAAGATTACATCTATAGTTGTCCCAGAGTAGCCAAATACCACTTGAGAATCCTAAAGTTTAATCTCTATGTGATGAAGTGTACATGAGCTTCCTGATAATGTTGAATGCCTTAGTGCCACTACACCTGTGTTCAACAATGGCAAGAACGTAAAGTTCTATATTCATTTTCATTCTTTGAGAAGACTGATTTTATCCTTAAAGTAGGCTCCTTGGATATTTCAACAAATGAGATTCATTATTAAGAAAATGGGGGGATCAGGCATAATGCAATGTTATATATTTCATTAAAAATATAAACACATGCATTTTTCATTTCTCGTGTATGATAGATAAATCAAAGTTAAATTTTATTAGAAAAAAATAAATTATTATAGTATATTACTTATACACTACTCCCTACCACCAAGGGTGACATTATAATAAGTAAAAGGTACAAAAACCTATACAAACAACTGATAGAGGGAAACATGACCATCCTAAGCTATCTTTCAAGTCCAATGTGTGAGATCACATTCTACCTAAAGAACCCTTCCCTAAATAACCTACATCTGGGTATATTGGGAACATAAAGTATTGTTGTGTGCATTTCACATCAATTTCTTATATGTTTCCACACACAAATTGAGTTCATTTTGTTTCCATTTAGCCTCTATTCATATTCTTCTTGCCACTTTTTATTATTTTGCTTATCGCATGATCTGTATTGCAGATATGCTTAAAAAGGGTCAAATTAGAGATAGACCAACTCAACTCTGACATCATTGGAGTCTCTCCACACTTTGCAGACAATTCAGAATCTTATATCTACTGAAACAGCATCGCACATAGTGTGTCTGAATTAAGACATGGTGTGCACGATCCTAGTTAGCCATGCATCCATGCAAAAGGGAAAAAGACATGTTGTGTCTCCTTTTGGAACACGACGTGTGCGATCCCAGAAAGTGCCAAACTGGAAAACATTGTGTGTTCACCATAGACACGACATGTATCTGGGATGCCAAAGTTGACTGGATCAACTATCAGAGACCGGAACACGACGTGTCCGAAGGAAGACACGTCGTGTCTCTATCAGTTTCAGCAAATCTGAAAAATGATGTCTCTCATTTTTAAAGCGAGAACCAACTAAGGGAGTAGTTATCAATGGTCATATTTTGAATGCCTTTAGTCCAAGAGGAGGTCTAGAGCAAAGGAGGGTGATTTTGGGTGGAAGAAGGTAGTTTCTTGCCAAAGAACCTCCATTCTTATTCTTTTCTTCTCCATTTTCTTCTCTGAAGGTGCAACATAACTTCTTCTCTCCACCAAGCTTTTTGGGAGGGAAGTTTATTCAGTTTGGAGTAAATTTAGGAGTGGAATTTTGTCCCCAAGCTGGAATTCTACTCTTGTTGGGTTACAACTCTAGTTCTCTTAGTTTTTCCTTCTCTAAACCATGTTAAACACTAAAAATGATGTATCATTTCTATTGTACATCATCATAGATGAGTAGTCTCTTTTTCTTGGGCATGGGAGAGTAACTCCCATGTCATAACATATATGGAACATGGTAATTTCGTACTAAATGCTAAATGCTTGCTTTTCTACATTTTGAGTATCGATTTCTTGCTTCTTGTACTATGTATGCATGTTTTATGCTTTCTTGATTGATCTGAGAAAATAAGTAGGAGAGTAAGGAGGTACTCCCTAGGCAACTCCTTCTTTGCCACAAGAGTGGAAATTATGGAGTTGAGGAGTAGGTTTGTGATCCCAAACAAAATACATACACGAGAGTGTTGTATTGAGTTAAGATTGTTGTATTTGTGTCGAGAGGTGAAGTATAACATACATCTCTCCTTTAACAAGTGTTTAATATGTTTAAATTTTGTGTTTCTACTTCATGTTATGATGTGCTGGTGAAATTCTAAGTCCAAGACTATTTTAAATCTGAAATCAAACCCTTTTAAGTAATCCTTTTACTATTTAGTCTAATTATGAAATTTTTGTTTAATTAACCAAATCTTTCTTTGAAAAAGGTTTAGATTGTTGAAACTTAGCACTCTTGTTCTTAATTGATTGCTAAAGCTCCTTGTGTTTGATCTTGACTACAACTACTCCCGTATACTTGTGGGAATTGGCTAGTTGAGTAAACGATCATTTATATGATTGAAACTCATTAGTGTAATAACCGAACAAGTTTTTGGCATTGTGGCTGGGGAGCTACAGTTAATCTAATTAGAGTAAAAAGTGCTGACTAGTATTCGAGACTAGATCACCACTTCCATTTTCAAATTTTCATATACCTTTTAGTTATGTTCTCATTATCTCTTGCTTCTTTTTTGGTTGTATGTGTCGCTCGTAGAGGGGTCTTCAACCATCTACATTTCTAGATCCTGAAATTGTGTGCACTCTTTCAAGCTTAAGAAGGGAAAGAAGAAAAGAGCAACCACTGCTAGAGGGTGTTCCATCATCACTATCACCAGCTTATTCAAATTTTGAAGAAGCCAAACAAGAAGATCCAACCTTAGAGGATGACCGTCCTTTGAAAGACTTCACCATGATGTTTCCACAAACACGTGTGGAGCCATTGATCTACCTGCAATGGAAGCAAACAACTTCTCTATTGCTCCTTCAATGATGTTGATGATCCAGCAAAACTATTTTTGGGGTACCGTTAAAGAAGATCCAAATATTCATATAGTTGAATTCTTAGAGTACATGAACGCTTTTAAAATCAATGATGTATCCCCTAATGGCATAAGGCTACTTCTGTTCCCTTTCACTGAGAGATAGAGCCAAGGCATGGCTTTTATCTCTCCCTAAGAAGTCCATCAAAAGCTGGGATCAACTTTTAAATGCTTTCCTTGCAAATTATTTTTCACCCATCAAAACAACCCAACTTAGGAGCCAACTCACAAACTTTTCTCAATCAGATGGAGAGACTTTGTATGACATACGGGAGCAGTTCAAGGACCTGCAATGCCTTTTCCCTCACCATGGATTGACAAATTTGTTGCTACTTCAAACATTTTACAATGGACTGTTCTACAACACCCGTATGACATTGGATGCTGTAGCTAATGGAGCTTTAATGAATAAGTCTTACAGGGAGGCTTATGATATCATTGAAGATATAACACTCAACCACTTCCAATGGGGGTCGAATAGAAAAGCACAATCATCTTCTACCTAGGGTTCTTCAACCGGAAAAAGGAGGAAAGCACAGTGTTGATGTAGTTAATTTGATTGCAGACAAGCTTGATGTCCTTACACAAAAGTTTGAGAAGATGACTACCATGCAAATCTACATGAATCATCATAGGTTATCACACCTTCTCCCCCTAGTTTCTTTAAATCACCAATAATAAGTTCAAGATAAACATCACTATCATTCCTAGGTTGTTTAGGGCTCGAGATCAACAATGACAATATAACATACTTATTTTTCATACACAAAGATTGTATATAACAATCATAATAGACCAATTTCTATGTTGGCTGCTCAATGTGCCAAATGGATTCATCCCATCATTACAAAGCCCAAGTCTTAGGTTCCTAACTTTTGAAATGATCAACACCAATAATAAGCTCCAGGGTGTAGTGATTTTGAATGGACATCCATGATCTATCCATTCTATGATCAAAGAGAAAACAAGTATTAGGGTTTAGAATCTACATGATTAGGATTTAGGGATTACAAATTAGGGTTTATTATTTAGGATTTAGGGATAAGGGTCTATAGATTAGGGTTTATGGTGTACAGATCGGGGTTTGTGATTTATATGATTTATATATTAGGGTTTAGGGTCGTGTAATGAATGTTTGTACCACCTATCTCATTCTTGAACACCTAATCTCACTAGTAAGTGTATAATCTGTATTTAGTTTTAAGAAAATTTTGGTAGCATGTCCCTATAGTTCTCCAAGTGCACCGATGTAGATGGCAAATATCCACCAACATATGTATTTAGATAAAAAATGGGGAAGTGTTAAAACATCTTGAAAGCTGAATATACATTATACACTTACATCCTAAGTGAGATTAAGTGTTCAAGAATAGTCCCATACTAGGCACTATCCAAGATTAATTTCTATCACTCCGTTGATGATCCATTATGATTGAATTCCATGAAAGATCCTAATGAGTAAATCTTGGGTAGATTTCTAGGCCAACAAATTACATGTGTGTTTTATTCCTATACCTATGATCATAGTTTCATCATTTATATCCTAAGTTTTATGTAAAACCATTTAATTCAATTCATTCTTCCATTTGGGTTATTTAATCAAGAGAGAAAGCAAGCAATATTAATTAATTAAGATAAACTAGTAATTGAACTAAAGAAACAAGCAAGAAATAAAGTAAGAAAATAACTAAACAAACATAAATTAAGAAACTAAGAAATAGCAACTTACTCTAATAAGAACTAATTATCATGAACAAGGAAACCATGCAAAGTAAACAAAGGCAATTACTAATTATCATGAACAAGGTAAGCAAGCTAGTAAAATAGGATTTGAATAAGAACATGGGGTAGTGCATTTTTAGAGGATATGTAAAAATCAACCTAGCCATTTGACTAGGTGTATATGGAAGAGCACACCTAGTCAGTTCTCTTACCTAGGACTAGGGGAAGTAAAGGTAGACAATGGCGTCCAAGCAGAGAGCTGAAGCTTCAAGAGGTGGGTCCAAGCAGAGAGCTTTGGCATTCAAGCTCCAGTCACAGTGGCATCCAACAACAACAATGACAGTGGCGGCGAGAAAAAACAACAATGGTAGTGAGCACATCAAGCTTAAAGAGACGTCCAAGCTCTAGTGGTGGGAACATCCAATAGCAGCAATGGTAGTGGCAGTGAGCATAGTAGCTCCTCAGACAGTAGCGGCAACAATATCCAATAGCTCACTTGATGGCCAACTCTAAAAGAGATCGTAGTGAGCAAACCACAGATGGAAGCGAACACAGAAGCTAGAGAACAAGAGTAGTGAAGCACTGGAGCATAGGAGTGGTGGAGCATAAATCACCAGAGCTAGGTATCAGGGGTGTAATGAAATAGAAAATGGGGGAAGAAAATTCTGTGGGTTGGTGTTAATTGGGACATAGTCATCAATTGTATAAAAAAACTGATAACTAACTAGTTTGACATAAGTTTTTAACATAGAATTGATACCTAACCTAGTGAGTGAAATGCTATTATCATCTTAAAAACCAATGCAAGAGGCCATTATCTGAATGAAAAAAACCAGCCTTAGTAATGGAAACAGTCGTCAGTTACATATATAAACCAAAGTCATACCTTGTGACTTACATGTTGCTTTCATCTAAAAAATTAATGCACAAGGACATTATCCGAATGAAAAAAATTGGCCTGAATATGGAGTGAGCCATTAGTTCCAGGACAACAGTGACACCTTACCTACTTACTTAGATGTCACTTTATGCTAAAAAACTGATCCTAGTGGCAATTATCCGAATAAAATAATTTGGGCTCACTATGGATTGATTCGTCGATTTTTGTATTAAAAACCAACACTAGATTGCAATTCTGAGTGAAATAAATTTCATAGGGATCTAGCACAAACACTGTAATCAACACAGATTGTGATATTTTTCACAGTTATCCCTATAAATAGATGTCAGTTTTTTTATACCAAAATAGACGCCTCAAATATTTTGGAGGAAAATTTTATTTTGTGCAATAATGGCTATCTTCATTTCCTTGGAAACTGACACCGATCTTAAATTTTTTGGAGACAAATATTTTCCATCAAAAAATTGTATTTTGTGGGTTATTTTAGAAGTTGGTTTCTTAGAAATCCAACTGATGTTAATGACAAATTGGTACCTATGTCGTTTCTTAATCAGTAGGACTTGAATTATGGTGACATTTGTGATAGGGAGCCGACATATTATGGTATCTAGTGTCAGTTTGTTTTGTGAAATTGACATCCAGAAAAGTGACATTAGAGGCCAAAAATATAGTAGTGGTTGACTACACTACAATTCTAATGGATGTAATAGTTTTTCTAGATGGTGTACCAATTGTTATAATTCATATAAAGCTCCTTAATTTATGAATATGTGTCACATGGATTTTTGGGAAATCTGTTAGAGTTTAGCTCAACTTTCCATCCATAGCCAAATAGTTAGTCAAAGAGGACCATATAGACACTAGAGGATCAATTGAGAGATTTTTTGCTTAGTTCTTTGGAGCTGGGATATCGAACCCAATTTGATTTAGTTTTCCTACAACATAATTATTAGAAAATCATAGACATGGTACCTAACTAGGTTTTGTATAAAAGGCATTGCAGATTGCCTCTTTGTTGGTTTGCGATAGGTGAATATTAATTGTTGGGTCTTAAGTTTCTATATTAGACAACTAAGAAGATCAAGGTTATCAAATAGTATAGGCAGAGGTTGCATGATAGGTAGAAATAATATGGATAGTAATGACCTATAGTATTTGGAGTTCCAAGTTGGAGACTATCTATATGTTAAATTATCCCCTTGGATGGGTGTTTCAAAGTTTGGAAATAGGGGTTAGTTGTCTCCTAGGTTTTTTTAGACCTTACCCTTTCACAACTCAAGTTGGAAAAATGGTTTACATATTTGATTTACATCTAGAGTTGAGTTGGTTTCATGACGCCTTTCATGTTTTCATGTCAAGGACAAAGACAATGCATCTTGTGGAAGTTCAATTGGATGATGACATCTTACATGTTGAAGGACCGGTGTTGGTCTTAGATAGGCATGTTTAAAATATGAGGAAGATGGATATATTTTAAGTGAAGTGTGTTGTGGTATCATCATGATGTATAATAAGTTGTATGGGTGTTAGAAGATTATATGAATAGAAAAATACCTATCTTTGTTTTTGTAGGATTTTGGGTGAAAATTCTGGTCCATTAAGGTAGTACAGTCCCTGACCTGGATTAATCCTTAAACATGCTTGCATTTATTAATTTAATGGGAAATTACCATAATACAATATTTATTTATGTTTTAAAATAAATTAATAAAGTTGAATCTCTAATTTGAGCTCTTTTCACCTTCCTTGCTCTACTTCCTATTTTGTGTACTTCATAATCTTGCTTGATTTGCATTGGTTTTAATATGGTTCCCACCCATTCCTTCTCTATCCTAATACTATCTAGGTGTTAGGGTTTTGGTTGTTAACTAATGAATGGTAGACCTCTCAACCAAAGAGAGTCTTGACCTCACCAAATGATAAAGTCAATTGACCTCATCAACTGGTAAGTGTCCCAGACAACAACTGATGGATAGGCAAGTCCCTCTAAATAGATGAGGGATATGGCTACAATCAATGATGAAGAACCTAAGGCCTTTAACCGAATAAGACTAAAGGTTAGGAAACTGACAAAAATCTAATTTTTCAACCAATGAGGGATCTAGTTCCGCAAATGATGAAAGAGTGAGCTATGTAGATCGAAAAGGTAATAGATGGATAATTGATGGAAAATTGGGTTAGGTTTACCAATGAAAGATCAACTTGTTGACCAATGAGACTAGTAGTAAATAGATTTTAGACCTTTAACACTTTCCTTAGCCCTATATATACATATCCCCCTCAACACCTAGCAAACCGTTTGACCCAAGGAGCTACTAATGAATGATATAGGGTTGTTGAAGATTAATGAGAAGCCTAGAAGAGTAAACAAAAGTCATTAGTTCAAAGAGAAACATGATAGATGAACTGATGTTGAGGGATTGCATGCATTTGTATGTGGTTGCATGTCTTCGACCAGGCTTCCTTAGAGTGGTACCAGGCTAGTTAACATAGTTCCTTGCTTCCACCACGTAAGATCTTTTCTCCTAAAATCTAATTCATTTTGTTCTTCTCTTGTTCTCTTCTCTTTTTTCCCTTGTTTGAGACCATGTCGTTTCATGGTGCATCCTTGATCATGTAGCTGAAGGATCTTTCTTTATATTCTTTCCCTAGTTCATGGAGGAATAAGCTTTCTTGAGGTTACTAGAGGGTCAGATTCAAATATTTTTTTTCTTAGATCATGGATTCTTTTTTGAACTTTGTGTTGACCTTTGTTGAGGCTCTTCATATAAACCTTGATGCATACTTCAGCCTAATTTATACATGTAAACCCTAATCCTACTCTATAACTGCCTAAAATGCTAACAAGATGATATTTTGTGGAGTGTTGTGAATAAGTAAAATGAAAACACGAATTTCAATGTTCCGATAATATTCTTAAAGTACTCCTTGATGTTACATTCATTTAAACATTCATCAGTTGAAATTTTTGAACATATGTTGAAGTGCCCTAAAAATGTCATCTTTATGGTAGGTTGATGTGACATAATGAGGAAATGAAACATATAATAGCTCTTGAAATGTTTAAGACTTTCTGAAAGGAAATGTAGATGCTACCTATCTGTTATTATGTGGAAAATTTGTTAGGAGCATATTCACCATCTAAAAGTGGTTCAAATCCACATAAAGGTTCTCTTTTATGTCTCTTTGGTACCATAATCTCATTACAAAAATTTCCAAATTCGCATGTTGTTTGGGTGTTGTTCTAGAGTGATTATAAGTCTTTCCCCTAATAGTTATTCTCTTGGAAATTCGTTCTAATCAGACTCTTTATTGTATGTCGTGAGATCCATCTTATGATGATTGTAATAGGGATACATTGTAAATTATTTGATTATTAAAAGGTTCTACTTATAATATTTGTTTTAGTATTGAAACAATGAATAATTGTAATCATATCCTAGTCATTTTTTGACTCGATTACATATGGTTTGGTTTGAGGAAGTAACATGAGATCATGTGCATATTTGAGAATATTTGTTCTTGTTATGTCTGTAGCCAGTTATTATTATGGATATTATAGGACAACAATAATACATAAGACTAGTGTGAATAGTTAGTCGTGACTATTCCTCTTTATTCTTGATCATTTGTATTAATTCATATACATGGTTACTTGTTAGAGGGAAAAATGTATGGGATAGACCCACTTTGAAATTGAAATATGGAATCCAAGTCATTGCAATCAGAGTCATATCTCAATCTGATAGTTGTGACTATTATCCTTAGACCCAAAGTTACTATAGACACCACTTGTTGTTGTGAGTACTATAACACCAGCCCAACATGACTCAAAATAGGGGTTGTTATAAATGTATTGACTGGGTGCACTGTGACATTCATAGATTATTGTCAAGTGTAGATGGAATTTGTTCCTACATTGGAGTCATATCCTTACCACTTGAAATGTGAGAGAATGAAATGTGTAGCCATGCACATGGGAGTAAATATATGGTATTGAGCTCACACAATCTCAATAATGTGCTCTATTTTAAGAAACATAGTTTGAATGTTAAAAAGAACAAAACTCCATGCCTCAATTTCATTTTGGATATTTGTGACAAAGGGATTATATGGTGATGGTAAAGTTGTCCACTTTACATGTTGAAGTTGTATATAACTTATTCTGATTACTTTGATGATAATGACATGTTTCTAGACAACTATCGTTTCTCATGAGGTTATGAACATCACTACCTATATAATTTCAAACTTATGTTGATAAACACATAAGGATGCATAAGGAAATTGAAGTTCATAATCAAACATATGATTAGAATTATTCAAAATGATGTACATGTTGATTTCTTATCCAACTGGTCAACTAGTAAAGCAATTTAATTGAATGGATGGTTTGAATCAACTAGTAGTTTGATTGCCAATTGATCAACTCATCACCAGTTTGGGAATCTAGCCTTTTGGTCAATGGATAACCTAGTGAATTGGTCATATTAAAACCAAGAAACAATGAGGAATTTATGGTCTGTTTGTTTTGGAGTAGAATTGGACCAATGAAATGGACCTCAACTGTCTAGTTAGTCATCTAGATCACCTAGTCGGTTGACTGGATGACAAAACCAGTCCCATTATTTTGATTTAATAACTCAATCAGGCAACTGGGTTTTAGGTAGTAATTTGAGTTTTATTCTATTTTGAGTTGTTATTAGGAGTGGGCATCCAATGGGGAGAAATACACATTGTGATACAATTTTTCTAAGAGTACATCCTCTTTGAGATTGAAAAACTCACCTCAAGGACAAAAACCTACAATAGCAGGAGAAGGAGAGTAATCGATGCCAACACATCGACATCTCTGAGTTTTGCATGCTCTTGGAGACAAATTAAGTGGGTGCTCCAAGAGTTCATGCATCTTTATGGAAAACATAGAGGCGAATGACCTTGACAGGATTCATGAGAAAAATCAGCATCTTCAATAAGATGGAAAGGTAACCCGACCTATGTAGCACGGATGGTTGAGCACGGTAGGTCCTCCCTGGGGGACCCGAGTTTGAACCTCCCGTTGCGCACAATATTTACCACCCTTGCAGTCATCTGGGATCTGGCATGTTCTTTGAGGGAGGGGGAGAGACTAATTGTTACACCCCGATCTCACAATTTCCTCAAATCATGAGATTAGGGCATAAGATAGGACTTATATGTAATACAAAGAACACCCTTAACTTTTTTTTTCTTTTCTTTACTTTTCTGTTAAAACTCTTGTTTCTTCGCATTGAACCACATAAATCATTTTAACAAGGAAATCTGAACATTTCTTGTACTAATCAGACTTTAATAGTAAAGATACATGTATAAACATTCATGATGTCTCTCACACCTTATGCACATAAAACTTGCTAATTAGCATACATATCAAAAGAGGAACAATATTACACATCGTAATTACAACTCTCTCTCTTATCTCTTACTGAGGACCTAGAGTGACAAGGACCGACTGACTCAACTAATCTTGTACTTAACTCTTGTAGCAGATCTACACTGATGCTCTGACCATCTTCAAGTCCACGCGGTTAACCCTAAAATGTTTGAGTAGAGGGGTGAGCCTACTCGCTCAGTGAATGAGTACTTCAAAGAAACAGTCTAAGGCACTAATGTGATTACAGATATAACTTTGAATAAACTTTATGAAATTTAACAACAATAAATACTACACTGAGCAGTTCTAAAACAATATAATTGAAATAACAAAGAATGTAAATATTGCATCTGAAGAATAACTACTAGAAGACTATGCTCTAGTCTTCCTTAACTCTTTCATTTATAAGGAACTCTGTGAACCTATATGATCATATTTTAGCTTATGCCCTGATCTTATGCAGTGTACTCTGCATAAGAGACTCGCAGTGCACTACGGCCACACCGTACAAGACTTAGCGACACACCCGGGAAATGTAAGTCTGACTGCCAACCCTGTTCTGCTACAGGACCACAGGCTCTCCGGCCTCAATGCACTACTCTGAGTGCTCTAGACTCCTCCTCTAACCTGAGCACACAGGCGGAGAGTCTCACTCGGTTACCACCGTGACTCCGCACAGTTCTTGTTGCAACACTGGCTCTCTGTCCTCGTGCCACCGTGACTCTGCACAGTTATTGTTGCAACACGAGTTTCACCCCTAAGAAGCAAACCTCTCAAAGGGGTTCTACGGTGTTCATGGCACCTAAGTCTAACATTAATATTATAGATACATGTAAAACAGAAATCATAACTCATTTTACATTTCTCAAAAGGCTCACACGACCTGCCATATCATATCATATAAAACATCTTAGCTCATGTATTCAATATATACCATGTCTCAGTAACATCACTTTCTAGGGCATGTCATATCTCCTCACCTGCAATTTACGAGATATGTATAGAAATATAAGAAGCCCTGCAGTATGTAGATATCAACTCAGATAGAACAAGCATATAAAGTTAAATGCACTAGAACATACAATTCAACAGTTAAGTATCACCACATCTCATATCGAGACCTTTCATGTCACCATAACATGATTCATTGAACACCCTATCCTTAGGGTTTCATTTGCCTTATTCATTCATCACATGCCAACACCCTACTCTTAGGGTTTCATTCGCCTCATTCACCTTTTCATTTACCTCATTCACTTGTCACATGGCTCTCATAAGGATTTCATAGGATATAAGCATTCACTAAATAAAGATTGTTTTCAACAAATCATATACAATAGATATATGTATGAAACCATGGAAATTGAACTAAATTTAGGTTTCCATGCTATTCACTGAGATATCATGCACCAAGGATAAAATTCAAATAAGGTAATCCATGAGGTACATCCTAACCACTTATAAGATTACTAGTCCTTTTCAATAAGGTTGAAACTCTAGAGATATCTCAATTAGGTTAAACCCTAATTACATCATATGGTATAAATCTGAAAAGCATTCTTACTAGGATGTGTTGTATATGTTTCTGATGTGAATCTACCATCAAACAGTCATTCAAATAGAGAAGGAATCCATATCATATCAATTTGCAACAACTTAAATTAAACGGATATTTCAGGGTTTAGAATCACATACCAAGCAATTAAGGATTTGGATGCTATAATCAAATTTCGTGCATTATACTGTTTAAAGGAAGAACCCACTCACCCCAAGGTGTGAAAACACCTCAAAACTGCAGCTCAACTCAGGGGATCTCGAACTCATATCAAATCCCTAGCAAATCTCCCAATTCTTCTTCCATTCAACTCGGAAACCTTGAAAATGAGGGATTATGAAGAAAGGGTGAGATAAGAGGGAATTTCGACATCATCTTGGATCAAATCAGAGCATGGATGGAATCTTGACATGAGAGAGAAGATTCACCATAAAAGTCTATGCAAAGGATCCAAACTTACTTGATTTCACCATTCCTCGGACCGCAAAACCCTAGGTCAACAATTCCTCCTCTTTCTCCACTCAAGCCCTAACTCTCCCTCTCTCTCTAGATTTTCGTTTCTCTGGGGTGGATGACGAATAATGAGAGCTGTGTGTGTGTGTGGTCAATCATATAAGTCAATTTGAGCTGCTTGGGTCAATTGCATATTGACCCAACACTCAACTTTTATTATATTGGCTGAATATTCAGTTACACAAAGTTACTGTAATTTGTTTATTGCAGAGATAAAACCTTCTCCAACAATTATGGGAATTTAACACGTTGTTTATAATTGATCTAAAAGCTTCAGTTAAAATTTGAGATCATTTGGAGTTGCCAATAAATAATTAAAAATAGAACAGTGCACTGCTATATTGCAGTCTGCAGCATATTCGGTCGAGTTTGTCCTGCACAGAACTCGACCGACACCCTCAATGTAGAGATCAAAAGTCATACAAAAATTATGACAATTTAACCGAGTGTCTACAACTGTGTTTTTCAACCACAGTTAATGTTTGAGATCAATTGGATATACCAATAAAAAGATAAAATTCAATTACCACACTGCTATATAAATCTGGAAATATGATCGGTCGAGTTTGAAACTCGACCGATAAACAGGCAGGACATTCTTCAAAAATTCTGATATTTACCAATGTTGTTCACATTTTATATATCCAAATCATATCCAAATTTGAAGTAAATCAGTGTTACACATAAAATACTAAAAATCATTTACTAAGACACTATACTTATCAAATTTTGTGTTCATGTATCATCAAAACCCTATTTTGGGCCGATTAGGGTTTATGCTTCTCAAACCCTAATTCTCAAGACAAAAGAACACTTAAACTTCTTATCATAGTTAAAACATCCTAATTGTGTTATCGTCATTAATTAGATTTCAAGAATGATTATTCCAATTAATCTTTGCAATTGTCTAGGTAAACCCTAGTTTACCAATTAAGCTCAGATGGGGTCGTAACAACTCTCCCCCCCTTAGAATGTTTCGTCCTCGAAACATAAACCCACAAGAAAGATACATTCAAGGTTATTTTAAGCTTCTAAAGCCTTCCATGTCATTATGTTCTTGTATTTCATACCTGAATGTAGTTTTCAACATTAGATCTTTTAATTCTTTACTAAATCACAACATATTTCAAATAGTTCTCAATGATATCAAGCAAATTCTTTATGCCACAGTCAAACATAGAATGCAAAGATAAACCACCACGCTTTCGCTGCGCAACTCTGATACTCTGATACAACTATCTCAACTTATGCGGCTCAGAAAGTTCTATTGTTCTGTATCACCTTTAAGTGACAAAAACGAGTTCACCATGCTGTTTTAATCTTTAATAATGTGCTACTCAGATAGCAAAACAGTCTTGAATTAAAATACTAGATTCAACAATCAATTGCACAATACTAATCTTGGCATCCCCATTGGGTCATGGATGCATGAGGTGAAGCATTACCACCTCATTCCATACTATCCTGTTTCGATCTTGGGACCTGTGGGTTATGGGCCCACACACAATTCAAAGTGTAACCATCGTATTATATCATTTTTGGGTTTCAACCACAGTAATAAAGTAATCCACAATTGAATCAGTCATTCAAGCATTAATCATACTCAATTACCATCACTCAGTTAGATTAAAGCTAGGTATAACAAGCTACACCTCATTAGGGTTACTTGTCCAGACAATCTGATTATCATCCCTTTCTATTAATATGAGTGAATAAGTATGACTACCTTGTTCAGGGTATCTCTCCATGTGTTCTGACATCATCCAAACCGTATCACCATATCACAAATACACAATAGTAAGATGCATATCAGGTATGAATTACTACAACTATCATACGCCTTTAATTTGACATATAGCTTGCACAAATACACTGAAATCATATGTAGAACCAACTTACATACCTTAGTATGCCTTCAACAAAGCATACTTCTAAAAACGAGTTCACATATTACACAAATCTAGTGTTTTCCTTTATCTCTCTCCTCATTCTTTACTACTTATGTTTTGCTACCTCTCCTTCTCATTTTGATCATATACAATAAACACCCCTAACATTAAAACATTCAAGGTAAGAATAGATTATTCATCATTCTTGCTATCACACAAGAATTTATTTCTTATCACACTTCATCGTAATGTATGTCACTATTACATTCACTAGATGACCCCACCAAGGTAGTTATGCATAGTATATGATTCATTTTCTCTTATCATTTCATTCCCACCTTACTCTCATTAAGGAATATATGAAAGAGAAGATGATTTTAAGACTTGGAATACTTGTATTCAAACATTCCCTTAATACATTCTCGTATGTAGATTTATTTAGTTATCAACAGAGATATTTGATTAATTAGAACTTTCTAGAATCTCACAACCTCTTTATTTTATAACTTCTCCATCAAATTTCAAACCCTATCTTACATTTCATAGTCCTCTTACCATATACTACTCTTTAACCCGTCATCTTTAATTCTAAATTTTTCTCTTATGACCATGTTGCTTATTCATATGTATGGTCATGTATACCATGTTGCACATATTTCCTCCTTTATCTTTATACTATTGCGAAGTTAACGTTCTAAATTAATAGTCCTTCTATTAGTTTTTCCTCATGTTGAATACATTACATATTCTTCATTTTTAAATCAAGTGGATCATGCATGGGTCAAACATAGTTTCTCTTTCAATCAAGTTTTCCCTCCTGAATATAGTCTACCCTTGTATGACTTATTCATTCATTAAACTGCACCTATGTTCTTTACATAGAAACTAGTTTGTTGTTCTAGTCTTATGAATTACACGTTCATACAATTCTCTTTACTTTTACTCTTTTGAAGACTCTTTACTTCTATGGACCTATTGAATGCTCAAATCTATTCTTCTACTTAGCCTTTGCTTTAGAGTTCATAAAAGCATTAAACTCAATTATATGATCCACTCTTCATGATCGATTCTTGCTATCTAGAACCATACATACATTTCACATATCTTTTCTATATTTCATATGTATAACTCATATAATATTAATCAATAAACTGATTATGAACCTTATATCATGTTCCTTTATTCCCAATAAGGGTTTCTCATATGAGGCCCCAAACTTGAACCTCAGATACCGGTTTCAACTGATTCTTAGTTGTTCTGATCTTGCCCATATGTTTCAATATCTTACTGTATGTACATTCTTACTCTGATGTGGGTCTAATTATTCAAATTCTATTCTTATAATACTATTGATAGGATTCATTAGATCCTAGTAACACATCCTGCCAGCCGGACCAGGCCAAACCTGAAGTCCTGAAGCCAAGAACTACAAGGGATTACTCAACTCCTATTCATCTCAGAAGTGTGGAAGAAAACTTATCCACTAACAAAATCTCATTCAAAGGTCAATTCTAGTCTACTTGTTACAAAGAATGAAATCAATAAATGCTACAACTACATAGTGTACAACAGATATGAAAGACCCATATTTCAAAGTATTGAATATTTCAATTCAAACATATAAGAGCATTTCTATACATTTCCAACAAAAACAACATTATGAAATGTAAGTTCTATCTCCTTTTACATTTATGCTCTTAATTCTTGTTTCTTTTCTCATTTTCTAACTCTAACATTTCTAGGGTTCCTCTCTAGCCCATTCTTCCACTGTATACCTGGCCAGGGTATACGTGAAAGAATAGATAGAGTAGCTTGTACTGGTTGATCCAAGTACTCAGATATCAGGCCAGGATATCCAAATACTCAAATCCCCAAAGCTAACATCAAACATCTCCTATCTGCCACACATAGGACTCTAACTTACTAACTTAATGGTCCTTGACAACTCACCCTAAGCTCTGATACCAAGCTGTTACACCCCGATCTCACAATTTCCTCAAATCATGAGATTAGGGCATAAGATAGGACTTATATGTAATACAAAGAACACCCTTAACTTTTTTTTTCTTTACTTTTTTGTTAAAACTCTTGTTTATTCACATTGAACCACATAAATCATTTTAACAAGGAAATCTGAACATTTCTTTTACTAATCAGACTTTAATAGTAAAGATACATGTATAAACATTCATGATGTCTCTCACACCTTATGCACATAAAACTTGCTAATTAGCATACATATCAAAAGAGGAACAATATTACACATCGTAATTACAACTCTCTCTCTTATCTCTTACTAAGGACCTAGAGTGACAAGGACCGACTGACTCAACTAATCTTGTACTTAACGCTTGTAGCAGATCTACACTGATGCTCTGACCATCTTCAAGTCCACGCGGTTAACCCTAAAATGTTTGAGTAGAGGGGTGAGCCTACTCGCTCAGTGAATGAGTACTTCAAAGAAACAGTCTAAGGCACTAATGTGATTACAGATATAACTTTGAATAAACGTTATGAAATTTAACAACAATAAATACTACACTGAGCAGTTCTAAAACAATATAATTGAAATAACAAAGCATGTAAATATTGCATCCAAAGAATAACTACTAGAAGACTATGCTCTAGTCTTCCTTAACTCTTTCATTTATAAGGAACTCTGTGAACCTATATGATCATATTTTAGCTTATGCCCTGATCTTATGCAGTGTACTCTGCATAAGAGACTCGCAGTGCACTACGGCCACACCGTACAAGACTTAGTGACACACCCGGGAAATGCTAAGTCTGACTGCCAGCCCTGTTCTGCTACAGGACCACAGGCTCTCCGGCCTCAATGCACTACTCTGAGTGCTCTAGACTCCTCCTCTAACCTGAGCACACAGGCGGAGAGTCTCACTGGGTTACCACCATGACTCCGCACGGTTCTTGTTGCAATAACCCCTATTTTCTCCAGTGCCACCGTGACTCCGCACAGTTCTTGTTGCAACACTGGCTCTCTGTCCTCGTGCCACCGTGACTCCGCACAGTTATTGTTGCAACACAAGTTTCACCCCTAAGAAGAAGACCTCTCAAAGGGGTTCTACGGTGTTCAGGGCACCTAAGTCTAACATTAATATTATAGATACATGTAAAACAGAAATCATAACTCATTTTACATTTCTCAAAAGGCTCAGACGGCCTGCCATATCATATCATATAAAACATCTTAGCTCATGTATTCAACATATACCATGTCTCAGTAACATCCCTTTCTAGGGCATGTCATATCTCATCACCTGCAATTTACGAGATATGTATAGAAATATAAGAAGCCCTGCAGTATGTAGATATCAACTCAAAGAGAACAAGCATATAAAGTTAAATGCACTAGAACATACAATTCAACAGTTAAGTATCACCACATCTCATATCAAGACCTTTAATGTCATCATAACATGATTCATTGAACACCCTATCCTTAGGGTTTCATTTTCCTTATTCATTCATCACATACCAACACCCTACTCTTAGGGTTTCATTCGCCTCATTCACCTTTTCATTTACCTCATTCACTTGTCACATGGCTCTCATAAGGATTTCATAGGATATAAGCATTCACTAAATAAAGATTGTTTTCAACAAATCATATACAATCGATATATGTATGAAACCATGGAAATTGAACTAAATTTAGGTTTCCATGCTATTCACTGAGATATCATGCACCAAGGATAAAATTCAAATAAGGTAATCCATGAGGTACATCCTAACCACTTATAAGATTACTAGTCCTTTTCAATAAGGTTGAAACTCTAGAGATATCTCAATTAGGTTAAACCCTAATTACATCATATGGTATAAATATGAAAAGCATTCTTACTAGGATGTGTTGTATATGTTTATGATGTGAATCTACCATCAAAGAGTCATTCAAACAGAGAAGGAATCCATATCATATCAATTTGCAACAACTTAAATTAAACGGACATTTCAGGGTTTAAAATCACATACCAAGCAATTCAGGATTTGGATGCTATAATCAAATTTCGTACATTATACTGTTTAAAGGAAGAACCCACTCACCCCAAGGTGTGAAAACACCTTAAAACTGCAGCTCAACTCAGGGGATCTCGAACTCATATCAAATCCCTAGCAAATCTCCCAATTCTTCTTCTATTCAACTCGGAAACCTTGAAAATGAGGGATTATGAAGAAAGGGTGAGAAAAGAGGGAATTTCGACAACATCTTGGATCAAATCAGAGCATGGACGGAATCTTGACATGAGAGAGAAGATTCACCATAAAAGTCTATGCAAAGGATCCAAACTTACTTGATTTCACCATTCCTCGGACCGCAAAACCCTAGGTCAGCAATTCCTCCTCTTTCCCCACTCAAGCCCTAACTCTCCCTCTCTCTCTAGATTATCATTTCTATGGGGTGGATGACGAAGAATGAGATCTGTGTGTGTGTGTGGTCGATCATATAAGTCAGTTTGAGCTGCTTGGGTCAATTGCATATTGACCCAACACTCAACTTTTATTATATTGGCTGAATATTCAGTTACACAAAGTTACTGTAATTCGTTTATTTCAGAGATCAAACATTCTCTAACAATTATGGGAATTTATCACTTTGTTTATAATTGATCGATAAAGCTTCAGTTAAAATTTGAGATCATTTGGAGTTACCAATAAATAATTAAAAATAGAACAATGCACTGCTATATTGCAGTCTGCAGCATATTCGGTCGAGTTTGTCCTGCACAGAACTCGACCGACACCCTCACTGTAGAGATCATAAGTTATCCAAAAATTATGCCAATTTAACATAGTGTCTAAAACTGTGTTTTTCAGGCACAGTTAAAGTTTGAGATCAATTGGATATACCAATAAAAAGATAAAATTCAATTACCACACTGCTATATAAATCTGGAAATATGATCGGTCGAGTTTGAAACTCGACTGATAAACAGGTCAGGACATTCTTCAAAAATTCTGATATTTACCAATGTTGTTCACTTTTTATATATCCAAATCATATCCAAATTTGAAGTAAATCAGTGTTACACATAAAATACTAAAAATCATTTACTGAGACACTATACTTATCAAATTTTGTGTTCATGTATCATCAAAACCCTATTTTGGGCCAATTAGGGTTTATGCTTCTCAAACCCTAATTCTCAAGACAAAAGAACACATAAACTTCTTATCATAGTTAAAACTTCCTAATTGTGTTATCGTTATTAATTAGATTTCAAGAATGATTATTCCAATTAATCTTTGCAATTGTCTAGGTAAACCCTAGTTTACCAATTAAGCTCAGATGGGGTCGTAACAACTCTCCCCCCCTTAGAATGTTTCGTCCTCGAAACATAAACCCACAAGAAAGATACATTCAAGGTTATTTTAAGCTTCTAAAGCGTTCCATGTCATTATATTCTTGTATTTCATACCTGAATGTAGTTTTCAACATTAGATCTTTTAATTCTTTACTAAATCACAACATATTTCAAATAGTTCTCAATGATATCAAGCAAATTCTTTATGCCACAGTCAAACATAGAATGCAAAGATAAACCACCACGCTTTCGCTGCGCAACTTTGATACTCTGATACAACTATCTCAACTTATGCGGCTCAGAAAGTTCTATTGTTCTGTATCACCTTTAAGTGACAAAAACGAGTTCACCATGCTGTTTTAAACTTTAATAATGTGCTACTCAGATAGCAAAACAGTCTTGAATTAAAATACTAGATTCAACAATCAATTGCACAATACTAATCTTGGCATCCCCATTGGGTCATGGATGCATGAGGTGAAGCATTACCACCTCATTCCATACTATCCTGTTTCGATCTTGGGACCTGTGGGTTATGGGCCCACACACAATTCAAAGTGTAACCATCGTATTATATCATTTTTGGGTTTCAACCACAGTAATAAAGTAATCCACAATTGTATCAGTCATTCAAGCATTAATCATACTCAATTACCATCACTCAGTTAGATTAATGCTAGGTATAACAAGCTACACCTCATTAGGGTTACTTGTCCAGACAATCTGATTATCATCTCTTTCTATTAATATGAGTGAATAAGTATGACTACCTTGTTCAGGGTATCTCTCCATGTGTTCTGACATCATCCAAACCGTATCACCATATCACAAATACACAATAGTAAGATGCATATCAGGTATGAATTACTACAACTATCATACGCCTTTAATTTGACATATAGCTTGCACAAATACACTGAAATCATATGTAGAACCAACTTACATACCTTAGTATGCCTTCAACAAAGCATACTTCTAAAAACGAGTTCACATATTACACAAAGCTAGTGTTTTCCTTTATCTCTCTCCTCATTCTTTACTACTTATGTTTTGCTACCTCTCCTTCTCATTTTGATCATATACAATAAACATCCCTAACATTAAAACATTCAAGGTAAGAATAGATTATTCATCATTCTTGCTATCACACAAGAATTTATTTCTTATCGCACTTCATCATAATGTATGTCACTATTACATTCACTAGATGACCCCACCAAGATAGTTATGCACCGTATATGATTCATTTTCTCTTATCATTTCATTCCCACCTTACTCTCATTAAGGAATATATGAAAGAGAAGATGATTTTAAGACTTGGAATACTTGTATTCAAACATTCCCTTAATACATTCTCGTATGTAGATTTATTTAGTTATCAACAGAGATATTTGATTAATTAGCACTTTCTTGAATCTCACAACCTCTTTATTTTATAACTTCTCCATCAAATTTCAAACCCTATCTTACGTTTCATAGTCCTCTTACCATATACTACTCTTTAACCCGTCATCTTTAATTCTAAATTTTTCTCTTATGACCATGTTGCTTATTCATATGTATGGTCATGTATACCATGTTGCACATATTTCCTCCTTTATCTTTATACTATTGCGAAGTTAACGTTCTAAATTAATAGTCCTTCTATTAGTTTTTCCTCATGTTGAATACATTACATATTCTTCATTTTTAAATCAAGTGGATCATGCATGGGTCAAACATAGTTTCTCTTTCAATCAAGTTTTCCCTCCTGAATATAGTCTACCCTTGTATGACTTATTCATTCGTTAAACTGCACCTATGTTCTTTACTTAGAAACTAGTTTGTTGTTCTAGTCTTATGAATTACACATTCATACAATTCTCTTTACTTTTACTCTTTTGAAGACTCTTTACTTCTATGGACCTATTGAATGCTCAACTCTATTCTTCTACTTAGCCTTTGCTTTAGAGTTCATAAAAGCATTAAACTCAATTATATGATCCATCCTTCATGATCGATTCTTGCTATCTAGAACCATACATACATTTCACATATCTTTTCTATATTTCATATGTATAGCTCATATAATATTAATCAATAAACTGATTATGAACCTTATATCATGTTCCTTTATTCCCAATAAGGGTTTCTCATATGAGGCCCCAAACTTGAACCTCAGATACCGGTTTCAACTGATTCTTAGTTGTTCTGATCTTGCCCATATGTTTCAACATCTTACTGTATGTACATTCTTACTCTGATGTGGGTCTAATTATTCAAATTCTATTCTTATAATACTATTGATAGGATTCATTAGATCCTAGTAACGCATCCTGCCAGCCGGACCAGGCCAAACCTGAAGTCATGAAGCCAAGAACTACAAGGGATTACTCAACTCCTATTCATCTCAGAAGTGTGGAAGAAGACTTATCCACTAACAAAAGCTCATTCAAAGGTCAATTCTAGTCTACTTGTTACAAAGAATGAAATCAATAAATGCTACAACTACATAGTGTACAACAGATATTAAAGACCCATATTTCAAAGTATTGAATATTTCAATTCAAACATATAAGAGCATTTCTATACATTTCCAACAAAAACAACATTATGAAATGTAAGTTCTATCTCCTTTTACATTTATGCTCTTAATTCTTGTTTCTTTTCTCGTTTTCTAACCCTAACATTTGTAGGGTTCCTCTCTAGCCCATTCTTCCACTGTATACCTGGCCAGGGTATACGTGAAAGAATAGACAGAGTAGCTTGTACTGGTTGATCCAAGTACTCAGATATCGGGCCAGGATATCCAAATACTCAAATCCCCAAAGCTAACATCAAACATCTCCTATCTGCCACACATAGGACTCTAACTTACTAACTTAATGGTCCTTGACAACTCACCCTAAGCTCTGATACCAAGCTGTTACACCCCGATCTCACAATTTCCTCAAATCATGAGATTAGGGCATAAGATAGGACTTATATGTAATACAAAGAACACCCTTAACTTTTTTTTCTTTTCTTTACTTTTCTGTTAAAACTCTTGTTTCTTCACATTGAACCACATAAATCATTTTAACAAGGAAATCTGAACATTTCTTTTACTAATCAGACTTTAATAGTAAAGATACATGTATAAACATTCATGATGTCTCTCACACCTTATGCACATAAAACTTGCTAATTAGCATACATATCAAAAGAGGAACAATATTACACATCGTAATTACAACTCTCTCTCTTATCTCTTACTGAGGACCTAGAGTGACAAGGACCGACTGACTCAACTAATCTTGTACTTAACTCTTGTAGCAAATCTACACTGATGCTCTGACCATCTTCAAGTCCACGCGGTTAACCCTAAAATGTTTGAGTAGAGGGGTGAGCCTACTCGCTCAATGAATGAGTACTTCAAAGAAACAGTCTAAGGCACTAATGTGATTACAGATATAACTTTGAATAAATGTTATGAAATTTAACAACAATAAATACTACACTGAGCAGTTCTAAAACAATATAATTGAAATAACAAAGAATGTAAATATTGCATCCAAAGAATAACTACTAGAAGACTATGCTCTAGTCTTCCTTAACTCTTTCATTTATAAGGAACTCTGTGAACCTATATGATCATATTTTAGCTTATGCCCTGATCTTATGCAGTGTACTCTGCATAAGAGACTCGCAGTGCACTACGGCCACACCGTACAAGACTTAGCGACACACCCGGGAAACGCTAAGTCTGACTGCCAGCCCTGTTCTGCTACAGGACCATAGGCTCTCCGGCCTCAATGCACTATTCTGAGTGCTCTAGACTCCTCCTCTAACCTGAGCACACAGGCGGAGAGTCTCACTGGGTTACCACCGTGACTCCGCACGGTTCTTGTTGCAATAACCCCTATTTTCTCCAGTGCCACCGTGACTCCGCACAGTTCTTGTTGCAACACTGGCTCTCTGTCCTCGTGCCACCATGACTCCGCACAGTTATTGTTGCAACACGAGTTTCACCCCTAAGAAGAAGACCTCTCAAAGGGGTTCTACGGTGTTCAGGGCAACTAAGTCTAACATTAATATTATAGATACATGTAAAACATAAATCATAACTCATTTTACATTTCTCAAAAGGCTCACACGGCCTGCCATATCATATCATATAAAACATCTTAGCTCATGTATTCAACATATACCATGTCTCAGTAACATCCCTTTCTAGGGCATGTCATATCTCATCACCTGCAATTTACGAGATATGTATAGAAATATAAGAAGCCCTGCAGTATGTAGATATCAACTCAGAGAGAACAAGCATATAAAGTTAAATGCACTAGAACATACAATTCAACAGTTAAGTATCACCACATCTCATATCGAGACCTTTCATGTCACCATAACATGATTCATTGAACACCCTATCCTTAGGGTTTCATTTGCCTTATTCATTCATCACATGCCAACACCCTACTCTTAGGGTTTCATTCGCCTCATTCACCTTTTCATTTACCTCATTCACTTGTCACATGGCTCTCATAAGGATTTCATAGGATATAAGCATTCACTAAATAAAGATTGTTTTCAACAAATCATATACAATCGATATATGTATGAAACCATGGAAATTGAACTAAATTTAGGTTTCCATGCTATTCACTGAGATATCATGCACCAAGGATAAAATTCAAATAAGGTAATCCATGAGGTACATCCTAACCACTTATAAGATTACTAGTCCTTTTCAATAAGGTTGAAACTCTAGAGATATCTCAATTAGGTTAAACCCTAATTACATCATATGGTATAAATCTAAAAAGCATTCTTACTAGGATGTGTTGTATATGTTTGTGATGTGAATCTACCATCAAAGAGTCATTCAAACAGAGAAGGAATCCATATCATATCAATTTGCAACAACTTAAATTAAACGGACATTTCAGGGTTTAGAATCACATACCAAGCAATTAAGGATTTGGATGCTATAATCAATCGTGCATTATACTGTTTAAAGGAAGAACCCACTCACCCCAAGGTGTGAAAACACCTCAAAACTGCAGCTCAACTCAGGGGATCTCGAACTCATATCAAATCCCTAGCAAATCTCCCAATTCTTCTTCTATTCAACTCGGAAATCTTGAAAATGAGGGATTATGAAGAAAGGGTGAGAAAAGAGGGAATTTCGACATCATCTTGGATCAAATCAGAGCATGGACGGAATCTTGACATGAGAGAGAAGATTCACCATAAAAGTATATGCAAAGGATCCAAACTTACTTGATTTCACCATTCCTCGGACCGCAAAACCCTAGGTCAGCAATTCCTCCTCTTTCTCCACTCAAGCCCTACCTCTATCTCTAGATTTTCGTTTCTCTGGGGTGGATGACGAAGAATGAGAGCTGTGTGTGTGTGTGGTCGATCATATAAGTCAATTTGAGCTGCTTGGGTCAATTGCATATTGACCCAACACTCAACTTTTATTATATTGGCTGAATATTCAGTTACACAAAGTTACTGTAATTCGTTTATTTCAGAGATCAAACCTTCTCCAACAGTTATGGTAATTTATCACGTTGTTTATAATTGATCTATAAAGCTTCAGTTAAAATTTTAGATCATTTGGAGTTACCAATAAATAATTAAAAATAGAACAGTGCACTGCTCTATTGCAGTCTGCAGCATATTCGGTCGAGTTTGTCCTGCACAGAACTCGACCGACACCCTCACTGTAGAGATCAAAAGTCATCCAAAAATTATGCCAATTTAAAAGAGTGTCTAAAACTGTATTTTTCAAGTACAGTTAAAGTTTGAGATCAATTGGATATACCAATAAAAAGATAAAATTCAATTACCACACTGCTATATAAGTCTGGAAATATGATCAGTCGAGTTTGAAACTCGACCGATAAACAGGTCAGGACATTCTTCAAAAATTCTGATATTTACCAATGTTGTTCACATTTTGTATATCCAAATCATATACAAATTTTAAGTAAATCAGAGTTACACATAAAATACTAAAAATCATTTACTGAGACACTATACTTATCAAATTTTGTGTTCATGTATCATCAAAACCCTATTTTGGGCCGATTAGGGTTTATGCTTCTCAAACCCTAATTCTCAAGACAAAAGAACACTTAAACTTCTTATCATAGTTAAAACATCCTAATTGTGTTATCGTCATTAATTAGATTTCAAGAATGATTATTCCAATTAATCTTTGCAATTGTCTAGGTAAACCCTAGTTTACCAATTAAGCTCAGATGGGGTCGTAACACTAATGTATCTCCTAGCTAAAAAAAAAGATGAAAAGGTTTCATTGTGACAAGAAGGCGGAAAGAATGACAATAATTTGGATCCAAAAGTGCAAGTTCTACTTTTACATAAGACATATCTAGTGGTTGGAAAACTAATGTGCTCCAAGTTATATTGATATCACTTCTATATCTTTAATATACCAATATTTTTATGGCTATGACAACTATGTTGGCTTTGGTTTTATCATGATATGTTAGTGTTTTTGTTGTTTCTCTCCACCAAAACCCTACATTGTCATAAGAGCTGAAGTTGTATGCCTTTAATGATGGTTTATGTTTTAAATCACCTAAACTTTGTTGGTTGTGAAATGTGTATCCATGTTAATGACCAACCATCATGCATGATATAATATATTTATATTACATAAACCAATGCAAAGTCATTTTGTGTGGTGGATGTGGATATGTCAATTACGTCTCTTTGGTGAATTCTTGTGATTTGAAACATGTAAGTTGTGGTTTTTATTGCAATCAAAATATTTAGCATGTACAATTTAGGTCTTGCATATAGAAGAGTTGCTGTATTGACGGAATCATGGACAATGGTGAAGAGAAGGATACGATTAGAAGACCAAAATAACAATAAAGGTCTTTGGAGGGTTTGTCATGAAGATGATGCAACAAATCCATCAATAATGGAAGAATGGATCAAATAGGGAATCCAATTAGTTGACTCACTTTCCAGTCGTCCCACCAGAAAACCCTAAAAATTGAAAATTTTGGGTTACATTAGATGTGAATCTCTTGGTTATTTTTAAACAACTCTTGTTAGATCAAGATGTTGTATTTGTTTCCATATCCAATTTTATTACTTATAGTGATTTTTGTAGTATATGATCCGTACAATAATGTATATGTAATTGTGATTATATACATATGATTATAACATCAATTGCCTCAACATAATATTAAAGTTTAAGATCTCTTCCATTTTTCAATTTATTGAAACTTGGGACAAGTGTATATAACATAAATACCAATAAGTTAAAACTAATGACTCAAATAAAACTAACCTATGGCACTATTGTATAGGGCACATAAATGAGAACACATTTCTAGACACTATAAAGATGTTTATCTAGATTCTTTTGATTTTGAATCAATGGAGACATGTGAATCTTTTTTATTAGGAATAATGAAGGAATCATCCTTTAGTGGTAATAGTGAGAGGGCAAGTGACATATAGAACTCATACATACTGATGTGTGTGGACCTTTTAGCATTAGTCATAGAGGTGTATATCAATACTTCGTCACATTTACTAATGACCTCAGTAGATATGGATATGTGTATATTATGAAACCCAAATAACTATCTTTTCAAAAGTTCAAGGAATTCACAGATGAAGTACAAAACAAAATTTGATATAATATTAAATAAATATGATCTGATCATGGTGGAGAATATCAAATCCAAGAGTTTGAGACCCTTCTGATTGATCATGGTATATTATTACAATTTACTCCACCTAGAACAATAAAACATAATGGTGTGTTAGAAGGAAGGAATAACACCCAGTTAGAAATGCTGCGATCACAGATGAGTTTAGCTAATCTTCTAACTTTCTTATGGGGACAAATGTTCAAACTATCATGCTTATTTTTAACTAAGAACCTCCCAAATCTGTTCAAAAGACACAATATGAGGTATGAATTGGGAAGTGTACCAGTTGTATTTTTATTAAAGTTTGGGGATGCGAGCTTATGTAAAGAAATGATTTTGTAATTTTTTTGAATCAAATTAGATATATGTTTCTTTGTTGAATACCCTAAGGAAATTACTACTTCCATATTCCATATGACAACAAAGTTTTTATTGATAAAACTATTATATTCCTTGAGAAGGAATTTATTCCCAAAGGAACCAATAGGAGAAAAATAGTTCTTTAAGAAGTTTGAGGCAAACAAGAAAACATATGGAGGTAATAGAGGAATAACTAGAATCACAAGATGAGGTCGAGTAGAGGCTAACATCTATAACTCAGATATCAAACAACCAATTTGGTTTCATGCCTGGTAGATCAACAACAAATGCTATTTTTCTGATAAGGAGGCTTATGGAGAAGTATAGGGAAAGAAAAAGAGATCTTCACATGGTTTTTATCGATTTGGAAATGGCTTATGATCGAGTATTCAGAGAAGTGTTGTGGATGGTTTTGAGGAAAAAGGGTGTGCCAATCTAATACATTGACTTGATTAAAGACATGTATGGTTTCTCTACTGCAAGTGTGAAGACTCCTGGAGGAGAGACACCAACATTTGCCATCATGGTTGGGGTACACCAAGGATCCACACTCTCATTCTGGTTATGGATGAGTTGACAAAGAATGTTCAACATACTGATTGACGAAACTAAAGATGGTTTGAATGATAAAGTTAAACTTTGGAGAAAGGCACTGGAATCAAATGGATTGATGATTAGTAGGAGAAAAACTGAGTATATGCATTGCAATTTCAGCCATTCTCGCAGTGTGAATGTTGGAGCCAAGTTAGATGGAGTAGACATATCGAAATGTGATAAATTTGGTTACTTGGGATCTATCATTCAAATAGATGGGGATGTCCAAAATGACGTTTTTCATAGGATCACTATAGTATGATTGAAATGGAGGAGTGCAACTGGAGTATTATGTGATCGAAAGATCCCTCTCAGACTAAAAAGACAGTTCTATAAAACTGCTATACGACCAGCCATGCTCTATGGGAGTGAATGTTGGGCGGTGAAGAAACAAGGACTCAACTAGATGAACGTGGCTGAAGTGCATATGTTGAGATGGATGTGTGAGAAGCAAGAAAATATCGCTTGAGAAATGATTATATCAGGAATAAAGTGGGGGTGGTGAGCATTGGGGACAAGTTGTATGAGGGCTGACTCAAATGGTATGGACATGTGTAACACATACCGACTAATGCACCTATACAAAGCAATACAATTGAGGCAAGAACAATTAATAGAAGAAGAGGAAGGACTAAATTAAAATGGGAAGAGCTTATAAAGAGAGATTTTAAGTCTGTACATCTCAACCAGGATATGGCCCATGATAGAGCTGAATGGAAAAGAAGGATCCATGTAGCCGACCCCAACATAGTTTGGATTAAGGCTTAGTTGATGATGATGATTATTATTATGACAAGATGAGGTGGATCCATAAGTTCCTCATGTAGCACAAGAACCTCTAAGGCATAATATGACACGTCTAGATCCAGAGAGATTTGGATTTATAAAAAATTGATGGTCATACATGATGAGAAAACAACCTACAATGAGGCCATAGAGGGACTTAAATCTAGTAAATGTCTTGAGATCATGGATAAGATATGGAATACATGTATGAACACAAAGTTGGTCTTTGGTGGATCAAATAATGGGGAAACATGATAGGGTCAAAAAGGGTCTTCAAGAAGAAGATTGCCATTAATAGTAGTGTACAAACATATAAAGAATGATTGGTTGTAAAATCTTTCATACAAGTTCAATATGTAGACTATGATGGAACCTTTTCACCAATTGCCATGGTTAAATCCATCAAGATCATGTTTTCCATTGCATCTTATCACAACTATGATATTTAGAAAATGGAAATAAAAAAAAATTCCTTAATGAGAATCTTCTAGAGTATGTGCATTTTACATAAACTAAAGGGTTTTCACTCCAAATAAAGTCAATAAAGTCTATAACCTAAAAAGGTCAATTTGAGGATTGAAGTGAGCATATAGAAGTTGTAATCTTCATTTTGATGAGATACTCAAAGAGTTGGGCTTCATTAAAAATAAGAATGAACCTTGTATGTGCAAGAAAAATAGTGAGAGTATAGCTATATTTCTCATATTATATTTGGATGACATATTAGTCATGACAATGAGATAACTACTATAAAATTGGTTGGTTGGGAAATAGCTTTCTCATGAAGGACATAGGAGAAGCATCATATATTCTAGGAATTTATATATAAAGATAGATATAAAAGGCTTCTTTGCTTAAGCCAGAGTACATGCATTGACAAGAGTCTGAAGAGACTCAACTATATATGATATACATATATATATATATGTATCTATATATATGTATATATATATGCATATATATATGTATATAGATATATATGTATATATGTATATATATGTATGTATATATGTATATAAATGTATATATATGTATATATATGTATATATATGTATATATATGTATATATATATGTATATATATACATACATATATATATATATATATATATATATATATATATATATATATATATATATATATATATATATATATATATATATATATATATATATGGCTATTTATTCATTACCCGCGCGGGTAGCCAGATTTTTGCTACCCGCTGGAGTAACTCGGGGTTAAAAGAGTAACTATATGGTACACTGGAGTAATTCTTCTAAATCAAAAGAGTAACTATATTGATATATAGAGTAACTTTGAGAGCAAAAGACTAGCTGTACAGAAAATATACAATCAGTAAATATATGGACGAGTTTTTTGATTTTGTGGGGCAAATGATATTATTTTTGAATCAATTTTTTTGGGGAGCTACATAAAATGCTCCTCTACAATTGCAAAAAAAATTAAGAAAAAATATCAGGAAGTTTGCGCAGGTAGCTGCCCACGCGGGTATTAAAGATGAGCCATATATATATATATATGTATGTATGTATGTATATGGATGTATTTGTTACCCATATGGGTAAGTAATTTTGGTTACAATGTGAGCATTCTTGTTACCAATTTTCACTTGTGGATATAGTTTGTGGGGGAGATTTTTTTATTCCATAAAGATTTTTACTATTTTCATAAAAGAAAATATGTAATTGACTTTGTTTTTACAAAATGAGTCTTTGTATTACAAATTCGGTCCTTTGGTTACAATTTGGATCCTTCCTATTACAAAATTGGATCTACATGCAACTAACCTTAGTTACCTGACTTGGGTAATGAGCTACCCGAGTCGGGTAACTAAGGTTAGTTACCCGTGGATCTAGTTTTGTAACAATAAGGCACCAAATGGTAATGAGGCAATTGGATTTGTAATATAGTGAATCATTTTGTAAAAGTCACATAAAATTTTATATTTGGTTGTTGAAAACATTAAAATGAAATTTCTGGAAAAAGTACTCCACTCAAAACTATAATGAGGAACACAATTGTAATTAAAACATTCAATTTGTAACCATTCGTTGGGTAACAAATATATGTTACTTAGCTGGGTAATGAATACATCCCCAATATATATATATATATATATATATATATATATATATTCAACATTCAAATATTTATACATATTAACTTGGATATTCATATAGATGATCTAAAACACACTACCATGACACCTTTGGTGAAATCACATCTATTTCCTTCATTAGACTTATGTGAACCACCCCTTAGTAGGTCTAACCATGGGTTCATCATATCTTATTGTTTCTTTATATGATACACATAGGCATAATATTGAATTGGCATTAAATAAACACTTAAGCAGTTTGTTATACAATTTCAATATTGAGAAACCATCAGATATCCTAGAAAATCAATAATTTATAGTGTTCATAAAATAACTACATACCTTCAATGAAGACATCATGAAATTATACTTATGGTGATTTAATTAGCATGCCCAAGAAATCAATCAATTGTAGATCCAAGTATGCAAGACAATATAAAATTATGCATAATATTAGGGTGTCATCATTTATCCATATGATAATAATTAGGGTTGAATCTATGGTTGAAGTGTAGGACTAATATTTTGGTTTGAATCTTTAAACCCTAATTTTCACATATATGGTTCATGTGATTTAGAAACCCTAGATGTACTCATTGTCATTCTAATATCTTGTGATCTAATTACTATTCATCAACATCATCTAATTACATATCCTAAGTTAAGGGTCATAACCTTTTTTTTGAAAATGATTGATCACTTACTAATACTTACTCAATAGAGTACAAAACAAATTGTTTACAAAAATTCCATGAAATACACATCATTCCTATAACAAAATTCATCTAATCAACAAAATAAATCACAAATAACTCAATAGAGTACAAAACAAATTATTTACAAAAATTCCATGATATACACATCATGCCTATAACAAAATACAACTAATCAACAAAATAAATCACACATTATATGAATTGAAAGACTATTTATCTATGTGTCACACATATGTTTGCCCAAATCCTAACTCCAAGTGACTATAAAGTCAATGGCGATAGGACCTATGCATCCATCCCTAGCATGGTATAATCAAGGTGTGGATGCAGAAGCGTAAAGCTTGGCATAAATGAATAGATAACACGATAAAGGCACCAATCATGATCTCAACAATCAACAAGATATATTAAGAAAGATTGTTTATTACAAGATTTCAATTACATATTCAATAGTACAATTTTGCAAGTTTAATCATGTACACTATGGATCTTACAATAAGTACACCTGTCATAGATCACCAAGTCCATAAACTTCTAGATGTCTCTAAACCTATAAAAATATGTGAAACAAGTCGGGTCAAGCACACAATGTGTTGAGTACAGGGAAAAATATACATATACTTAAACTTTGCATAATTTGAAAAGATTTGTGAAAGTAACGAACGAGAATAAAAAAGTTAAGTATTTAGAAAAGTGAGAGCATGTGTTTTATATCATTTTACTCCAATTATACTAACAACACCATATATCATAAGGCCTTTGACTACTTCCCATTGGAGGTGTCTATAAGGGTACTTAAGATTAGCTAACCCTTTTATCAACATGGTCAACCCTAACTTGACAAATCAAGTAGGATGCCCAACCTTTTGTCCTTACCCTGAGAATACAGGTAGGTGCAAAAGGTTTGGTATAATGGGGTTTCTATATTATGTTTGCAAGTTTTAAAATATCAAGTAAATTAGTAGAGTACTACATGGCAAGATTTGAGAAAGTAAAAAATCAAACATATGTATCACATTCAAGCAAGAAAGCCATATTCATATAAATATTAAAGTTAATACCTAATTCAGAGATTTCATATCCTATCATTGACTGTATAGATAAAAAGAAACCACCTGGTTAAGCACAAGATTACATACATACATTATATCCTCATCATTAACCTTAACTACTTCAATTATTAGGGTTTTGAGTCGATTTGGATTAAAGTGGCTTATTAGCACATTTGATGATACTTTACTAATTTAGGGTCCATCGTGAAGGTGAGTTTCAAGTTTCAAGTCATTTTGAGGTTCCATTCACTTTATGTGGTTGTTACAAGATTCAAATCAATTATGCACATCATAGGTCACAAGACTCATAATAGGGAAAGAAGGGATATAGTTCATCATTTCATGAGATCCAACCTTATGAGATGATTTAGATCAGTAGGAATAGGACATAAGAAGCATAAACAAAGTTGGTTGGATGTCCCCTAGGGTCTACATATCATTGTTCAAACTTGGTATCATCATATCAACATACATTCAAGAATCAACAAAGTTCATATGCCGTCAAGATTCAACATGTGATTTAGATAGAATATCTACATCCATGATATTATTATGGATAGAGTAATCCCTAATTGGAAAGAGAGTGAGATAAGGTTTAAGGGTCCACATAAGCATTAAGGCATAAGAGCCACAATTCAAGTCACATAGGTCACATTCGGCATACTAGGGTTTCAAACACCATAATAGAGCAAGAGTTTGGATCATAGGCATTAAAGTCACTACCCATCATAATATTACTTATATTAATGATCCCCAATATTCTTTGACATACAAAAGGGGTCATAGTGATACTTTAATTAAGGTATAACCATGCATCATCACAAGGGGTCACATTCATGTAATATGTAATCACCATAGAAAAGAGAATTGGGGATGATATTTAAAGTCATGAGGTGTAATATTGCTTATTGATATCAAAGTTGATTATCATTAGTCAACTTTAAGATGTCATATTATCATATTAGGGCACGACACATCATTATAGTCCGATGAAAGTAACTTATATGCAAAAAGTCACCAAGAATGCAAGAAAGGTGATTAGGGCTATCATTTGAATCAAAGAGGAAACAAGTTACTGATTTCATAACTAGAAGGGTAGAGTTGCATCAAAGTTTCATTCTTTAATCATAATCATGCATTAATCATGGTCAATGAAGGTTAAAGTTTGTAGTTTTGCAAAGTCAGGAGAATTATAAGTAGGTTTAGAGTATGAAAGTATGTTCATTGTGTAGGACTTGTCGATTTGATCAATTTGGTATATCAGATTGCTACTTTTGGCCAAGGGATTTGAGATTTATGCATTTTACATCATTTTCATCAAAAGACTATAGTTCGAAATAAGGAATTACCAAAATCATTTGATGCTTCATCCGCATCATTGATCTAAGATCTGGTGTTGTGATCGTCCCTCTCATGTGGGGTCACTCACATGGCAATGGGACTATGTGGCGCACACCCATTTGTCAACATCCCTCACCCTAGCGTCGATTGGCCACTAGAAGTTGGATCTGACTACACCCTAGTGATCACACGCCGCCATCCAACACTTTGTATCTCCATCCCTCTACACTCGCCTACTCATGTAAAGGCCACCTGGCCACGGTAGTGTGGTGTGGTGCTACTTGCCGGAGCACTTGGAGATGTCACGCAGGTCAACATCACCCACCAAAACCATGCCACCTGGCTCTGTCTCTCTACTACAAAGTTGTGTCTGGCTATAGTTTTAACTGAGAGGGGCTGGAAAAGAAAAGCCCAAAAGGGGCGCCACCACAGTAGGAATGTGAAGGAGGGGTGAGGAGAGAGCTAGGGTGAGAGGAAAGAGGAGAAAAGGATAAGGGAAATAAATGGGATGGTGAAAAAAAGAATCTATTGGCATTGTCAATTGCTCAAAAGGGGCTAAGACGTAGCGGTTTGGTTTCTTAGAATCATCTCTACAACAACGTACGGACCAAGGAAAGGGATGACCTTGGAGCCGTCAGATCAAGGGTAGAATCCATGGGTGAGGATCTGAGGGCTATGATTGGCTGAAAACAAACCATAGGATCATAAACTTGTCAAGGGAGGCACCCTACCAAACTGGGGTATGCTCCTAATGTTTGGCCCATTTAGGGTCAAAATCGCATTAAATCAATTAAAACAAGTTTAATTGAGTAAATCTTGAAGGGCCATAACATAGGCTGTGGAGGTACATTTGAGACATCCACCTTTACAAACCTAATTGAGTTCTCTACAACATGATATACATTAGAGAGCATTATACTCATATTGGATAGGTTTAATATATCTTGCAAGATGGTGATCATTGACTTATGAAACTTAGACAAAACTACAAATTGATGTCACACATGGTGAATTTGGTCACCGATGTGACCGAATTGGAGTATCATCACATTCAAATTATGAAATTGACATCACATTGAGAAAGAGGACACTCTAAGAGAGAGAAAGAGTGAAATAGAGATGAGAGAAAGAGGTCAGTTTGTCACATCCTTCTCTCCTTAAAAGAAAGTTTTTGGCCTCGAAATTCATCTGAGATCATAGTCAAAAGTCAAATTTTATATTCATCACATTTAGGAAACCAAACTTAGGTGTCTAGGAATCCCTCATCATGGGGTATGCACACATTTTTCTACCGTCAAAGTCGTATCCATCCCAAATAGACATGTTACTTGGCATTTTATGTTTCGTCATGTTATGACATCATCTTGACATTCGGGTCTTATCCCCACTACATTAGAAATTTTCTCATGTATTCATACAAGGCCAAGGTGCATTATCAAAATATATTTTTTCAATTCTCAAATTTACATGTTAATCATCATGACTTTCCAAAGAGATTATCATTTAATTTGCATATCATCATTATAATAGATTTCATGCATGTTTTAGTTTTCCCCATGTTCTATAGGCTCTAATCGGTTATGTTCAATCATTCAATTTTTTATTTTGAATATGGAATTAAGCAATTTGTTCATCATGTTTAGTGAGTTATGACCCCAACAACATCATCATATCATGTTAATCATTCAGAACTTACATTTTCATGTATAATATGACTTCATATTAGGTCTATCTTATGAGATCGACTGATCGTACATATTCAAGTTTTCTTCCACATAAGTGAGATTATTTCATACATCATGAATTATTGTAGGAATAACATTATTATCAACATTGAGGTTTTATAAGGGATTTGAGAATTATGTATTTTACAACATTTTCATCAAAAGACTATAGTTCAAAACAAGGCATTACCCAAATCATTTGATGCTTCATCGTCATCATTGATATAAGCTTTGGAGATGCAGTTCATTCCTCTCATGTGAGGTTACCCACACAGTGATGAGGCTATGTGGAACACACCCATTCATCAGTGCCCCTCATCCTTTCATTGATTGGTCTCTTGCAGTTGGATCAGACCATGCACTACTACAAAAATGGCTTATAACATCTTGTATACAAGAAACCGACGCCTATACTCTACAATGTCGGTTGAATACACAAACTGACATCTATCTGTGAAGAGCGGCCAGACATGAGTATCACTTTTTATTTAGCGTCGATTCCTCAATAAGAAACCGACGCCTAAAATCGACCGCTAAATCCAAATTTTCCAGTGAAAAAAATCACCTCCAAAATTTAACATACAGTGTCAGTTGTTAACAAATCAACCGACGACTAAAGGTTTTTCGCGAGATAGAAATTGGGCCAATTTCTATTGTCGATGTTCTTGTAATAACCGACACCGATATGTTTTCGTGCACTGTCCCCGCGAAAATTTTCATTCCCCTTTAGCGTCGGGTTTCTACGACAATCGACGATTATGGTCATAATTCAAGAACATTTTTTTTGCCGACATATGTAGATAGACGTCGGTTTTTCTAGTTGAAACTGACAACTATTATTGAACATAGGTGTCACTTTGTTTGTGGTGACTGATGCCTATTGTTATAAGTGGAAGTTGTTTTTATTAACCAACGCCTATTGTTAACTTAATAGCACCCACGCGAAGCAGACTCTTCCCCTTTCTCTCTATTTCATTGCCCTCTACTTAGGTCTGGTGATTTGTGCAATTCCTGCCACCGCTCACCGCTGCCACTGTGCTTGCCGCCGCCGCCACTGTGCTCGCTGCTCCCTTCTCTTGCTCGCCTGCTTGCCACCACGTGCCATCCTATCTCCACTGCTGCTCGCCGCCACCTACCGCCACACTACTTCCCACCGCTTCTGCTGCTCGCTGCCACCTACCACCCCTGCTGCTCGCCGCCTCCTACCGCTTAGAACCTAAGCTCGCCGCGGCCGAATAGGTATTCTCCACAATTGAACTCGTCGCCGCTGCTGACTTCCAACCCCCTTTTCTTTCCACTCTGGCTCCACCTAGAATAGTTGTGTATCCCTGTGGGTTAACACAAACCCTAACAATAGCCAAACGTGGCTATTGTATATGAACTAGATGATTACTATTACAAAAAAAATAGTAGTTCAAATCCTGATAAGAGGAAAATGATGGATTTCACAATTAAGTCCACAATTACATAGATGCATAATGTATTAGTCTTTGATACCAACTATCATAGAAGTGTTATTACATCAATCCAATCCCATTGCTTGGGTAGACAATGATAAAGTAATTTAGTGTGATTGCCCCTAAATAGCTCAAAGTTCACAAAGTTCACACACAACTTATGTAATAATTAAATATAGAGAAGAAGAAAGAAAGACAGATTATATTTAATATAGAGAATCCACATTATAATTCCCAAATATTAGTTTATCCTCATGGACTTTATATTCGATGATTCTTGTACAACAACCAAACATTATAATCATTAAGTAGCAAGTAGTAAAAGGCAATCTAGAACCTTAGTCACTAGATGAATAATGGCCATAAATGTGTAATGAAAGATGCATGAAAAAATGTTTGCATGAAAAAAATGTTTGGTTGTAAAATAATGAGTTGATCTTTTATTTATCTTGAAATATATATTATTACTAATCAATTATTTCATTATGCAATCCATTTTTTATGATTTGTGTTTTTATTGATCTCATCTTGATTTTTCCCTATTATGGGGCATGCCAACATTATTCAAGATTGATGAGTTCTTTAAACCTAGGCATGTCAACATTCTAGGGTCATATGGGGCATGCAAAATTTTGCTTCCATTTAGGATCAACAAAATATTATGCAAGTCATGAGAACCAACAAGCTATAGTTGAGTTGACTATTCATAAGATTCATTGAGTCATCTTCAAGTGTTTATCTATTTGAAGACTCACTAATACACCAATTTGGTTTTAGTAAAAGGGAAATACTAATGCACTCACGTGACATGCTTGGAATGTAAATGATGAAATTTGCCCTAGATTGCCAATCATGCTTCTAAAGACATCAATAATCACCCTAACTTGAAGAACTAGGATATGAATGATGAAACTAGGATTGTAGGTATGAGAATGACAACACATGTATTTGTTGGCCTAGAAACCCGCCCAAGATTTACTCATTAGGAGTAAATCTTGGATAGTCCCCAGTTTGGGACTATTCTTGAACACCTAATCTCACTTAGGATGTAAGTGTATAATGTGTATTGGGTTTTCAAGAAAATTTCAGTAGCATTTCCCCATTTATTCTCTAAGTACATATGTACTAGTGAGATTTGGTGTTCAAGAAAGGGATAGGTGGTACACATTTATTATATATAAGACCTTAAGCCCTAAAGTTTTAACCAGAAACCCTAATCTTTTAATCCTAGACCCAAATCTTGTTCTAATATATACTTCTTTTCTCTTTGATCATAGAATTGATAGATCATGGATGTCCATTCCAAATCGATGCACCCCAAAGTTTATTTTTGGTCTTGATCAATTTATTAGATTGGCCGAGGAACATAGGAAACAACCTGGAGATAGGTTCTACTTTCCATGTAGGCATTGCAGTAACAACTTGAAAGTCAACACTGGTGACGAAATCAAAAGTGATGTCATGTGCAACGGGATTGTACAAGGCTATACAGAATGGCACTGGCATGGAGAGATTTCAAACCCGAAATCAGTGGATGTCGATAGCTGTGCTTCCGTGGAAGAAGAAATTGCTTCTGATGACGTAGATGTGAACAAACCAGTTCCAGTAGACATCGTTGATGCGATGATGGATAGTTTTGGGGTAGAGCACACCGATCCACCTCCCATGTTTAGAAACATTGTGCATGATGCTGAGATATCGTTATACACAAGTTGTAAGTTTACGAAGCTTAACGCTGTGTTGAGATTGTATAAGTTGAAAGCTAACAATAGATGGAGCGAAAAAAGCTTCATATCATTGTTGTATTTGTTGAAAGAAATTCTTCCTGAAGGAAACGAGCTGCCAATCTCAACATATTGGTTAAAGTAATTGTTGTGCCCAATGGGAATGGAGGCCAAGAAGATACACACATGCCCTAATAATTGTGTATTATTTCAAAAGGACTATGTGAATTTGAAAGATTATCCCAAATGTGGTGCGTCAAGGCATAAATTAATGACTTCAGGGGAGTCCAAAACTGGTTCTCCTGCCAAGGTGATGTGGTATCAACCTATAATACCACAGTTTCAACGCTTGTTTGCCAATCCGATAGATGCGAAGAATTTGAGGTGGCATGCAGATGTTAAGAAAAATAATGATGGGATCCTACGACATGCGTCTGATTCCCCATAGTGGAAGAAGATTGATTTATTGTACCTTGAATTCGGTGAAGAAGTCAGGAAAATAAGACTTGGGCTTTGTACAGATGGGATGAATCTGTACGAGACATTGAGTAGCCAACATAGTACTTGGCCAGTTATGCTTGTTATATACAATCTTCCTCCCTGGTTGTGTATGAAAAATAAGTATGTTATGTTGTTGTTGTTGATATCGGGCCCTAAATAACCTGGAAATGATATCAATGTTTATCTTGAACCTCTGATTGATGACTTGAAGAAACTCTGGGGTGAAGGTGTGATGACCTATGATGCTTCACGAAGAGAGACATTTCATTTGCATGCTATGTTGTTTTGCACTGTGAATGAATTTCCAGCATATGGGAATTTGTCTGTATATAGTGTCAAAGGATCTAAAGCGTATCCTATATGTGAAGAGAGCATTGATTCAATGCGACTTAAACACGGTGGCAAGACTGTAAATCTTGGTCTTCAAATGTTTCTTGCAAAATTCCATCCCTATCGTAGGTTGCGCAAAGTATTCAATGGATGGAATAAGGAATGGAGTGCACCTAAACCTATACCAGGGGAGGATGTTTATGAAAGAGTAAAAGACTTTTCCAATAAATTTGGTACGAGATCACAATGTATGATGGCCACACAGAGTGACAAATCTTTATTCAAGAAGAAGTCAATATTTGGTTTATACATCCATATACCTTGTTTTATATATGGTGATCTAGTTTCTTATATATTAATGCATACGTAATACATGTTTTGCAACCACTTACACACGATATGTACATATTTTGCATTTTTCCACGTGGGATTTTTGGTTCCATCTTTGATTAGTCTTATAGATACAGACCCTTCTTCAGTTACTTCATACTTCTATGATGCTTTTGAATATATTGGTAAAAATAGGAAGACAGTAATAATATCTCCATTCAATGTCGAGTAAGTTTACTTTGCTTGTAATTTGGACTTAAGAAAATTACATTTTTATTGCGAATTTTAAGTTATTAATTTTTAACTTTCTTACATGTAGTGGTAGGCATTGGGAGTTACTAGTTATTGTCCCCAAGACGTTCACTGTCTATTATCTAGATCCTGTGGGGAAGGAATTGAATACATTATATGGACATACTATGAAAAGGACATTATTCCCGTGAGAAATATTTCATATTTTTATATCCGTTAACATATGTTATTACATTACTATTTAATTATGCAATTAAATGTGTTACATTAACATGTAGGGCTTTAGAAAAGTTCAAAAAAGCTGGAGGAAAGGGCCCCAGGAAAAAGAATCAGCCACTAATTTGGGAGAATGTGAAAGTAATTTCCCGACTCCAATGTATATATTATTTATGTGAACTGTGCTTATTTATATTTTTGAATATTTTGTATGTTTCAATTTATAGTGTGCTACACAAGACAATGGCTGGGCATCTGCCTACTATGTGATGCGATTTATGGACTTAATCATCAAATATGCCGTAATGGAAATCAATACTATACATCAGGTATTATATATAGTCTCATTAGATAATATGAAATATAACAATCTTATTATATATTATTAATTATATATATATATACGTCATTATCTTTGTAGATGTTTAAAACTGACTTCAACATAGGTGGAAAGTTATTAGATGTACATACTCCCTATATGAGGAAGGATTTAGATGTTGTATGAGAAGAATGGGAAAAAGCTCTACAAGTAGTGCAAATTTTTAAATATAATTGGGACAATAATGATGATGATGAATAAAGAATGATATTTCTAAACTTTGTTCTCATAATTATTTTTGTGTGAATGTGAATGACTTTTTCTGAATTTTCATGTGTGAATGTGAATGACTTTTTCTGATCAATACATGAATGTCTAAATGTGAAAAGAGATGAAATGAATGGAACTGAATGTGAATGTAAATGACTTTCTAGGTTTCTACATGTATCTGATCAATACATGTGTCTGAATGTGAATGTCTTTGTATGTTTGTGGCCTGTTGTTGGCTGGTATCAATGGATGTTGTAAACCTGCAGTTCAGAACTGAGCTGCAGGTTTTGCATCCTGCTGATCAGCCATACAACAGGCCTACAAACTGATAAGAAAAAAAAATCAGAACATAGATATCGGTTATTTGTATAAAGGTGACACCAAAGACATACAACGTCGGTTATTAGCAAAAAACTGACGTCTCTTCCATGGATGGCGTCGGTTATCTGTAAGAATCGATGCCTATTGTGGCCAGGTACCACAGCTGTGTTGGGAAGCACGACCATGCTGGTAGGGATATGACATCGGTTATTAGCATAAAGCTGACATTTTTATCCCATCACGACGTCAGTTATTAGTGAAAAACTGACACTTATAGTTCCCTTGCTGGCGTATTTTCGGTGGCGGGAAGGGTTATGGCATCAATTTTATTTATTAACTGACGTCTTTAACCATGATATAGTGCCATTTATTTGTAATAACCGACGCCTGTAGTTCCCTTGCTGGCACATTTTCGGTGGCGGGAAGGGTTATGGCGTCGGTTAGAAACTAACACTGAAGATGTCGACTTTTAGTGGTGCCCACTTGGGTGTCGCTTGGAAACTGATGCTAAAGGGTCTAAATAACTGACGCCAAAGGCCTTTTCTGTAGTAGTGGTGCCCCATGATCGCTCACCACCTACAAAAGCTTCATATCACAATCCCTCCACACACGCTTGCTCGAGCGAAGGCCTCCTATCCATCACGGTGTGGTATAGTGTTGCTTGCCAAAGCACTTGGAGGTGGCACATAGGTTGACATAGCCCACCAAAACCATGCCACACGGCTGTGTCTCCCTACTACCGAGTCATGGGTGGCTATAGATCTAGATGAGAGGTACTATAAAAGAAAAGGTCGAAAGGGGCATCACCATCGCCACATCATGAAGAAGGAGGGGCGAGCTATGGTGAGTGTAAAGAGGAGAAAAGGATAGAGGAAACAAATGGGATGGTGAAAAGAACCTGTTGGGGTTGTCAATAGGTGAAACGATGCTAAGATGTAGTAGATTGGTTGTTTAAAAGCACCTCTGCTACAATGTACGAACACAAGAAGGGGATGGTCATGGAGCTGTAGGATCAAGAGAAGAATCTATGGGTGAGGATCTGAGAGCTAAGATTGGCTAAAAATAAATCAAAAGATTGCCAACTTGTCAAGGGAGGCGCCCACCCAAATTGGGGTACACTCCCAATTTCAGGCCCATTTACTGTCAAAATCGCATTAACTCAATTAAAACAAGTTTAATTGAGTAAATTTTGAAGGGCCACAACTTGGGCTACAAAGATTTTTTTGAGACAATTTGGAAAGATAATTGAGAGATCTACAACATGATATACATAATACAAAATTATATTCATATTGGATATGTTTACTATATCTTGAAATATGGTGATCATTAATTTATGAAACTTAGACAAAAATTGCAAATTGATGTCACACATGGTGAATTTGATCACTGATGTGACCGAATTGGAACATCGTCTCATTCAAATTATGAATCTGACATCACATTGATAAAAAGGCCACTTGATGGGAGACAAAGAGTGCAATAGAGGAGAGCGAAAAGGTCAGATTGTCACACTGTGTCTCTAAATCTACATCAAGACTATATATATTTCGTAATTCCTCTACATGCATTCGTGCCTGGTGCTGAGTACGATAAGGGGCATACTTCATTTCTCACTAGTACTCCTCACTTCTATCCATTTTTCTTGTGGTTTTGATAGTAAAGTGTCTTTCAAAGATATCAGGAAAGAAAGGAAGTTGATATTGTGATTATATAATATTATGTTGTTCTTGTGGTTCTGTTTGAATCTCATATTCATATACATAGTGTTTAACAATGGTGTCCCCTTTAGGATCAACAACTAAATGAATTTCATTTGTAGAAAATAAACCATTTTTACCAATTGAATCCTAGCTTGTAGAATTGCCTCTAAATCTATTTTTTGCTGAACTACAAATATATGTTCCATGTTTGTCTCTAATGTTGTTTGTTTTCTCTTCCAGTTCCAAAATTTATATACTTTGTCTAGCTTGTGAATTATTAGTGCATCAAGAGGTTGAGGAATAATGTCGTCAACTTTCATTGTTCCTTCATCTCGATCTTCATGTAGAATAGGAATTCTATACATGTCCCTTTGTAAGTGGTTATCCATGTTTGTTGGATCTTTCTTATTGTTCCTTATGATACAAAGTGTGTGTATATTACGACCATAATAGATGTGCCACTGATCTTTGTATGGATCCTACTTGACACTAGTAGTAATAGTACCTTGGATTGGATTTTTTCTGTTATCAACAAGAGATACAATTGAACAATCATTAACACTATGCCCATAGTGCCACATCCATTACAAACTCCTAGAAGGGATTCATATTCTACCCAATAATCAAATCCATTGATGATGATCGTTGGATAAATGTAAACTATTGTATAGATATATAATTCAAGCCTTGCAAACCTACTTCTTATGCCATTAATTGTGTGATCAACACATATCATGAAGTTAGGCATTATATGGAACCATAACTTATATATTAGTCAAAACATAGTCTTATCATTAGATTATATGTGTTACATAAATTGAATAAGATATACACATTATTTGATAAAAATTATAGTTTCCATATAATCATAAAAATAAAACATGAATGAATATGTATTTTTTAAAATACTACAGGAGTTAAGTATACAAACCATTTTTTTTTGGATTTTATGAACTTACTATCTTAATTTACCAAGTATAACTCTATTATGTAGTGTCCTGTGACTATACACCCATCTTAGTGTCATAATTTGTATGATAGTTTAATGAGTTTCCTTGTAGCAATTTTATATTTACATAGAAGGTGCTCATAGTCATTTACTATTGAGTATATGCAAGTGTGGGCAAGGTTTTTGATAACATAATATTTCCAAGGTTATTGAGAGAGGATGCATCCTTCTCATGAACTATACACTATAAAGAGAGGAAGACGTTGTAACTTAGTTTTAGGATTTTTAAAGTTTTGGTTTTCTAGACAATGTACCCATAAAATTTGAGATTTTTGTGAGATGGTTGATTTATGCCCCTACTTTTAGGTTCAGTTGATGTCCCACTATGATTGCCACTCTAACTAATTGAGGGGAAGGGATCCTTAGGATTTTGGTCATTTTAAGATCTTATGCGTAGTTAGTTGTGACTTTGTACTGGATATCTAGTAGTTTCAATGGTATTTGTCAAACTTCTTATTTCATCATGAAACACATAATTCCATTGTGTAGTAGATCTATATATGATTTATTGGGACACCACATTATGCACTTTTATTGGTCTTATATACTTGCAACTGTTATTGTGATTTTATTCCATTGGGGTTCTTATTTGACCTCTTTTTTGGATATACCTTTTGTAGATAATTACTAATTTTTTTTATTATGCTTCAACTATACTCTTCATATATCTACTCAGAAGTAATAAATGTATTCAGTTGTTATATGATACTGATGGGGCATGGGTCTTATGCCATGGGTTCCCCACATCATATAGGTGATCAATGTAACACCCCTGACCTGGGTTATACTTTAAACCTAGGTTTTTTTATTAAGAAAGATGATTAAATGCTTAATATCATCTTGTGAAAGGTAATTAGGGCTCAAGAGGAACTTATATTGCAATTCTAGTCCATTTTGAACATTGTTGAAATCAATATTTTGTTTGTTTTGGACTAATGTGCAAAATACCCAAGTTGAGGGGTTTAAGTGCAAATTGTGCATGATAATATGTTCCTCATGTGTTGAAGCATCATGAGAGTAAAGATGATGCTGAGGTGTGGCTTATGGAAGCCTAAATACCAAGAAAGAGCCGATAAAGCAATGTTTGTGCATTAAAACCTAGTTTTGGTGTAAAGTGCAATTTACCCAAAACCTAGGGTTCAATATGCAAATTACCACTTCAATAAGGTCCTTAATGCTTCCTGGCATCATGTAGAGTAAATAAAATGAGAGGGCCGCCTCATTCTAATTAAGTTGGAGGAGAGAGAATCTTGATATTAAAATAATCAAGATTTAATCCTAATTGAAACCCTAATTCGATTTAGGGCAAAAATAAATGTATTAATTAAAGGGCCTTCAATCAAAATTAAAATGGTTGCATTCAGATGTGTATGTGACATCCTTGAGCCTTGCAAGGACCACGAAAATATCTAAGGGAGTGGATAACTCACACACAATTGTATAAGAAAAAGAAATATCCACTCACATATGGATATTAATATAATATGAATTGAGGTGCTTAATTTTCTTTTCTTTAAATCATGGATAATTGAGAGGAATAAGAGGCAAACAAGATAGCCTCATCCCTAAGGAAGATAAGGGGGAAGAGGCGGCCACATTTTTGGGATTAAATGATTTTTTTATAAGACACTTTCTCTCTCCTTGAATTTCTTATAAAAAGACCTTTTACAAGCCAAATGAAAGGCTTTTTCGACACCACTTCTTCTCCTTGCTTGGGAAACGACCAAGGGATCTTGGGAGGATCAAGAGGACAACCCCCAATATGTTGGTAAGGTTCTTGATCCATTTCACCGTGATTCCATGGTGGAAATCAAAAATAAATTATGGATTTCTTCCTAATTTGATCTCCTCTTCAATTATAACCATTCCTTTTCACCCAAACCTTGAGGATGAGCCTTGTAATGGTGAAAGGAGTTGCATCCACCATTTTTTCCGTGAGCATGGAGATTTGGAGCTCAATTGGAGGCGGGTTTTATAACTTGATCCCTTTTTCATTGTTATTCAACCATTAATCTTGCAATTTCAATGATTCCTTCATTATCTTGTTTATTTGCTGGTTGAAAATGGTTATTTCATGAAATAAGAAGTTGTTAGAACTTGAGGGACGAAGGTATATGATGATTACATCATCTTGGATACTTTTTCCAAAGAAATCATGGTTCATACGGTTTTGAGTTAATTGCTCATGTGGTTTCACCAAACCGTTTGAGAGCAAACGGTTTGAAACCGTTTGGGAGCAAACGGTTTCAAAACCGTTTGAGTGAGTTGACCAAGGGTTGACCGTTTGAGATTACTGTTAATAATTATGTTGGTTAATGACTCACCAAATTTTATGGGTTAACTCCCAAGTAATCGTGAGTTGAAGGCCAATCAATTAGGCAAACCTAATTGGATTAAGTGCTGATTTTTCAGCTTGATTAATTTAACGTTTTGGGCAAACGGTTTCAAAACCGTTTGAAAGAGTTGACCAAGGGTTGACCGTTTGAGAATACTGTTCCTAATTATGTTGGTTGATGACCCACCAAATTTTATGGATTAGTTCCAAAGGAATCATGAGTTGAAGGCTAATAAATTAGGTAAACCCTAATTGGATTACGTGCTGATTTTCAACTTGGCTGATTTGACTTTTTGGGTTAATTAGCCCAAACGGTTTCAAAACCATTTGGGGATTACCCAAATGGTCTCAAGACCGTTTGGGGGTCACCCAAGACCGTTTGGAGGTCTAGGGTTGGATATGGTTAAGTGATTGAAGGACAAAAGATATGGTGTTAACCCTAATCGGCTAAGTGCTGATTTTGCATTGGAATGAGTTGATGTTTGGGGTTGATTGACCAAAACGGTTTCAAAACCGTTTGGGAATCACCCAAACGGTCTCAAGACCGTTTGGGGATCATCCAAGACCGTTTGGAGGTCTATGGTTAAGCATGGTTGACCAATTGAAGGTCTAAAGGTACCAAATCACTTTGCAATTAAGTGCTGATTTGATGATCAACTCAATAGCTCAAACCCTAATGATTTTTCACTAGAATCCAAAGGTGGATGAGCCAAACGGTCTCAAGACCGTTTGGAGCTCATACAAATGGTCTCAAGACCATTTGGAGGTCACCCAAGACCGTTTGGAGGTCTAGGGGTGAGTATGGTTAAGCAATTGATGATCCAATGATACTAAGTTAAAGTGTAATCAATTGCTGATTTGGTGATCAATCCAATGATCCAAACCCTAATTGGTTGACTTGGATTTTGATGATGTGATGGCCAAATGGTCTTCACCTACTTGGCCAAACGGTCTTCACCTACTTGGGCAAACAGTCCACCTACTTGGCCAAACGGTCTCAAGCACCACCTTTACCAAACGGTTTCAAACCGTTTGAACTTTGAAAAACCAAGACCGTTTGGAGGTCAAGTAGTCAAAGTTGATTGTAGATTCAATTGATCAATTCAATTGGATACCTTATGTAATGGAGGTCCAAGGTGATTGAATCTCTCGAGAATAGAGATGATGAATGACTCATTGATCCGATGATGATTAGTAATGATAATCAATGAAGGTACAAAGATTGAAACCCTATTAGTACCTAAGTGATTAGTGCCAATTAAGGGATGAACCCTAATTGCTTATAGGATCAATGACTTGGTACACTATGTCATTCATAGTTGTATGTACTTGATTGAAGGTATAATATGACCTTATCAAGTTGAGATGATGTTAGCATGAATTCATAAAATGAATATGATTCATGTGGTGATTAAGGGTATGATCCTTAAGTAAAGAGATCATGAAACCCTAATCATGAACATAAACCCTAATTGACAAGGTTATTGAATTCTAACCCTAATTGAGGGAAATTCTAAATGAAACCCTAATCCAGGGTAAGGATGTAGCCCTAATCTAGGGTAATCATAAGTGAAACTCTAATTTAGGGAAAAGAGATGTAAATCCCTAATTGGGATGAATAGTGAATCTCCAATTATGGATAATTGAATGAAATCCTAATAGAGATGAATAGTAGACCCAAAAAGAAGGGAAACTATGGTGGAAACCCTAGTTGAGGGATTTCCATGAGAAACCTTAACTAAGTATTAACACCACATGACGTACTAATGTTATGTTGTGATAAGAGGCCCTAAGAAGGGTGAAGGCATGTGAGGCTCTAATGAGGAGTCATAATACATAAAGCCCTAATCTTGGATAATATGACAATGAATCATAATTCTAATCTTAAGTAAGGGTATAAAGAAACCCTAATGATGAGATAGAAGGAATGGCCTTATAAAGGTGAAACATTTCATGTGGTTGAATATATGCAACCTAATTGTAAGCAATGTCTTTACCATTAGACAAGTCCATATCATTAAAGATAGTTGGACAACTCTAATGTGTGGCCTATGCATTATATGATATAGGTAAGTGATTAGTGATGGAATGTATTAAGAGGGAAATACCTTAATACAAGATAAGATGGCTATTTTAGGAGAGTCTGAAGTGATGAGAAAGTGATACATCAAAATATGATAGTTATCACATTCAACACTTTAGGGTTTATATGCCTTGATGTACTCCAAATCCAATATAATTGGGTAAGAAACATATGAAGTGTGTTATGCAACTATTACAATGAAATGTAATGTTGCACCTTGATGAGTGTTAATTAATGTACCTTAAGAATGGGGTTAAGCCCAAATGATGTGTATGATGTAATCATACCATGATGAGGATGAGAAATGAACTCATACCTTGAATTGATGATCATTAATGCTATATGATGAAAGTAATATTCTAGAATAATCAAATATGATATCCTTGAATGTCCCAGAGGTATGGAATAATGTATTAAGGGTTGGATAGATAATGAGATCATGAAATATTTATTAATGAGAAATGGGGAACCCTAACCCTAATTTGGGTAAAGGGAATGAAAAGCCCTATTTGATAGTAAACCCTAATTCTTGGTAGAGGAATAATGGTGTTACTATTGCATCACATGATGTGATGAATATCTTGTATGAATGTTATCATGCCTAATAACCATACATATATTATGAGGTGATGTATATAGCTAGTTTGAGCTGTGACATTTATATAATAAATGTTGATTGGCATTATGTTTCTTAATGTTGTTGTTGCTTAGTAAAAGAAGCAATATGCACGGACTTTTATGAGTCACATGAGTAAGTTGTTACCTAGTGAGAGGTGACAAGATATTTCATGGCCTTGTGAGCCATGTGTGATGCTTGTGTAACAAGTATCTTGAATGCCTTGGTCAGATGACCTGAAGGTGATAGTTACCTGAAAAAGGTATAATAATGCTCAATGATGAGTTAAGGGTTTGAATACTCAGAACCATATGATTATGGTGATGAGAATGTGAAGGGATGAGAATTCCTAGTATTGAAATGAGGGACTGAGTTCCCAGGGTCTTTGAAAGACTAATAAATATCTTATGAAAGTAGTACATGTCTCTTTATAGCATTGTTGTAATAAGTTATATTTGAGAACTTGGCTGATGCTAAAAGAATATGAGAATGTACTTAATAAATCAAGTGAAATCTATTCATGTAGTGCTATGACCATAGATCCATCATTGTCAGGAATAGGTGATGGTGAAACGGGTGCTCGCAGCAAAACCCGGAGCACATATTTTGAATATGTGGGGGTAAATGGGCGAAAACATCCTTATGTACTCTTGAAGAGATTTTTGGAAGGTAAACAAGAAACCTCTCAATCCTTCATGAATATGTCGGGATTGATGTATCACGAATCTCCCGATGATTGGGATAGATGGTGTACACATCTCCCAATGATACTTAATGTCGGATCAAGGAGATAAACAAGAAATCTCTCGATTGGCGATTAGAGTGCAGTTGACGCTGTAACTCTGTAGCGAAGGTGCCAGTATACCCTGGCTAGCTAGTTAGTAGAGACACGAGATGTCCTGCATGTGGTCTCGCACTGACCGAGACGGATGAGGTCATAAGAATCTGGCTCTTTTGATGACCTATGTATGGTACCAATTTCGACTCGTAGCAGTGGTCGGTTGGAGTATGAGCGGTATACCTCATTTCCTCAGAGCATAAGTGTGATTGTAAAATGTAATCAACCGTATAACATGTTTGCTTAAGGATTGAATACATAGATTCATTGGCTGATGTTGCATTTCTTTGTCCATTCCTTAGTGGATAAATGTTATTTATGTTTCTTTATATTCTATGCAAGGTAGACAGATGAATTATTTATCTACCATGGGTAGATGCAATGACCTCCTTGAGAATAGAGATTATCTTATTCTGTTCTATGATGAATAATTCTGCCTGATAATGTAAAAGTAACCCCAGCTTAGTTTTAATTTAATAAACTACAATAACAATGTTTTTGACGGAGAGTTATATCTCTCGCTGGGGCAATTTTCAATTGTCTCACCCCCGTGGGAAACATTTTTAGGTATGCATGGGAGGCAAAGCACAAATCCTAGAACAAGGAATGAGCAACAACAACAGCAACAGCAGGGACAACAATAAGATCTCAGGTGGAGATATTGTCTGTCTAGTCATACAGATAGTAGTCCTATGTGTCGTCTCTGTACTCTCAGGTCCTCAGAGTTTTTAGTCAGTGTCTTATGAATCAATCTGAGCTTTTGGCTTGATGCCTCGAGATTCATATATTGTCTATATATAATGTTTATAAAATAGTTGATGTTGTAATCTTTGAGAAGGAATGGTACAGGTTGTGTACTTGTAAACCAGGATGAATTTGAAATACTTTGGTTCTTGGTTAAAGAGTTTTCCTGTGAATGGATCTCTTTGAAAAAGTTTTAATTTTTAGTGATTTTCAGTAATCCGCTGCAAATAATTCGCTTCCGCATTAGTTAATCATGTTTTCGCAAGACGGTCTCCACAATTAGTGGTATCAGATCTCTAGGTTCGTTGAGTCTATAGAGACATATGACTAAGGTAGTAGAGTTTGTTCTGGTGTCATCTAGTGTATCTGATAGTGTCTTCTGCTCGTATAAGAGAAGAAGAACTTAAAGATGACTGGGTCACATGAGGAGATTGTTGCTAAGAGTAGCAATGTTGCACCAAGAAGAGGTGCATGGGAACATGAAAGAGAGAGACAATTGCCTGAGAATCCCCTAGCTGATCCAACTATAATAAGAAAATCCTTCTTTAAGTATTACTGTTGGAGAACTTAGGGTAACAGTAATGTATATAGTGGATCAAGTTTTGGCAGTGTAACCTAGATTACCAGTCCCAATGACAATGTTATAGATATCAACATGATTTGTAATTAGCATCAACAGGTTGAAGCAAAAGGAAATGATGAATTTCTGGACTTAAATTGAGTCTGTGCTCAACCATAGCCTGTTGAATCAACCTTTGAGACAGAGTTAGCCTGAGGCAGTGAATAATTCATGTATTATGACAAGTTAGACAAGATAATGTCATGCAAATATGTTAATTTATGAATTCCTAGATCAACTGAGAAAGGAAATGATTGAACTTTCCTTGATTAGTCCTATGAGGACTTATGTTTGGCATAGTAAAACATTACAAATCTTTTATGTTGTTCTTACCTCCTTGAGAAATGATGAGGTATAGAAGAGATGCCTGAATGAAATTTAGGGATGATAAGTCTTATGCTTGTGATAATATGAAAAGGAGGAATATGATAGTATACAAAGTGCAATCCACTTAATCTCAGTATTTATATACCCTGGCCAGGTATACAACTATTGAAGATAAAGTGGGTATGGAAACTCTTAGATTGTTGTCTTTTTGATTGCTCTGATCAAGTAGTCAATCTGAGACAATCTAATGAGTATCATGAAATCAGAAATCTAGAATGAATAAATGTGTCATATCCCATGCATAAGAAAGATAAGTCTGAGATAATCTCAGATGAGCATGTTGTATGAGGAACTAAAAATGTACTCCTCATAAGATAAGAATAAGAATAAGGGAGATGAACCCTGTTCAATTATGCTGCCCGCATAATACAAATCTTTCCCATAATGAGGAAATGGGAGATGTGATGAGATCATGAGATGATCATAAACATGCTAGATAATAATAAAGAAAGGGATAATGACATGCAATCATCCTTACAAATTCCAATGCTAAAGGCAAGGAACCTAGGATGAGATAGAAAATACATGAATTAATAAGAGGAATATGAATCCTTGTTTTCTTTCCTTTCAGGGACATGACAATTAAGTGGGTCTTAGGACACTTGATGTGCATAAGATAAAGGTGTTCATGTGATGGATACTTAGAGAAGTATCAGTTATCTTGGACTTTGGTCCCAAGATGAGAACATATGAAACAATTAATGTTCCAAGATGAAAGGAAGAGATATATATGATGTGTTTCCAACACATGTGATAGATACCAAGGTGAAAGATTCTGGTATCTGAGAGTTATCAGATGGGTTAGGTTGGCTACCTGGGGTGGTCAACTGTGAAATTAGTCTGGATGTATAAAACAATATGAACATCATATGTTAGGGGTTTATGCTCTACATAAACATGATATTAATAAAGAATGTATGATGTTTCTCTTAACAAGAGAAGTGTTGTTTGACACAAAGTTGACTTTATTGTCAATGATGATGAGTAATGGAACATGTGTCTTGTGTGTTGATTCTATGAGAATCTTGTATGGAAACACTTTGTGCTGATCAAAGTTTTATGGTGCCTCAATAATAAGGAGATGTTATGTGAAGACTAGATAGTATGATGAATGAAATACATCTGTCTTCCTTTATCTGGGATTTCGAGGATGAAATCCTTGTTAGGGGTTTATAATTTGTAACACCCCTGACCTGGGTTATACTGCAACCCTAGGTGTTTTGATTAAGAAAGATAATTAAATGCTTAATCTCATATTGTGAAAGATAATTAGGGCTCAAGAGGAACTGATATTGCAATTCTAGTCCTTTTTGAACATTGTTGAAATCAATATTTTGTTTGTTTTGGACTAATGTGCAAAATAACCAAGTTGAGGGGTTTAAGTGCAAATTGTGCATGATAATATGTTCCTCATGTGTTGAAGCATCATGAGAGTAAAGATGATGCTGAGGTGTGGCTTATGGAAGCCTAAATACCAAGAAAGAGCCGATAAAGCAATGTTTGTGCATTAAAACCTAGTTTTGGTGTAAAGTACAATTTACCCAAAACCTAGGGTTCAATATGCAAATTACCACTTCAATAAGGTCCTTAATGCTTCCTGGCATCATGTAGAGTAAATAAAATGAGAGGGCCGCCTCATTCTAATTAAGTTGGAGGAGAGAGAATCTTGATATTAAAATAATCAAGATTTAATCCTAATTGAAACCCTAATTCGATTTAGGGCAAAAATAAATGTATTAATTAAAGGGCCTTCAATCAAAATTAAAATGGTTGCATTCAGATGTGTATGTGACATCCTTGAGCCTTGCAAGGACCACGAAAATATCTAAGGGAGTGGATAACTCACACACAATTGTATAAGAAAAAGAAATATCCACTCACATATGGATATTAATATAATATGAATTGAGGTGCTTAATTTTCTTTTCTTTAAATCATGGATAATTGAGAGGAATAAGAGGCAAACAAGATAGCCTCATCCCTAAGGAAGATAAGGGGGAAGAGGCGGCCACATTTTTGGGATTAAATGATTTTTTTATAAGACACTTTCTCTCTCCTTGAATTTCTTATAAAAAGACCTTTTACAAGCCAAATGAAAGGCTTTTTCGACACCACTTCTTCTCCTTGCTTGGGAAACGACCAAGGGAGCTTGGGAGGATCAGGAGGACGACCCCCAACATGTTGGTAAGGTTCGTGATCCATTTCACCTTGATTCCATGGTGGAAATCGAAGGTCTAGGGTTAAGCATGGTTGACCAATTAAAGGTCTAAAGGTACCAAATCACTTTGCAATTCACATTAATTAGGATTTTATTCCCTCAATAGGGTTAGGGCTTACTATTCACATTACATTAGGATTTCTCATGTCCCATTACCCAATTTAGGGTTAGGGTTTCCCATCTCACATTAATTAGGATTTTATATTTATCAAATCAACCTTAATATATTGCTCCACACCTCTAGGAGCATCCATTAACATCTCGAGTATTCAATCATTTTTATTACTCTTAACATTTATCATTAAATGATTATCAATACAAGGTATGCGTTCATTTCCCATCCTTATCATGGTTTGATTACATCATACTCATTAGTTTGACTTAACCCCATTCTCAAGGTATATTATCCTATACTTATCAAAGTATATCAAACTCATTACATTTCATTGCAACAATTTACATAACAAACATTAGGGACTATTTTGAGGTGGTAATCTGCATATTGAACCCTAGGTTTTGGGTAAATAGCACATTACACCAAAACTAGGTTTTAATGCACAAACATTGCTTTATCAGCTCTTTCTTGGTACTCAGGCTACCACAAGCCATACCTCTGCATCATATTCATTCTCATGATGCTTCAACACATGAGGAACATCTTATCATGTAAAATTTGCAATTTAACCCCTCAACGTGGGTAATTTTCACTTTAGTCCAACATAAGTACAACATTATTTCAACATTATTCGAAAAGGACTAAAATTGAAACATAAGTTCCTCTTGAGCCTTAATTACTTTCCACAAGATAAAATTAAGGATCTAATTAACTTGCTTAAACAAAAACTTCCAGGGTTAGGGCATAACCCAGGTCAGGGATATTACATTAATTCTCCGATCAACTATTTGTACTAGTCCTTCAACATAGGACACATCTTTTTTGAGCTTTTTAGGTTCTGGGTTCACTATCTTCTCTGTACCAGGGTAACAATTCTTCAACATTGATACATGAAACACATCATGTAAATTAGCTAACTCAGATGGCAAATCCAACCTGTAGGTTACAAGTCCAATCCTCTCAATGACATGATATGGGCCTATAAACCTAGGAGTCAGTTTGCCTCTCTTGCCAAACCTCAACACTCCTTTCCATGGTGAAACTTTCAGATACACTTCATCACCAACCTCAAACTCAAGAGGTCTACGCCTCTTCTCAACATAACTCTTTTGCCTGTCCTGTGCAGCTTTCAAGTGTTCTCTGATCACTGTAATCTTTTCTATAGTCAAATCCACTATCTCTGGTCTAAGAATCTCTTTTTCACCCACCTCGTACCAACATACAGGTGATCTACACTTTCTGCCATACAGAGCTTCATACGGGGCCATACCAAGACTGGAATGGTGACTATTGTTATATGCAAACTCTATAAGGCTCAAGTTTTCTTCCCAAGTTCCACTGAAATGTAGGACACATGCTCTTAGCATGTCCTCAAGAGTCTGAATGGTTCTCTATGACTTACTATCCGTCTGTGGGTGAAAAGCTGTACTGAATCTCAACTTTGTGCCTAAAGCATGATGTAACTGATTCCAAAACCTAGATGTGAACTTAGGATCTCTATCTGATATTATTGAAATTGAGATACCGTGCAACCTGACTATCTCATCCACGTATATCTTAGCCAACTTTGGGACATCAAAGGTTGACTTAACAAGAAGAAAGTGAGTAAACTTAGTCAGTCTATCCACAATCACCCATATTGAGTCACAACCTCTAGATGTCTTGGGCAACCCTACCACAAAATCCATTGTGATATGTTCCCACTTCCACTCTGGTACATGGAAAGATTGCAAGGAACCTGCAGGTTTCTGATGCTCAGCTTTAACCTACTGGAACACACTACACCTAGCAATGTACTCAGCTACATCCTTCTTCATACCTGATCACCAGTACAAATCCTTAAGAATCTTATACATCTTAGTGTTGCCTGGATGTATAGCACACATCGATGCATGCACTTCCTCAAGAATCTGTTCTTTCAAATTAGTGTTTCCAGGTACACACAACATGTCATGCTGATACAGCAAACCATCATATGAAAACCTAAACTCTGGTTTTTTTCCCCTGTCATGTCCTGCATGATCTGTTGTAATTCACTATCACTCTACTGTAGTTCCTTGATATGATAATAAAAGGTAGGCTTGACTTGCATCTGTGCAATCAAACCACTCTGTTCTGTCACCCCTAAGTCTAAGTTCAACTTCAACATCTCTACTAGAAGGTCTCTCCTGAAACATGCCATAGAGAATACATCAGCTGTTGAACTTGACTTCCTGCTCAGGGCATCTGCTACCACATTTGCTTTTACAGGATGATAATCTATCATCACTTCATAATCCTTGATCAATTCTAACCATCTCCACTATCTAAGATTCAGATCCTTATGGGTGAAGATATATTTCAAAATATTATGATCCGTAAACACCTGGCACGCCTCACCATAAAGATAGTGTCGCCATGTCTTAAGAGCATGAACTACCGCTGCTTACTCCGGATCATGTGTCAGGTAATTCTCCTCATTCTTTTTAAGCTGTCTAGATGCATAAGCTACCACTTTGCCTTCCTACATCAATACATAGCCTAAACCTCTCCTTGAAGCATCACAAAACACTATGTAGCCTTTATCTTCCTCGGGTAGGATCAACACTGGTGCTATAGTCAATCTTTTCTTCAAAATCTGAAAACTCTTCTCACAATTGTCTGACCAAACAAACGATGACGCTACAACACTGAAGTTCTGGATGAAACTCCTATAGTAACCTGCCAATCCTAAGAAGCTTCTGATCTCAGTAGGAGTCTTAGGCTGCTCCCACTGTAGGACAGATTCGACTTTCCTTGGGTCAACACTTACTCCATCTCCTGAGATGACATGTCCAAGAAAAGACACCTCAACTAACCAGAACTCACACTTACTGAACTTAGCATATAACTGGTGATGTCTCAACAACTGTAACGCTATCCTCAGATGCTACTCATGCTGCTCATCATCTCTAGAATAAATTAGAATTTCATCTATGAAAACCACTATGACCTGATCCAAGAACGACTTGAAAATCCAGTTCATCATATCCATGAAAGCTGCTGGGGCATTAGTCAGTCCAAACGACCTGACCAGAAACTCATAATGCATGTATCTTGTTCTGAAATCTTACTTAGGAATATCTAAAGCCTTTATCCTCAACTGATGATATCTAGATCTCAAGTCTATCTTAGAAAAGATCATCGCTCCACGCAATTGATCAAATAGATCATCTATCCTTGGCAACGAATACTTATTCTTGATGGTGATCTTATTCAACTGTTTGTAGTCTATACATAACCTCATAATACCATCTTTCTTTTTCACAAACAAGACTAGAGCTCCCCATGGCGAAGAACTAGGTCGAATGAAACCCTTATCCTGTAACTCTTGTAACTGGATTTTTAGTTCCTTCAACTCTGCAGGTGCCATTCTGTAGGCTGGCAATGCTACAGGGTGACTACCTAGCAACACTTGGATCTCAAAGTCTATCTCTCTTTCAAGAGGTAGACCTGGAAACTCATCTGGGAAAAAATCTGGGAACTCACAGACCATTGGCACATCCCATATGTTGACTGTGTTCTTCTCTGCTCTAGTATCTACTACATATACCAACAACACCTCACAACCTTTTTGCAACATCTTATTAGCTACAACGACTGATATGATACATGTAGGCAATACTTTTCTGTCTCCAGAAAAGACACAAGAAAATCCACCCTATTGAAAGATAGCCTCCTTCTTCCAACAATCGAGTTGAACTCGATATGTCTATAGGCAATCCATACCCAAGATAACTTGAAAAGAGTTAATATATAGGGGTATAAGATTAACCGCAATGGTGTAACCACCAAAAGTCAACAAAAATCTGGGATAAAACTCCGTCAACACTGTCGGTTCACCTAACGGAACCTTCTACAACAACTCAAACAATAACTCCTGGGTTAATAGGGTAAGCTCACAAGCTAAAGAACTATGTATAAATGAGTGAGTAGCACCCAGATCTATCAAAATTGTAATTGAAATGATATTAAAGAAAAACATTTCTCCTATAATTACTCGGGAAGAAATAATACCTTCTTGTTGTGTTAGAGAGAAGAAATGTCCTAAAGCTCTTCCTCTCCCATGATGTCCTCATTTTCCTTCCCTCCCACTGGGTGCTGCTCCTCCTTGGGGACCTGAAGCTACTGAAGAACTTGCTCCTCCAACTAGAGCCTATCTTGGAACATTCTGGTACTGTAACTGGGAACCCTGTGTTGCCACTTGCTGTAACTAGGGACATTGCCTTCTGAAGTGTCCCACATGTCCGCAGATGTGACAGCCCTGGAAATATGCACCCCAGCACTGACCGGAGCGCGGCTTTCCATAGATATCACACATCGATATTTATTTCTTTGGTAGACCTATCACTGACACTGAAGATCCCGAAAACCTAGTTGGAGGTTGATAACACCAAATTTTGTGATGTTTTTGGCCCTTATTTTGTTATCAAAATTGCCCTTTTTAACTGATTTCCTCTTCTTTTTGTCATGCTTTTGAATAAACAGGCCACACTAAGCTATTAACTCAGTTTTATCATCTTTTGTAGAGTTTTCCTCGTTATTTAACTCATTTATCAACAAAAAGGCCTGTCCCGGCCCACAAATGTGTTCCACCTGCACCGACCTCCTTACCAACTAGCCGGCTGATACGATCACTGCCCGATAGGTAGCTTGATATAATGCCGCGCGACACGAGGGTGTCGCGCAAGAGGAAACGGAGGAGTGATACACCTTCTACCCAACAGGGAGCCAGACTCGTCACGACTGCTGAAGCATGTCGCGTGATACAGGCCACCCACCGGCAGGCGCCACTTACGATGACCGACCGCCCGAAATCCTGTGCCGGGCAACACGCATATCGGGTACCCTGAAGCCGAAATAATGGAGCTAGAGGAGGACACATGGCGTCCGGAGGACCATAACTTCCCCCAACCACTGCCTGTAAATAGTATCTACATGGAGACAAAAAGGCAGGTCGGAACTCTGCGCAAGCCAACTCAGGAAAGCTTCAAGAGCTAGTGTATCGTGCCTCAGAGGTCATGCCGGGTGATTCTAGGTGAGCACTTCCCCATCCTGAGAGGGAGGGAATGGTTCACTTAGGGTCGTCCCGGGCACCACTGCAGGCGGATATCGGCCAACAAGGATACCCGATACAAGTGACTGATACTAGAAGCATCACTCTAGCCTGGCATGATACTGAACCCCGATACACATCGTCAATCATGAGCGTGTCACCCTAGAGGGTGCCTCCCGACATGATCGTATTGGGCAAGGGTGCCTGATGCGATGATTTTGAGTCACATTTATAGACCTATTTCATATGTGTTTTATGCTTTTATTAGTAATTTTTATGGTTAATGTGGCATAATTCATTCAATTTGGTCTTTGCTACTATTTTATGTCAAATCCCCTTTATTTCATTGTTTTGAGCATCAATTGTCAAAATATTATTATTTGTGTGAATTTATGTGATCTTGTGTTTGAATTTCAGGACAAACGAGTATTTGCTTCCGTCGATACCATCGACGGAAGTCGATACCATCGACATGATCACAGGCTGCCAACCGCGAGTATCAGCAAAAAGTTGATACTATCGACAGGGATGTCGATGGTATCGAGCTATCATCAGGTTGCTGGGTCAATAGTATCGACACCAAGTCGATACCATCGACGCACAGAGGCTACAACGATGCAAAACGAAAAAACCGTCGCTATAGGGTAGTCGATACCATCGACCCACGTCGATGGTATCGAGACTACATCAGGCACTCAGACGAAAGGAAAGAAGGGCTGCCAGTACTACAGTGGGTCGATACCATCGACTCGTGTCGATGGTATCGACACCGTAAGATATGAGTTGGCTTCCTAATGATCTCAATCAGACGGCTACGGTTAATTAGCGACCTAATGAGGGAGATATACCTAATGACGGCCGCCCAGACGTGGAGAGGATCTCATTAGCCATTGCACGAGTACCGAGGAACAGTAGAGAGGAGAACGGAGGCTAGAAGCTCATACTTGTTGATTCGGAGGCCGGAGGAGACGAATTCCACCACCGAGAGGCGGTAGAGCACGCATCCTCCACCGAGGATCGACCAGTTCTTTTCCATTCAGGGGTTTTCCCTTTCATTCCATGTTTTTCACACGTTTTCCCCTATTTCTACCATGTACTTGTGTGAGATGAACATGCGAGGCTAATCCCCTTCGTCTTTAGGATCGGGAGTAGCCTGAGGATTCATTGTATGACAATTTTATAATAGTGAATCATATTTTATCTCTTAAATCCGTGGTATAGTTTCGTTTTCTCCATATATTGTTATGCTTGATCACCATAATAATAACCTAATGCCCTAAATCACTTTGAAAGAAGGATTAACGGCTGAAAAGAGACGAAATCTACATTAATCGATAAATCCCTTGACCAAGGTGGTGTAAAATTAACAGTGGATACTGAGAGATCGTTCATAATGCACCTAGTTTAGGGTATAGGTTACTACGACGGTGGAACCGACCTAGACCTAGGTAGTGAATTGCACCACGACAGTGGGCAATTCTATTTTCAGGCCACTACCCAGATAGAGAGATAAAATTGAGGCATTATATAAAATCTAATACAATGAAAACCCACGGTGAAACCGCAACCCTAAAGATACCCTTTTGAATTGATTAAATTAACATTTAATCGATCGTTTGTTTTGTTTTTTTTATTTTCTTTTAATTTCAACAATAACTCTCAAATTGTTATTCGGCTTAGCTGATCGCAAATAGTTAGTAGGAGTCTCCAACAATTCCCAGTATCACTGTGTTCGACTCGGGCCTCACAAGGCCTATATTACTTCGACACGTTCACTTGCGTTTCAGCGCACAGTAAATTGCGTCAAGTTTTTGGTACCGTTGCCGGGGATACGATGAATTGTTGGCACTTTGAGTGCTACGAGCGACCATTCTAGGTCACATTTTTTTATTATCTTGAAACAACTTCAAATATTTCTAAATTGTTTGATAATTTTTATACTCGTCGCAGCACTGTACTGAACTCGAATTTTCTTATTTCAGGTACTGTGTATGGTGCGGATGCGTAACACTAATTATATGAAACACACACCAGAGGGTTCACTTACGAGACCAGAAGACGAGGACGGTTATAATAAGGACCATCTTGAGGAAACAGAGTCAGAACCTGAACAAGAAGAGATGGACGAGCCACAAACAATATGGGAGAAGATCAAGGCTTCTTCCGCATCCGCGTCAAAAGGGCCTATAAAGAAGCAAGCAATCAACATACCAACCTATAAGTCCAATGCTTTTCATGGGTTCAAGAATGAGGACCCTATCGCGCACATAAGTCAATTTGTTGAGAACCGTGACATGGTTAAAATCGATAGGTTTCCACAGGATGCACTTTATCTTAAGCTTTTCTCGAGTTCATTGGCAGGAGCCGCGCGAGAATGGCTACACAATTTACATGATGAGTTTGTGGAGTCCTGGGATCATATGGTGGAGGTTTTCTTTGAGAGGTTCTTTCCTCCTGAGAAGACCAACGACATGATCAGGAAGATCCATAACTTTACTCAACAGGCAGGTGAGACATATTCTGAGACCTGGGAGAGGTTCCAGGTCATGCTGAGGAGGTGCCCACATCACAGGCTGGATAAAGAGACGCATGTGAAGATCTTCTATTTTGCTCTCTCCGAGCACGATAGGAGTAATCTGGATTCAGCTGGGTCAGGATTCTTTCTGAACAATACAGACACCAGATGCTGGGAGATACTAAAGAATATGGCTAGAAAGCAGTCATGGGGTGAGAGAGAAAGAGGCCCGGTAGAGCAAGTTCGAGTAGCAGGTGAGTCCAAGGCAATAAAAGAACTGAATGAGAAGATGGATCTTCTCGCAAAGAAATTGATCGCAAAGGAGGATACTGAGTCCGAGGATGAGGCTCAAGTGAAATTTATGAGACAACAACAAGGTTATAGGAACAATGATTATTCATGGAGAAAAGACAAAAAGTTCTTGTGGAAGGATCCAAACAATTTTCTGTAGGATCTGGATGCCAAACCCCAACCAACTGCGGAGGATAAGAGCACAGAGCTGCTCAATCAGGTGATTAAGCAAAATCAAGAACTAATGAATACGTTTGGCCAGCAAATCAAGCAGCAAGGAGAGTACATGAACCAATTCGGGCAAACATTGTAGAGCCATGGGGCTCAAACGAGGACCATTGAGACATCTATGGCACAGATGGCAGCAGAGATCGCCAGTTTGAAGAAACCGGCACATCCAGGTTTTCTGGGGAATACCAATGTTCCAGGGGAAACCAGCAGGCAAAGGCTGTTTTGCTTAGAAGCGGCAAGAAATTGTTGAATCCAAGAGCCGAGGAGACAAGCACACCACAGGCTGAAGTAGAAGGTGAAGCCAATGAGGAGCTGCCACCACCAGTCACAGGGCAGGTTGATGACACAGCCGTGGATGATACTGAAGAACAGGTTGCAGAGGAGGAACCTCAGAAAAAGACACCTTATGTGCCACCTCATCAAAGGGCACAAGCTGTTCCAGTCCCGTATCCAAATAGTGCTAAGGCAAGGAAGGTAGATGTGCAGTTCAAGAAGTTCTTAGACATTTTTAGGAAGCTTTCAGTCAATATCCCTTTATTGGAAGCCATTGAGCAAATTCCTTCATACAGGAAGTTTCTAAAAGACATAATAACGAAGAAGAGGAAAATTCCGGATACAGAGGTTGTCGTGCTAAAGGAGCAAGTGAGTGCCTTCATCATGGGCACTTTGCCGCCAAAAAGGCATGATCCAGGGTGTTTTAACATTTCTTATTATATTGGAAAAGTCAAATTTGGTGAAGCATTATGTGACTCAGGGGCAAGCTTCAACTTGATGCCCCTTTCTACATTCAAAAAGCTAGGATTGAAGGAGTCACGGCCAAGCAATATGACGATTCAATTGGCGGATAACTTTGTGGTAAAACCTTATGGAATCTGTGAAGATGTGTTAGTGAAGGTGGATAGATTTGTCTTTCCAGAAGATTTTGTAGTCATGGAGATGCAGGATGAACATGGCAACGAGCTGTTACTTGGACGTCCTTTCCAAGCTACAGCCGACATGATCTTAGAGATGGGGAGAGGTCGCTTGACCTTGGGCATAGGCGATGACTGCTTTGAGATGGTCATGCCTTCTAGTACTGTTTCATCTGAGGCTAAGGAACAATGCAAGGTGGTAAAACATCTGGATAGTAATATTTCACTCTGTCTTGGGAAGCCATTTCTGGACATGGCTCATGTGATGAGCAAGGTGGACAATGGAACTTTGGCTGTGGATATCATGGAGCAGACCAAAGTAGTTTCTCTGTGCAAAGCTGTAGGATTCCCGAATGATGAGGATGAGGACATTCCGCCTTCCATGTAAGATGATGTAATTGCTATTTTTGTTTTTGATGCATACCCAGAATTACCATTGGAGGCTTGTTTGGTAAATATTACACATGATTGGATGAGGAGCAAATCTCTCAAGGAGTGCGCCAAGATGCTCCAGATGCTTCCATGCTTCTATGCGAGGCATTATGAAGATCTAGGTGAACTTCCCCTGCCATTTCAATCATCTTTGATCAGCCCGCCAGATCTAGAATTAAAACCGCTGCCACCGCATCTCAAATATGTCTTCCTAGCTGGGGAGGACAAGTTACCAGTGATCATATCTACTTATCTGAGTGCGGAAGAGGAAGACCAACTATTGATAGTGCTGAAGAACCACCGAGGAGCTTTTGGGTGGTCCATTGCAGATATCAAGGGGATTTCCCCTACTCTGTGTCAGCACAAGATTCGGCTTGAGGAGGGAGCCAAACCTGTGATCCAACCTCAACGACGTCTCAATCCAAGCATGATGGATGTTGTGAAGAAGGAGGTCATTAAACTTCTTACTGCGGGTATTATTTACACCATATAAGACTCGACATGGGTGAGTCCCACACAGGTAGTCCCTAAGAAGGGGGGAATTACTGTCACCAAAAATATGTTAAATGAACCTGTCACCACCTGATTGGTAACCAGGTGACGAGTTTGTATTGATTACCACTATTTGAATGCCGCCACGCTAAGGGACCACTTTCCTATACCTTTCATTGATCAAATCCTAGAGCGTCTTGCCGACCGATCGCACTTCTGTTTTCTAGACGGGTACTCAGGGTACAACCAGATCTCGATTGATCCTTTGGATCAAGAGAAATCTACCTTCACTTGTCCCTATGGGACTTTCACATACCGCCGAATGCCTTTTGGGTTATGCAATGCACCTGCGACGTTTCAGCGTTGTATGCTCGCCATATTTTCTGACATGGTAGAGCGCTGTCTCGAGGTTTTTATGGATGACTTTTTGGTGTATGGTGCATCGTTTGATGAATGTCTCTATAATTTGGACAATCTTTTACAACGCTGTGAGGACACACATTTGTTCCTCAACTGGGAGAAATGTCACATGATGGTGACTGAGGGGATAGTGCTAGGACATAAGGTGTCTAGCAAAGGTTTAGAGGTAGATCCGGTCAAAATTGAGGTCATTTCCAAGTTGCCCCCTCCAAATTCTATTAAAGGGGTAAGAAGTTTCTTGAGACACGCCGGGTTCTATCGTCGATTTATAAAAGATTTTTCTAAAATCGCGAAACCTCTATCCGAGCTTTCAGAGAAAGACGCTGTATTTGATTTCAATGAAAAGTGTCTACATGCGTTCGACGTTTTAAAAGAAAAAACTGATTTCTGCACCGGTTGTTCAAACGTCGGATTGGACGAAACCGTTCGAACTAATGTGTGACGCCTCAGACTTTGTGGTAGGAGCTGTGTTGGGGCAGCGGGTGGACAATAAACCCACCGTGATTTTTTATGCCTCAAAGACTTTGAATGATGCCCAATTAAATTATACAACTACTGAGAAATAATTACTCGCCGTTGTTTTCGCTTTTAAAAAAGTTCGGCAGTATTTAGTGGGATCTAAAGTAGTTGTATGGACTGACCATGCCGCAATCAAATACTTAATGGAGAAAAAAGACGCAAAGCCTAGACTCATTAGGTGGATTTTGCTCTTAGAGGAATTTGACATCGAAATCAAGGATAAATCTGGGATTGAAAACGTTGTTGCTAATCATTTGTCTAGGTTAGAAAGGGTGGATGAAAAAGATTTACATATACCCATAACTGAGACGTTTTCGGATGAACAGATTTTGAAAATTAACTCTAAGGATCCTTGGTTCGCTGAGATTGTAAACTATTTGGCTTGCGGGATCATCCTGGAAGATTGGTCATATCAGGAGAAGAAAAGATTTTTCCATTCTTTACGATATTATTTTTGGGATGACCCAATTCTTCTTAAGCAATGCAGGGACAGTATCTTGCATAGGTGTGTGCCGGAAGTGGAGTACGAGATTGTTTTATGTCATTGCCACACACTACCTACGAGAGGACACCATGCGAGCTCTCGTACGGCAGCTAAAGTTCTGGAGAGTGGCCTTTATTGGCCAACCTTGTTTTGAGATGCCTACGAGTTTGTAAGGCAATGTGATTCCTGCCCACGAGCAGGTAATATCTCAAAGAGACAGGAGATGCCCCTAAATGTGTTCCAAGAAGTGGAGGTATTTGATCTGTGGGGCATAGATTTCATGGGACCCTTTGTGTCCTCAAATTCAAATTTATATATTCTTTTAGCGGTTGATTACGTGTCTAAGTGGGTGGAAGCAATACCCACAAGGACTAATGATTCCACTGTAGTGTGCAGATTCATGAAAGAAAATATTTTCTGCAGGTTTGGGGTACCCCGAATGATAATCAGTGATGGGGGTACGCATTTTAGGAATAAGAAGTTCTCGACATTATTGAAGAAATATGGGGTTAAGCATAACATAGGTACCCCATATCATCCGCAAATGCAAGGTCAGGTGGAGGTCTAACCGTGAAATTAAGAAGATTTTAGAGCGTACGGTGGCATCCACGAGGAAGAACTGGAGTGCCCTACTACCGGATGCTCTGTGGGCGTACAGAAAGGCTTACAAAACACCTATAGGCACCACACCTTTTAGGTTGGCATATTGTCGGGCTTGTCACCTGCCGGTTGAGCTAGAGCACAAAGCGCATTGGGCACTGAGAAGGCTAAACCTGAGTTACAATGAAGTGGGGAGGAAGAGACTGCTAGAATTGAACGAGTTGGACGAGCTACGGATGACGACATATGAGAACGCACAGATATACAAGGAGCGCACAAAGCTGATCCACGACCGCCACATCCAGTTGCGCACGTTCAAAAAGGGAGATATTGTTTTGTTGTTCAATTCACAACTCAAGTTGCATCCTGGGAAGCTCAAATCCCGGTGGAGTGGACCGTTCGTGGTAGAAGAGGTTAAACCACACAGTGCGATATTAGTGCATGATGGTGATACCACGTTTTTGGTAAATGGACAAAGGCTGAAGCTCTATTTTGGTGAGAATTACAAGAGGAAGGTGAATGAGGTCAAACTCATTTCACTTTCGGATGAATAAGGTGCCCTAAAATCATCTAGCCTAAGACGTTAAATAAGGGCGCTTGTTGGGAGGCAACCCAACCATCGGTACCTTAGTTTAGTTTATGTACAATCGTAGGTTGATTTGTTTTGGTTCAATTTTTAGTGTAAAAAAGATACCGTGATCGGTTTGTTCTTTGTGCAGGCTGAGGCAGAGTCGACGCCATCGAAACACTGGTCGATGGTATCGACCATGGTACAAGTTGACGACTACGAATTTTGCTCTGCGTTGATACCATCGACGGCCTCGTCGATGGTATCGACCTACCCACAGGCAGGTCGTGAAGAAAAGTCGATGGTATCGAGATGCCTGTCGATACCATCGAGATCTCTGACGATTTACAGAAGAAATCGACTCAGGAAAGTCAATACCATCGACAGGTGTGTCGATGGTATCGACACAGTCAAGTGAAAAAGGCGGTGGCCGGGCTTCACAAGGATTTGCCCTAATCAGAGGGTCGATACTATCGACTTCTGTCGATGGTATCGACCATCCATGTCACCGATCTGCGCGAACAAATCAACGGCGATCACGACATCAAGACGGTCGATCCGGGTGCAGCGTCGATGCCATCGACTCGCGTCGATGGTATCGACACGTCAGCAATCTGGGTTTCTAGATCCAGCCATCGATGACCGTCGATACCAGTGAGGGGGTGGATAGCATCGACAAGTGTCGATACCATCGACTCGCATCGATGGTATCGACGGGCCAACAGTGGCGCAGGCCAAGTCTATTTAAGGAGATTCATTACGTCAGTTGACATCACACCTTCAAAGCGATCTCCTCCCTTTGCGCTGAACGACCCCCCGAGACTTCCAAGCCGACGACGAGCAGCACCGAGCGAAGGTCTTCATCGAGCGGAGATTCAACTCTCCAATCTTCACCGAGCTTTCTTTCTGATCCCCATCTCTCATCGCAAATATGGCACATGTGGCCGGAGCTTCCTCCTCGCGCACGAATCCGATGGAAATCCTGGAATTCGTGCCACCACCGCCATTGTCGATCGCACGTCCCCAACTTGTCCATCCTTCCTCAGAGGTCCGGAAGATCTACGAGGAGATCATGTGGAGGAAGATAGAGCCCACCCGGTATGTGGACCGGGAAATGATCCAAGATCTCAGATTTGAGGCCAACTTGGCCTACGTTCTGAAGTGGCAGGCCCGCCACACACCAATAAGGCCTGGCGAGCTGGAATTTCATGCAGATGGCCAGCTGTTCTTCGGCGACTAGCCCACATACAAGGAATTGGTGGCGGAGTTCATGGCGTCGCTGTACGTCTGTGTCGTGCCCAACGACATCGTAACTACCGATCGTGAGTGGATCAAGGGCCGGGTGTCTTTCCGGCTGTACAACCACGACTACACCCTCACGCTCAAGCAGTTCAACATGATCTTCAACTGGAACCATTCTTAGTACGACCATCGGTGGCCGGACAACCGCACCGATTACGACGTCATCTTCTCCGAGTTGGTGACGATGCCGCAAGGGAAGTCGATGAGCTACCACAATGCCACAGTAGCTGATTTTGAGCACCCTTTCATCCGGGTACTGCACCGGATGCTGAGTTCTACGCTTTTTGCCCGGGGTGATCTGGCCCTCAGCAAATTTCAGGGGTCAGACCTATTCTTTGTGTATAAACTCCTGAAGAGACAAGAATGCAATTAGGGTGCCTTCTTTCTAGAGCGAGTATTGGATGTGAAGAGGAGTACGAGGAAAGCCCCGATTCACTTTGGCGGGCTTATCACTAAGCTGGCCATCTACCTGGGGTTGAATCTCGAGCAGCTGACTCTTCTCTCTTCAAGAAGCAAGGTAAACTTGCAACATTTACACCGGTCCAATCTCCTACTTCTCCGAGATGGCATGGCGTTTGCGCATTGCCATGTCAACCACGCCTACTAGGAGTGCGTGCTGCCCGATCCGGTCTTCAACATCGACAGGGCACAACATTTTCGATGGCCAATCATAGCCATCACTGACTCCGATGAAGAAGGCGGAAATGACGGCGGCAACGACGGACATGATGATGAGGCTGAGGAGGAAGAGGAGGCCTTTACACCTCTTCAGGAACGAGTGGCACCACGGAAGCGTCCTCGGATGCATCCGGGTGCATCTTCATCATCACAGCCTACGCTGCCACCACCACCGCCCTCATAGCCAAGCGAGGATGCCTATTCCATGCAGGGCATGTACGCGATGCTGCAAGACATCCAGCAGACCCAGCATGGCCACACAACCACCTTTGCCGGTATTCAAGATACTACCGACCGACTCTTCATCAATCAGTAGGTGATCTTCGAGAATGAGCACCTTTTGTTCGAGAATCATCAGAACATCCATGACCGGCTGCACAGGATGGAGGAGCAGCAGCAACCATTTTTCGATCATTACTGGAGCCAAAATTATTTTGGGGGGTATACAAAGCCTCCTCCGATGCCTCAGTATGATCCGAATTTCCAGGGGCAGTACCCGTCTTGGGACCCCACGGTGCCGTAGCACCCGCCTCCACCACCGCAAGAATGATTCAGTATCACTGTTCCAATCCTTAAGGTTGCTTTTGACTATGAGGCCATAGTCGGATTCAAGCTTAGGGGGGTAGTTGGAACAGCTTTATCTTTTATTGTTTTTTTTAGCTTTATTGTTTTTGTTCTTGTTATTGTTTCTTGAAATTTTAGCATTTGTAGGATCCACATGCTATCTAGTGTAATCGTGGATGTCATGAAGTTTGTGTCATCTCATTCATAGTGCATGGGAAAATCAAGGGAAATTTAAAAAAAATGTGTACATGTGCAAAGCTTGTCTTGTTTAACCTTGTGCAATTAACCTACGAAAATGATTAGTTCTATCAACTCTAAAACAACAATTCACAACTGTACTCCTAATGATTCATGAAAGTGGACGGACATGTTTGTTTGAGCCTAATCTGACCAAATGGTAATATGACTTTAATCGGAAGTAGGAGAGAGAAACTTCTTAACTACTACATAGGTCAGTAAGGAGGGACACATAATATTTATCTAAGGTTCATCACCTAGTCTTGTGATCTTTCCACCTCTTCACTTTTTGCAATCCACCACAAGAATTGGAAGTACTTTACATTTTTAACTTCTTTGACTGCATTGCACGTAGATAGGGCTTGCATTAATTCTTTTTCCATATGTTTTGCATAAAAAAAAGAAAGAAAAAAATGAGAATAGTGATACATGCACATTACCTTTAGGTGCATGTCATGTAGATGCATTCATAATTTTTCAGGCATAAAGTATATCATGTATCTCGATTTTTCTTCAATGGTGAATTAAATTGTTCCATACCTTCTAAATAGTGCAAATTTCTGAATTAGGAAGAAAAATAAGCCCGATTAAATATTCATTATCAATTATGGATATGAAGGGTTGAAAAAGAAAAAAAAGAGAAAAAAAAATTAACTCTGAAGAAAAAAATCTGCATATTGAAAAAAAAGCTATTTAGAAGTTATTTGAATAAGAAGGAGAAAGGAACATGTAGCGCCTGCATTTTAAGATAATTGAGTACATGATGTAGCTTACATAGACGTCCATCTCGTTTTGAGGTGGATGGTTAGTGCATGCATCATTCCACCTAGTTTTAGGCATTAGGGAATTTTTCATGTGCATTTGCATCATTTAGGACATTTTTGTTTTATGCATGTTGAAACTGTATCATACTTCCATTTTCTTCCATGAACCACCCATTTTCATCCACCCATTGCTCGGATTGGTAGGCCACCGTGAATTTCTCCTCACTAATGTATATCAGGAGAACTGCTTCCATTTAGATGGTAGTTAGGGCAAGCAACGTAGTATAGGAGATCACAAGATGCACCAAGTCTGAACCGGTGAGTTTTATTATGTTAACTGCCTTATGTGATAGTGTTCATCAGTTTTGAGGTCAATTTCTCTTATGGATGATTACTGTCGCCTGCAGGGTAATTACCATTCTGTGGTTAGAGAGGTCCGGTATGTGACTATTAGGTGGGAGTCATTTGGATGTTGGTTGTGATGCGTTGTTCTTCAGTTGACATTAGAAATTCTATTCTAAGGATTAGTTGCTCGAGGGCGAGCAAAGTTCAAGCTTAGGGGAGTTTGATGTGATGATTTTGAGTCGCATTTATAGACCTGTTTCATATGTGTTTTATGCTTTTATTAGTCATTTTTATGGTTAATGTGGCATAATTCATTCACTTTGGTCTTTGCTACTATTTTATGTCAAATCCCCTTTATTTCATCGTTTTGAGCATCAATTGTCAAAATATTATTATTTGTGTGAATTTATGTGATCTTGTGTTTGAATTTAAGGACAAACGAGTATTTTCTTCCGTCGATACCATCGACGGAAGTCGATACCATCGACATGATCATAGGCTGCCAGCCGTGAGTATCAGCAAAAAGTTGATACTATCGATAGGGATGTCGATGGTATCGAGCTATCCTCAGGTTGCTAGCGAAGAAGCAGTCGATAGTATTGACACCAAGTTCATACCATCGACGCACGGAGGCTATAGCGACACAAAACGACAAAACCGTCGCTACAGGGTAGTCGATACCATCGACCCGCGTCGATGGTATCGAGACTACATCAGGCACTCGGAGGAAAGGAAAGAAGGGCTGCCGCTACTACAGCGGGTCGATACCATCAACTCACGTCGATGGTATCGACACTGTAGGATATGAGTTGGCTTCCTAATGATCTCAATCGGACGACTACGGTTAATTAGCGACCTAATGAGGGAGATATACCTAATGACAGCCACCCAGACGTGGAGAGGATCTCATTAGCCATTACACAAGTACCGAGGAGCAGTAGAGAGGAGAACAGAGGCTAGAAGCTCATACTTATTGATCCGGAGGCCGGAGGAGACAGATTCCACCACTGAGAGGCGGTAGAGCACACATCCTACACCGAGGATCGACCGGTTCTTCTCTGTTCAGGGGTTTTCCCTTTCATTCCACGTTTTTCACGTGTTTTCCCCTATTTCTACAATGTACTTGTGTGAGATGAACATGCTGGGCTAATCCCCTTCGTCTTTAGGACCGGGAGTAGCCCGGGGATTAATCGTATGACAGTTTTATAATAGTGAATCATATTTTATCTCTTAAATCTGTGGTATAGTTTCGTTTTCTCCATATATTGTTATGCTTGATCACCATAATAATAACCTAATGCCCTTAATCACTTTGCAAGAAGGATTAACGGCTGAAAAGAGACGAAATCTACATTAATCGATAAATCCCTTGACCAAGGTGGTGTAAAATTAATGGTGGATACTGAGAGATCGTTCATAATGCACCTAGTTTAGGGTATAGGTTACTACGACGGTGGAACCGACCTAGACCTAGGTAGTGAATTGCACCATGACAGTGGGCAATTATGTTTTCAGGCCACTACCTGGATAGATAGATAAAATTGAGGCATTATATAAAATCTAATACAATGAAAACCCGCGGTGAAACCGCAACCCTAAAGACACCCTTTTGAATTGATGAAATTAACATTTAATCGATCATTTGTTTTGTTTTGTTTTTATTTTCTTTTAATTTCAACAATAACTCTCAAATTGTTATTCGGCTTCGCTGATCGCAAATAGTTAGTAGGAGTCTCCAACAATTCCCAATATCCCTGTGTTCGACTCGTGCCTCACAAGGCCTATATTACTTCGACGCGTTCACTTGCGTTTCAGCGCACAGTAAAATTGCGTCAGCGCCTCGCACGATACAATCCGCCCATCATGAGCGTGTCGCCCGAGAGGGTGTGCCGCCCGACACGGTCGTATCGGGCAAGGCTCCTGCCCGGTATCAGGATGGAGATTTTGCTGCTGTTTGTCGTCCTTGTAAATTAAGAAGGCGACATTTATCTTTATTATTTCAGTCATTTACTTCTTTTACTTATGCAATGTAATCAGACACTTACATGTTAATGGAATTAGAAGAGTTTTAATTATTATCTGCTTCATGTTTGGTACCTTTGTTGGATGATTGCTATGTTTAACATCTGAACTCTAGCTTGTACGCTTGGATCGCATTTTGATTAGCTATCGAATCGTGTTTTCCCGTTGCAACTGCCTCGAGAGAGGTGTTGTGGCTCTAGTGTTTGGTCCTATTCTGGAGTACGAGAGTTCCCAGAATTCAAGTTGCTTTAGTAACCTTTCCACTCCAACTTAAGTCCAGCAACCTCGAGAGGGGTGTTGATGCTTGGTTAGAGGTACCCGCTTCGAGAGGAGGGGTACAAGATGTTTCTGCTGCCGCTTGTTTTACCGAAGTTTTCTCCTTCGTACCTTACTTTAGAATTAGTATTATCTCTCTGTTTCCGTTGCACGAAAATCTCTAAAAACTGATAAATGCTTAAAACCTTAATTTTTCTTGTAGCTCCAGTTGGAGATAGATTTCTTTTGTTTTATCGGTCTTATCCTACTGTTCCCTTCGGGAACTTTACCATCTCTTTACCCTTGCCAAAGTGTAACGTGTCGATCCCGTGTTCTCAACACTACCATCCTTGTCCCTGTGTTCGACCCCGTATATCTACTTCGACCCCATAAACAAAGTTGCGGGGCCTAGAAGGTTTCAGGTTATAAATTTAAAAGTCCGACTACTTCAAATCCGCTCCACTTTTCGGACGCGCGATTTAGGCCGGTCAACTTTTTGGCGCCGTTGCTGGGGACAAGGCAAAACAATACTATTGACGAACCCGAATCCACTAACTACACTCCAGTGCCTCAAGCTTAGAAATGAGCCTGATAGCACTCTTTTTTTTATTATTCTTTACCCGAAATTGAATAATTCATATTATTAATAACATATTTTCTAACCTGATTATTTTTACATGATGTTTAGGTACTCAAAAGAAAGGCATTCTACTCAATGGAGCACTGACACCATCCAACATGCCACCTCGCGTTGAACCACCCCATTCATAAGGTGAACGCCAAAGGAGAGCTAGGCCTCATTCGCCTCCGCTGGAAGTCAACGACCGCTACTACGACAATGATCAACCTGAAGATCCAGAAATGGAGCAGTTCGAGGAAGACCATCACCATGATAGACGTCGTCACCACCAGAGGCACGGAAGAAATCACAATAATCAAGAACAACACCAGGAAGGTAGCGACAACGATGATTCAGAAGAAGAAGAAAAGACTCTGAGGGAGTTAGCTTCCACAAAGGCTAACAATTCCCGATGCCCTGTCATCATCCCACGATTCAACACCACCATTTTCTAGCTCAAGCCATCAGTCATCTCCATGATTCAAAATAAAAGCTTTGGAGGGAGTTCTAAGAATGACAACCCCTATCACCACTTGAATGCTTTCAAAAATATTTGCGACACCATCAAGATGCGGGGGGTTCCCCAGGAGGTAATCTACTACAAGGGCTTCATCTTCTCTTTGGAAGATAAGGCTCTATCATGGTATCTGGGGCTGCCCCACCAAGCTCTGAATGGATGGGGAGCACTGGCAGATGCTTTCGTAAACAAGTTCTATCCAACTGAGAAGACTGTGCGGAACAGACAAAGGACAACTTCCTTCATGCAAAAGCCAAACGAGAACCTCCACGATGCCTGGGAGCGATACTAGGAATATCAGAGGGACTGCCCTCATCACAACTACAAGAAAGGTTTCTTAATCACTACCTTCTATAACGGTCTAACTCCCGATGAAAGGGTTTCACTGAATGCAGCAGCAGGAAGTGACTTCCTGGGGAAGAAGCCGAGCAGGTCCGAGAAGATCATCAAGAACATGGCCGAGCTGCAAGCCGGAACTGACTATGATAGATCTAACAGTGGGCCTGGGGAAGAAGCCGAGCAGGTCTGATAAGATCATTAAGAACATGGCCGAGCTGCAAGCCGGCACTGACTATGATAGATCTGACAGGGGGCAAGCTAAGAAGGTTAGTGAAGGACCTTCTTTTGAATCCAAGGCTCTGGAGACTATTACTTCTCAGATCCAGAGGATAGCAACAGATGTAAAGCAGCTGAAAGAATCTGGCGGAAAGGGGAAGAAGCAGGTTGAAAAGGTAATGAAGTGTGTAACATTTGGAAATGGGGGACATGGCATAGATAATTGCATCTACACCCGACCAGACACATCAAGAGATACTAAATCTGAGGCTGAAGAGATTGAGAATGTCTCTTTTGTAAATTTCAAAAGGACAGACCACCCTGGCTTCAGTTATGGCAACAAAGATGCAGCTAAAAACTCATATTAGCTGCATAACTCCACCAAGCCGCCTCAAGCTTTCGAGAAGAGGGGAGGACCAAGTCAATACACCAAAAACACCTCCTTCCAGTCAAACAAAGGAAACTTTCAGGGGCAAGTTAAATACCAAGGACCAGCCAAAGAGCAGGGACAAGACAAGGTTTCAAGCCAATCAGATGTGGTTCGACAATTGTTTGATTTTGTAAAGAGACAGGACACAATTAATAACCAGCTACTACAGAGTGCGCTTTCAAATTCGGGTGTTCTAAACTCATTGCAGGTCCAGATGGCGGATCTGCAGACGCATCAATGCCAAATTGATCAACAATTAGCTTAGATGGCCGAATTAATAAAGAATCCCTCAAGAAAAATACCCTCTAACACTGAAATCACCAAAAAGGCAGGGCTGTAATCAGGAGGAACATAGATCGAGTATGGATGCTGCTGGAGGCTAAAAGTGAAGCACCTAAAGCGGTCGAGCCGGTGACGCAAACTCCAGCGCTCCTCAGGAGGCAGCCCGAGCTTTTATTTTCCCTAGAATAGGATGTTATTTACTTTCCTGCAAAACAAACATTATGAACATTTGGAGTGTAATATGGCCCGAGTCAGCACATGCACCACGTGCACTGACTCTTCTGTTTCATGGGCCACCGCTCTGTTTTATGGACCTTGATGAGTAATACTATCTGAGGCCGGGAATTTAACCTTAGGCCAATGATGTTTTACCCATCAACCGCTTTTTCCTTTGATTTGTTTTTAAGTTTTTCATCTTGATTTTAAGTGGAAGATTTCGTATCGGGCAACAACTCAACCGACGCACAGAACGCGCTCATATCGGGCGATGGCATTTCAGGCATCGCAAAGGCCGTGACGGATGACATTCCTGGGCGGCGTGCACCCATATCATGCAAGAGGAGTAATTACCCTTGAGCCGACGGACAGACTGCCCATCTCGGGAATGACCTATCTCAACGGCCGACACGCATCCCAAAATTACCCGTTTTACCCCCGGTTGAGATTGCTATAAATAGTATGGAGAGTTTACCGTGTTGGGCTACTGCCTTTACTCTTTTCACCTACCCGTATCGTGTAGCGATTCCCTTCATTTGCTCCTGCGTCGCGCACCCCTTTTCTGCTCTCGTGTCATGCAGAAAGCTTAAGAAAACAACAAAGGTATAGCCCGACAGCCATATCGTCCTGGCTTGCCCGATATGACCTCCCTATCGCGCATAATGTATCGGGCTGACAACTTTTGTTAACTTCCTCATATCGCTCGACACTTGTATCACGCGACACACCTTTAGCACGCGCTTGCCTGATACGACATATCGAGCAATAACAGTGTCACCCTTCCTTATGCCGCCTCGCTTGTTTTATTGTTAGGCGAAACATTGTTTTTCTATCAGGAAAGCTCTATTGGGCACCTCGTTTCTCGCGGCCGTATCGCCAACACACCCATATCGGGTGAAGGGCATAACACGCAGTTCTCTCTGTGTTGTCCTGTTCAATATCGCCTAAGATGTTCTTTTGACAGATGACACCCAGATCTCGTATTGGGCACGCGCCTACATCTTTGAAAGCTTCGTATCGCCCGATACAGTGGTGTCGGCTAATTTTTGTATCAGCCCAATCTTATTGTGCACTCAGTTTTCCTTTTAAACACTGGAATCAATTTTTAGTTCTACTTACCTAATATCGACACACTTAATTGATTAATGAATTTGTTTAATGCTAACAGACATGGCCCGTACAAAGCAGACCGTCGTTCGATTGAAGAACACGGAAGAAGAGTCGACACCAAAGCCGCAGCTGAAGCGAAAATGATCGTGCAGAAACACCCGAATCCCGAGACGGCTGGGCCATCGACCGCTGAAAAGAGAACAAGGATGGGAGAAGTGGCGGCTCCAACCACAGCTCCAACAGAAGAGGCAGAACCCCTGGATCACACACTAGGAAGGTTCGTGCCGAGAGATGATGAGCATGGACGCCGGTATGCAGAACTGGCGACCAAGCTCTACAGGCCGAGCAGATTCTGCCACCAGTCTTCTTTCATTCAGCTGGGTATTTGTGAAAGACTGGAGAGCATCCTCACCGCGGAAGGACTGAGGAAGATATGCCTCAGCCGTTCTGCCTCCTACACCGAACTCACGAGGGAGTTCATGTCGACTCTCCATCGAGTGAAGAACACTACTGAGGAAATTGATGAGTATGGCGGAGCAGACAGACTGCAAGCGCGATTGTACAACTCGGAGCACACCATCTTCGAGAAGCTGCTCAACGAGATCTTCTCCTCCAGCGAGGAGGAGAAGAAGCTGATGAATAACGGTGAAACGATCACCGAAGGAGACAGGTTCAATCCCATGGAGCTCTAGAGGCGGCTGACCGGCGAATCATCATACAAGCCGGGAAGCAAAGTGGCGGCAGTGCACTCTTATTTCTGGAGGATAGTGCACAAGCTGGTAGCATGCCTACTTTTAAGCAAAAACGAGTCCAGCAACGTCTGCACCGAAGAACTCCACCTAATGTGGCACATGATGGAGGTCAATGTGATCAATCTGGGGCATTTCTTGCTGAACAGGCTGCACCCGATAAAGGATGCCACCAAAGAATATTGTATGGGTGGCATCGTTAATCTGATCGCGGTTGGGGTAGGATACCCAAAGGAACCGCACAATCTCTCGAGGACTAGGGGCGACGAGTTGATCGACCTCAAATACCTCATGAGGGCAGGGATCATAAAGAAGGAGGGGCAAAGCTATTTCTACAAGTTCACAAGGACAAACACCCTCGTTCCACTCCCTCACTGCACCGCATGCGACGCAGAAAAGCTGGTCTTCACCATAACAAAAATAGAAGTTGTGGCGGTAGACGCAGCTTACGCCGCCACCACCAGAATTCAAGAAAGGGCGGCCGCGAGAGGAGAACCAACTCCTCTCAACCTGAGGCAGTACAACACTTCAACAATGCCTACCTCGCCAGCCGCCATTCCAGAGCCACTGACGACATCAGTTTATAAAACTGTCGTCACTCCTACCATATCAGCCACAATCACGCCAACACCTATCGTGGCTGAAGAAGAACCGACGATCATTGATATCGCCGAGACAACTATGGAGGCTGCCGCGGGAGTGACAGACGCATCCTCCAAAACTTCTATGGTGCCTTTAGAGGTAGAGGAAGAACTACAGCCAGACGCCAGTAATCAGGTGTTCGCCGAGATCCTCGAGATGGAGCTCGGAGCTGCACAGCTAACGCCGACACTGCCACCGGTGTCCCCTGCAACAACCGCTGAAGAGATCGCCGTCAGCATAGAGGTGGAACAACATTCACCCACACCACGACCTTCTCCACCACGATAAGAAGGGGAGGCAGCGGCAGCCGCAAGGGTGCCGACGCCTCGCCCAGCAGCTTCCACCTCGTGGATGATCGAGATAGGTTCTACCTCGTCGGGTAGATCCTTACGCGAGAGAAATATCACGAGGATGAGAGGGGGATCTGCAGGAACCCCTCCTTCGCTCGGGAAAATGCTGGAACATGAATTCGACTACTTGCGGGAGGTAACAGAAAGCCACTCGGCTACATTTACTTCTCTAACCCGCAAGCTTTCATCTTTCCACCAGAGGCTGAATAGCTAGGAACAAGAACTGTTGACTCTAGCTAGCCTTCCTGGCCGACTAGAGGATCTCAACGCCACGCTACAACAGACCCTCCAGTGCCTTGACACGATCGAGGAGAGGTTGAATAGAAGAGACGACCATCCATGCCCAAGGTAGCCGAAAAGGTCTCCGTCGCCTCCTGGATTAGGCTCTCCATCCTCCTCGTCAACAGCCTCATCGAGATCATCGTCCTCTTCCTCCTCTAGTGGGTCATCCACAACGCCCAAGGAAGGGATGCCACAAAAATCGGCCAACGGAGCCCCAACAGGACAGGAGAGCTCCCAAGGTCTGGAAGAAACAACTCCCTCAGTCCCCCTAGACGAAGCTGAAGATGACAACGAAGACATTAGCATCGGGGAGGACTCTTCTGATGAATCAGAGGGAGAAAGGGGGCCTCTGCGCAGTCAATGAAAGACACTTTCCCAGAGGAAGACGCTCGGCGGCAGATGCGTTCTCAGCACCGTGAGAGCTACATTCCTTCGAGATTGTCGACTTCGACATAAGGGTCATTGGCTACCTGACGATTAGGGACCAGAAATTCCTAAACAAGGTCCTAAAGTTGTAGGAAGATGAAGAAGACGTCGTCTGGAGCGATGGCTACTTCTCCGTACGACGGGGAGCACTCATAAGCATTTTGCGCTCGCCAGCCGTCGTCAGCAAGAAAGTTGTTCAGGGTCCTTGAAGGTGCAATAATAGAGAATATCAACACAGGGACAGGTCGGAAGACAGTATACAACGCCACCACGACCTTGGCAAGAAGACTGATGATGGGAGAACCAGACTCTACTACGGTGGCCAACATGCTGCAACACATAGAAGAGCATAACAAAAACCTCGTCTTTGCCCCGTACAAGGACCACAACATATGGTTCCTCTGTGTGGCAGACCTCAGGAACCACGACTTCCAGCTACTTAGCTACAACAACAATGAGGTGCCACGCTCCAAGGATATCTTCAGTCGCCTAGAAGACAAACATCTCAGGCTTCTACCACTGCGTCTTCTGTGAGCCATCAAGCAAGGAGTCCAAAGTCAGAATGGTGTTTGGAACTTCTTCTCTATCAGAGACTTCCCCGTCCATGTAGGAGAGGGAAGCGAAAACAACGCCTTCATCGTATTACGCGCCATGGAGTTGCTCAACATATTCAGATTCATAAGGCATCTCCAGGGCCAAAACTTTTACCACCTCAGGAGCATATACGCCCTCCTGCTAATCAAAGATGAGTGCTATTTCCGAGACGTAGGGTATCGGAGAGGCTGCTGGACATCGATCTAGAAGACGAATCTTCACAACCCAGCAACACTCCAGAGGAAGAAGATGAGATAGAAACTGACACCTACGGGCATGCAAGCAGTTAGAGATCCTGTGGGAGGTGCACGGATTTGAAGACCCTGCTTCACCTAAAACTACAGAAGGACTGATCAACAATTTTGACCGCTTCTCATGTGCTACACTCACGCATGAGCAGTTCAATGAAATCCTTCTGAAGTTGGTTGATTCTACCCCGACGGATGTCATCTACGAGGCAAGCAATGTCATAGTCCCAGTTGATGACTTAAGGGACATGGTAAAAGATGGAGGATGCTTGGAGGTATCTGTGGCGTCCGCCTACATCCAAACACTATAGCCAAAGTTCGAACACGCATACATAGCTCATCTAATGTTGTTCAACGACATCTGCCTCGCTGATGAAACAGGAGCAAAGCAATCATTCCTGGCAGACTTGGAGCACAGTGTCCCACACACAATCTTCCTGCCCGTCCTACATTACAACCACTAGACGCTCCTAACGATGTACACTCGCCAATGAGAAGGAATCTTCTACAACAGCTCAGACAACAACAAAAATCATCTAGTGCAGTGTACATCGACAACATTGACATCCCTCGAGCGCTTAGTACGAAAATACTACGACAAGGTGGAAGCGCTGATACAACCATTCCTAGACACAGTACCTAGCAAATGGCATGAGCTCCAGTTATATCACCGCAGTCCACAACAACTTCCTCTATCCAACGACTGCGACATCTTTGTCCTAGAATGGATATCAAATGAAGCGACACCTGACCAGCTCCACCACATCGAATACCACAACAAATGAGGAGAATACGTGTGGGAGCTTCTATCTGGCGCAGGCGCGCTCACCATCTAACCCTCACTGGATCAACATTACCCTACCTCTACCCTATCTACTTCACAACTCTGGGACAGAGTGTGGAGTAAGTTTGGGGGGGTACCATGTACCAGTGAGGGAGGTATAAAATTTTTGAATTTTTTTTTTCAGACTCCACCTTTTTTGTTCTTTTTTTCTTCTTCTATATAATGTGTACATATACATATACATGCTCATACAAAAATTTTGAAATTTTTTGCTTATTTATGTACAAAGACACTATATAGTAAAAACTTGATACGACTTCTTGCCAGTCTATTTTCTATGTACCTAAGGAGATGCAAATTTTGTTATGTCTTTCTGATAATGCAGCCTCAAACAACAAAAGACTACGACTTTCCATGCCAAAAATTTTAAAAAATATAATCTCGCAACAGTTAAGAGACGTGTATGCAAAAGGAAAAAGCTGCCCAAACAGCAACAAAAATTCCTCTTGTTTTCCCTTACCCAGCAAAAATCCCAAAAAGAGAGAATAACCTTATGAGAGTGAATAAAAGCATGAGATTTGTGCCAAATGAAAAGAAAGAAAAATATATATATACACACTTGTTTTCCAAAATTACCCATCTTTAGGCATGGTAGATCCGGGGCAGTGGTACGTAGGATGTGAAATCACTGCTCTAAAGCCAACTGGCTTGGACTGTAGGGACCACTTGCCCATTAACAGACCCATACCTGGATGGACTGATGGGAAACAAGAAAAACCCAAAAAGCCTTAAGCCTTCCCAAACAAATAACTTTCTGCCCCCAAAAGCTGTTTGGTGTGAAAGCTAACTTCGAAATCATGCACCTAAGTCTCGCCGAAGCTGTGGAAAAAATTTGTGCTTAATAAGGCAGGAGAAATAAAGTATGTTGTTCGTGGTCGGGCCACATTCTCTGTGAGACATCTCAATACTCGCTCAAACCCATGGTCTGGAAACTATACCGGTCAAGAAGAAGCATCACAAAACAAAGTTCAAAGATTGATTGAGGACAATCAAAATGCTAAGTTTAGGGGAGTTGATAACACCAAATTTTGTGATGTTTTTGGCCCTTATTTTGTTATCAAAACTGCCCTTTTTAACTGATTTCCTCTTCTTTTTGTCATGCTTTTGAATAAACAGACCACTCTAAGCTATTAAATCAATTTTATCATTTTTTGCAGAGTTTTCCTCGTTATTTAACTCATTTATCAGCAAAAAGGGTTGTCTCGGCCCACGAATGTGTTCCACCTACACCGACCTCCTTACCAACTAGCCGGCCGATACGATCACTGCTCGATATGCAGCTCGATACAATGCCTCGCGACACGAGGGTGCCGCGCAAGAGGAAACAGACGAGCAATACACCTTCTACCCGATAGGGAGCCGGACCCGCCACGACTGCTGAAGCATGTCGCGCGATACAGGCCACCCACCGGCAGGCGCCACTCATTACGATGACCGACCGCCCGACATCCTGTGTCGGGTGACACACATATCGGGCACCCTGAACCCGAAATAATGGAGCTGGAGGAGGACACATGGCGTCCGGAGGTCCATAACTTCCCCCAACCGTTGCCTATAAATAGCAGCTACATGGAGATGAAAAGACAGGTCGGAACCTTACGCAAGCCAACTCAGGAAAGCTTCAAGAGCTAGCGTATCGTGCCTCAGAGGTCGTGCCGGGTGATTTTAGGTGAGCAGTTCTCCATCCCGAGAGGGAGGGAATGGTTCACTTAGGGTCATCCCGGGCACCACTGCAGGCCGATATCAGCCAACAAGGATACCCGATACAAGTGACCGATACTAGAAGCATCACTCTAGCCCGACACAATACCGAACCCCGATACACATCGTCAGTCATGAGCGTGTCGCCCGAGAGGGTGCCGCTCGACATGATCGTATTGGGCCAGGGCGCCTCGCACGATACAATCTTCCCATCATGAGCGTGTCGCCTGAGAGGGTGTGCCGCCCGACACGGTCGTATCGGGCAAGGCTCCTGCCCCATATCGGGCTGGAGAGTCTGCTGATGTCTGTCGTCCTTCTAAATCAAGACGGCGACATTTATCTTTATTATTTCAGTCATTTACTTCTTTTACTTATGCAATGTAATCGGACCCTTGCATGTTAATGGAATTAGAATAGTTTTAATTATCTGATGCTTTATGTTTGGTACCTTTGTTGGATGATTTCTATGTTTAACATCTGAACTCTAGCTTGTACGCTTGGATCGCGTTTCGATTAGCTACCGAATCGTGTTTTCCCATTGCAACAGCCTCGAGAGAGGTGTTGTGGCTCTAGTGTTTGGTCCGATTCTGGAGTACGAGAGTGCCCAGAATCGGAGTTGCTTTAGTAACCTTTCCACTCCAACATAAGTCCAGCAACCTCGAGAGGGGTGTTGATGCATGGTTAGAGGTACCCGCTTCGAGAGGAGGGGTACATGATGTTTCTGCTGCCGCTTGTTTTACCGAAGTTTTCTCCTTCGTACCTTACTTTAGCATTAGTATTATCTCTCTGTTTCCGTTGCACGAAAATCCCTAAAAACTGATAAATGCTTAAAACCTTATTTTTCCTCGTAGCTCCAGTTGGAGATAGATTTCTTTTATTTTATCGGTCTTATCCTACTGTTCCCTTGGGGAACTTTACCATCTCTTTACCCTTGCCGGAGTGTAACATGTCGATCCCGTGTTCTCAACACTACCACCCTTATTCCTGTGTTGGATCCCGTATATCTACTTCGACCCCGTAAACAAAGTTGCGGGGGCCTAGAAGGTTTCAGGTTATAAATTTAAAAGTCCGACTACTTCAAATCCGCTCCACTTTTCAAACGTGCGATTTAGGCCGGTCAGAGGTGTCCATGTAGACTGTGTATTCCATCTGCCAGAATTGGGCCTTCCTCCACTTGATGAAAAACTAGATCCTTGTCTACCAAAATAGCCAAGTCCTCATCCTATCTTTGAAAAGAAACCACCACCTCCTCTGTATCCACCACTGCCATGTCCCCGTCTATTAAAGCCTCCATATCTTTTCTTACCCTCAGACTACTTATCAGCATTAACTGACTCTTCTATACATTTCTCTACTTATACAAATTCCCCAAAGTTTTCTCTATCTCTTCGACTAATGGCTAACATGGTGTGTCTAATCTCTGGTCTTAATCCTTGTTGAAATCTTCTGCACTTTTCTACATCATCAGGTACAAGTTGCGGATAGAAATTTTCCAACCTTGTGAAATGTGCTCTGATACCAAATCTGCTGTGATGCCCCGATCCCTGTGCCATCTCTAATGACCCTGAAGATTGGAGAGTCAACCTTTTTAAACCACCCTTAACTTTTTCTTTTCTTAATCACTTAAAATTAACTTAAAGGAAAATCTTATAACTTGAAATAAATTGAAATCTTACTAAACTGCGGAAGCAACTACTATTTAGTTTACTAGGTAGGTAAAGCAGATTTACACAACATATTACATTTTTCATGCGGAATATTAAGCACAACATATAACTTAAAAATAATTTACATATTACATTACATTCTCTCTCTACCACACTACATGCCCCAAGGACCAAGGGGAAAGGACTAAGAGACCTCTATTCTAACTATGAACTACCTTCTAAGAGCTTGGGTGATAAGATCCCTCAGCTTCCTTGTATTGATGTTTACCTAATTTGTTTTCCAGTAGGTTGGTGAGCTACTGGCTCAGTGAATAGAATTTCACCCAACCATCACAGATAACTCATTTATGTTTATTAAACTGAAATAAAATGCAGGAATTACTACACCGAGCAGATCTAACAATTATAATTAAATACCACAGAGAATGCAAATATTACATTAAAAGAATAACTGTTGTGAAACTGAACCTGAATCTTACTTAACCTTTCTTACTTATAAGAAACTCTTTAAACCAATACAAACATATTTTAGCTTATGTCCCGATCATATGCAGTGTACTCTACATATGAAGACTCGTAAGAAACTATGATCTCACCGTACATGACTTAGCTGACACACCTGGGATGCTAATCCTGACTACGTCACTGGTCTACAACAGGAAAATGGCTCTTTGGCCTCGACACACCTGTGGGTGTACAAAACTAGACTACTCCTCTAACCTGAGCACACAGGCGGAGTGTCAAGCCACCTATTGACTTTTCTATACTCTAGTGCCACCAGGACCTCTGGTTGATGTTGGACACTACATGCTGTATTTTAAGGAGACTTCCACTTGGGCTTCGTCACCCATACCGCCTGTTAGTATGTTCTGACCCCCATCCTGGACACTTCCAGGGTTAGGTCATTTCATCCCTACGGTGCAAACCTCTCATAGGGAATCTACGGTGTTCAGGGCTCCCAAGTCTATTATTTTATTATTCTTGGAAAGCTCTTACTATATTGTATCTTTCTCTTACTTATACTTGACTTTGGTATCTCTATGGTACCATGTCTATTTATTTGAAGTTTATAACAAAACATGTATATCATTCTAAGCTTGGCAGAGCACTATACTCAAAACACTAGAATATACTGAGAAATCAACATTTTATACATGCAGGTAGACTGAAATACTTAAATAAACAGAATACATGTCCGTTTGGCACTTATACACTAGAATCATGCAATTGAACTTCTTAATACACTGATAAGAGTTAATTACTTGACATATGAATAATCATCATTAGCACCTGTAAACTATTCGTACTTCCTTAGAAAATGTGCACCTCAACCCAAATCTTGAGTTGTGCATCACATACCATAATTAACAACATATTACTTATCATGGCAAGAATTATTATAATAACTAAGAATTTCTAGTGATATCTTTGAGAAACGTGCCACTTCGTGTTAATACTGAAATACGCACATGAAGTAAAATAGGGAGCGTGCATACAGGTTTCCATTGAAACATTGCAGGTCATCATCTTTTTCTTTGAAAACATGTGATTAGTTAATTACTAAAATCATACAGCCTGGTTTTATACCCAAACCGTACAACTATTATAAATATGGGTCGTGTGCTACTATTTTCATCCTCTCTACTGATCTATTTAGGATTTATTCATCCATATAGTTCCAATAATCCAAATCATACATATCAGTTAAAATAACTAGGGTCATGCAAACGTGAAGATGAAAAACATGCAATGAGAAGTCGGGCGACGCCAAGACTTCCCGATACTTGGATAATCATTGTTACCCACAATACACACAAATCTAACCGAAATTGTCCATTTCATGGAGTTAATACTTGCTTAGTGAGTGAAATTCTAATCAAAGAGGTTTGAGATGGCTGAAATCGACTCGAAACGCACCCAAAGCCTACTTCTGGGTGTCCACGGGGTTGTCTTCAACCTTGGACTTGCCCTGGTTTGGACCTGCTGCAAGTGGAAGCTTCAATCACACACAGGAGGAGAAGGGAACCTTGGATGGGTGCTGCTCGCAGCTAGGGGGCTGTGGATTCATGCTTAGGCCTCAAGGCTGAACTCAAGGATGCCGTTTTGAGGTGCTTTGCTGTGCCAATGGAGCTCCTGGCCGTGCTAGTAGTGGCGCCGACTGCTGCTGGTCGGGATGCTGCCCTAGCTGGTTGGGGCGTTGCGATTGGGCGAGGATGAGGAGGAAGGAAGAAGAAAGAAGACGACGACTACTAGCTCTCTCTCTTTCTGGCCCTAAATCGCCCACCCTCTCTTCTGCTGGCCCATCGACCTGCAGCTGCTGTGTGCCCACTTCAAGTGGTGTTGTACCCGACTGGGAGGAAGGGGATAAGGGAAGGGGTTATTAACCTATTAATGGGAAGGGGTTATTAACCTATTAATGGGTAAATTGTGGTTCAAACCCAAAAACTTCAAACTTTCATAACTCTCTCCGTAAGTCTGAATTACACGATTTTTCGTTCATTCTTTTAAGCACGAGATTCTCTACCTTCTGAACCATCTTATCTAGGTTAATCATCTTAGGTAAGTAACTTAACAATTAACACTGCAGTTAACATTAATTACATCAGATGGATCAATCTCAACTAATGATTCACATCTTAGCTTATCTTGATTAACCATGATGTTTAACAAGGTACTTAGCATTAATCAAGGTACTTCACGCTTATCAAGGTACTTACTGACTAACCTCAATGTGGGTTGTAACAATCTTTCCTAGTAGCCAAACCCTTTTTAAAATATCAATAATGAAAGGTTGTTGCATCCATTCAAATGCTTTCAAGAGATCGAAGTTGATGTTAACCCAATTCTTTCCCACATTCTTTCTCTTCATGGAATGATGAATTCTTTAATAAGAATTATGTTGTCACTGATATGTCCACACATGATGAATCTGGACTGTGTTTTAGAGATACAATAGTTGAGAAGAGGTTTAAGACTTTCACAACAAATTGGAAATCATCTCAAAGCAAGAGTTGTTAAGTTAAATTCGTCAAAGGTCATCACATAACTATGGTTTCCATAGTTTTAAAATAAACACCATGTGTGAATATGGATGTTTGGAATTATTCTAGTCAGAATTGAAGGCGTATCCAACATCTCAATCCCATAGTTGCCTACCTGTGGCCAACAGGAGTGGATGAAATCACTGAGTACATTGTTGGGCTCTAGATCCTAGGTAGGTTCCATCATGAAGGTGACTTCTCTTATTTCTCTAGGTCTTGACATTTGGGCAATGAACTTACCGATCTAAGCACTAGATCACAGGAAGAAACCAATATATGTTGAGATTTTGGTAGGGTTGGCCTATGGGGAATCACTAGTGGTCATCAATTAAGAGATGTAGACCCGCATAAGTTGTTGGACTGTGGCTCTATTTCTAACCCAAACACCACCATTATCCCAGATTCTTGTGAGTTTTTTTAGGTAATGTTTTGTCTTTACAAATGTCAAAACAAACTATGTTGCGGCCCCTTTTTAGACTATCAATATCATAACCCATGATGCCCCACTCCATAAACCATGAGATGACTCAGAACTAACTGTGGAAATAAGCTTAAACAAACAAAGTATCAGAAAGCACTCATAATTAAAACCATTTTCATTCAAATCCAAATAGCAAAAACTTTTACATATGAGTCTTTTCATGACACAAGTTACTTAGCATGTATGCCATCAACCTGTTATGACAAAACCTATTCCAAACATATATATACATGTCCACTGTGACCATACATGAAAAGGACTCACAAGCCAAAAAACGTATCAAAACACATCTACAAAACACACCACCATCCGAAAGACCTGAATGTACAGGGACGACTCTCGGACTCTAAAAACAAAAGGACAGCTATCAACACTTCCAACCTTGCCAGCTACTGTCCTTCTTGTTGCTGCTCAACCTCTACTGCACAGTCTCTACCTCCTCGTACACGTCCACCTAAAAAGATGTGGGGTACCCACAAGATGAGATTCCAAATCTCAGTGGGAGATATAACTCTCCACCAACACTATTATTAGTAGGTAAGATGATTAAAGAACAACAACAAAGCTACAACCATGATAAGCACGTAATCATTACTAATATAATAAGAAATTATCATTACATCATGGAACATCTTATCATCATAAAAGGAATATGAAGAACATGTATATCCACTACCAACTATACTATACAAAAGCAAGTGTGGCCTCATCCAATGTTTCTATATTTGATCCTATACAAGTATGCTACACGGCTGATTACTTATTTTATTATGCCCCGAGGATTTGAGTTGTACCACCCAAATCCAACCAACCACTTCTAAGCCAAAATTGGTGCCATACAAGGTCTAGTGGAAGAGCTGGAATCCACGACCACACCCCCTCAGTCAGTACGAGTGAACATGTAGTGACATCATCAGTCAAACTGCTACCATCGACATATAGTCCATTTGTACAAGTCTAGCCTGCCTTGGTATAGGTTGTGGTGCTAGTGAAACTGAGCTATGGCCTGCAGCCACACTCCTACCAGGGTATGGCCTACAACCAATCATGTATCACATATCACTGAGCTATAGGCCGAAGCCACACTCCTACCAGGGTGTGACCCACAACCAATCATGTATCACATATCCTAGATGTAAGGGGATATTTGTCATCACCCCCACATATTAAAAAATATGCGCTTTGAGTTAAACTCGTTTCACCATTTAGCAAGTGCTAACACTAAATGGATCTATGGCACAAAGCAAAGCTACATGATTAGGTTCCACTTGATTAGTTAGGTCATTTAAGTGTCTTTTAGCATCAATCAAGTTACAATGTATAAAACCATAATAAATTCTACAAAAAATAAGAGCATAATACTCTTCTCATAGATATAACATATAGGGTGTGAACCTATCACACTATCACCACATGATTCCTGTATTATTTCCATTCACAACATCATCAATAAAGCCACATGCCATGGGATATTAGTCCCTCAACTTTAGCAGTTGGAAACATCCTTTCATGCCAGAACAATAATTAATGTTAGCTCATAAGAGCCAACCACCATATTTTTGTATCACCTGTATAATCAACATGCCTCACAAGGTAATATTCACATCATAGCCATCATAGCACACACACTAGATATGATAATCAATTCCACAACACTTGCATGGTTAGAAGATCACAATCAAGGGAGACAATCACATAACATCAGAACCAACCATGGTAAGGATATAAGAAAGACTTGTTCACTTTTAGGGTTTAGGGTTTTCACTTTTATTGAATTGGGTCCACAAGGTTAAGATCAACCAACCATCCTAGAACCACCACCCTCCACTATCATGGAGTGTGTTAGAATTAAGCATCATCACTATAGAAGATTAGAGATCATACTGATTAGCATAACACAAATGTATTCAAGATTAACGTTAGATGTTCTTATATGTTTCATAACCACCTACCATCACCACATGTTAACCACTTAGGCACATGGGTCGCAACCACCCTTCATAGTAAGTCATGACCGTGGCATGCACCATGGGTGCCTCGACCTTCACTCCCTCAACATGCTACAACCACCTTCTACATGTCGCACCCGAGGCATTAGGGTTAGGGTTTCTCTTCACTCTTAAACCATGTGTTGTGACCAAGCTCCTCAAGCACCTCTATGTCGCGAACATGATGCCTAAACACCACCATGTTGTAACCACCACTCCAAGGGATATCTCCATCAAGCTAAGGCAAGGAACATAAGTGTTTCAAGGATGCTATGCTCCAAAGGTCTCAACCCAACGTCAGTAGGTCAAATATCACCACAAGGAAGGACATCTCTACCAAAGCCAACTAGGTAGAATCCATCTCAAGGGGTAATGTCGTGACCGTGACACCCATACTCATGCCTTGACTGGAAAACCTCCTAGGTTGTGACCACACCAAGGGTAGACACCTAGGTTACCAAAACAGGCTCAAAACTAAGCAAGAACCATGACCATCATGGAAGAAGACTCAAGCAAATCGATCTCCACAAACCCTAAGGCAAAGGTTCAAGAAAAGCATGAATAAAGGGAGAGAAACTATAGCCAAGATGACCAAAACGAAAACCACTCACTACTTATAGGTGTACAAACACCAAGCATGGGGGCTAGGTTAAGGGTCAAATGTGGAAAAGAAACTCCATATCATCACCTTTACCCAAAACTAATACAAGAAGATTAGGGTTTTGGATTACTTCCAAACCAAGCATGATAACTCTCCCAAACAAATTCTAGGTTTAAGATTCATATGCTAGCATGATGCAGGAACATCTAAAGAGAGAAAATAGCAACACAACATAACAAGAAGTGCAATAATAGAGAGGGTTTAGTGTTATATAACCCACCTTAAGAAGATCTCCACAAAAGCTCCAAGCTCCAAACTCAAGAGATCCAAGCACACAATCCAAGGGTTGGAAAACCTCCACCAAGAGATCCACTCTTGGCCAACAAGAGAACCTCAAGAAGGAAGAAACACCAGGGTCAAAGGTTATCTCAAGGAGAGAGAGAAAAACCCCAAAACCAAACCAAGGAAAGAAAGGAGAAAAGAGAGAAGGAACTCTCTCTCACACACACTAGTGTCACCTTGTCAAAACATTGCCCAAGGACGAGAAGAAGGAAGAAGATAGGGTAGAAGATCTGAAGAAATACCAAAGAAATAAGATAAAACACTTAACAAAGCTAGATATCACCAAAGATCACCACTATCACCATATGCAAGGGATGATCCACCTCCAAGGCACCAAGATCATAACTTCTTGCTCCACCAAGCTCCAAGGAGGAGAACAAGAGAAGGGATGAAGAAGATGACCAAAAAGAATTACTTGCATGGAGAGAAGAGGGTTCATATAGCAAAGGAGAAGGGAGGTAAGACAAAGGATGAGGTGTCACCAAGATAGAGCTCCAAGGAAACACTTATCCACTAAAAGGACCAACATTCATCCACATGCAACCAGATAAGGTCCACATGCAAGATATTATGATAATCCATAGGTAGGATCTCAACCATCCAAGCAATCGATCCTATGTCGCTACCGCAACACAACTAGGGTTCCAAGGTTGCGACACACCATGACATTACCACAAGGTCACGACACCATAACCACCCCATGAGGCCTAGGTCGAAACACACCTATCCAACCTATAGATCGACCCAAGACAACCTTGATCATGACCACCACACCAAGGGGGAAGTGTTGCGATTGTGACACCCCACAACAGGTTGTAGGTCGTGACCTAGGTCAAGGCAAACCAACAAGGTCACAATGCTAAGGCACACAAACCCTAGAAAACCCTAATCTCCACTAAGGGTGACACTACTCAACCAAGAGCCAAACAAGGTGCCCCACAGAACCAAACTCTCCCTCATGAAGAAAAGAGAGAGAAGGAACACTCTAGAGGTGGCAAATTGGACATCAACCCCTATATTGGGTAAATTGAAATTTGAATCAAAACTACCACAGAAAGCACAAACATTATTCAAGCAAGCTCAAATTGGAGACTTAATGTCTCCAAAATCCCTAATCACATCTCAAAATATTAGAGAAAGGTTCTAAGCACATGATCAACCCAAAACAAATAGGGTTACCCCAAAACTCAGGTCAGGGTCCTTACAAGCCATAAACCCCTAACAAGGATTTTGCACCTGAAATCCTAAGAGAAAAGAGAGGGGTACTTCCTCTTCATCTCTTCCTCCAGCTCCCATGTGGCTTCCTCAACACCATGGTGATGCCACAGAACCTTCATAAGCATTATGTCCTTCTTCTTCACCTTCTTCACTCTACTGTTAAGGATCAACACTATGCCTTCAACATCAGACATGTCCTCATCAAGCTCCACCTGTACAGGCTATAACATCAACTCTGTATCTAGATGGAACTTCCTCAAAATACTCACATGAAACACTGGATGCAACCTAGACCTTGAGGTACACTCTATATCCCACTTCAAACTCTAAGGGTCTATGATGGTTATCTGCATATGACTTCTGTCTGTGCTATGCTACCTTCAACCGTTGTTGGATCACTTTGATTTTTCTGTCGTTTATTGTACAAGCTCAGGAGTAATAAGTTGGTACTCTCCCCTCTCATACCAAGACAACAGAGACCTACAATGTATCCCAAACAACTCCTCATATGGTTCCATGTCGATGCTACTCTGATAACTATTGTTGTAAGTGAACTCTACCAAACTAAGATGTATGTCCCAACTACCCAAAAACTAAAGAACAAAAGCTCTTAACATATCCTCCAAGGTCTAAATGGTCCTTACAAACTGACCATATATCTGTGGGTGAAAGACAGTGTTGAACCTCAACTGCATACCCAAAGCTATGTGCAATCACTCCCAAAAGCGAGTTGTGAACTGAGGGCCTCTATTAGACATGATAGTTGATGGAACACCATGCAAATGCACTATCATTAACATAGATCTAGGCAAGCTTCTCAGTGGTATACGTCATCTTCATAGGACATGGTCAACCTATCAATAATCACCCAATTGGAATCGTGACCTTTGATTGTCTTAGGCAGGCCAACCACAAAGTTCATAGTCACATGATCCTATTTCCACTGAGGTATAGGAAATAGTTGCAATGTCCCTGTAGGCTTTTGATGCTCAGCTTTGACCTACTAAAACATAGAGGATCTCACAACGAACTCAGCCACATCCTTCTTCAGGCCAGGCCACCAAAACATATCCTTCAGGTTATGATACATCTTGGTGCTACTTGGGTGCATAGTGTACATGGATGAGTGAGCCTCTTCCAACACCATATTTTTTAGGTCATCAACATCAAGAACCACAACTCTGCCTATGTAACAAATTGTCCCATCATCTGGCTCATAGAATCCATCATGCTTCTCGCTACCAAACTCTAATAAAATCTTTTACATGTCGATATCAACCTATTGTGCCTCTTTGATCTGCTGTCTTAGCGTGGGCTTCACCTACAACTGTGCTAACAATCCTACTAGCATACAAGGTTTATTGGGAGAGCCAAAATTTACGACCTCACCCTCGTCCAATAAAAGTGAACCTACAATGACATCACCACTCAAACTACTACCAGCGTGCCTTGGTATAGGTTGTGGTGCTAGTGAAACTGAGCTATGGCCCACAACCACACTCCTACTAGGGTATGGCCTGTAGCCAATCGTGTTTCACATATCACTGAGCTACATCTCAAAACCACACTCCTACTTGGGTATGGACCACAACCAATCCTTTAACACTTATACTGGATGTAAGGGGATATTGATCCTCACTCCCACATAATCAAAAATATGTGCTCCGAGTTAAACTCGTTTCACCATTCAATAAGTGTTGATACTAAATGGATCTATGGAAAAGGAAAAAGCTACATGATTAGGTTCCACTTGATTATTTAGGTCATTTAAGTTTCTTTTATCATCAATCAAGTTACAACATACAAAACCATAACAAATTCTACAAAAATAAGGGAATAATACTCTTCTCGCAGATATAACATATAGGGTGTGAACTTGTCACACTATCACCACATGATGCATATATTATTGTGATTCATAACATCATCAACAAAGCCACATTCCATGGGAGACCAGTCCCTCAATTTTATCAATAGGAAACATCCATTCATGCCTGAACAATAACCAATATTAGGTCATAAGGCCCAACCACCATATTCTTGTATCGCCTATGTAATCAACATGCCTCACAAGGGCATATTCATATCATATCCATCATAGCACACAATAGCTATGATAATAAATTCCACAACACCTGCATGGTTAGAAGATCACGATCAAGGGAGATAATCACATAACATCAGAACCAACCATGGTAAGGATATAAGCAAGACTTGTTCACTTTTAGGGTTTAGGGTTTCCACTTTTTCCCAATAGGGTCCATAAGGTTAAGGTCAGCCAACCATTCAAGAACAACCACCCTCCACCATCATGGAGTGTGTTAGGATCAAGCATCATCATTAGAGAAGATTAGAGATCATACAAAATAGAATAACACAAATGTAATCATGATTAACATTAGATGTTCTTATATGTTTCATAACTACATACCATCACCACATGTTAACTACTTAGGCACATGAGTCTCAAACACCCTCTATAGTATGCCACAACCATGGCATGCACCATGGATACCTCAACCTTCACTCCCTCAACATGTTGTGGCCACCTTCTACATGTAGTGCCCACAAAATTAGAGTTAGGGTTTCTCTTCACCCTTCAACCATGTGTCTTGTCCAAGCTCCTCAAGCACCTTTATGTCGTGACTGTGTGTAACATACTGAAATCTAGTGTATTTCCTACAATTTACCCAATTTTGAGCTTTTCTTTGCCTTCTAGTCCAATTGGACCTTTTTCATAAATTTCCCATCCTTTTGGATCATTTTTGGACTCAATGTGCAATTTGAGCATTAATGATGGTGAAATTCCATTTTTGCCCCCAATTATGATAATAAAGGTGTGTTTGCACAAATAACCCACTTAAGGTAATAATTAAGGACTAATAATGCAAAATGGAGTTTTATGAGAGATAATAAGTGGATAATGTTAATTTGGAGCTCCTGTATCTTTTTGGATAAGATATGAGAAAAAAATATGTAATAGAATTAATTATGGGTATAATTAACCTTAATACTTTCTCTCTCCTCCAAAGTGGATAATAATACATGTAAATATGGTATTATGGTGATTGTAATCATTATGTGTTTGATAGCTCAAATTTCACTCATATAATCCATTAAAAGAAGAATTTTCATATAACTCATTCATTTTAATAAATTAATATACACTTTAATGAGCAATGTATTTATTAAGGGCTAAATAATGAGTAAAACGAGAATCTAATTGCATAGCATGATTCTACACATTAAGTTGTGCATGTGGTTAAATTTTGGTGCCTTTTGGACTTCTTTTGACCATTCAAATCCATTTTATAAGCTTTTAATAGTGTAACCATGGTAATTATATCGATTTCATTAATGCCATTTGTCACACTTTTGTTCAGTTATTTTCTGCTGTTGTGCACCCCCAACTCGATCCGACGACTCAGATCTAATTAAGGGCTGATCGGACAGACGAGCCATCGTCTTCCTTCTCCAGCCATTAGAACAGACCCGACTCCTCTAGCTCCCGAACCCAGCTCGCCCTCGTCCGACCACCTTCTCGCGCGATTCCACTCCCGGTGCGTTCGGCTTCTCACGCTGGTTCTAGTGAGCCCTAATTTTCTCCGACACCTCCACCACTAACGAAACGCCTAAACCACACCTTCTACCCTTCTCCACCATGTGATCATATAGGGGACTTGAGTCCTCCTCGTGCCTATATAAGGAGTCGACAAGCACCACCTGACCCCTACCACTCTTCCTATCCTTTCAATTTCTCTCCAGCTACTCTGGAGCTCCCATTCCTACTACTCCTTCACCTCTGGTGACCTCGTCCTAGAGCTCACCTTCCCGGCTATGCCCGTTCGATTGGTTTTACTGTGAGCATCCTTGAACCTTGGTCTTCGCTCCACACTTGTCACTTCAGCTCAGAATGCCCCCAAGCGCTGGGTCCTAGAGCTCACCATGAAGCTTTGCTAAACGCCTGGCTCCATCACACCCCCACGCTCCTCCACTGTGGTAAGATGTGCTTTCTACCCGCATTGATGCTGCTTTTGTACCGATGACTTTAGCTGAGACCATGACACTTATTTTCGGAGGTTTTGGTCTCGTTCTACCGGTCTCTATTCCGACCTCAGTGGGACTAGTTTCCCTAGATTTTGGGCATGAGAGTTGCCGTTTAGTAGCTACTTGGGATCATGCAGACCTCGGGAGTTTGCTCCCATCTTAGATCCTCATTTCGTCAGTTGTGGAGGCCCAGAGCCTTCGGCCATGACCTCTAGGCTGCTTCTCGATTTCCATGGCTCGAAGCAGCAAGATTCCTGCGGGTGTAATGACCCTTATATCCCTGTGCCTTTGATTCAGTGATTACCACTACAGGGGCAGTAGAGTAATTTCAGGTTCTATTCTGTTTTCTCACCAAAGGTTCTTGCGAGGTTCAAATGACCATATTGCTCTCACAGTTTCAATCAATTCGATTAACCAACCATGGCCAGTTTTATCATTTCACCTACTATTTACATCGATTTACATTTTCATTTAAATTACTGTCATGTTATGGTTTTCTGGCATTCTGATTGGCTGATATTACTTAATTCATAGTAAATCAATCCATGGTCAGAAAAATGCAATTAAATACTCCTTGGAAATCTAATATTATGTAGAATCTGTTTCCTATTTTTGAGTCCTATTTTCCATCCAAAATCTGATAATTAATTCAAACCTCAATTTAAATGTATAAAATGTTATAAAATCATAATTAAAGTGTTTTAACTCTATTTTTGGTAAATAAATATGTTTTATCGATTAGAATAATATTAGGAATCACTTGGTCCTGTTTCCAAATGCTTTTTCGAAGTTTATCTTAACTATCATTTTAATCACCTTAAATGTTCTAAAATGTGCAATTAATCTATTTTAACTCCAAATTGGGAAATAAAATATGTTTTCTTAATTAGGAGAATGTGATTAATCGATTAGACTAGGTTTTGAACCTTAAATTGTGGTTTTGAAAATAAGTTCCAAAATTAGGGTTTTTCCTATGCTTTATGCGTTGATATATACTAATACATGTGTAATGTTTATAACTAGGGAAAATTGGAAGTGAAAACAATATGATTGGAGAAAGTAATGGTAATGAATATACAATAAGGTATGTTAGCTCTATTCTAATTATGAATGAAACAATGTGCAATGTATAACATATCCTTTAGTTTGGGATTTTATCCAACCCCATATTCCTAATGAGGCAATTGATAGCCTTGGAATGTCTCGATTGGCTTTATTTGGCTCATTCATTTGAACTATGTGAAGCCTATTTTGGTATGTGATACTTATTTGTGTATGTGGATCCTGATTTGGTATGTGAAGCCTATTTCGTATGTGATATTTATTTGTGTATGTGATTCCTATTATATGTGTGGAATGCATGAATGTGAAATCTATGTGAAAACAATCCTAATCCTTCAGTTGGGTCTTGTCCAACCCTACCTTCATTATGTGCTAGCCTTGTTATCCTTCTAAATGCCTTTATTGGCTCTTTACTTATTTAATGCCTCCATTGCAATTGTGGCTCATCTAGTTGAATTATGTGAATCTTGCTACCACTTATGTTGGCTCATTTACTTGGAAATATTGTATATTGTTGTTTCTTATGTTGGCTCCTTTATTTCATGGGTTTTATTCCCAAATGCTATGATGCAAGTGTTACTTTTATATTTTTCACTACTGCCAAGTGAACTATTAAGCATGATGTATTTTAGGCCAAATGGCAATGTAGTGTACATGAGTACAAACCACCCATAGGGCACTGAGGTTTTAGTCCTCATGTCGGGCACTGGGGTTTTAGTCCCCCTGCCATTTTATATTAGGCACTAGGGTTTTAGTCCCCCTACCACTTTATTTAGGCACTGGGGTTTTAGTCCCCCTGCCATTTGGTGAGGTCCGGTAGGTGCCTCACCCTACATTGAGATGCCTTTGTGTCTTAATATATTCATGCTATGTGATTATTATTGTGGTGATTGATTATGGCAGTCTTCTCTCTCTTATTCATATACTTGCATCATTCCTTTTGAAATCTCTTAGTGTAGAGAATCTTTTATATTGTAATGCTTTAAATTATTTAATTATCCTATTTCTCTTGAATAACACATATTTTTTTCATTTTTCTCTTGTTGGATGTCCCCAACCATCCAGGCTAGGGTAAAAGTGCGCATGGAAGCTTGGTGAACCTGCCTAAGGCTAAGGAGATCTTGCACATCTAGTTAGCTTGGACTAGTTGCATAAACGTTTGTTATGTTATTTGTGGAGACAAGTTGTATTAGTTTAAGTCTTCCTCTACCTAGATCCTATGCTTGTATAAAGTTGTACTTCCTTTATGGAAATTTTGTAATGTACTCTTTATACATTTGGAATAAAGTCAAGTTTTATTTCTTCCGCTGCCACACATTTGATTTACTTGTTTATCATGTTTAATAGTAGAGACTATGTCTTTATAGCATGGTATCAGAGCATCAAGGTAGTCAGATTTTTGACTAATTGAAATTGTCTCCTAGATAGAACATCTATCCTCATGCAACTTCTTTAGAAGGTTTTCACCTCAGAGTTGACCAACATTGAATTAAAGTTATAATTTCATATTAGAAATAAAAATTGTCAACTTTTTGGTGAATTGTCTATTGATGGTGTCTAGAAAGGGTCAGAACTTGGGGGCTGGCAAAATTTTCCTCCGCGCCACTAGCTTGGTTTATGGGGACTCCCATGCTCATATGACCTGGCCTGGCCTGATCTGATACAGACACCTCAAAATAGTCTATCTTTGGGTATGTTGCCTAATTTTTTAATACCTTAGGAAAACCATAAGTGATGATTTGATCTCTTACACAAAAATCATCCTTAAATACCTTATACTCCTTTGTTTAGGGTTTAGTGTACTCTATGTTACACCCTGAAGTTTGGTTAGTAAGTCCTTCTAGTGTTGAATCTTATGAACCCTTTTACCCTTATCTTAGTCTGACTTAGTTGATCCTTTTAAGGGGTGGAGTGAGGGTAATGGTGTTTGTATCCTATTTGGTTTTGCAAATCTGATTTCTAGGAAGAAATCCCTTTTAGGGGGATGGAATCCCTATTAAAAGCAAAATCAAATTCCTTTGGATTTACAAACCCTATCTATGTGGACATATGTACATAATAACTTATGTGAACACAAATTTACCAAACACATTATACTTGTAATTCAACTTGTTTGTTTATACACACATGAATATATAATGATTCATATAGAGATAGTTCATATGCTTGAACCTTAATATAGGCTTGATGCACATAACAATGAGTTACTCATTACTAATTGTGAATATACATAATGTTGGCTATGCCACCCTAATGGTAAAATGTGTATGGATAATGCACCCTAAGGATGCTTTAATATGTAATGGTCATGTTGACCTAAACCATAAGATGTAATCAACTAGCCCTAACAATATATAATGTTTTCATGATATACTAGTGACATTAGGTGTCATCATCACATAATATGCCTTGATTCATATAAATGGATTATAGTCACAAAGTTATCAATATATGTAAGGTATATCACCTTGTTCTCTAATGAACACGTCATCATAACTTGATATATGAATTAATTCATTAATATTTAATGTGTTACATCCTATTCACTAAAATGAATAACTGGATTCACATAAATATTCATAAATGCCTAATGTGATGTAAAATATGTATAATTTATAAGTGTAATGGACAAAAATGATTAATGATGCCATTAATATGAGTATGAAAGATGATATGACAATGTGCAATATGGACATTATTTGGAATTATTATAGCCTTAATAACTTGTTGGATAATATTAACTTTTTCTACAAAATAATTTGTGATAATTCTACATGATAGTTTTAAGAGGATAATGGAAAATGAATTCATGTTATTAAGGTTTTGACCTAATACATTAATTAATGTTGAAATGGCTTAGTAAACCCTAATTGTGCTTAAAACCCTTGATAAGGGAAATACACATGATATAATGTTGAGATGTAATTATTTTGAATAAAACGTGGCACAAGTGATGGTATAATAAATATGATGCCTCTTCATGATGGAGATTATGCTAATAAGACAAAAATGTTGGTTATATTATGTTGGATAAAAGGCTATAGGTTTTGTGGAAACCTTAGTAAGACTTGGCTTATGTGTAGAGCTTTTAATACCCACCTAGTTGTTTAAGGTTGGGATGTTACACACTCACCCTCTCTTCTCTCTTGTTGTGATTCCGGGGATGAAATCCTCTTTAAGGGGTGGAGTGCTGTAACATACAGAAATCTAGGGCCTTTCCTACAATTTATCCAATTTTGAGATTTTCTTTGCCTTCTAGTCCAATTGGACCTTTTTCATAAATTTCCCATCCTTTTGGATCATTTTTGGACTCAATGTGCAATTTGAGCATTAATGATGGTGAAATTCCATTTTTGCCCCGAATTATGATAATAAAGGTGTGTTTGCACAAATAACCCACTTAAGGTAATAATTAAGGACTAATAATGCAAAATGGAGTTTTATGAGAGATAATAAGTGGATAATGTTAATTTGGAGCTCCTATATATTTTTGGATAAGATATGAGCAAAAATATGTAATAGAATTAATTATGGGTATAATTAACCTCAATACTTTCTCTCTCCTCCAAAGTGGATAATAATACATGTAAATATGGTATTATGGTTATTGTAATCATTATGTGTTTGATATCTCGAATTTCACTCATATAATCCATTAAAATAAGACTTTTCATATAACTCATTCATTTTAATATATTAATATATACTTTAATGAGAAATGTATTTATTAAGTGCCAAATAATGAGTAAAACGAGAATCTAATTGCATAGCATGATTCTACACATTAAGTTGTGCATGTGGTTAAAATTTGGTGCCTTTTGGACTTCTTTTGACCCTTCAAATCCATTTTATAAGCTTTTAATATAGTGTAACCATGGTAATTATATCGATTTCTTTAATGCCATTTGTCACACTATTATTCAGTTATTTTCTGTTGTCGTGTGCCCCTGACATGATCTGACGACTCAGATCTAATTAAGGGCCGATCGGATAGATGAGCCATCATCTTCCTCCTCCAGCCGTTAGAACAGACCCAGCTCCTCTAGCTCCCCGACCCAACTCGCCCTCGTCCGACCACCTTCTCACACGATTCCATTCCCGGTGTGTTCAGCTTCTCACGTCGGTTCTAGCGAGCCCTAATTCGCTCTGAAACCTCCACCACTGACGAAATGCCTAAACCACACCTTCTCCCCTTCTCCACCATGTGGTTGTAGAGGGGACTTGAGTCTTCCTCCTGCCTATATAAGGAGTCGACAAGCACCACTTGACCCCTACCACTCTTCCTATCCTTTCAATTTCTCTCCAGCTACTCTAGAGCTCCGTGTCCTACTCCTCCTTCACCTCCGGTGACCTTGTCCTAGAGCTCGCCTTCCCGGCTATGCCTGTTTGATTGGTTTTACTTTGAGCATCCTTGAACCTTGTTCTTCACTCCACGCTTGTCACTTCATCTCAGAATGCCCCCAAGCACTGGGTCCTAGAGCTCACCATGAAGCTTTGCTAAACGCCTGGCTCCGTCACACCCCCGCGCTTCTCCACCGCGGTAAGATGTGCTTTCTACCCACATTGACCCCAATTTTGTACCGACGACTTCAGCTGAGACCGTGATGCTTATTTTCGGAGGTTTTGGTCTCGTTCTACCGGTCTCTGTTCCGACCTCGGCGAGACTCGTTTCCCTAGATTTTAGGCACGAGAGTTGTCGTTCAGTAGCTCTTTGGGATCGTGCAGACCTCGGGAGTTTGCTCCCATCTTAGATCCTCATTTTGTCAGTTGTGGCGGCCAGAGCCTTTGACCATGACCTCCAGGCTACTGCTCGATTTCCATGGCTCGAAGCAACAAGATGCCTGCCGGTGTAATGACCCTTGTATCCAAGTGCCTTTGATTCAGTGATTAACACTGCATGGGTAGTAGAGTAATTTCAGGTTCTATTCTGTTTTCTCGCCAAAGGTTATTGCAAGGTTCAAATGACCATATTGCTCTCACAGTTTCAATTGATTCGATTAACCAACCATGGGCAGTTTTATCATTTCACCTACTATTTACATCGATTTATATTTTCATTTAAATTACTGTCACGCTATGGTTTTCTTGCATTCTGATTGGCTGATTTTACTTAATTCACAGTAAATCGATCCATGGTCAGAAAAATGCATGGAATTACTCGTTGGAAAGCTAATATTATGTAGAATCTGAATTTCCAGTTTTTGAGTCATGTTTTCCATCCAAAATCTGATAATTAATTCAAACCTCAATTTAAATGTGTAAAATGTTATAAAATGATACTTAAAGTGTTTTAACTCTATTTTTGGTAAATAAATATGTTTTATTGATTAGAATAATATTAGGAATCACTTGGTCCTATTTCCAAATGCTTTTTTGAAGTTTATCTTAACTATCATTTTAATCACCTTAAATGATCTAAAATGAGTAATTAATCTATTTTAACTCCAAATTGGGAAATAAGATATGTTTTCTTAATCAGGAGAATGTGATTAATTGATTAGACTAGGTTTTGAACCTTAAATCGTGGTTTTGAAAATAAGTTCCAAAATTAGGGTTTTTCCTATGCTTTATGCCTTGATATATACTAATACATGTGTAATGTTTATAACTAGGGAAAAATGGAAGTGAAAACAATATGATTGGTGAAAGTAATGGTAATGAATCTACAATAAGGTATGTGAGCCCTATTCTAATTATGAATGAAAGAATGTGCAATGTATATCCTATCCTTTAGTTTGGGATTTTATCCAACCCCATATTCCTAATGAGGCAATTGATAGCCTTGAAATCTCTCTATTGCCTTTATTTGGCTCATTCATTTGAACTATGTGAAGCCTATTTTGGTATGTGATACTTATTTGTGTATGTGGATCCTATTTTGGTATGTGAAGCCTATTTCGTATGTGATACTTATTTGTGTATGTGATTCCTATTATATGTGTGGAATGCATGAATGTGAAATCTATGTGCAAACAATCCTACTCCTTCAGTTGGGTCTTGTCCAACCCTACCTTCATTATGTGCTAGCCTTGTTATCCTTCTAAATGCCTTTATTGGCTATTTACTTATTTAATGTCTCCATTGCCATTGTGGCTCATCTAGTTGAATTATGTGAATCTTGCTACCACTTATGTTGGCTCATTTACTTGGAAATATTGTATATTGTTGTTACTTATGTTGGCTCCTTTATTTCATGGGTTTTATTCCCAAATTCTATGATGCAAATGTTACTTTTATATTTTTTACTACTGCCAAATGAACTATTAAGCATGATGTATTTTAGGCCAAATGGCAATGTAGTGTACATGAGTACAAACCACCCATAGGACACTGAGGTTTTAGTCCTCCTGCCGGGGACTGGGGTTTTAGTCCCCCTGCCATTTTATATTAGGCACTAGGGATTTAGTCCCTCTACCACTTTATTTAGGCACTGGGGTTTTAGTCCCCCTACCACTTGGTGAGGTCCGGTAGGTTCCTCACCCTACATTGAGATGACTTTGTGTCTTAATATATTCATTCTATGTGATTATTATTGTGGTGATTGATTATGGTAGTCTTCTCTCTCTTATTCATATACTTGCCTCATTCCTTTTGAAATCTCTTAGTGTAGAGAATCTTTTATATTGCAATTCTTTAGATTATTTAATTATCCTATTTCTCTTGAATAACACATACATTTTTTTCATCTTTCTCTTGCTAGATGTCCCCAACCATCCAGGCTAGGATCAGAGTGCGCATGGAAGCTTGGTGAACCTACCTAAGGCTAAGGAGATTTTGCACATCTAGTTAGCTTGGACTAGTTGCATAAACTTTTGTTATGTTATTTGTGGAGACAAGTTGTATTAGTTTAAGTCTTCCTCTACCTAGATCCTATGCTTGTATAAAGTTGTACTTCCTTTATGGAACTTTTGTAATGTACTCTTTATGCATTTTGAATAAAGTCAAGTTTTATTTCTTCCGCTGCCACACATTTGGTGTATTTGTTTATCATGTTTAATAGTAGAGACTATGTCTTTACAACATGGTAATAGAGCATCAAGGTAGTCAGATTCTTGACCAATTGAAATTATCTCCTAGATAGAACCTCTATCCTCATACAACTTCTTTAGAAGGTTTTCACCTCAGAGTTGACCAACATTGAATTAGAGTTATAATTTCATATTAGAAATAAAATTTATCAACTTTTTGGTGAATTGTCTATTGAGAAGCTACTAGAGAAATAAGTTGAAGTGATGATATCAAGAAAGGGTCAGAGCTTGGGGGCTGGCAAAATTATCCTTCGTGCCACTAGCTTGGTTTATGGGGACTCCCATGCTCATATGACCTGGCCTGGCCTGATCTGATACAGACACCTCAAAATAGTCTATCTTTGGTCATGTTGCCTAATTGTTAAATACCTTAGGAAAACCATAAGTGATGATTTGATCTCTTACACAAAAATCATCCTTAAATACCTTATACTCTGTTTAGGGTTTAGTGTACCCTATGTTACACCCAGAAGTTTGGTTAGTAAGTCCTTTTAGTGTTGAATCTTATGCACCCTTTTACCCTTAGCTTAGTTTGAATTAGTTGACCCTTTTAAGGGGTGGAGTGAGGGTAATGGTGTTAGTACCCTATTTGGTTTTGCAAATCTGATTTCTAGGAAGAAATCCCTTTTTAGGGGGATGGAATCCCAATTAAAAGCAAAATCAAATTCCTTTCGAGTTAGAAACCCTATCTATGTGGACATATGTATATAATAACTTATGTGAACAAGAATTTACCAAACACATTATACTTGTAATTCAACTTGTTTGTTTATACACACATGAATATATAATGATTCATATAGAGATAGTTCATATGCTTGAACCTTAATATAGGCTTGATGCACATAACAATGAGTTACTCATTACTAATTGTGAATATACATAATGTTGGCTATGCTACCCTAATGGTAAAATGTGTATGGATAATGCACCCTAAGGATGCTTTAATATGTAATGGTCATGTTGACCTAAACCATAAGATGTAATCAACTAGCCCTAACAATATATAATGTTTTCATGATACACTAGTGACATTAGGTGTCATCATCACATAATATGCCTTGATACATATAAATGGATTATAGTCACAAAGTTATCAATAAATGTAAGGTATATCACCTTGTTCTCTAATGAACACCTCATCATAACTTGATATATGAATTAATTCATTAATATTTAATGTGTTACATCCTATTCACTAAAATGAATAATTGGATTCACATAAATATTCATAAATGCCTAATGTGATGTAAAATATGTATAATTTATAAGTGTAATGGACAAAAATGATTAATGATGCCATTAATATGAGTATGAAAAATGATATGATAATGTTCAATATGGACATTATTTGGAATTATTATAGCCTTAATAACTTGTTGGATAATATTAAATTTTTCTACAAAATAATTTGTGATAATTCTACATGATAGTTTTAAGAGAATAATGGAAAATGAATTCATGTTATTAAGGTTTTGACCTAATACATTAATTAATGTTGAAATGGCTTAGTAAACCCTAATTGTGCTTAAAACCCTTGATGAGGGAAATACACATGATATAATGTTGAGATGTAATTGTTTTGAATAAAATGTGGCACAAGTGATGGTATAATAAATATGATGCCTCTTCATGACGGAGATTATGCTAATAAGACAAAAATGTTGGTTATATTATGTTGGATAAAAGGCTATAGGTATTGTGGAAACCTTAATAAGACTTGGCTTATGTGTAGAGCTTTTAATAACCACCTAGTTGTTTAAGGTTGTGATATTACACACTCACCCTCTCTTCTGTCTTGTTGTGATTTTGGGGACAAAATCCTCTCTAAGGGGTGGAGTGTTGTAACATACTGAAATCTAGGGTCTTTCCTACAATTTACCCAATTTTGAGATTTTCTTTGCCTTCTAGTCCAATTGGAACTTTTCATAAATGTCCCATCCTTTTGGATCATTTTTGGACTCAATGTGCAATTCGAGCATTAATGATGGTGAAATTCCATTTTTGCCCCCAATTATGATAATAAAGGTGTGTTTGCACAAATAACCTACTTAAGGTAATAATTAAGGACTAATAATGCAAAATGGAGTTTTATGAGAGATAATAAGTGGATAATGTTAATTTGGAGCTCCTATATATTTTTGGATAAGATATGAGAAAAAATATGTAATAGAATTAATTATGGGTATAACTAACCTTAATACTTTCTCTCTCCTCCAAAGTGGATAATAGTACATGTAAATATGGTATTATGGTGATTGTAATCATTATGTGTTTGATAGCTCGAATTTCACTCATATAATCCATTAAAAGAAGACTTTTCATATAACTCATTCATTTTAATATATTAATATACACTTTAATGAGAAATGTATTTACTAAGGGCCAAATAATGAGTAAAACGAGAATCTATTTGCATAGCATGATTCTACACATTAAGTTGTGCATGTGGTTAAAATTTGGTGCCTTTTGGACTTCTTTTGACCCTTCAAATCCATTTTATAAGCTTTTAATATAGTGTAACCATGGTAATTATATCGATTTCATTAATGCCATTTGTTACACTATTGTTTAGTTATTTCTGTTGTCGTGTGCCCCCAGCCCGATCCGACGACTCAGATCTAATTAAGGGCCAATCGGACAGATGAGCCATCATCTTCCTCCTCCAGCCGTTAAAACAGACCCGACTCCTCTAGCTCCCTGACCCAGCTCACCCTCGTCCGACCACCTTCTCACGCGATTCCATTCCCGGTGCGGTCGGCTTCTCACACTGGTTCTAGCGAGCCCTAATTCGCTCTGATACCTCCACAACTGATGAAACGCCTAAACCACACCTTCTCCCCTTCTCCACTATGTGGTTGTAGATGGGACTTGAGTCCTCCTCCTGCCTATATAAGGAGTCTACAAGCACCACCTGACCCCTACCACTCTTCCTATCCTTTCAATTTCTCTCCAGCTACTCTGGAGCTCCCTATCCTACTCCTCCTTCACCTCCAACGACTTTCTCCTAGAGCTCACCTTCCCGGATATGCCCGTTCGATTGGTTTTACTGTGAGCATCCTTGAACCTTGGTCTTCACTCCACACTTGTCACTTCGGCTCAGAATGCCCCCAAGCGCTGGGTCCTAGAGCTCACCATGAAGCTTTGCTAAATGCCTGGCTCCATCAAACACTCGTGCTCCTCCACTGCGGTCAGATGTGCTTTCTACCGACATTGGCCCCGCTTTTGTACCGACGACTTTAGCTGAGACCGTGATGCTTATTTTCGGAGGTTTTGGTCTCGTTCTACCGATCTCTGTTCCGACCTCGGGGGGACTGGTTTCCCTAGATTTTGGACACGAGAGTTGTCATTTAGTAGCTCCTTGGGATCGTGCATACCTCGGGAGTTTTCTCCCATCTTAGATCCTCATTTCGTCAGTTGTGGCGGCCAGAGCCTTCAGCCATAACCTCCAGGCTTCTTCTCAATTTCCATGGCTCAAAGCGGCAAGATGCCTGTCGGTGTAATGACCCTTGTATCCTTGTGCCTTTGATTCAGTGATTAACACTGCAGGGGCAGTAGAGTAATTTTAGGTTCTATTCTGTTTTCTCGCGAAAGGTTATTGCGAGGTTCAAATGACCATATTTCTCTCACAGTTTCAATCGATTCGATTAACCAACCATGGGCAATTTTGTCATTTCACCTACTATTTACATCGATTTACATTTTCATTTAAAAAACTGTCACACTATGGTTTTCTTGCATTCTGATTGGCCGATTTTACTTAATTCATAGTAAATCGATCCATGGTCACAAAAATGCAAATAAATACTTGTTGGAAAGCTAATATTCTGTACAATCTGAATTTCCTGTTTTTGAGTCCTGTTTTCCATCCAAAATTTGATAATTAATTCAAACCTCAATTTAAATGTATAAAATGTTATAAAATGATAATTAAAGTGTTTTAACTCTATTTTTGGGAAATAAATATGTTTTATCGATTAGAATAATATTAGGAATCACTTGGTCCTGTTTCCAAATGCTTTTTCGAAGTTTATCTTAACTATCATGTTAATCACCTTAAATGATCTAAAATGTGTAATTAATCTATTTTAACTCCAAATTGGGAAATAAAATATCTTTTCTTAATCAGGAGAATATGATTAATCGATTAGACTAAGTTTTGAACCTTAAATTGTGGTTTTGAAAATAAGTTCCAAAATTAGGGTTTTTCCTATGCTTTATGCCTTGATATATACTAATACATGTGTAATGTTTATAACTAGGGAAAAATGGAAGTGAAAACAATATGATTGGTGAAAGTAATGGTAATGAATCTACAATAAGGTATGTGAGCCCTATTCTAATTAAGACTGAAAGAATGTGCAATGTATAATATATCCTTTAGTTTGGGATTTTATCCAACCCCATATTCCTAATGAGGCAATTGATAGCCTTGGAATCTCTCTATTGCCTTTATTTGGCTCATTCATTTGAACTATGTGAAGCCTATTTTGGTATGTGATACTTATTTGTGTATGTGGATCCTATTTTGGTATGTGAAGCCTATTTCGTATGTGATACTTATTTGTGTATGTGATTCCTATTATATGTGTGGAATGCATGAATGTGAAATCTATGTGCAAACAATCCTAATCCTTTAGTTGGGTCTTGTCCAACCCTACCTTTATTATGTGCTAGCTGTGTTATCCTTCTAAATGCCTTTATTGGCTCTTTACTTATTTAATGCCTCCATTTCCATTGTGGCTCATCTAGTTGAATTATGTGAATCTTGCTACCACTTTTGTTGGCTCATTTACTTGGAAATATTGTATATTGTTGTTGCTTATGTTGGCTCCTTTATTTCATGGGTTTATTCCCAAATGCTATGATGCAAATGTTACTTTTATATTTTTCACTATTGCCAAGTGAACTATTAAGCATGATGTATTTTAGGCCAAATGACAATGTAGTGTACATGAGTACAAACCACCCATAGGGCACTGAGGTTTTAGTCCTCCTACCAGGCACTGGGGTTTTAGTCCCTCTACCATTTTATATTAGGCACTGGGGTTTTAGCCCCCCTGCCACTTTATTTAGGCATTGGGGTTTTAGTCCCCCTACCACTTGGTGAGGTCTGGTAGGTGCCTCACCCTACATTGAGATGACTTTGTGTTTTAATATATTTATGCTATGTGATTATTATTATGGTGATTGATTATGGCAGTCTTCTCTCTCTTATTCATATACTTGCCTCATTCCTTTTGAAATCTCTTAGTGTAGAGAATCTTTTATATTGCAATACTTTAGATTATTTAATTATCCTATTTCTCTTTAATAACACATACATTTTTTTCATCTTTTACTTGTTGGATGTCCCCAACCATCCATGGTAGGATCAGAGAGCGCATGGAAGCTTGGTGAACCTGCCTAAGGCTAAGGAGATCTTGCACATCTAGTTAGCTTAGACTAGTTGCATAAAGTTTTGTTATGTTGTTTGTGGAGACAAGTTGTATTAGTTTAAGTCTTCCTCTACCTAGATCCTATGCTTGTATAAAGTTGTACTTCCTTTATGGAAATTTTGTAATGTACTCTTTATACATTTTGAATAAAGTCAAGTTTTATTTATTCCGCTGCCACACATTTGGTGTATTTGTCTATCATGTTTAATAGTAGAGACTATGTATTTACACCGTGATGCCTCAACACCACCATGTCACGACCACCACTCCAAGGGCTATCTCCACCACACTAAGGCAAAGAAATTAAGGGTTTCAAGGTTGCTATGCTCGAAAGGTCTCGACCCAACGTCACTAGGTCAAACATCATCACAAGGAAGGACATCTCGACCAAAGCCAACTAGGTCACGACCATCTCAAGGGGCTATGTTGCAATCGTGACACCCATACTGATGCCTCAGCCACCAAACCTCCTAGGTTGCAACCACACCAAGAGTAGAAACCTAGGTTACCAAATTAGGCTCAAAATGAAGCAAGAACCATTATCATGATGGAAGGAGACTCAAGCAAGCTGATCTCCACAAACCCTAAGGCAAAGGTTCAAGAAAAGCATGACTAAAGGGAGAGAAACTATAGACAAGATGACCAAAACTGAAACTAATCTCTCACTACTTCGAGGTTTACAAACACCAATCATGGGGTCTAGGTCAAGGGTCTAACATGGAAAAGAAACTCCATATCATCACTTATACCCAAAACTAATACAAGAATATTAGGGTTTCATATTACTTCCAAACTAAGCATGATAACTCTCCCAAATGAATTCTAGGGTTAAGGTTTATATGCTAGCATGATGTAGGAACATATAAAGAGAGAAAATAGCAACACAACATAACAATAAGTTCAATAATAGAGAGGGTTTAGTGTTATATAACCCTCCTTAAGAAGATATCCACCAAAGCTCCAAGCTCCAAGATCAAAGATCCAAGCACTTGATCTAAGGGTTGGAAAAGATCCACCAAAAGCTCCACTCTCAGCCACAAGAGCACCTCAAGAAAGAGGAAATACCAGGGTTAAAGGATAGCTCAAGGAGAGAGAGTAAAACCCCAAAACTGAACCAAGGAAAGAAAGGATTAAGGAGAGAAGGAACTCTCTCTCTCTCTAGAGTGTCACCTTGTCAAAACATGTCCCAAGGCTGAGAAGAAGGAAGAAGATAGGGTAGAAGGTTTGAAGGAACACCAAAGAAAGAAGATAAACACTCACCAGAGCAAGAGATGGACAAGGATCACCACTATCACCACATGCAAGGGATGAGCCACCTCCAAGGCACCAAGAGTACACCTTCTAGCTCCACAAAGCTCCAAGGACAAGAACAAGAGAAGGGAGGAAGAAGATGACCAAAAGGAACAACTTGCATAGAGAGAAGAGGGTTCATATAGTAAAGGAAGAGGGAGGTAAAACAAAGGATGAGGTGTCAACAAGATAGAACTCCAAGAAAACACTTATCCACTAGAAGGACCAACATGCATCCACATGCAACCACATAAGGTCCAAATGCAAGAGATGGTAATACTCCCTAGGTAGGATCTCGACCATCCAAGCAACCGACCCTATGTCATGACCGTAACACACCTAGGATTCCAAGGTCGTGACACACCACAACATCACCACAAGGCCGCGACACCAAAACCACCCCATGAGGCCTAGGTCAAAACACACCTCTCCAACCTCTACCTCGACCCAAGAAAACCTTGGTTGCAACCAAAACACCAAGGGAAAAGTTCCATGATTGTGACACCCCACAGCAGGCTCTAGGTCACGACCAAGGTCATGGAAAAACAACAAGGTCACAAGGCTAAGCCACACAAACCCTAGAAAACCCTAATCTCCACTAAGGGCGACACTACTTAACCAAGAGCCAAACAAGGCACCCAAAGCACCACACTCTCCCTCATGAAGCCAAGAGAGATGAGGAACACTCTAGAGGTGGGAAATTTCACATCAACCCCCTATTCTGGGTAAATTGTAATTTGCACCAAAACTAGAACAGATGGCACAAACATCGTCCAGGCAAGCTCAAATTGGAGACTTAACCACTCAACAAGACAAAATCACATCTCAAAAGATTAGAGCATGGTTCTAAGCACATGATCAAGACAAAACAAACAAGGCTACCCCAAAACTCAGGTCAAGGTCCTTCGAATCAGTGTGGGAACATGGTTGCCAATTAGCCCCCTGATGTAAGAGGATGAAATTATATCACTCTTGAAGTTAAATGGAACCAAGTTCATTCAAGGAGTAAGTAGGAGAGTTAGAGAGAAACTGACTCTTACCTTGTCAGTGGAGAGTAAAGTACATCTCTTTGCATTGCTTCTTGAGGTGGTTATTTTCCAACTTAGAGGTGGCACCTTGGAAAGGCAGGAGTTTGTGTAGGAAGGACATTTGGCTTCCTTTCTGAATTCGGGGATAAGGATTCATCTAGACATTGTGAAAAGGAATGAGTTCTGTTTATTTGTAGACTACTGACTTGATATGAGGATGGAATTATGATCTGAATAAAAATAAGGAAGGATGAAGATGAAAAACCCCCCCTTCAATAGACATCCATTGATCATTCACAGTGAATGTGTCTAGTTTTTCTCTAACCTGGAGATGGTTGAAAGTGAAGAAGTGTCCCTTATCTTACATGTACACTAGGCTAGTGTACATCAACATCTCTTTTATCATGTTACATGAATGCTTGTCAAAGTATTGACTTCCTTCCTTCTCAGTTGGGTCAACAATTGTGTTAAAATCACCAATAACAACTCAAGCACCTGAACTATGCAGTGAGATTTCTTTCAAATGCCTATAAAGTAGGAGATGATTGGTTGGACTTGGGATTCCATAAAGAAACGTAATGTTACATCCACCATTAATCTCATAATGGATGAGTTGACACTGATTGTAGATAGTTTTGATGTTAAAGTGGGTTGAATCCCAAAGGAGCCCGATGCCTCAGAGAAGCCCAACACTTCAATGTGGTGAGAACATGTATATCTAAGTTACTTAATGATTTTCAACATAGTGTTGCTAATACATCTTATTTCTACCAAGGTGAGGAGATGGATTAAGTATCTAACGTTGTACTTTTATAGATGATGGATTTTGTCCTTGGATTTGGCTCCTTGGACATTTCAGTACCAAAAATTCACCATATGAACAATTTGTGGATAAGGAGGGTTGTGTGGATAAGGAGGGTTAGGAGGAGTCAGTGGATGGCTATACAATGTACCACAGATCGGTTTCCAACATGTTGAGGGAAACTTCTCCATCTCTGTTACATTCCTAGAAATGTAGTATCCTCCTTGCCTCCAAAAACTATTAGCATTCTCGATCAATTGGGTAATTTTTCTTTCTTTCTCTACTTAAATTGATTTTCACATCTGGTAGAATATCTTTTCTACACAATATGACTCTCCTCTATTGTGAGAACTCGTTACACTAAATGAGATTACTCAAAACATAAAACACAATTACTCCTTAATTAAACACAAACCCAAAAAATAGGGTAAATTAAAACCGATTTCAACAATTCCCAATTCCTCATAAGAATTTATATAAAAGCCCAAAAACTTGCTTTACTTCACATAATGCTCAATATTATTTAAAATTACCTTGTAGGCTCATATACAACATAAACCTTGCAAAGCTAAACTATAAACATATTCAACATATACAAGCATCAACATGATGTAGAAAGCTTGATTCAATCAAAACATCATATACAAACTTTTCATCCGGACCTGAGAGTACATGGACGACTCTAGGATACACTAGACAACTAAACAACCATCTCTAGGTTTTATAACCTTAGATTCTTCTCACTGTCATGATACTATTTTCATTGTTGTCGATCACCCAAAAAAATGTGGTGACCCACAAGGTGAGACCTAGTCCCATTGAGAGATATAACTCTCTCCAACATATATTGATTACATCATATTAAACAGTAAGTAACTGAGTAGTTGGAGTATTTAATAGTCAATTAAGCAGATTGAACATCTCAAGCATGCAACAAATAATTAAACATATAAGTTTAGCAACAAGTACGATTATCAATGTATATATAGGTAATAGATAAATACATTTCTTTTATTAGATATCTACTCAGGTTTCATAAGATTGCATCTAATAACAATCATTATCATTAATCAGACTATCATCATATTCCTTACTAACAACACAAGCAATCTAGAAGCATAAGCATCTTTGATATATCTAGTAGTAAGACGTGTCTATCAATATCGGTGATTTAATTAAGTGAACCAGTCTACATAGTAAGTAGATCTAACATCATAACACAACTAACTACATAAGCATAATTAGTAGTTTAAGCATTTCTAATTACATAGGCATGACTAGCAATATTAGAAATGACTAGAAGCATAATATTAAATATCAGTGTCAATATATTTGACAAAATAGATAGGTTTACAACATGAGCACATCTACAACACAAGCATATCTATCATCTCTCATTGTACTATATATCATATCTATATAAGAAGATTAAACAAGGGTTATCATCCAATGTGAGGCATTGTGTATAACCCTAAACAGATATGCTACACGATTGTATAACATCTTTTATTACATTGCCCTCAGGAAATTGAGGAAAAAACTCAAAATCCAAATGACCGCTTCTAAGTCAAAATCAGTTCCATACAAGATCTAGGAAGAGTTAGACTCCTAAGATCTTCTCCGCCCCCAGTCAGTATGGGTCCACCACAATGACACATAAGTCAAGCTACTAACAGCCTAGTCCATCCTTGGTACAGGTCATGACACTAGTGAAAGGAGGGGGGAATATAAACCCTACCATCTAAGGAACAATCGCAGTTGTCCTCAAATCTTATCATATACACATATATGAGAAACGTCCATATATGTTCTCCTTCAGAGGTATGACCAAAATCATCCTCCCAAACATTTAGAGTTAGGATGACAAGCACCCTGCATACTCAATAGTATGTGCTCCAAGTTTCTCTTAGACATACTCATTTTACCATATGGCAAGTCCTGACACTCAGATGGGTCTATGGCACAGGGCACTACATGATTAAGGTTACACTTGATTACTTATTGTCAATTTAGTGAATTAAGGCCTCATCATATAAATGGACATACAAACCCTAATTCATTCTTATCAAGTGTATCAACATTGCAATTTCTGAAGATATAAAATGTTTGAAGTATAGATCTTAATCACATTACCACAATCTAGTATCTGTTGCGTTGTAATGAACCACATTATCATCATATCATTTCAAGATATCTATTTCTTATCACAAGTTCTAGGGTTTCAACTCTTATTGGAACATGAAAAGGATATCACCTAAATCAGGGCTCAAACATGCCCAAAGGTCATTAAGACCATCACATTATTCATAGCAAGGTTATCCTGATTATTCCATGTCTTAAACAAGGGTAAAAAGATCATCAACAAATATTTGTTCATCGAAATTATTGTTATGGCAAGGCACTATGATATTCAATTAGCACTACCTTGTGGTTTAGACACATGAAGAGTGTAATACATTGTCACATTAATCATGCAAGAGGGCTGATTATAACCAATTACCATCATTTATTTACATTAAGGTTAGGTATAGAAAACTATATCACATTGAAGTTACACACCCACTTATTATGGTCATTTATAAAATATAACTATAGGAGAGAAAATGTATAAAATTAATGATATTGATCCATTGAGTTCTCATCACTAGGACCCACACATAATATCATGGAACTCATTCTAATCCATTGGATGTTGAAGCATCCAATCTCATTCATTGGATTGGGTTCATTGTTCTGAGTTGTCAATTGATGTATAGGTCTGACCATTAGATCAATTGAACCAAGGAACCATTGGTTTAAGGTTTAGTCAAATATGCAATTACATATTTAACAAACCATATGTGGTGATGACCTAATCCACCATTATTTGTGATCATTAAGTCACCACCGATTGTTAGATCAACACTATATTCATTTAACACCACCGGTTATTAAATGAATGTCATCATTGATTGATGACATCATTAGATATTCAAACCATTTCTCATTGAGATTCCAAGAAACCCTAACACTGACCTAAGGTGAGACTATCAGTTCACATCATAGTTCATACCCCTTCGTCATCACCTTCGGTTTTCATGAAGACCACACAATCAAGTTATGTATTTAGAGGAGAAAATAACATAGAAACCCTAATATGGACCATTAGTTGATAGGTTCTTAGCACCATAGGTGGTGATACCAACCTGGACTAAGTCATATAATTCCATAGGAAGAACATGCACATAATTATAGGTTCATCTAGAACTGGGAGAAAAATAGGAAACACCATAAAAAATCAAAATCCCAAACAAGCTTGAATTCTTAATGCTTAAATCACCATTTTTGAGAAAGAACATGAGCTAACAAACTTATAGTAACCAATATAAGTAAAGAGGGTTATAAAACTCACCTCTACTAAGAAGAATAGACTTCTAGCAGTAAGAAACTTAAGATAAGAAGGTAGAAAACCCCAGAGGAAGCTCTAAACTCGGCCAAGAAGGCACTCTTCTTCACAAGGAATCAAAACCCTAGAAAAAGAAGCAAGAAAGGTAGGATCTTGAGCTCTAAATCAACTTTTATCATGGAAAAGTAGAGTTTAGACCCTGAGGAAGGTCTAAGGAAGGATAAGAGAAATAAAAATGTAGAAGTAAGGAATAAAACAACTTTCCTTGGTATAAAACCCTAGAAGACGACCTTAGAAACCCTAGGTAGGGCTAGATGGAGCTCTAGGAGACCTTCTTCTCCAAAAACAGGTGGTCTTCTACCTTAGACCACTTTTTTTCATAGACAAACAGAGAAAGGTCGGTGCTCTAAGCTAGAGAAAAGAGAGAGTGAGCAATGATTTTGATTTAGAGATAGGAAGGAGTATATATATCTTCATGGATAAGGAAGGGTTATGCATGAGGTACCCATGAGCTTTCCATGTGTACATAGCCTAGAGATTCTATGTCTATGAAACACCTTCCTCACTTACCAGCTACACTTTATCTCTTTTATCCATACCCTTGTCCTTATATTTATCCTTATCCTTATCTTAACCCTTATCCTTATCCTTATCATTACCATTACTCTTTTCCTTATCCATAACTAGGTAAACCCCAAAATGTCCTTGAAGAGGAACACCTCCAAACCAAGAACAACTAAGGGCTCCATAGCCCAAAAAAGTTGAGAATGATAAGGAAACCTATAAGGATAGAAATTCTAGTGAAAATATACAAATCAAACCTCCCAATTGGGTAAATTGTAGAGTAGTCTAGAATGTACATAAAAATTCATAACTTGTTCAAACAATGTCCAAATTGGACAAAATTTGAAACTTAAGCATGTTTTATGATTCCAAAGCATTTAAAAGGGTTATAAGAATTAAATTATGGTAATTAATCATGTCCAACAATTTAAGAAAGGTCAATGGTCTCACAACCATAAACCCCTAACAGGGGTTTTTCCCCCGAAATCCAATATACACATATATGGACACTTCTCATGCATGTCATACTCAATCTTACACATGGTTACTTTCATCACCTGGATATGTCACATCATTCTCATAGAAGACAAATTCTTCTTCCTCAATTATTGCATGGGTCGCCTTGGTTCAACATAAAAACTATTTTGCCACCTGTACAGGTCTGGCAGTACATTTCAACTTGGGACTCTAAATTTCATCCTGAACTATTCTATCTAATGTACCACACATCCCTTATAGGTCATATTTGATGGATCTTACCAACATGGAACATCATGTATCTCTTATCAGGTGTAATTATACAAGGTTAAATCTCTATGCTCCTTTAGTGATTGTTATAATTAGCAACTCAATCAATCAGGTGAGCATCCCCTAATTGTCAAGAACTATAAGGCATATGTTCCTAGAATATTCATCAATCATCTTAATGATGGACTGGGCGTCTGTCTAGTTGAAGAATCACACACTTGTCTACAATTTCTAACAAACATAACTTCCTGATTTACCTTGTTAGGGGTACAATAATGACATTGTCTTCATATTCCTAGGATTCACACAACACACTTATTAGATGTATCATATCATCCAAGAGGATAATTTTGTTAACCCCCAACTCACTCTTGATGAACTTGTCACACATGAGTATAGTTTGTTCAACATTCTTAAGGTTTAGCAACATGTTAACCATGTTATTGACCATCTCTAAAATACTTTGAGATGTCATCATTCAAAACTTGTCACAACTTATGAGACATAACCTGATTACTTTGTTCCTCCTATTTATGAATGTTATTGATACATTGGTCAGTCTAAAAGACATAACCCTAAACTCATGATGGTCATCTAACTTATGCCATCCACCTAACTCTTATCCATTGATATCCAAATCCTAGGTTTATTTTAAAGGAAAATGGTAACACATGTCTGCTGATCAACAAACCATCCATCATTGATAGTGGTCTTTCCCTACCAGCAACATACCATACATAACATTATAGAATCATTCTTCTTTTTCCCAAAAAACACTTTGAAGATCCACATCAACTCTCTTTCTCTCTATTGGAGAGGAACACTAGATAACTTATCTAATAGATATTTTTAACTCATATATAACTGATACACTCTGGATACTAGGATTCATTACCATGGTATCCACTACATGTGCTATAAATAACTCATAACCTTATTTCATCCACTTCAACAATATCATAACCAGATAATAATATATAGGAGGAATCCCCCTAACTATTGGAAGGATCAAGAAGCATGCTCATTACAAAATATAAAGATTTTGGAACAATAGTCCAAGGCAATCACACATCATATCAAGATATCCATCCCAGGATTACAACAATTCCACACGTACCAAGTGGCATGAGATCCACTTGTAAGCTATGCCTCTAAAAGAAAGGAACACAAAGACTTCTCACATCAAAGAAGCATTGTGCAGTGGTCACTAGCAAAAGGTAACCAATTTTTTTTCATGAAGTTTACACTTTTTATGTATCATTTTACCTCTTACAGCTTGGGTTCCTTTCCATTAGCCTAGGAATTATTAAGATTATGACATCTCATTACTCTTTTATCATTAGCTCTTCATCATTCATATGCATGTCCTTTCATGTTATTATGTTTCTCAACCACTTATCAATAAATATATCATCATATTCTACATTTTTTTCATTAGACATGGATCATATCCCTTAATTTCTTGCATATGTCATGAATATTGTAAATTAGCACTTCTTACACACATAGGTTGGTCTAAGATTAACTCAGGTAACACTTTATTCATCTGCCAATATTCTCATTCATCTTCTCATATTATGCTTATCACAGGAGTCCTCTCCATCGTATGTGAATTTCATACCTTGAATCACTTTATTATCACATACTTTTCTATCTTTTACTTTATTATCTTCTTGAATTACAACTTCAATAACTCCTCGCTAGCTTATCAATTTTCAGATTTAGGTTTTATGGTGTTGTATCTTCCTCTTATAGTTACCAAATATTCATGTTTTGATAGGTTATATTGAAATTTTCATCTTCTTTAGTGTAAGATTGAGATATATGCACCATAACTTCTGATTTATTATGCTCATTAGATTGTCTCAAAATGACTACTTGATCAGAGTACTCAGAAAGATAACAATCTAAGAGTTCCGTACTTACCTTTTCTTCAATACCTGAATCCCTGGCCAGGGCATACAAGTACTTAGATTAGGCAGTAAGCTCTATGTTCTTATGTCATATTACTAACTTAGACATCATTGTAGTCCTAAGTCCTAGTATCCCTATAGACGCAGTAAACCTAAAGCTATGATACAACTTGTGAGAACCTGTAATGCTGAATGACATTACTCAAAACACAAAACATGATTACTCCTTAATTAAACACAAACCCAAAAAATAGGGTAAGTTAAAACCAATTTCAACAATTCCCAATTGGTCAAAAACATCTATATAAAATCCCAACAACTTGCTTTACTTCACATAATGCTCAATATTCTTTACAATTTCCCTATAGCCTCAGCTACAACATAAACTTTGCAAAGGTACACTATCCACATATTCAACATATATAAGCATCAACATGCTGTAGAAAGCCCGATTGAATCAAAACATTGTATATAAATTTTTCATCCAGACCTGAGAGTACAGGGATGACTCTAGGACACACTAGACAACTAAACAACCATCTCTAGGGTTTATCACCTCAGATTCCTCTCATTGTCATGACACTGTTGTTGCTGTTGTCGATCACCTAAAAAAATGTGGTGACCCACAAGTTGAGACCCAGTCCCAACGAGAGATATAACTCTCTCCAACATATATTCATTACATCACATTAAACCATAAATAACTAAGAAGTTGGAGTATTTAATAGTCAATTCAGTAGATCGAACAATTCAAGCATGCTAAACAGATTAAGCAAATAAGCTTAGCAACAAGTACGATTATCAATGTATATATAGGTAACAGATAAATCCATTTCTTTTATCAGATATCTACTCAGGTTTCATAAGATTGCATCTAATAACAATCATTATCATTAATCATGCTATCATCATATGCCTTACTAACAACACAAGCAATCTAGAAGCATAAGCATCTTTGATATATCTAGTAGTAAGACGTGGCTATCAATATTGGTATATTTAATAAAGTGAACCAGTCTACATAGTAAGTAGATCTAACATCATAGCACAACTAACTACATAAGCATAATTAGTACGTTAATCATTTCTAATTACATAGGCATGGCTAGCAATATTAGAAATTGCTAGAAGCATAATATTAAATATCAGTGTCAGTATTTTTGACAACATAGATAGGTTTACAACATGAGCACATCTACAACACAACCATATATATCATCTCTTATTGTACTATATGTCATCTCTATATAAGAAGATTAAACAAGGGTTATCATCCAATTTGAGGCGTAGTGTATAACCCTAAACAAATATGCTACATGATTGTATTACATCTTTTATTACATTGCCCTAAGAAATTTGAGGAAACCACTCAAAATCCAACTGACCATTGCTAAGTCAAAATCAGTTCCATACAAGATCTAGGAAGAGTCAGAATCCTAAGATCTTCTCCACCCCCAGTCAGTATGGGTCTGCCACAACGACACATAAGGTCAAGCTGCTAACAACGTCGTCCGTCCTTAGTACAAGTCATGACAGTAGTGAAAGGAGGTGGGAATATAAACCCTACCATCTGAGGAACAACCACAACTGTCCTCAAATCTTATCATATACACATATCTGAGAAATGGCCATAGGTGTTCTCCTTCCGAGGTGACCACAGCCATCCTCCCAAACATTTGGAATCAAGATGACAAGAACCCGACATACTCAATAGTATGTGCTCCAAGTTTACCTTAGAAATACTCGTTTGACCATCTGGCAAGTCCTTACACTCAAGTGGGTCTATGGCACAGGACACTACATTATTAGGGTTACAATTGATTATTTATTGTCAGTTGGGTGAATTAAGGCTTCATCATATAAATAAACATACAAACCCAAATTCATTGTTATCAAGTGTATAAGCATTGCAATTTTAGAAGATATAAAATGTTTGAAGTATATATCTTAATCACATTACTACAAGCTTGTATCCACTGCATTGTAACAAACCACATTATCATCATATCTTTTCAAGATATCCATTTCTTATCACAAGTTCCAGGGTTTCAACTCTTATTGGAACATGAAAAGGATATCACCTCAATCAGGGCTCAAACATGCCCAAAGGTCAATAAGACCATCACATTATTCATAGCAAGGTTATCCTAATTATTCCATGTCTTAAAAAGGGTAAAAAGATCATCAACAAATATGTGTCCATATGTATTATTGCTATGGAAATGAACTATGATATTCAATTTACACTACCTTGTGGTTTAGATACATGAAGAGTGTAATACATTGTCACATTAATCATGCAAGAGAGCTGATTATCACCAATCACCATCATTTAATTATATTAAGGTTAGGTATAGAAAACTATATCACATTGAAGTTACATACTGACTTATTATGGTCATTTATCAAATATAACTATAGGAGAGAAAAGGTATAAAATTAATGATATTGAAACATCGATTTCTCATCACTAGTACCCACACATAATATCATGGGACTCATTATAATCCATTGGATGTTGTAGCATCCAATCTCATTCATTGGATCAGGTTCATTGTTCAAAGTTATCAATTGACGTATAGGTCTGACCATTAAATCAATTGAACCAAGGAACTATTGGTTTAAGGTTTATTCAAATATACAATTACATCTTTGACTCACTATATGTGGTGATGACCTAATCCACCATTAATTTTGATCATTAAGTCACCATCGATTGTTAGAACAACACTATATTCATTTAACACCATCAAATTTTAAGCTAATGTCATCACTGATTGATAACATCATTAAAGAATAAAACCATTGCTCATTGAGATTCCAAGAGAGCCTAACACTGACCGATGGTGAGACTATCAATTCACATCATAGTTCATAACCCTTCATCACCACCTTCGGTCATCATGAAAACCACACCATCAAGTCATGTAATTAGAGGAGAAAATAACCTAGAAACCCTAATATGGACCATCGGTTGATAGGTGCTTAACACCATAGGTCGTGATACCAACCTGAACTAAGTCATAAACTTCCTTAGGAAGAACATGCACACTATTACGAGTTCATCCAGAACTGGGAACAAAATAGGAAACACCATAAAAAATCGAAATCCCAAACAAGCTTAGCTTCTTAATGCTTAAGTTACCATTTTTGAGAAAGAACATGCGCTAACAAGCTTATAGTAAGAAATATAAGTAAAGAGGGTTATAAAACTCACCTCTACTAAGATGAACAGACTTCTAGTAGTAAGAAACTCAAGATAAGAAGGTAGAAAACCCAAGAGGAAAATCTGAACTCGGCCAAGCAGGCACTCTTCTTCACAATGAATCAAAACCGTGGAAAAAGAAGCAAGAAATGTAGGATCTTGAGCTATAAAGAAACTTTTATCATGGAAAAGTAGAGTTCTGAACTAGCGGAAGGTCTAAGGAAGTATAAGAGAAATAAAAATAGAGAAGGAAGGAATAAAACAACTTTCCTTGGTAGAAAACCCTAGAAGATGACCTTAGAAACCCTAGGTAGGGCTTGATGGAGCTCTATGAGACCTTCTTCTCCAAAAAGAGTTTGTCTTCTAGCTTAGACCACTTTTTTTTCAAAGACAAATAGAGAAAGGTTAGTGCTCTAAGCTATAGGAAAGAGAGAGTGAGCAATGATTTTGATTTGGAGATAGGAATGGGTATATATAGCTTCATGGATAAGGAAGGGTTAAGCATGAGGTGCCCATGAGCTTTCCATGTGTCCATAGCCTAGGGATTCTATGTCCATGCAACGCCTTCCTCACTTACCACCTACAGTTTATCTCTTTTATCCATACCCTTGTACTTATATTTATTCTTATCCTTATCTTGACCCTTATCCCCGTCCTTATCTTTACCATTACTCTTTTCCTTATCCATAACCAGGGAAACCCCTAAAATGTCCTTGAAGAGGAACACCTCCAAATCAAGAAAAACTAGGGGCCCATAGTCCAAAAAAGTTGAGAATGATAAGGAAACCTATAAGGATCGAAATTCTTGCGTAGATATACAATAAAAACCTCCCAATTTGGTAAATTGCAGAAAAGTCCAGATTGTACATAAAAATTCATAACTTGTTCAAACAATGTCCAAATTGGACTAAATTTGAAACTTAAGCTTGTATTATGATTCAAAAGCATTTCAATAGGTTATATTAAGGTTATAAGAATTAAATTATGGTAATTAAGCATGTTCAACCATTTAAGAAAGGTCAATGGTCTCACAACCATAAACCCCTAACAGGGATTTCACCCCCCAAACCCAAGTTACACATATACAGACACTTATCATTCACATCATCCTCAATCTTACACATGGTTACTTTCACCACCTGGTGATGTCACATCATTATCATAGAAGACATATTTTTCTCCCTCAACTCTTGCATGTGTCACCTTGGTGCAACATAAAAACTTTATGCGACTTGTACAAGTCTGGTAGTACATTTCAACATGGGACTCTAAATTTCATATTGAACTATTCTGTCTATTGTACCACCCATCCCTTATAGGTCATATCTGATGGATCTTACCAACATGGAACAACATGTATCTCTTATCGGGTGTAATTCTATAAGGTTTCATCTCTATGATCCTTTAGTGATTTTTGTAATTAGAAACTCAATCAATCAGGTGAGCATCCCCTAATTGTCAAGAACTATAAGGCATATGTTCTTAGAATATTTGTCAATCATTTTAATGATGGACTTGACATTAATCTAGTTGAAGATCACACACTTGTCTACAATTGTTAACAAACATAACTTCCTGGTTGACCTTGTTAGGGGTACGGTAATGACATTGTCTTCATATTCCCAAGATTCACACAACACACTTAGTAGATGTATCATATCATCCAAGAGGATAATCAAGTTAACCCCCAACTCACTCTTGACGAACTTATCACACATGAGTATAGTTTGTTCAACATTCTTAAGGTTTAGCAACATGTTAACTGTGTTATTGACCATCTCTAAAATACATTGAGATGTCATCATTAAAAGCTTGTCACAAATTATGAGACATAACCTGATTACTTTGTTCCTCCTATTTATGAATGTTATTGATACATTGGTTAGTCTAAAAGACATAACCCTAAACTCATCATGGTCATGTAACTTATGTCATCCACCTAACTCTTATCCATCGATATCCAAATCCTTGGTTTATTTTAAAGGAAAGTGGTTACACATGTCTTATGATCAACAAACCATCTATCATTGATAGTGGTCTTTCCCAACCAGAAACATACCATACATAACATTATAGAATCATTCTTCTTTTTCCCAAACAACACTTGGAAGATCCACATCAACTCTCTCTCTCTCTCTCTCTCTCTCTCTCTATATATATATATATATATATATATATATATATATATATATATATATATATATATATATATTGGAGAGGAACACTAGACAACTCATCTAATAGATATTTTTAACTCATATATAACTGATACACTCTGGATACTAGGATTCATTACCATGGCATCCACTACATGTGCTATAAATAACTCATAACCTAGTTTCATCCACTTCTACAATATCATAACCAGATAAGAACATATAGGAGGAATCCCCCTAACTATTGGAAGGATAAAAAAGCATGCTCATTACAAAAATAAAAGATTTTGTAACAATAGTCCAAGGCAATCACACATCATATCAAGATATCCGTCCCATATCAAGATATCCTTCCCATGATTACAACAATTCCATGCATACCAAGTGGCATGAGATCCACTTGTAAGATATGCCTCTGAAAGAAAGGAACACAAAGGGAAACACACTTCTCACTTCAAAGAAGAATTATCCAGTGGTCACTAGCTAAAAGTTAACCAATTCTTTTTTTTTTCTTTCCATGAAGGTTACACTTTTTATGTATCATTTTACCTCTTACAGCTTGGGTTCCTAGCCATTAGCCTAGGAATTATTAAAATTATTATCATTACCTCTTCATCATTCATACAGGTATCCTTTCATGTTATCATGTTTCTCAACCACTTATCAATAAATATATCATCATATTCCACATTTTTTTCATTAGACATTGATCATATCCCTTAATTTATTTCATATGTCATGAGGATTGTAAATTAACATTTCTTACACACAAAGTTTGGTCTGAGATGAACTCAGATAGAACTTTATGCATCTGCCAATATTCTCATTCATCTTCTCATATTATGCTTATGACAGGAGTCCTCTCCATCTTATGTGAATTTCATACCTTGAATCACTTTATTAGCACATACTTATCTATCTTTTAATTTATTATCTTCTTGAATTACAACATCAAGAACTCCTCTCTAGCTTATCAATTTTCAGATTTAGGTTTTATGGTGTTGTATATTCCTCTTATAGTTACCAAATATTCATTTATTGATAGGTTATATTGAAATTTTCATCTTCTTTAGGGTAAGATTGAGATATATGCACCATGAATTATGATTTGTTATGCTCTTTAGATTGTCTCAAAATGACTAATTGATCAGAGTACTCAAAAAGATAACAATCTAAGAGTTGCATACTTACCTTTTCTTCAATACCTGAATACCTAGCCAGGGCATCCAAGTACTCAGATTAGGCAGTATGCACTATGTTCTTATGTCATATTCCTAACTTAGACATCATCCTGGTCCTAAGTCCTAGTGTCCCTGTAGACTCAATGAACCTAAAGCTCTGATACCAACTTGTGAGAACCCGTAACACTAAACGAGATTACTCAAAATACAAAACATGATTACTCCTTAATTAAACACAAACCCAGAAAATAACGTAAGTTAAAATTGATTTCAACAATTCCCAATTGCTCAGAAACATTTATATAAAATCCCAATATCTTGCTTTACTTCACATAATGCTCAATATTCTTTACAACTGACCTATAGCCTTGGCTACAACATAAACTTTGCAAAGGTACACTATCCACATATTCAACATATACAAGCATCAACATGTTGTAGAAAGCTCGATTCAATCAAATCATTGTATACAAACATTTCATCCGGACCTGTGAGTATAGGGATGACTCTAGGACACACTAGACAACTAAACAACCATCTCTAGGGTTTATCACTTTAGATCCTTCTCACTATCATGATACTATTGATGTTGTTTTCTATCGCCTAAAAAATGTGGTGACCTACGAGTTGAGACCCAGTCCCAGTGAGATATTTAACTCTCTCCAACATATATTGATTACATCATATTAAACCATAAATAACAAAGCAGTTGGAGTATTTAATAGTCAATTTAGTAGATTGAACAGTTCAAGCATGCTAAACAGATTAAGAAAATTAGCTTAGCAACAAGTATGATTATCAATGTATATATAGGTAATAAATAATTTCATTTCTTTTATCAGATATCTACCCAGGTTTCATAAGATTGCATCTAATAACAATCATTATCATTGATCTGATTATCATCATAGCCTTACTAACAACACAAGAAATTTAGAAGCATATGTATCTTTGATATGTGTAGTACTAAGACATGGCTATCAATATTGGCATATTTAATAAAGTGAACCAGTATACATAATAAGTAGATCTAACATCATAGCACAACTAACTGCATAAGCATAATTAGTAATGTAAGAATTTATAATTACATAGGCATGGCTAGCAATATTAGAAATTGCGAGAAGCATAATATTAAATATTAGTGTCAGTATATTTCACAACATAGATAGGCTTATAACATGAGAACACCTTCAACACAAGCATATCTATCATCTCTCATTGTACTATATATCATCTCTATATAAGAAGATTAAACAAGGGTTATTTCCAATGTGAGGCGTTTTGTATAACCCTAAACAAATATGCTACACGATTGTATTACATATGTTATTACATTGTCCTAAGGAATTTGAGGATACCACTCAAAATCCAACTGACCACTGCTAAGTCAAAATCAGTTCCATACAAGATCTAGGAAGATTTGGACTCCTACGACCTTCTCTACCCCCAGTTAGTATGGGTCTGCCACAATGACAGATAAAGTCAAGCTGCTAAAAGCCTAGTCCATCCTTGGTACAGGTCACGACACTAGTGAAAGGAGGTGGGAATATAAACCCTACCATCTAAGGAACTACCACAACTGTCATGAAATCTTATCATATACACATATCTGAGTAATGATCATAGGCATTCTCCTTCCGAGGTATGACCACAGTCATCCTCCCAAACATTTGGAGTCAGGATGACAAGCACCCTGCATACTCAATAGTATGCGCTCCAAATTTCCCTGAGAAATACTCATTTCACCATCTGGCAAGTCCTGACACTCAGATGGGTTTATGGCATAGGGCACTACATGATTAGGGTTACACTTGATTAGTTATTATCAATTGGGTGAATGAAGGCTTCATCATATAAATGGACATACAAACCCTAATTCATTCTTATCAAGTTTACGGGCATTGTAATATCAGAAGATATAAAATGTTTTAAGTATAATCTTAATCACATTACCACAATATAGCATCCATTGCATTGTAATGAACCACATTATCATCATACCATTTCAAGATATCCATTTCTTATCAAAAGTTCCATGGTTTCAACTCTTATTGGAACATGATAAGGATATCACCTCAATCAGGGATCAAACATGCCCAAAGGTCATTAAAACCATCAAATTATTTATAGCAAGGTTATCCTAATTATTCTAGGGCTTAAACAAGGGTCAAAAGATCATCAGCAAATATGTGTCCATCGGTATTATTGTTATGGCAAGGCACTATTATATTCAATTAGCACTACCTTGTGGTTTAGACACATGAATAGTGTAATACATTGTCACATAAATCATGTAAGAGGGAAATTATAACCAATCCCCATCATTTAATTACATTAAGGTTAGGTATAGAAAACTATATCACATTGAAGTTACACACCCACTTATTATGGCCATTTATCAAATATAACTATAGGAGAAAAAAGGTATAAAATTAATGATATTGAACCATTGAGTTCTCATGACTAGGACCCACACATAATATCATGTGACTCATATTAATTCATTGGATGTTGAAGCATCCAATCTCATTCATTGGATCGTGTTCATTGTTCAAAGTTATCAATTGACGTATAGGTCTGACCATTAGATCAACTGAACCAAGGAATCATTGGTTTAAGGTTTAGTCAAATATATAATTACGTATTTAACTCACCATATGTGGTGATGACCTAATACACCATTATTTATGATCATTAAGTCACCATCGATTGTTAGATCAACACTATATTCATTTTACACCACTGGATATTAAGCTAATGTCATCATTGATTGATAACATCAGTAGAGAATCAAACCATTGCTCATTGAGATTCCAAGAGAGCCTAACACTAACGTAAGGTGAGACTATTAGTTCACATCATAGTTCATAACCCTTCTTCACCACCTTCGGTTGTCATGAAGACCACACCATCAAGTCATGTATCTGGAGGAGAAGATAACCTAGAAATCCTAATATGAACCATCAGTTGATAGGTTCTTAGCACCATAGGTGGTGATACCAACCTGAACTAAGTCATTTACCTCCTTAGGAAGAACGTACACATGATTATAGGTTCATATAGAACTGGGAAAAAAATGGGAAACACCATAAAAAGTCGAAATCCCAAATAAGCTTAGCTTCTTAATGCTTAAATCACCATTTTTGAGAAAGAATATGAGCTAACAAGCTTATAGTAACCAATATAAGTAAATAAGGTTATAACTCGCCTATACTGAGAAGAACAGACTTATAGAAGTAAGAAACTCAAGATAAGAAGGTAGAAAACCCAAGAGGAAGCTTTGAAATCGTCCAAGCAGGCAATCTTCTTCACAAGGAATCAAAACCCTAGAAAAATAAGCAAGAAAGGTAGGATCTTGAGCTCTAAAGAAACTTTTATCATGGAAAAGTAGAGTTTCAACCTGGAGGAAGGTCCAAGGAAAGATAAGAGAAAGAAAAATGGAGAAGGAAGGAATAAAACAACTTTCCTTGGTAGAAAACCATAGAAGATGACCTTAGAAACCATAGGTAGGGCTAGATGGAGCTCTAGGAGACCTTCTTCTCCAAAAAGAGGTTGTCTTTTACCTTAGACCACTTTTTTTCATAGACAAATAGAGAAAGTTCGGTGATCTAAGCTAGAGGAAAGAGAGAGTGAGCAATTATTTCGAATTGGAGATAGGAAGGGGTATATATAGCTTCATGGATAAGAAAGGGTTAAGCATGAGGTGCCCATGAGCTTTCCAAGTGTCTGTAGCCTAGAGCTTCTATGTCCATGCAACACATTCCTCACTTACCACATACAGTTTATCTCTTTTATCCATACCCTTGTCCTTATATTTATCCTTACCCTTATGTTGACCCTTATCCATATCCTTATGTTTACCATTACTCTTTTCCTTATCCATAACCAGGGAAACCCCTAAAATGTCCTTGAAGAGGAACACCTCTAAACCAAGAACAACTAGGGGCCCCATAGCCCAAAAAAGTCGATAATGATAAGGAAACCTATACGGATCGAAATTATTGTGAAAATATACAAAGAAAACCTACCAATTGGGTAAATTGCAGAGTAGCCTAGAATGTACATAAAAATTCATAACTTGTTCAAACAATGTCCAAATTTGAAACTTAAGCTTGTATTATGATTCAAAAGAATATCACAAGGTTATATTAAGGTTATAATAATTAAATTATGGTAATTAAGCATGCTCAACCATTTAAGAAAGGTCAATGGTCTCACAACCATAAACCCGTAACAGGGATTTCTCCCCCGAAATCCAAGATACACATATATGGACACTTCGCATGCACATCATCCTCAATCTTACACATGGTTACTTTCATCACCTGGTGATGCCACATCATTCTCATAGAAAACATATTCTTCTCCCTCAACTCTTGCATGTGTCACCTTGGTTCAACATAACAACTATTGTGCCACCTGTACATCTCTAGTAGTACATTTCAACTTGGGACTCTAAATTTCATCATTAACTATTCTGTCTATTGTACCACCCATCCCTTATAGGTCATATTTGATGGATCTTACCAACATGGAACATCATGTATTACTTATCAAGTGTAATTCTACAAGGTTTCATCTCTTTTCTCCTTTAGTGATTGTTGTAATTAGAAACTCATTCAATCAGGAGAGCATCCCCTAATTGTCAAGAACTATAAGGCATATGTTCTTAGAATATTCATCAATCATCTTAATGATGGACTGGCCATCAATCTAGTTGAATAATCACACACTTGTCTACAATTGTTAACAAACATACTTCGTGGTTGACCTTGTTAGGGTTACGGTAACGGCATTGTATTCATATTCCCAGGATTCACACAACACATTTAGTAGATGTATCATACAATCCAAGAGGATAATCTAGTTAACCCCCAATCCACTCTTGATGAACTTGTCACACATGAGTATAGTTTGTTCAACATTATTAAGGTTTAGAAACATGTTAACCATGTTATTTACCATCTCTAAAATACTTTGAGATGTCATCATTCAAAGCTTATCACAACTTATGAGACATAACCTGATTACTTTGTTCCTCCTATTTATGAATGTTATTGATACATTGGTTAGTCAAAAAGACATAACCCTAAACTCATCATGGTCATGTAACTTATGTCATCCACCTAATTCTTATCCATTGATATCCAAATCCTAGGTTTATTTTAAAGGAAAACGGTAACACATGTCTACTGATAAACAAACCATCTATCATTGATAGTGGTCTTTCCCAACCAACAACATACCATACATAACATTATAGAATCATTCTTATTTTTCCCAAACAACACTTGGAAGATCCATATCAACTCTCTTTCTCTCTCTATTGGAGAGGAACACTAGACAACTCATCTAATATATATTTTTAACTCATATATAATTGATACACTCTGGATACTAGGATTCATTAGAATGGTATCCACTACATGTGCTATAAATAACTCATAACATGGTTTCATTCACTTGCACAATGTCATAACCAGATAAGAACTTATAGGAAGAATCCCCCTAACTATTGGAAGGATAAAAAGCATGCTCATTACAAAATATAAAGATTTTGGAACAATAGTCCAAGGCAATCACACATCATATCAAGTTATCCATCCCAAGATTACAACAATTCCACGGGTACCAAGTGGCATGAGATCTACTTGTAAGATATGCCTCTAAATGAAAGGAGCAGAAAGGGAAACACACTTCTCACATAAAAGAAGCATTGTCTAGTGGTCACTAGCAAAAGGTAATCAATTCCTTTTTTTCCATGAAGGTTACACTTTTTATGTATCACTTTACCTCTTACAACTTGGGTTCCTTGCCATTACCCTAGGAATTATTAAGATTATCACATCTCATTGCTCTTTCCTCATTAGATCTTCATCATTCATATGCATGTCCTATCATGTTATCATGTTTCTCAACCACTTATCAATAAATATATCATCATATTCCACTTTTTTTTCATTAGACATGGATCATCTCCATTAATTTCTTTCATATGTCATGAATATTGTAAATTAGCACTTCTTACACACATAGGTTGGTCTGAGATTAACTCAGGTAATACTTTATGCATCTGCCAATATTCTCATTCATCTTCTCATATTATGCTTATCACAAGAGTCCTCTCCATCTTATGTGAATTTCATACCTTGAATCACTTTATCAGCACATACTTATCTATCTTTTAATTTATTATCTTCTTGAATTACAACTTCAAGAACTCTCTCTAGCTTATCATTTTTCAGATTTTGGTTTTGTGGTGTTGTATCTTCCTCTTATAGTTACCAAATATTCATGTTTTGATAGGTTATATTGAAATTTTCATCTTCTTTAGGGTAAGATCGAGATATATGCAGCATGACTTATGATTTGTTATGATCTTTAGATTGTCAAAATGACTAATTGATCAGAGTACTCAGAAAGATAACAATCTAAGAGTTCCATACTTACCTTTTCTTCAATGCCTAAATACCTGGCTAGGGCATCCAAGTACTCAGATTAGGCAATATGCACTATGTTCTTATGTCATATTCCAACTTAGACATCATCCTAGTGCTAAGTCCTAGTGTCCCTGTAGACTCATTGAACCTAAAAACCCTGATACCAACTTGTGAGAACCCGTAACGCTAAACGGTATTACTCAAAATACAAAACATGATTACTCATTAATTAAACACAAACCCAAAAAATAGGGTAAGCTAAGACTGATTTCAACAATTCCCAATTGCACAGAAACATTTATATAAAAGCCAGCAACTTGCTTTACTTCACATAATGCTCAATATTATTTACAACTTCCCTGTAGCCTCAACTACAACATAAACTTTGCGAAGGTACACTATCCACATATTCAACATATACAAGCATCAACATGTTGTAGAAAGCTTGATTCAATCAAAACATTATATACAAACTTTTCATCCAGACCTGAGAGTATAGGGATGACTCTAGGACACACTCGACAACTAAACAACCATCTCTGGGGTTTATCACCTCAGATTCTTATCACTGTCATGATATTGTTGTTGCTATTGTCGATCACCTAAAAAAATGTAGTGACCCACGAGTTGAGACCCAGTCCCAGCGAGAGATATAACTCTCTCCAACATATATTGATTACAACATATTAAATCTAAATAACTAAGAAGTTGGAGTTTTTAATAGTCAATTTTGCAGATCGAATAGTTTAAGCATGCTAAATAGATTATGCAAATAAGCTTAGCAACAAGTATGATTATCAATGTATATATATGTAATGGATAAATCCTTTTCTTTTATCAGATATCTACTCAATTTTCATAAGATTGCAACTAATAACAATCATTATCATTGATCTGACTATCATCATATTCCTTACTAACAACATAAGAAATTTAGAAGCATATGCATCTTTGATATGTCTAGTAGTAAGACATGGATATCAATATTGGTATATTTAATAAAGTGAACCGGTCTACATAATAAGTAAAGCTAACATCATAGCACAACTAACTGTATAAGCATAATTAGTTGTTTAAGCATTTCTAATTACATAGGCATGGCTAGTAATATTAGAAATTGCTAGAAGAATAATATTAAATATCAGTGTTAATATATTTTACAACATAAGTAGGTTTACAACATGAGCACATCTACAACACAAGCATATCTATCATCTCTCATTGTACTATATATCATATCTATATAAGAAGATTAAACAAGGGTTATCATCCAATGTGAGGCATTGTGTATAACCCTAAACAAATATGCTACATGATTGTATTACATCTTTTATTACATTGCCCTAAGGAATTTGTGGATACCACTCAAAATCCAACTGACCACTGGTTAGTCAAAATCAATTCCATACATGATCTAGGAAGAGTCAGACTCCTAAGATCTTCTCTGCCCCCGGTCAGTATGGGTCCTCCACAATGACACATAAGGTCAAGTTGCTAACAACCTAGTCTGTCCTTGGTACAAGTCACAACACTAGTGAAAGGAGGTGGGAATATAAACCCTACCATCTAAGGAACAACCACAACTATCCACAAATCTTATCATATACACATATCTGAGAAACAACCATAGGAGTTCTCCTTCCGAGGTATGACCACAGTCCTCCTCCCAACCATTTGGAGTCAAGATGACAAGCACCCTGCATTCTCAATAGTATGCACTTTGAGTTTCCCTTTGAATTTGTAACATCCCTGACCTGGGTTATGAGTCAACCCTAGGTGTTTTGCCTAAATATGTAATTAAATCTTTGTGATTAACTCTGAGCATGTAATTAAGTTTCTCAGAAACGTATATTTCAGTATTTGCTCCTTTACTTTAAAGTTGTAGCATTGTTTTGATATACAGGGACCTATGTGCAATTTACCCAGTTAAAAGGGTTAGCTTGCAATTTGCACATGTTGAGATGTTCCTCTGATGTTGAGACATCATGAGAATCTTTTGGTAAAGTTTGAGGGATTTCCCAAGCTAGGGCACCAAGGTGCAGCTGTGGAAGCAATCCCGGTGCTTGAAACCCTAGTTTGGGGTAAAATGCAATTTACCCAAATTAAGGGATACAAATTGTGAAATATGTCATCTAATGTATCTTTTTAGACTCTTGCCATCATTAAGAGAAGAAATGATGAGGAAGTCACCTCAATTGAATTATCAAGTTATGAGATATGCCTTGTGATTGAATAATCAGGGTATATGTGTAATATCTCTTTATGTATGTACCTCATTATTAGCTTTCTATCCTTTACCTTCTTTTCTAAGACCTTAAGAGAAGGTTTGTCCTTAGAATAAAGAGGAAGGGACGATCAAGTAAAGAAGGAGGGGCCTAGTTGGAATTATGGACAACTTATGAACTAATGTTGAAAATCCTACCCCATGTATATAAGCTCTCCTTCCCTTAGTTGCAAGGGAACTTACCCTTCGTTCCCTTACTGTTTCATTTCACCAAAGACGACCAAGGACTGCCTTGGAGCTAAGGAGGACGACCAAGGGGTGCAAGGTAGGTTTAAACCCCTCTTCTTGCCTAATTCCATGGTTAGAACTCGAATTCAAGGTCAGCTTCATGGCTAACTCTCGAAATCCTATCTGTCTAGCCATCTTTCCTTGACCTTCCTTGGAGTTTTCACCTTGGCCAACCTGTGGGAACTCAAGGACGCCATTAGAGATTGGAGCTTGAAAGCTTGGAGCTCAATAAGCAAGCTTTAGGCGGGTTTTATAACTATAAACCCATGCTTTACTATGTGCATCTTTATATGCGTTTTGATGATATCTCTTAGTGTTTCCCTACTTTTCCCTGCTATTTTGCAAGCAAATCCATGGGATATTCGTACTGTTCTTGATCTAGGAGATGAAGGCGTGATTTCCAAGAAAAACCCACGGCTTTTCACTTCCTTAAACGGTCTCAAAAGTTTGCTCTCTCGGTCTCAAGACCGCGAGGTGAGCAAACGGTCTTGAGACCGCGACAGGGAAAACGGTCTCCAAGACCGTTTTGCCCCGTTGACCGAGTGTGGACCGTATAAGAAATCTGTTCCTAATTATATATGATAATTACCCTCAACATTTGGGAGGCTAACTCCTAAGGAATCGGGAGATATGACCTTTTTAAGTAACAACTTTATTTGAATTTATTCCTGATTTTCAAACGGTCTGAAATTGCCTTTTTGGGCAAACGGTCTCAAGACCGTGTAAGGTCGTTGACTAGGCGTTGACCGTATGAGATTACTGTTAAAAATTATGTTAAGTAACAACTCACCAAGTTTGATGGTCTAATTCCAAACGGCCTAAGAGTTGAAGGGTGAATACTAGGGCTAACCCTAGATGAAATCAGTACTGAAATTATGGTGACCTAATTAGGGTTTTTAGGGTTGATTGACCTAAACGGTCTCAAGACCGTTTAGGGGTCACCCAAACGGTCTCAAGACCGTGAGGGAAATCGACCATGACCGTTTGGAGGTCTGGGGTCAAGAATAGTTGACCAATTGAAGGTATAATTACACCAAATTACTTTGCAATTAAATATTGATATGATCATCAACTCAATAGGTCAGACCTTGATGAATTTGCACTAGAATCCAAAATTGGATGGGCAAACGGTCTCAAGACCGTTTGGAACTCATCCAAACAGTCTCAAGACCGTTTGAAGGTCTAGGGTTAAGTAATTTGACCAATTGAGGACCTAATTGCAAATAAGTTGTCAATTTAATCAAAATTCTGTTTGTGGATCAATCATGGTTCAACCTCTATCAAATCACCTTAGATTTTGATGAAATCTTGGGAAAACGGTCTCAAGACCATGTGGGGTCCACCCACATGACCTCAAAACCGTTTGGGCCAAGTTTGGGCCCAATTGGAGCTCAATTGAAGGGTTCAACCTTGTGTTGATGCACATTGTTGAGTGTTGATGGGTGAACATTGATAGACCCTAATTAAATCGATTTCAATCCTAATTGGTCAACGATTGAGGGTCAATTGAATGACCAATTGGTTAAGCATAACCTTAATTGACCCAATCCATATGTGGTCAACATAGTTTTGACCTTTTGAGGGCTTCAACATCGGTTGACATCATCAATTGCATTATTGATTTTGTTGATGGACCAAACGGTTGAGACCTTGAGAGCCTCGCGGTCTCAAGACCGAGAGGGGGCTCGCGGTCTCAAGACCGTGAGGGGGCTCACGGTCTCAAGACCGAGAGGAGGCTCATGGTCTCAAGACCACGAAGGGACTCGCGGTCCTGAGGTCAAGATGGGCAAACGGTCAACATCTCTTCGCGGTCTCAACTTCAATTTGATCTTCGCGGTCTTGAACCACTTGAAGGGCTTCGCGGTTTTGAACCACTTGAAGAGGCTCGCGGTCTTGAAGCCTAAGGAGGCTCGCGGTCTTGAAGATAGAAGAGGGCTCGCGGTCTTGGAAAGTCAAAGTGGGCAAACGGTCAACACTTTCAAACGATCTCAATTCGATTGAAGGTTGATAATTGAAATCAATCAATGTGATTCAAGGTTGACTTCATTCAATCAATTGATGATATAAATGGTCCAATGTTGCCCTAATCGAACCCTAATGACAACCTAGGATATTAAGGGGTTAATTGACTAAGGTTTGGACCATGATGATGATCAATGGGGTGAATTACCAAAATACCCCTGAAGGGCCAATTGAGTTATATATTGCTCAATTCAAACCCTAATCACATGATGATGATGTTTTAGCCATGTTAGCCTATGATGACTTAATCTGACCTGATCTAGGGTGATGTTGACATCACCTAACCTTATGATGAGAGAGAAAGTACTTCTAGAGAGAGAAAGTACTTCTAGACAGAGAAAGTACCCTTTTTAAGTGGAAACTCAATTGAAGCATCCCCAATACCCAGAAATGAGCATAATTAGGGTATGATCCACCTGTGTGAGATCATAGAAACCCTAACTATGATAAATGATGAACTTTTAACTAATCTAAGATCATCAATGAAGATGTTACTCATACATGATGATGTTATGAGTTCAATTCACCTTAATGTGAATAGTAAACCCTAATTCAAGGGTGATGACATGTAATGAGAATAGTAAACCCTAATTCAAGGGTAATGGCATGCTTTTGAATATTAAACTCTATTTGATAAGAATTAGAGATTTAAACTCTTATGACAAGAGTAGGAAGGATATTCCTCATTTTTGTATTACCTTTATCAGTTATATTAACCATGCAGGTTCTGATATGAAGGTAATCATATCCAGGTATGGATGATGATGTTATATTCATTAAAGGCATGTTGTTAGCCTTATGAATAAGTAAAGTAATCTGATGTCTTGGCAGTGGCATCCTATACTGATAATGGGCTGTGAGAGCCATGAATACCATCAAAGTCATGCCTTAGAGATGACTTGTGATGAGGATAATGAGAAATGATGACTGATATGAGTTAGGTCTGTTACATTTAGTATTCTTCTTTTATAGCTGCTATGCTACTGTTATTGTTTGAAGAACAATGTATGCTGTTAAAGAATACTGAATGTACCTAACTAATCAAGTATAATGTAGAGCCCTGATCATAGATCCATCATTGTCAGAGGTTAAGTGATGGTGAAACAGGTTTTCCTCAGGGAACTCCTGGAGCACATACTTTTGAGTATGTGGGGTACATGGATGTGTAGAACCTTACATCCTAGTGTAGGAAAGTGATGTAGATGTGGAATCCATCCATCCTTCACTATATTTTCATACCGTATCAGTGGTAGGTAAACATGAAACCTCCTGATGACGAAGAAAGCATAGATATCCGTATCAGTGGTAGGTAAATATGAAACCTCCTGATGACGAAGAGAGTGCAGAACGCCACTGTGACTCTAAAATAGCGAAGGACCAGTTTACCCTGGTGAGCTATAGTAGTAGAGACACGAGATGTCCTACAAGTGATCCTCTTACTGACTGAGGAAGGTGAAGGTCATGAGAATCCGGCTCTCTTAATGACCTATGTATGATACTGATGTGACTTCTCAGCGATCAGTTGGAGTATGAGTGGTAAGCCTCATCTCCACAGGGCATAATGTTGTTTGTAAAACATAATCAACCATGTAGTATAACTTGTTAGAGATGACTCCAAGTTAGTTGATTGATGTTACATTGCAATAATGTTTATATTCTCCATATCTCCTAAATTATAGAGATCTTGTTATACCTGCAACTGTTATAGAATACTTTGAATGCTTTACTGCTTAAAATATTCTTTGATGTTATAATAAAGCTTCTGGTGAAGAGTTATAACTCTCGCTGGGACAATTATGTATAATTGTCTCACCCCGTAGGCTTCAACTTTTTAGGTGGACGTCGGAGACGAAGGAACCAGCCTACAGGTGATCAGTCTCAGTAGCAGCATCAGGGGCAGCAGTAATCTCAGGTGGAGATTGTCCTGCCATATGGTGTAATTAGAGTCAGTCCTATGTGTCCTCTGTACTCTCAGGTCTTGGAGTCTTTTGTATAGTGATCTTGAGATTTTGTATCTTGATGTATATAATTACTCAAGAAGTAATTATCCTGAGATGTAAACAGTTTACCTCACTTTATGAAAGAAGCTTTTATGGATTCAAGCTCTTGTCACGAAAAGTTTTAATTTCCCGTGATTTTTGTCTTCCGCTGATTACCGATTCGCTTCCGCTAAGTTTTAATCGTGTTTATGTCATGGTTTGGAGATCAGAGCCCACAACTAGTGGTATCAGAGCTCCAGGTTCAGTTGAGTCTACAGAGGCATATGACTTTGGATGTCGAGTCTACCTTTAGTACTCCTTCCTCATCTAATAGAATCTTCTGCTCCTCAGGAGAAGAAGATATATAAGAATGTCAGAACATCATGATGAGCACGTGGCAGAGAGTAGTGCTAGTGCACCTCGAGGCGGTGCAAGAGTTCCGAGAATAGAACAACCTGCACCTGAGTCGCCAAGAGAGCCACCCCAGTTCGAACCAGCTGACATGAGTGATCCAGCTGTACAGACGATGTTCGGGCAGTTCATGACTGCCATGACACATATAATCGATAGGATGCCCATTCCTACACCTAGGGCACCTATCCAGCCTGAAGCACAAGGTATTGGTAAGACATTCGAACGACTTCGTCGTGTCGGAGCTACCGAGTACTTCGGAACTGCCGACCCTGCAGATGCTGACTTATGGTTGACAGAGTTGGAGAAGGCTTTCAGGATTCTTATGATTCCGGAAGCTGAGAAGGTTAGACATGCTGTCTATCTTCTCAAAGGCAGTGCTGGTCACTGGTGGAACATGGAAGAGAAGAAGAGACCTGGAGTAGAGTTCTCATGGGAAGAGTTTCGTTGGGAATTTATCAATTGATATTTTCCAAAGACCTTCCTAGATGAGAAGATCTCTCAGTTTGAGAAACTAAGGCAGGGTATGATGAACATTAGTGAGTATGAAGCTAAGTTCATGGAGTTGTTGCGGTTCTGTCTGCACATGGCTGCTACGGATGAGGAAAGAATCAGAAGATTCAAAAAGGGTTTGAATTTTGATATGTCAACCCCTGTGTCTGCCTTAGAAAATAGAGAGAGATTCTCCACCTTCGTTGAGTCAGTCCGAAGGATAGAGAGATCTGTGGTTGAGAAAAGACAAACCCATAAAAGATATCCACAGTTCCAGGGTTCTTCATCTAGGGATTCCAAGAAACCTAGATTCTCTGCACCTAACCCCCCACCACCCAGATCGAGTTTTCAAACTCAATGGACACCAAGCAGAGGTAGAGGACGGAGTCAACCGCTTCAAGGGACGCACAGTTCTGCATCTGAGTCAGTCACTGGACCACCCAGACCACAACAATAGGAGAGGAGTTGCTACAACTGTGGTAAGGTGGGACACTTGATGAAGGATTGCCGTTCTAGGCCTGTCGGTGTGACACAACAAACCCCGAGACAGAATCAACAGGGATCTCAGAATAGACAACATCAAGGAGCAGCTCGAGGACGTGGACAAGCGTCTCAAGCTGGATCATCAGCACCACCTCAACACTAGGCGACTGCGAGGTTCTATGCTATGAACCCACCTGAGGCAGTGGTCAATCCACGGGTAGTGGCAGGTCAGATGAAACTTTTATATTTCGATATGTCTATATCCTGTGATGTATCTGTTCTGATTGATCCGGGTGCTACGCACTCTTTCATCACTCATGAAATGATTCGTAACTGCAATGTGACTGTTAGTCATAGAGCAGATAGTTTGTTGTTAGAGACTCCGTTGAGTGGGTCTGCCGTTTTGCAGAAGGTATGTCCTTCCTGCATCCTTTTCTTTTCTGACCATCGCATTCAAGTGGATCTTATACCACTTGATATGCAGGGATTTGATATAATCCTTGGGATGGATACCTTAGAAAGGTATAGAGTTGTCTTGGATTGTGAGTCCAAGTTGGCTGTGTTTGCTGATGAAAGCAACACATGGATCTTTCAAGGTGAAAGAAAGATTCTGCCCACCTATCTTGTGTCAGCTATGGTGGCTGATAAGCTGTTGAGGCAAGGATGTTATGCATTCTTAGCCCATGTGGTAGATGTTACCAAGGAAAGTTCCAATCCTTCCGAAGTTCCTATAGTCAGGGAATTCGAAGATGTGTTTCCTGAAGAACTTCCTGGTATACCACCACCTCGGGAGATTGATTTTGAAATTAATCTGATCCCATATACGAAACCCATAGCTCAAACTCCGTATAGGATGGCGCCTGCCGAGATGGCAGAACTCAAGAAACAGCTTCAAGAGCTACTTGAGAGAGGTTTTATCCGACCGAGTACTTCACCTTGGGGTGCTCCGGTCTTGTTTGTTAAAAAGAAAGATGGGTCAATGCGGTTGTGCATTGATTACAGACAACTCAATAAAGTAACAATAAAGAATAAGTATCCTCTGCCGAGGATTGATGATCTCTTTGACCAGTTGCGTGGTGCAACAGTCTTTTCAAAGATAGACTTGAGGTCTGGATATCACCAACTCCGTATTAAGGATAGTGACATATCCAAGTCTGCCTTTAGGACAAGATATGGTCACTATGAGTTCACGGTTATGTCGTTTGGGCTAACCAATGCACCAACTGCATTTATGGAACTCATGAATAGAGTTTTTCGACCTTTCCTTGATCAGTGTGTTGTCGTCTTCATAGATGACATTCTGATTTATAGTAAGGATGCTCAGCAGCATGAGCAGCATCTTCGCCAAGCTTTGACCTTGCTAAGAGAACATAAGTTGTACGCTAAGTTTAGCAAGTGTGAGTTCTGGCTTCCGGAGGTATCTTTTCTTGGACATGTAATATCCGCCTCGGGAATTTGTGTTGACCCTACAAAGGTAGAATCTGTTCTACAATGGGAACAACTGAAGACACCGACAGAGATTCTAAGTTTCTTGGGGTTAGCTGGCTATTATCGAAGGTTCATTAAGAACTTTAGTTCTATAGCTTTACCTTTGACCAAGTTAACCCGAAAAGATGTTCCTTTTTCTTGGAGTGATAAGTGTCAATAATCTTTCCAGTTGCTGAAGGAGAGGTTGACAAGTGCACCTGTGTTAGTGCTACCTGAACAAGGAAAAGGATATATAGTTTTCTGTGATGCTTCCAAGAACGGACTAGGATGTGTTTTGATGTAGGATAAACAAGTGATTTCTTTTGCTTCCCGACAGCTTAAGAAACACGAGGAGAATTATCCAACACATGATCTGGAGTTAGCTGCTATGGTTCATGCTTTGAAGATCTGGAGGCACTATCTCTACGGAGAAACATTCCAGATCTTCACAGACCACAAAAACCTTAAGTATATCTTCTCTCAGCATGAGCTCAACATGAGGCAACGTCGCTGGATGGAGTTAATCAAGGACTACAACTGTACAATTGATTACCATCCAGGTAAGGCCATTGTTGTTGCAGATGCCTTGAGTAGGAAATCAGCAACATCAACCATGTATAGAGCACAACTAAACTCTTTAGTATGCTCTAGAAGAGATATGCTTATCTCTTTAAGGCAAGACAATGTACAGTTGAAGGTGTCATTGCTAGCCGGTTTGTTGGCTGAGATGCATATTAAACCTACCCTAAGGGAGCAGATTAAAGAGGCACAGCTAGGTTATGCTGCAGTTCAACATATAAGATCTGAGTATGGAAATGAGAAGCAAGATGGTTTTCATGACTCAAAAGATCAAGTAGCTTGTTATAATGGAAGAATGATAGTGCCGGATGTGGACAACTTGAGGAAGTTAGTCCTGGAAGAAGCCCATTCTTCCATGTATGCTATGCATCCAGGGAGCACCAAGATGTATCGGAATTTGAAGGATCTGTATTGGTGGCCTGGGATGAAAAAGGACGTTGCAGAGTTTGTTCTGAGGTGTCCCGTGTGTCAGCAAGTTAAAGCTGAACACCAGAAGCCTGCAGGAACAATGCAACCTTTACCCATATCACAGTGGAAGTGGGACCATGTGACCATGGACTTTGTTGTTGGCCTACCCAGGACAAGCAAAGGACATGATTCCATTTGGGTAATTGTTGATAGGTTGACTAAGACAACACATTTCTTACCTGTCAAAACAACCCATTCTGCTGAAAGGTTATCAGAGTTGTATGTTCAAGAGATAGTGCGTTTGCACGGAGATCCTGTCACAATAGTTTCTGACAGAGGTCCTCAGTTTACAAGTCGTTTTTGGGAACAGTTGCACAGAGCCTTAGGCACCAAGCTAAGGTTTAGTATGACCTTTCATCCACAGACTGATGGACAGTCGGAAAGGACCATACAAACCTTAGAAGACCTGTTGCGAGCATGTGTTCTCCAGTTCACCGGAAGTTGGGATCTACACCTAAGCTTGATAGAGTTTGCCTATAACAATAGCTATCAGCATAGTATTGATATGGCACCTTATGAAGCCTTATATGGTAGATGTTGTAGATCACCCTTGTGTTGGTTTGAGACTGGTGAGCACCAGTTGTTAGGTCCTGACCTGGTGCAGCAAACCACGGAAAAGATTAAAGTTATACAACATAAGATTAAGACTGCTCAGGATAGGCAGAAATCTTATGCTGACAAACGTCGTAGACCCTTAGAGTTCCAGGTTGGAGACAGAGTGTATCTTAAGGTCTCACCTTGGAAAGGGGTCCTTCGTTTTGGAAGGAAAGGGAAGTTAGCTCCTAGATATATGGGGCCTTATCCAATCATTGAACGGATTGGAAAGGTAGCATATAAACTAGAGCTTCCCCCAGAATTACAGAGGTTACATCATGTGTTTCACATTTCTATGTTGAAGAAATGTCACCCAGACACCGAGTCAGTTCTACAACCTATGGAGGTAGAATTGAATGATGACATATCCTATGAGGAGGGACCAGTGTCAATCCTTGATAAACGAATTAAAAAGTTAAAGAATAAAGATATAAGTCTTGTGAAAGTCCTCTGGAACCATCGTGGTATTGAAGAAGCCACTTGGGAGTTAGAGGATGAGATGAGAAGGAAGTATCCTGCCCTTTTCTCGTAGTATGTTTTATCGATTTCGGGGACAAAATCCTTGTAAGGGGTGGATAATTTGTAACATCCCTGACCTGGGTTATGAGTCAACCCTAGGTGTTTTGCCTAAATATGTAATTAAATCTTTGTGATTAACTCTGAGCATGTAATTAAGTTTCTCAGAAACGTATATTTCAGTATTTGCTCCTTTTATTTAAAGTTGTAGCATTGTTTTGATATACATGGACCTATGTGCAATTTACCCAGTTAAAAGGGTTATCTTGCAATTTGCACATGTTGAGATGTTCCTCTGATGTTGAGACATCATGAGAATCTTTTGGTAAAGTTTGAGGGATTTCCCAAGCTAGGGCACCAAGGTGCAGCTGTGGAAGCAATCCCGGTGCTTGAAACCCTAGTTTGGGGTAAAATGCAATTTACCCAATTAAGGGATACAAATTGTGAAATATGTCATCTAATGTATATTTTTAGACTCTTGCCATCATTAAGAGAAGAAATGATGAGGAAGTCACCTCAATTGAATTATCAAGTTATGAGATATGCCTTGTGATTGAATAATCAGGGTATATGTGTAATATCTCTTTATGTATGTACCTCATTATTAGCTTGCTCTCCTTTACCTTCTTTTCTAAGACCTTAAGAGAAGGTTTGTCCTTAGAATAAAGAGGAAGGGACGATCAAGTAAATAAGGAGGGGCCTAGTTGGAAATATGGACAACTTATGAACTAATGTTGAAAATCCTACCCCATGTATATAAGCTCTCCTTCCCTTAGTTGCAAGGGAACTTACCCTTCGTTCCCTTACTGTTTCATTTCACCAAAGACAACCAAGGACTTCCTTGGAGCTAAGGAGGATGACCAAGGGGTGCAAGGTAGGTTTAAACCCCTCTTCTTGCCTAATTCCATGGTTAGAACTCGAATTCAAGGTCAGCTTCATGGCTAACTCTCGAAATCCTATCTTTCTAGCCATCTTTCCTTGACCTTCCTTGGAGTTTTCACCTTGGCCAACCTGTGGGAACTCAAGGACGCCATTAGATCTTGGAGCTTGAAAGCTTGGAGCTCAAGAAGCAAGCTTTAGGCGGGTTTTATAACTCTAAACCCATGCTTTACTATGTGCATCTTTATATGCGTTTTGATGATAGCTCTTAGTGTTTCCCTACTTTTCCCTGCTATTTTGCAAGCAAATCCATGGGATATTCGTACTATTCTTGAGCTAGGAGATGAAGGCGTGATTTCCAAGAAAAACCCACCGCTTTTCACTCCTTAAACGGTCTCAAAAGTTTGCTCTCTCGGTCTCAAGACCGCGAGGTGAGCAAACGGTCTCGAGACCGCGACAGGGAAAACGGTCTCCAAGACCGTTTGGCCCCGTTGACTGAGCATGGACCGTATAAGAACTCTGTTCCTAATTATATAGGATAATTACCCTCAACATTTGGGAGGCTAACTCCAAAGGAATATGGAGATATGACCTTTTTAATTAACAACTTTATTTGAATTTATTCCTGATTTTCAAACGGTCTGAAATTGCCTTTTTGGGCAAACGGTCTCAAGACCGTGTAAGTTTGTTGACTAGGCGTTGACCGTATGATATTACTGTTCAAAATTATGTTAATTAACAACTCACCAAGTTTGATGGTCTAATTCCAAACGGGATAAGAGTTGAAGGGTGAATACTAGGGCTAACCCTTGATGAAATCAGTACTGAAATTATGGTGACCTAATTAGGGTTTTTAGGGTTGATTGACCTAAACGGTCTCAAGACCGTTTAGGGGTCACCCAAACGGTCTCAAGCCCGTGAGGGCAATCAACCATGACCGTTTGGAGATCTGGGGTCAAGAATAGTTGACCAATTGAAGGTATAATTACACAAAATTACTTTGCAATTAAATATTGATATGATCATCAACTCAATAGGTCAGACCTTGATGAATTTGCACTAGAATCCAAAATTGGATGGGAAAACGGTCTCAAGACCGTTTGGAACTCATCCAAACGGTCTCAAGACCGAGATTACAATCACCCAAGACCGTTTGAAGGTCTAGGGTTAAGTAATTTGACCAATTGAGGACCTAATTGCAAATAAGTTGTCAATTTAATCAAAATTCTGTTTGTGGATCAATCATGGTTCAACCTCTATCAAATCACCTTAGATTTTGATGAAATCTTGGGAAAACGGTCTCAAGACCATGTGGGATCCACCCACATGACCTCAAAACCGTTTGGGCCAAGTTTGGGCCCAATTGGAGCTCAATTGAAGGGTTCAACCTTGTGTTGATGCACATTATTGAGTGTTGATGGGTGAACATTGATAGACCCTAATTGAATCGATTTCAATCCTAATTGGTCAACGATTGAGGGTCAATTGAATGACCAATTGGTTAAGAATAACCTTAATTGACCCAATCCATAGGTGGTCAACATAGTTTTGACCTTTTGAGGGCTTCAACATCGGTTGACATCATCAATTGCATTATTGATTTTGTTGATGGACCAAACGGTTGAGACCTTGAGAGCCTCGCGGTCTCAAGACCGAGAGGGGGCTCACGGTCTCAAGACCGTGAGGGGGCTCACGGTCTCAAGACCGTGAGGGGGCTCACGGTCTCAAGACCGAGAGGAGGCTCATGGTCTCAAGACCCCGAAGGGCCTCGCGATCCTGAGGTCAAGATGGGCAAACGGTCAACATCTCTTCGCGGTCTCAACTTCAATTTGATCTTCGCGGTCTTGAACCACTTGAAGGGCTTCGCGGTTTTGAACCACTTGAAGAGGCTCGCGGTCTTGAAGCCTAAGGAGGCTCGTGGTCTTGAAGATAGAAGAGGGCTCGCGGTCTTGAAAAGTCAAAGTGGGCAAACGGTCAACACTTTCAAACGATCTCAATTCGATTGAAGGTTGATAATTGAAATCAATCAATGTGATTCAAGGTTGACTTCATTTAATCAATTGATGATATAAATGGTCCAATGTTGCCCTAATCGAACCCTAATGACAACCTAGGATATTAAGGGGTTAATTGACTAAGGTTTGGACCATGATGATGATCAATGGGGTGAATTACCAAAATACCCCTGAAGGGCCAATTGAGTTATATATTGCTCAATTCAAACCCTAATCACATGATGATGATGTTTTAGCCATGTTAGCCTATGATGACTTAATCCGACCTGATCTAGGGTGATGTTGACATCATCTAACCTTATGATGAGAGAGAAAGTACTTATAGAGAGAGAAAGTACTTCTAGAGAGAGAAAGTACCCTTTTTAAGTGGAAACTCAATTGAAGCATCCCCAATACCCAGAAATGAGCATAATTAGGGTATGATCCACCTGTGTGTGATCATAGAAACCCTAACTATGATAAATGATGAACTTTTAACTAATCTAAGATCATCAATGAAGATGTTACTCATACATGATGATGTTATGAGTTCAATTCACCTTAATGTGAATAGTAAACCCTAATTCAAGGGTGATGACATGTAATGAGAATAGTAAACCCTAATTCAAGGGTAATGGCATGCTTTTGAATATTAAACTCTATTTGATAAGAATTAGAGATTTAAACTCTTATGACAAGAGTAGGAAGGATATTCCTCATTTTTGTATTACCTTTATCAGTTATATTAACCATGCAGGTTCTGATATGAAGGTAATCATATCCAGGTATGTATGATGATGTTATATTCATTAAAGGCATGTTGTTAGCCTTATGAATAAGTAAAGTAATCTGATGTCTTGTCAGTGGCATCCTATACTGATAATGGGCTGTGAGAGCCATGAATACCATCAAAGTCATGCCTTAGAGATGAATTGTGATGAGGATAATGAGAAATGATGACTGATATGAGTTAGGCATGTTACATTTAGTATTCTTCTTTTATAGCTGCTATGCTACTGTTATTGTTTGAAGAACAATGTATGCTGTTAAAGAATACTGAATGTACCTAACTAATCAAGTATAATGTAGAGCCCTGATCATAGATCCATCATTGTCAGAGTTTAAGTGATGGTGAAACAGGTTTTCCTCAGGGAACTCCTGGAGTACATACTTTTGAGTATGTGGGGTACATGGATGTGTAGAACCTTACATCCTAGTGTAGGAAAGTGATGTAGATGTGGAATCCATCCATCCTTCACTATATTTTCATACCGTATCAGTGGTAGGTAAACATGAAACCTCCTGATGACGAAGAAAGCATAGATATCCGTATCAGTGGTAGGTAAATATGAAACCTCCTGATGACGAAGAGAGTACAGAACGCCACTGTGACTCTAAAATAGCGAAGGACCAGTTTACCCTGGTGAGCTATAGTAGTAGAGACATGAGATGTCCTACAAGTGATCCTCTTACTGACTGAGGAAGGTGAAGGTCATGAGAATCCGACTCTCTTAATGACCTATGTATGATACTGATGTGACTTCTCAACAATCAGTTGGAGTATGAGTGGTAAGCCTCATCTCCACAGGGCATAATGTTGTTTGTAAAACATAATCAACCATGTAGTATAACTTGTTAGAGATGACTCCAAGTTAGTTGATTGATGTTACATTGCAATAATGTTTATATTCTCCATATCTCCTAAATTATAGAGATCTTGTTATACCTGCAACTGTTATAGAATACTTTGAAGGCTTTACTGCTTAAAATATTCTTTGATGTTATAATAAAGCTTCTGGCGAAGAGTTATAACTCTCGCTGGGACAATTATGTATAATTGTCTCACCCCGTAGGCTTCAACTTTTTAGGTGGACGTCGGAGACGAAGGAACCAGCCTACAGGTGATCAGTCTCAGTAGCAGCATCAGGGGCAGCAATAATCTCAGGTGGAGATTGTCCTGCCATATGGTGTAATTAGAGTCAGTCCTATGTGTCCTCTGTACTCTCAGGTCTTGGAGTCTTTTGTATAGTGATCTTGAGATTTTGTATCTTGATGTATATAATTACTCAAGAAGTAATTATCCTGAGATGTAAATAGTTTACCTCACTTTATGAAAGAAGCTTTTATGGATTCAAGCTCTTGTCACAAAAAGTTTTAATTTCCCGTGATTTTTGTCTTCCGCTGATTACCGATTCGCTTCCGCTAAGTTTTAATCGTGTTTATGTCATGGTTTGGAGATCAGAACCCACAGAAATATTCATTTCACCATCTGGCAAGTCCTGACACTCAGATGGGTCTATGGAATAGGGCACTACATGATTAGGGTTACACTTGATTTGTTATTGTCAATTGGGTGAATTAAGGCATCATCATATAAATGGACATACAAACCCTAAGTCATTCTTATCAAGTGTATAATCATTGCAATTTCAGAAGATATAAAATGTTTGAAGTATAGATCTTAATCACATTACCACAATCTAGCATCCACTGCATTGTAGTGAACCACATTATCATCATATCATTTCAAGATATTCATTTATTATCACAAGTTTCAGGGTTTCAACTCTTTTTGGAACATGAAAAGGATATCACCTCAATCAGGGATAAAACATGCCCAAAGGTCATTAAGACCATCACATTATTCATTTCAATGTTATCCTGATTATTCTAGGTCTTAAATAAGGGTCAAAAGATCATAAGAAAATATGTGTCCATAGGTATTATTGTTATGACAAGGCACTATGCTATTCAATTAAGACTACCTTGTGGTTTAGACAGATGAAGAGTGCAATACATTGTCACATTAATCATGCAAGATGGATAATTATAACAAATCACCATCATTTAATTACATTAAGGTTAGGTATAGAAAACTATATCACATTGAAGTTACAAACCCACTTATTATGGTCATTAATCAAATATAACTATAGGAGAGAAAAGGTATAAAATTAATGATATTGAACCATCGAGTTCTCATCACTAGAACCCACATTCTAATCCATTGGATGTTGAAGCATCCAATCTCATTCATTGGATTGGGTTCATTGTTCAAAATTATCAATTGACGTATAGGTCTGACCATTAGATCAATTGAATCAAGGAACCATTAGTTTAAGGTTTAGTCAAATATACAATTACATCTTTTACTCAATGTATGTGGTGATGACCTAATCCACTATTAGTTGTGATCAGTAAGTCACCATTGATTGTTAGATGAACACTATATTCATTTAACACCCCCGAATATTATGCTAATGTCATCATTGATTGATAACATCATTAGAGAATCAAACCATTACGCATTGAGATTCCAAGAGAGCCTAACACTGACCTAAGGTGAGACTATCAGTTCACATCATAGTTCATAACCCTTCATCACCACCTTCGGTTGTCATGAAGACCACACCATCAAGTCATGTATGTAAAGGAGAAAATAACCTAGAAACCCTAATATGGACCATTGGTTGATAGGTGCTTAGCACCATAGGTGGTGATACCAACCTAAAAAAATTCATATACTTCCTTAGGAAGAACGTGCAAATGATTAGAGGTTCATCTAGAACTTGGAACAAAATAGGAAACACCATAAGAAATCGAAATCCCAAACACGCTTTGCTTCTTAATGCTTAAATCACCATTTTTGAGAAAGAACATGAGCTAACAAGCTTATAGGAACCATTATAAGTAAAGAGGGTTATAAAACTTGCCTCTACTGAGAAGAACAGACTACTAGCAGTAAGAAACTAAAGATAAGAAGGTTGAAAACCCAAGAGGAAGCTCTAAACTTGGCCAAGCAGGCACTCTTCTTCACAAGGAATCAAAACCCTAGAAAAAGAAACAAGGTTGGATCTTGAGCTCTAAAGAAACTTTTATCATGGAAAAGTAGAGTTCTGACCTGGATGAAGGTTTGAGTAAGGATCAGAGAAATAAAAATGGAGAAGGAAGGAATAAAACAACTTTCCTTGGTAGAAAACCATAGAAGATGACCTTAGAAACCCTAGGTAGGGCTAGATGGAGCTCTAGGAGACCTTCTTCTCCAAAAAGAGGTTGTATTTTACCATAGACCACTTTTTTTCATAGACAAACAAAGAAAGGTCGATGCTCTGAGGTAGAGGAAATTGAAAGTGAGCAATGATTTCGATTTGGAGATAGGAAGGGGTATATATTGCTTCATGGATAAGGAAGGGTTAAGCATGAGGAGCCCATGAGCTTTCCACGCATCCATAGCCTAGAGCTTCTATGTCCATGCAACACCTTCCTCACTTACTACCTACACTTTATCTCTTTTATCCATACCCTTGTCCTTATATTTATCCTTATCCTTATCTTGACCCATATCCTTATCCTTATCTTTACCATTACTGTTTTCCTTATCCATAACTAGGAAAACCCCTAAATTGTCCTTGAAGAGGAACACCTCCAAACCAAGAACAACTAGGGGACCCATAGCCCAACAAAGTCGAGAATGATAAGGAAACATATAATAATCAAAATTCTTGTGAAAATATACAAAGAAAACCTCCCAATTGGGCAAATTGCAGAAAAGTCCACAATGTACATAAAAATTCATAACTTGTTCAAACAATGTCCAAAATGGACCAAATTTGAAACTCAAGCTTGTATTATGATTTCAAAGCATATCACAAGGTTAGATTAAGGTTAAAAGAATTATATTATGATAATTAAGCATGTTCAACCATTTAAGAAAGGTCAATGGTCTCACAACCATAAACCCCTAACAGGGATTTTGCCCCCGAAATCTAAGATACACATATATGGACACTTCTCATGCACGTCATCCTCAATCTTACACATGATTAATTTCATCACCTGGTGATGTCACATCATTCTCATAGAAAACATATTCTTCTACCTCAACTCTTACATGTGTCACCTTGGTTCAACATAAAAACTGTTGTGCCACCTGTACAGGTCTGGTAGTACATTTCAACTTGGGACTTTAAATTTCATCCTAAAATATTCTATCTCTTGTACCACCCATACCTTATAGGTCATATTTGATGGATTTTAGCAACATGGAACATCATGTATCTCTTATCAGGTGTAATTCTACAAGGTATCATCTCTATGCTCCTGTAGTGATTGTTGTAATTAGCAACTCAATCAATCAGGTGAGCATCCCCTAATTGTCAAGAACTACAAGGCATATGTTCTTAGAATATTCTTCAATCATATTAATTATGGACGGGCCATCAGTCTAGTTGACTAATCACACACTTGTCTACAATTGTTAACAAGCATAACTTCCTGGTTGAGCTTGTTAGGGGTACGGTAATGACATTGCCTTCATAGTCCCAGGATTCACAAAACACACTTAGTAGATGTCTCATATCATCCAAGAGGATAATCTAGTTAACCCCCAATTCACTCTTGATGAACTTGTCACACATGAGTATAGTTTGTTGAACATATCTAAAATACTTTGACAGGTCATCATTCAAATCCTATCACAACTTATGAGACATAACATGATTACTTTGTTCCTACTATTTATGAATCTTATTGATACATTGGCCAGTTTAAAAGACATAACCCTAAACTCATCATGGTCTTGTAACTTATGTCATCCACCTAACTCTTATCCATTGATATTCAACATATACAAGCACATGTTGTAGAAAGCTTGATTCAATCAAAACATTGTATACAAACTTTTCATCCAGACTAGAGAGTACATGGATGACTCTAGGACACACTAGACAACTAAACAACCATCTCTAGGGTTTATCACTTTAGATTCTTCTCACTATCATGATACTATTGTTTTTGTTTTCAATCGCCTAAAAAATGTGGTGACCTATGAGTTGATACCCAGTCCCAGCGAGAGATTTAACTCTCTCCAACATATATTGATTACATCATAATAAACAATAAATAACTAAGCAGTTGGAGTATTTAATAGTCAATTGAGTAGATTGAACAGTTCAAGCATGCTAAATAGATTATGCAAATAAGCTTAGCAACAAGTACGATTATCAATGTGTATATAGGTAATAGATAAATCTATTTCTTTTATCATATATCTACCTAGGTTTCATAAGATTGCATCTAATAACAATCATTATCATTGATTTGACTATCAGCATATGCCTTACCAACAACATAATAAATTTAGAAGCATATGCATCTTTGATATGTCTAGTAGTAAGACATGGCTATCAATATTGGCATATTTAATAAAGTGAACCAGTCTACATAATAAGTAGAGCTAACATCATAGCACAACTAACTACATAAGCATAATTAGTAGTTTAAGCATTTCTAATTACTTTGGCATGGCTAGCAGTATTAGATATTGCTAGAAGCATAATATTAACTATTAGTGTCAGCATATTTGAGAATATAAATATGTTTATAACATGGGAACATCTACAACACACGCATATCTATCATCTATCATTGTACTATATATCATATAAGAAGATCAAACAAAGGTTATCATTTATTGTGATGCATTTTGTATAACCTTAAAAAGATATGTTACATGACTGTATTACATCTTTCCCTGAGGAATTTGAGGATACCACTCAAAATCCAACTGACCAATGCTAAGTCAAAATCATTGCCATACAAGATCTAGGAAGAGTCAGACTCCTAAGATCTTCTCTTCCCCCAGTCAGTACGGGTCTTCCACAACGACACATAAGCTCAAGCTTCTAATAGCCTAGTTCGTCCTTGGTACATGTCACGACACTGGTGAAAGGAGGTGGGAATACAAACCCTACCATCCGAGGAACAACCACAATTGTCCTCAAATATTATCATATACACATATCTGAGAGATGACCATAGCCGTTCTCCTACCGAGGTATGACCACAGTCATCGTCCCAAACATTGCGAGTCAGGATGACAAACACCCTGCATACTCAATAGTATGCGCTCTGAGTTTCCCTTGGGAATAATTGTTTCACCATCTGGCAAGTCCTAACACTCATATGGATCTATGGCATAGGGCACTACATTATTAGGGTTACACTTGATTAGTTATTATCAATTGGGTGAATTAAGGCTTCATCATATAAATGAACATATGAACCCTAATTCATTCTTATCAAGTGTATAAGAATTGCAATATTAGAAGACATAAAATGTTTGAAGTATAGATCTTAATCACATTACCACATTCTGTCATCCATTACATTGTAATGAACAACATTATCATCATATCATTTCAAGATATCCATTTCTTATCACAAGTTCCATGGTTTCTACCCTTATTGGATCATGAAAAGGATTTCATCTCAATTAGGGCTTAAACATGTCCAAAGTTCATTAAGACCATCACATTATTCATAGCAAGGTTATTGTAATTATTCCATGTCTTAAACAAGGGTCAAAAGATCGTCATGAAATATGCGTCCATAGGTATTATTATTATGGCAAGGAACTATGATATTCAAATAACACTACCTTATGGTTTAGAAACAAGAAGAGTGTAATACATTGTCACATTAATCATGCAAGAGGGCCGATTATAGCCAATCACCATCATTCAATTAAATTAAGGTTAGATATAGTAAACTATATCACATTGAAGTTACACACCCACTTATTATGGTAATCTATCAAATATATCTATAGGAGAGAAAAGGTATAACAGCAAATTAATGATATTGAATCATCGAGTTCTCATCATTAGGACCGACACATTATACCATGAGACTCATTCTAATCCATTTGATGTTGAAGCATGCAGTCTCATTCATTGGACCGGGTTCATTGTTCAAAGTTATCAATTGAAATATAGGTCTAACCATTAGATCAATTGAACCAAGGAACCATTGGTTTAAGGTTTAGTCAAATATACAATTACATCCTTAACTCACCACATGTGGTGATGACCTTATACAGCATTAGTTATGATCATTAAGTCACCATCGATTGTTAGATCAACACTATATTCATTTAACACCACCGGATATTAAGCTAATGTCATCATTGATTGATAACATCATTAGAGAATCAAACCATTACGCATTGAGATTCCAAGAGAGCCTAACACTGACCTAAGGTGAGACTATCAGTTCACATCATAGTTCATAACCCTTCATCACCACCTTCGGTTGTCATGAAGACCACACCATCAAGTCATGTATGTAAAGGAGAAAATAACCTAGAAACCCTAATATGGACCATTGGTTGATAGGTGCTTAGCACCATAGGTGGTGATACCAACCTAAACAAAGTCATATACTTCCTTAGGAAGAACGTGCAAATGATTAGAGGTTCGTCTAGAACTGGGAACAAAATAGGAAACACCATAAAAAATCGAAATCCCAAACAAGCTTAGCTTCTTAATGCTTAAATCACCATTTTTAGGCAAGAACATGAGCTAACAAGCTTATAGTAACCAATATAAGTAAAGAGGGTTATAAAACTCGCCTCTACTCAGAAGAATAGACTTCTAGCAGTAAGAAAATCGATCCAAGAAGGTAGAAAACTGAAGAGGAAGCTCTGAACTCGGCCAAGTAGGCACTCTTCTTCACAAGGAATCAAAACCCTAGAAAAAGAAGCAAGAAAGGTGGGATCTTGAGCTCTATATCAATTTTTATCATGGAACAGAAGAGATCTAACCTGGATTAATGTCGAAGGAAGGAGAAGAGCAAGAAAAATGGAGAAGGGAGGAAGAAAACAACTTGCCTTGATGGAAAACCCTAGAAGATGACCTTAGAAGCCCTAGGTAGGGCTAGATGGAACTCTAGGGGACCTTCTTATCCAAAAATAGGTTGTCTGCTACCTTAGAACACTTTGTTTCATAGCCACACAGAGAAAGGTCGGTGCTCTAAGCTAGAGGAAAGAGGGAGTGAGCAATTATTTTGATTTGGAGATACGAAGGGGTATATATAGGTACATGGATAAGGAAGGGGTTAAGCATGAGGTGCCCATGAGTTTTCCATGTGCTCATAGCCTAGAGCTTATATTTCCATGCAACACCTCCCTCACTTACTACCTACACTTTATCACCTTTATCCATACCCTTATCATTATCTTTATCATTATCCTTATCTTGACCCTTATCTTTACCATTACTCTTATCCTTATCCATAACGGGGGAAACTCCTAAAATGTCCTTGAAGAGGAACACATCCAAACCCTGAACAACTAGGAGCCCCATAGCCCAACAAAGTCAAGAATAATAAGGAAACCTGTAAGGATTGTAATGCTTGTGAAAATATACAAATAAAACCTCCCAATTGGGTAATTTGTAGAAAAGTCTAGAATGTACATAACATTTGATAACTTGTTCAAGCAATGTCCAAATTGGACCAAATTTGAAACTTAAGCTTGTCTTATAATTTCAAAGAATATCACAAGGTTAGATTAAGGTTAAAAGTATTAAAGTATGGTAATTAATCATGTTCAACCATTTAAGCAAGGTCAGGGGTCTCACATTTGTCACCATTGTCTCCCTAATGGAAAGTTTGGCAAGATGGGTCAGGGTCTCTAGTGTCGTGTGAGCCATCAAACTAGAACATAGAATCTGGAAAGCACCTTTCACTCATCTCATTATCAATGAGGGTGAATGTGGTTCCTAGTTTGTATTCTGATCTTGGTTAGATGTGGCACTACTACCGACACTAGTTCCTTAGGGTTGTCACGTTCCTTCTTTTGGGACATTTTCTTTTGATAGTGGTTTTGGATAACTTCGTGGTCATCATGTTCTTCCAACTATTCTTAGGACTTGATTTTTTTTAGACATGGGACCATGTTGGTTTCCAGAGCATGACACGTGAATCTTTAAGGAAACAACAATAGCAATCGAGGGATTCATGACTATGAAGGAAGGGATGAAGCTTCAATTGCATTAGCATGCCCAATCCTACTGCAATTCATATAGATAACTGGCATTTTCTCGTACTATATTTGGGATTGTTCACGATCTTTATGGATAGAAGGTAGGATGAGTTTAGATGTATCCACTTATACCATAATTTGTGCGAATTTTCCATGATAAAATGGTGGAAGAAGTGTCATATATATTTATTGTATGCACTATCAGGTCTCTGATGCTACCTAGGAATTGGGTATGGTAGAGGAAGATATCAATGTCCAACACCCTTCTCCAAACCACTAGCTTGTGTGGGATCAGATCAAAAAGACAAAATCTTGGGGACCCTCATTTGACAGAGAGATAGTTCCCAGAGATGGTCCAGTACCCCCCAATCATGAAGGTCACTAAATCATCATGGTTTTCCAACTGAATGACACAATAACCCATCTCTAAGTCAATTCCTCAAAACATATCTATTGGAGACCAAAGTATTTGGAGTCTATTAACTAGGGCCTAAAACCCTACATTGGTATCGAGGACCATCACCAGACTACATGATTCCAAGGTTTGGGGAGGAGTTGTAGGGCTTTTGGGTTCATCATGCTCACTGGAAGCGAACCACTTTGATCTATGGAGATATTTTCTACTTTTATGGTGTTTAGTGAGACACACTTGATCAACGAAGGAACATGCATGCCATTTCAGTCATGGTGTCCACATAGGATCGCAGGTGGTTGTCATACTACATGTTGACAAAGTTGGATCCGTTTTGGGTGGAACGATTGCTCTTAGGTTGATGGGGATCTTCTTGCAGGTCCTCAAGATGGGTGTTGCGATCAGTTGCAAGTCGTGCTTGATGTCGATCATGATGAAGAGGAGAGTTACCACCACCACAACCACCACTATCACCTCTTCTACCTACGACCATGGACTAGGGTTTTAAGTGCCTCAGTGTTATTTGAAGTTCTATTAGTTAAATATTTTATAAATGTAGATATCATAGATATCATGGTCATTTCTTTTTTCTTTTGATTTGAATTCTCAAAAGTTTGTTGCTTTGGAAAAGTGTATTTTTTTATTATCACATAATTAGATTTTGTGTTATTAATTTTTCTTTTTGATATGAATGGTGTTAAGCGCATGATTATTTGATTAGTTGATGAATGACTTGATAACCTAGACATCATAATCTTCTTAGTTTTGGCAATGTATGTTGTTTGAATACTTACCACATGATTACATTTTTCATTACTTTTAATGATTTAGTTGATGTTTGGTTAGTTAAATAGTTAATAAGCAATTACATACGTAGTAATATGCCTTTTAGTTTTGATAATTTGATTGTTGGTTCGGTAACATGAATGACTTATATATTATTAGAATTTCGTAATCTTTCTAATTTTTCATTTTAGTGGTTTAGGCGTCTAATTAGTTAATAAAACTTAAGAAATTGCTAAAAATGTGTCCTCTTTTCTTTTCTATTTTTGGTCTTTATAGTGTTAGTTGCATGGGAGATAAATATATCATTAGAGATTGGTTCATTGTATTACTTTATATTTGTATAACAAAATTTAAAGTTTTATAAACACGTATGCAAACACGCATACACATGCACGTAGACACAATGTTAAAAATATGTGTCATGACGAGTTTTATTTTTACAAAATGCCTATCCCTACCCAATTTACTGGTCCAACGCGGGGGGGGGGGGGGGGGGGGGGGGCGGGGCACCTCTCGCGGGGTTTAAATCTGCTGTCCAACGCTTGTTGTCCCAATAGGTCCCATTAAAATATCTGCTGGCCGTATACCCAGCTTCCTTGCTGCTTGTTTTATGCTTAAATTAACGAATAGAAAAATGTTGCCAAATGTTTGATTTGCTCCTTGTGATAGAAAATATCAACCCCATTGGCTTTTCCTCTCCACGAGGGGCCGTTAGCCACCAACTTCTCCTCCTCCTTTTGAGCAAGTTTGAGAACTAAGATAATACTATGTGTACATGTTAAAGCTTGAGTCACCTCCTGCCTCCTGGGCATTCTGTTCTGAGGCGGATGACTTCGCCTTTTCATTATCATGTTTGCTATGTGTCTAGGGTTTTGTAGCTGGCCTCACATGCTCTGTGTCAGCACTTGGCTAGCCATAATGCTGACAACCGCAAGCGCGACACACTCAGTAGAGAATAGATATGTGATAACAACCCTACATACACAACAAAGCGAATGTCTTGCTTTCTCTAGGCGAGCTAGGTTGTTCTCTTGTCGATGAGCCATCATATGATCCACTCCCACCCACTCAAAAAAAGCGAAATACTTGTTTGGCCTAGTTGAGCCTTAGACGGAGCCTTGTGTGGTCTCGCGCTCTCGACACAGCCCTCCTCCTGCGTGAAGGAACGAGTACGTGCGAGGGAAGACAGCTACAGCTAGAGAGAGAGAGATCCCTCTTCGTCTCGACCCTGAGGACCTCAAAGCTGTCGTCGCTTGTGGTTGTGCATGTTTATCCCCCAATCCAAGTTGCACGGCAGGAAAGGCCATGTTTACGTCCTCCCAAATGGGTATTGCATGCGGGTGTGTCTGCCGTATCCTCCTCAGCATCAGCTTACTCTGCCGGCCAGGATTCTTCTACCAGTCGTGTCTCCGACGTTGGGCCTCCGGCAATTGGCCGATAGGTGGCCAGTCGGCGTCGGGATAGCCTCTACTGCGACTGGGTTTTGTTTTGGAGCTTACGTACTTCTGTTAGTAGTAAAAGGCAAGAAGATTGTCTCGTAGTTGCTTGTGGTCCGTCCTCCCAATGATGTATAAGCTACAAGGCAGGGGTGCTTTATCGGATGTTTTAGGTCGTCCGTTGTAAGAAACTTGTTGCGTAGTGTGGTTGTTGCTGTTCAGATCCTCTAGTACTGGATTGATCATTAGAGATTTGGATGTAATCGTGACTGAATCAATGGAAATAAAGGAAAAAAGGGAGAGCTTTAATCACCTGAGACGTAAGTTGCCAGCACGAAACACAACAATGTCCTGTCAAAAATGGACGTTTTACCAGAATCCTGACCGGGCAATCAGTGCTGATCTCGTGCTACAGTTGCAGTACCTGCCTTGACAGGGAGATTTAATGGATCTGATCCACCACCACCATGGTGCACTAGAGGTTCAACCATGTAAGGTATCGATTTGGTGGATATGGGTTTTTTAAAAGTAATCTTATAACGGTTCAGAAGAGAGCTGCGAGTGATGGTCAGGTGGTGTGTGTCTGGGTTGTTTCATATGGTTGAGAACAAAATGCATGCATTAAAGAGATGATTTTGTGTTTGAAGCTGCAACTGGTGAAGAAGGTGATTGGGTATTTCCTACCATGTCATCAGAGGACGCTTGAGAAGGCGCAACATGAACCTTGTCACTCATGAGATCCGTAGCAATAAACTTGAGGAAACTGCCATTACATGTATTTTTTTATAACTTGTTGGACATTTAGTGGAGTAGCTTTTTTTTAGTGGCGTACCTGTGGTGTTTGGTGACAAATGTGTAGATGTATCGTATGGTGTGGAGTTCTCAATAGTTGTGGTATAAGGGAAGGGAGCAACTTTGGGCCAAGGTTCTATATTTTTCTTGACCCATACCATTAAGTTTTTCTATCCATACGCCATTGTATTAGGATTTGTTTCAGATGATGGAGATTGTTAGGCTATTGTACCTTTGGGATACTAAAAAATTTCAAACGATTTTTTCTTTGGTTGTAGCCGATGTGGTATAGTTGATGATTTTGAATGGAAGGAGGATTTATAAGTTCTAGGTTTGAATTTGTATGTGTGTGGGAGCGGTGGTTTGTTGAAACAAAAGAGGGTATCATCACAAATCCATCTTTGTCGAAATTCCACTCCCCTGACTAGAAAATAAGCGGTGATAGGACCCGAGCACCGGCCCTACATGCAACAAATCCACATAAGTATAAATATAAATAGAATGACAACGACTACATTCATCAGTATTGAAACAAAGGTTTATACATCATAGACCGTAGACAATAAAAAGGAAGACATAAGCTCAAAAGAAACTATATAGATACATCATCGAGATAATACTTCTACTACCATTGATATTATGAGAACCATATTTATGTTGCGTTTGGCATAGCATGAGTAGTCCAAAAGATATACGTATAGAATCATCACTTGAAGACATCTAAGATATTGATAAACAAAATATTCAATGTGAATGCATTGGTACAATGTGCAAAGGTAAGAAAAGTAGTTTAGAGTAATATATAAATTGCTTGACTAAGCTAATATTATCAAGAAAGAGACAACAAACTTAAAAGAGTTTCTTTTTAAAAAAATATGTCTGAAGTGCAGTACCATTATACCAACAACATCATTGCTAGGTCTTGATCAACTTGCAAAGCAAGGGTCCATGAGGGATCTCAAGAATGAAAGCTAAGAGCAAACCCTATTTCTAGTTTGTGAGGGATCTCAAAGCTATAAATTAAGAGATAACCTTGTCTTGTGTTGTGCCCTTGCTTGATTGAGACAAGTTTGTAGACCGAGCCTACTGCCCTTAGACCGAGAATATAGGAAGGTAAAACAAGGGATATATAATGAATATATATTATTATGTTTGTAGTTTTGTCAACATAATTTAATCGATACGAAAATACTATTTATAGAGAACATGTTTAATAAACAAGGATATATACATGTTGAAACATTGATTTTCACTAGTCAAAGTATCACTGTATATCAAACATTGTTTTTCGTATCATAAAATTGCATGCAATGTCATCATCATGGGTTCATGTTTTACGTAGTTTATAATTAACTTATCATAAAATATCTAGAAAATACCAAATATTTTGAATTAATGTTTCCTTACTTCAATTAGGGAATCATAAGATTTGATATGCTTTAAAATAGCTAATTACAAACATTCATGTTATATTATATATCATGTTTGAAGGGTCTCACAAGTGGACCAAAATGATTAAGATTTAGCTTCATATCACAAGTCATCATAAGTTATTGATTTCAGTTACAATATACTTTTGGGCATCATTGATCAAATTTGAAGATGATAAGGCATTTAATATTTCAAAGTGTAAAAGAATGTATTCCAAGAAGATCATTAGAATGTCATAGTGTGATGGCCTCTCTTTTTGACAAACCCCAATCAAAGAAGTCCAAAAATATGAGAGTCGTAACCTACAATTTTTACCCAAGATCTAGATTAGTCAAATAAAAAATAATAGAAAGCAATTGTATTAATTCACAAACTTTTTTTACAAGATGCTTACATGAACATATGTATCCTCAGAACTGTACCTTTCAGAAGAAATAATAGCTAATCATCCTTTTGAATCTTTAACACCATGCTTATCTTGATGTCCTTCTTGTTTTACTCTTGTCTTTTACTTGACGCACAAGGGAAATCCAAAAGTGGCATGGCACTTTATGATGTTCCATAAGCACACCATTAATTATTCCCTTCTTCTTATGCATTAAAAAGATATCCTTTTATTCATAATTTGGCACCAATTTGAAAAAGGAGGAAGGCAAGGAACTTTTCTAGGAAGGAATTAATTATATCTCTTTATATAAAACTCTCAGCTTTTTGTTATAAAAACCAATATTTCAAGAAGGAAACTCATATCCTCCCATCAACTAGGACTTGACAACATTTGGTAAAAAGGAACAACTATCAAATACATTTCCAACTTATCTTTAGTCTTTGGGGTTTATTGGAAAACTATCTCTCATAAACAAAATTGTCTCCATTTATATATTTATTTAGACAAATACATCATCATATAGGAAGTCCTTTTTTCTTCCCAATTGGTTATTATCCAATGTTGCAACTAACTAAACCAATCAATACCTTTCTCTTCTTATATTCGATTCTTGAAATTTATGGGAATAAGTTTGATATAAAAAAACTTACATATTAAGGTAAAAAATTAACATTACCTCATGGAACATCCTTTTTATCCCAATTTCTAGAATTCTATTCTTCTTGTCATTATTTTCAAGTATACCAAAAGTTAAACCTGAAAAATTCATATTTAATATGTTAAATATTGTGTTGCCACTCTTGGCAAGATAATTATTCCCTTAATTATCCAAAACACCATATATTTTATTTTCATTTGGAAACTTGACCATTATTTCATATCAGAAGTCATCATCATCTATTCATGTATGAATTCCTTTTATTTATTGAAATTGTGTTATAAGTACGTGATAGGTGATTAACATTATATTCCACCAATAATATCATTGAAGAAAATTATTTATCAACTCTTGTTTCATATATATATAATTCAATTTTACCAAAATTGAGGATATGACATTCAACCCTCCTTAAAGGAATTTTGTCCCCAAAATTCAAAATTAGTAAGCTCAAGGTGATTGATAACTCATCTTAATTCCACAACTTAGGGTTATCAACCATTCTTAAATGACTTTAACATCTTTTAGTGATATGCAAATCCCACACATTATTACTATGATTGGTACTTGAATCCTAGTCAAGGTATATCCACATCCTTTGGTATTTTAATGACATCATTTCTTGGTGATTACAAATTCCTTTGTGAACTTGAATTTCACTTGGTGATTACCTTTTTACCTATGTTTCAAACCTATTATTCATTCGTTTTCACCTAAGGGTGAGGTAACACCTCCAACCCTAGATCATGTCATTAAGTTCAACTTAAGACGTGCATTATCATATGCCAATTTTAAGCACAACATGTGTCTATCCAATCTCTCTCACTCATTATGAGATGAAATAAGCATTTGATTGCAGCCCAAAAACAAAGTTCATCTCATTTCAAGTGCAGAGATGACATATTCACACCTTATCTTAAAATTTTCAAATACTAGGTGGAATCATCATCAAGATGACTTTAAACCATACTTTGTAATTCCACGTCATTCTTGCATTCCGTGAAGTCTAATGCTTCTATCACTCTTGAGTTTGTTCAAAACTCCTTTCATTATTAAATGGCTTCTTGTATCTTTCATATTTACACCTTAGGTATTATGAGCCTTAGCTACTTCCTTGAGGTCTTTAGGGGTACAAGTACTTTTTGGAGTGATCTCATCCTTATGCATCTAGGGAGTGCCTATTACAAATTCACCCATTAGGCCACATGATCTTCATAAAGGTAGCTAATCTACTCAGACAAGGACAATGGGTGAACAAAATTATTACCTCCCAACCACATGGTCTTATGCATGCAGGGTACAATCAACTCTGAATCCCATCGGTCTTGTGTATCCTTAATACACCCTACTTGACCTTAGGACTGACTTAGGATTCTACCCTTCCCAAGATTTTCTTTGAAACGTCACAACTTTAACCATTTTCAAGCACATCATTTTTCTTATGTAATTCCTTAAACCCAAATTTCTTTCATCTCTCTCTCGAGTACACATTATCCATTTTATGTCCCAACATTGGGCTCAGGCCACCTTCCCTATCTGGGGTTATATGCCATTTCAACCTTCCCTATTTGGGGCTTGATCTTTCTATGACCTTCCATATCTGGAGCGTGATCTTTTTGTGACCTTCCCTATCAGGGGCTTGATCATAAATATATATATAGCGGACTTGGTCCACCTTCCCTATTAGGGGCTTGGTGCCACATCTGTCTTCCCAATTTGGGGCTTGACCACTTGTGTCCCTCAAAGATGGTATACTTGGGTTCAAAGAATGTATGTGCTTTGATATTTATATACTTAATCTTTCACACTTCGAGTTACATTTTAGATTGCCTCAATCTTTAAATTGATTTAGTCAAATTACCTTTCTAGGGAAAGTCATGATTTAGGGTTCCCTCTTGGCTCATAGGCGGAGTTTAGACTCTCTAGCCACAACCCAACCCTATAATCCTCCCCCAAAGGTCATTTCCCACTCTAGGGTTGACCCATCCTAGGTTGGGACACTAGCCCTAAAAGTTGAACTAAGGGTTTCGTGTCATCATCTTTTCCTTATTACACAACCACAATAAGCATTTCTAATTTTAACCTTGCTACCATTGTCTTCTTTTCTCAATGGCATGCCCTCTCTAAGGGGATCCTCTTTATGGCTCTAAAGATTTGGTCCATGTATTGGACATCAGTCATCTCCATGTGATGACTTTATTCACCCTATGCTCTTTAACTCACCAAATATCAATATAGAATTTGAGCAGGTTATATCTTCAAATGTGTTATTTAAAGGTTGCTTATGTTCTCTTAAAAATGTTCCCATAAATGCCTTGATGCACATGCACATATGGATGGAAGACTTAGTTACCTAACTCATTTTTTATATTATAACTTCTCAACTGTTATTTGACCAATCTTTGTGGTATACCCACAAGTGGGGGTATTCATACTCTCTCACTGGGAGTATTCTTTATCCATTCAGTCCTCAAGATATAGCATTAGGTAAATGAGCAAGTTACATTCATATTTTCATTTTCATGTATAACCCATGGTTATTTATGTTTCTCATGTATACTCAAATCGTTTCCACACACATTATGCATAAATTTTAGAACATTCATACATAGACATCTAGGTCACATAGACTTATTTACATTTTTCTTAATTCTCTCTACTCTTACCCTAATTAGGGTTCATGTGGGTAGGGTTTCCATTTTACCCATTCTACTCCTATTTCTTAGGATAAAGGTTTTGGGTTCTAGTTATAGAGACTACACCCTATCTCTTAAGGTTTCTATATCCATAGACCCACTAGTGTTTTACCAACCCCACTCTAGTTCTATATAGCGTTACCCTCATATGGAAAAATCCTTATAACATTTTCTCTTTACTTTTACATGTGCATTACTATTTCCACATTTACATGTACATTAATTGGCAGAGGATGCCTTAATCCTACTTCTTCTTAAAAAACTTGAACTTTAGATGAGGAGAGAGAAATTCGTTTTAGGGTTTATTAAGAAAGAGAATGGGGAATGGAAGAAAGAGATGAGAAGAAACTCAAAAGGTGTTTTACCTTGGGAAAAATCATCCAACATTGTCCAGGAAGGATGCATGGGCCTGGGAGTCCTCGTAAGCTGACTAGCGGTGAGGAGGAGAAGTTTACTAGCCCCTGGGTCATGGTCCCTTATAGACACCATCATCTATAGAAAACACTATAATAATTTGCTTGTATTTCTACATATTACTCGTAATTATGAACTATTAAATATTTTTTGAAAAATATGTCACCCTGATATCAAATCTAATGACCTCTTTTTTCAGAAACCCTCAATTAAGGAAGGCCAAAAATATGAGCACCATTATCAGCTATTTTTATCCAAGATCCAGATTAGTCAAATAATAAATAATAGAAAACAATTTCATTAATTCACAAACTTTGTTTATAAAATGCTTACATGAACATTTATATCCTCATAATTGTACCTTTGAGAATAAATAACAGCTAATCCTCCTTTTAAATCTTTATATGTCATCTTTATCTTCATGTCCTTCTCATTTTCCACTTCTCTTTTTCTTGATGCACATGGGAAATCCAAAAGTGGCAAGGAACATTATTATGTTCCATAATCACACCATTATTCCCTTCTCCTTATGCATTAAAAAGATATCCTTTATTCATTATTTCGTACCAATTAGAAAGAGGATGAAGGCAAGGCACTTTTCTAGGAAGGAATTAATTATATCTCTTTATATAAAACTCTCAAATTTTTGTTGTAAAAACCAATATTTCGAGAAAGAAACTCGTATCCTCCCATCAACTAGGATTTGACAACATATGGTGAAAAGGGACAACTATCAAATACCTTAACAACTTATATTTAGGCTTTGGGGTTTATTGGAAAACTATCTCTCATAAACAAAACTTTCTCCATTTAAATATTTGTTTATACAATTATTGTTGTCATATGGAAAGTCTTTTTTTTCCTCCCAATTGGTTATTACCCAATATAACAACTAAATAAACCAATCAATACATATTTCTTCTTAGATTAGATTCAAGAAATTTATGAGAATAAATTTCATATACAAAACTTGCATCTTAAGGTAAACAATTACCATTACCTCATGGAACATCCTTTTTATTCCAATTTCTATAATTGTCTTCCTCTTGTCATTTTTTTCACGTACACCAAAATTTCAATCCTAAATATTCATGTTTAATGTCTTAAACATTGTGTTGCCACTCTTGTAAAGATAATTATTCCTTTATTTATCCAAAATGCCATGAACTTTATTTCCCTTTGGAAACTTGACCATTATTTCATATTAAAAATCATCATCATTAATTCATGTATGAATTTCTTTTATTTGTTGAACATGTATCACAAGTACCCATGCCAAAAAGGTGATTAGTATTATTATTCCACCAATAATACCATTGAAGAAAATTATTTATCAACTCATGTTCCATATTTATATAATTCAATTGTATCAAAATTAAGGATATAACATTCACCCCTCCTTGAAGGAATTTTGTCCCCAAAATTCAAAACTGGTAAGCTCAAGGTGAATCATAACTCATCTTAATTCCACAAATTAGGGTTAGCAACCCTTCTTAAATGTCTTTGACATCTTTTAGAAATAAGAAAATTCCACATATTATTACCAGGATTGGTACTTGAATTCAAGTCAAGGTATATCCAAATAATTTAGTATTTTCATGACATCATTTCTTGGTGATTAAAAATTCCTTTGTGAACTTCAATTTCATTTTGTTATTAGCTTTTTACTTATGTTTCAGACCTATTAGTCATTCATTTTCACCTAAGTGTCAGGTAACACATCCAACCCTAGATCATGTCATTAAGTTCAACTCAAGACATTCATTCTCATATGTCAACTTTAAGCACAACATATGTTTATCCAATCTCTCTCACTCATAATGAGATGAAATTATCATTTGACTACAACCCAAAAACAAAGTTGATCTTGTTCCATGTGCAGAGATGGTGTATCCATACCTTATCTTATGATTTCAAATTTTACATGGAATCATCATCAACATGACTTCAAACCATACTTTTTGATCTTCATCATTTTTAAATTACATGAATTCTAATGCTTTTATCACACTTGAGTTTGTACACAACTCCTTTCATTATCAAATGAGTTCTTGTATATTTTATATCTACACCTCAGGTATTGTGAACCTTAGCCACTTCCTTGAGGTCTCTAGGGATACAAGTACTTATTGGAGTGATCTCATCCTTATGCTTCTAGGGACTTCTGCTCACATTCACCCATTAAGCCACATTATCTTCATGAAGGTAGATAATCTCTTGATACATGGACCATGGGAAAACATAATTTTTACCTCCCGACCACATGGTCTTATGCATTCAGGACACAATAAACTCCTAATCCCATCAGTGTTATGTACCTTTAATACACCCTACTTGACCTTAGGATAGACTTAGGATTCTACCCTCCCTAAGGGTTTCTTTGAGATGTCACAACTTTAACCAATTTCAAGCACATTATTTTTCTCATGTAATTCTTTAACCCAAATTTTCTTCATCTCTCTCTTAAGTACACATTATCCATTTCATGTCCCAGCATTGGGCTCGGGCCACCTTCCCTATCTAGGCCTAGGTGCTATGTTGACCTTCCCTGTTTGGTGCTTGACCTTTTTGTCACCTTCCCTATCCGGGGCTTGATCTTTTTGTAACCTTCCCTGTCTAGGGCTTTATCATAAACATCTGCACAATTGACTTGGGCCACCTTCCCTATCAGTGGCTTGGTGCCCCATTGGTCTTCCCAATCTGGAGCTAGACCACTTGTGTCCCTCAGAAATAGCATACTTGGGTTCAAAGAATGTATATGCTTTCATATTTACATTCTTAATCTTTCACACTTTAAGTGACATTTAAGATTACCCAAATCTTTAAATTTATTTAGTCAACTTACCTTTCTAGGGAGGTCATAACTTAAGGTGCCTTTTTGGCTTATAAGAGGAGGTTAGACTCTCTAGCCACAAACCAAACCTATAGGTCTAGGGTTATCCTCCTCCATAGGTCCTTTCCCACTCTTGGGTTGACCCACCCCAGGTCGGGACACTAGCCCCAAAACATGAACTAAGGGTTTCATGTCATCATCTTTTCCTTATTACGCAATCTCAATAAGCATTTCTTAATACCTCGCTACCCTTATCTTCTTTTCACAATGGTATTCTCTCTCTAAGGGCATCCTCTTCAAGGGAACCTTCTCTAAAGATTTGGTCCTTGTAGTGGACATCAGTCATCCCCATGTGATGACTTTATTCACCCCCATGCTCTTTAACTAACCAAAGATCGATGTAGGGTTTTAACAAGTTATATCTTTAAATGTGTTATTTAAAGGTTGTTTATTTTTCTTAAATTTTTTCTCATAAATGACTTGATATACATGCACATATGCATGGAAGACTGAGTTACCTAACTCATTTTTTTTATATTATAACTTCTCAACCGTTATTTTCCCAATCTTTGTGGTATACCCACTCGCTAGGGGTATTCATACTCACTCACTGGGAGTATTCTTTATCCATTCATTCCTCCAAAGATAGGATTAGGGCGATGAGAAAGTTATATTCATATTTTCATTTTCATGTATAACCCTTGGTTTTTTCTGTCTCTCATGTATACTCAAATCTTTTCCACACACATCATGCACTAATTTCCCTGCATTCATACATGGACATCTAGGTCACATAGACTTATTTACATTTTTCTTAATCCTCATTACTCTTACCCCAATTAGGGTTCATGTAAGTAGGGTTTCCCTTTTACCCATTCTACTCCTATTTCCCAGGATTAAGGTTTTCAGTTCAGGTTATAGGGACTACACCCTACCTCTTAGGGTTTCTATGTGCCTAGACCCCCTAGGGTTTTCCCAACCCCACTCTAGTTCTATCTAGGGTTACCCTCATAAAGAAAAACCCTTAAAATATTTTCTCTTCACTTTTGCATGGGCATTATTATTTCCACATTTACATGTACATTAATTGGCATAGGATGCCTTAATCCTACTTCTTCTTAAGAAACCCTACTTTCAAATGGGGAGAGATAAATTCCTTTTAGGGTTTATTAAGCAAGAGAATGAGGAATGGACAAAAGAGATTAGAAGAAGCCCTAAAGGTATTTCATCCAACATTGGCCTAGGATGCAAGGGCCCAGGAGTCCTCATAAGCCAACTAGCGGTGCTGAGGAAACTTTTGCCAGCACTGGGTCATGGTCCCTTCTAGACACCATCATCTTCAGAAAATATGCTAATAATTGCCTCATATTTCTACAGATTACTTGCAATTATGAACTATTAAATATTATTTAAAAAATCTAGCGCTATGATATCATATGTAATGACCTTTCTTTTTGAAAACCCCAAATTAAGGAAGGTCAAAAAGGTGAGAGTCGTTACCTACTTCTTTTACCCAAAATCAAGATGAGTGAAATAACAAATAATAGAAAAAAATTTCACCAATTCACAAACTTTGTTTACAAGATGTTTACATGAACATTTCTATCCTTAAAAGTGTACCTTTGAGAAGAAATAACTAGCTAATCTCCTTTTAAATAATTAAAGCCACCATTATCTTCATGTTCTTCTCATTTTCCTCTTCTCTATTTATTGATGCACAAGTGAGATCCAAAAGTGGCAAGACACTTTATGATGTTCCATAAGTAGACTATTATTCTCTTCTCCTTATGCATTAAAAAGATATCCTTCTATTCATAATTTGGTACCAATTAGAAAAAGGAGAAAGGCAAGACACTTTTCTAGGAAGGAATTAATTATATTCCTTTATTTAAAAGTCCTAATTGTTGTTGCAAAAACTAATATTTCAAGAAGGAAACTCATATCCTCCCATTGACTAGGATTTGACAACATATTGTGAAAAGGAACAATTGTCAAATACCTTTCCAACTTATGTTTAGTCTCTGGGATTTATTGGAAAAGTATCTCTCATAAACAATACTTTCTCCATTTAAATATTTGTTTAGACAATTATTATTATCATACCAAAAGTCTTTTTTCCTCCCAATTGGTTATTACCTAATGTTGTAACTAAAAAAACCAATCAATACCTTTCACTTCTTATATCCGATTCTTGAAATTTATGGGAATAAGTTTCATATACAAGACTTGCATCGTAAAGTAAAAAATTAACATTACCTCATGGAACATCCTTTTTATCCCAATTTCTAGAATTCTCTTCTTCTTGTCATGATTTTTAAGTATTCCAAAAGTTAAATCCAAAATGTTCATGTTTAATGCCTTCAAAATTATGTTGCCACTCTTGGAAAGATAGCTATTACTTTAAGTATCCAAAACACCATGCATTTTATTTCCTTTTGGAAACATGACCATTATTTCATATCAAAAGTCATCTTCAGTTATTCATGTATGAATTCCTTTTTTATTGAACTTGCATCACAAGTACCCATACCAAAATGGTGATTAACATTATTATTCCACCAAAAATACCATTGGAGAAAATTATGAACTCATGTTCCATATTTATATAATTCAATTTTACCAAAATTGAGGATATAACACATATGGTTTTAAGTTTTTAAATCATTATCTCTAAAATACATGTATTTTATGATTACGATAGTAAATATTATACCTTTGTTTTTATAAAGAGTTGAAAAATTATAACTTATTGAAGACAAAAGAAATTATTGATTGTTTGTGAGTGTGGGAGGAAATTACCACAAAATTGAAAATGGTTGTTGTCAGATGTTGATCCACCTTGGGTCAGGTGAGATTGAACAAACATTGGGCACTCTACTTCACTTCGGTACATACATGACCCCAATCTGTCACATGGTGGGTCCATGCTTGTCCATGTGGGATCAGTGGCTTAACGAGGTTGGATCCACTTATGTGTTTGTGTGATGGGGTGGGAGACACAGAGAGCTCTGAGTCACTTGATTGGGGTTAAAGTTTGGTGAAGGTAGATTCATGGGGTCATCAAAAGGCTAGCCTACTAGAGAAAGGAAAGAGAGGGAGGAGAAGTGAGGCATGTGTGGCACGATCCTGGGCCATGGATATATGGTCAATGGATGACAATGATAGAGCCCAACTATACAAAAATGGAGATCTGCACTCAGTGAGTGTGGGTGAAAGGAATGAGATGAGAGGCAGAGATAAGGAAAGGGAATGAGAGAAGACAGGGAGATGGAAATAATAGAACTAGAAGAAGAGGCCCATTGAGGAGGGCATGAGGGTAGTAGGAGGAAGCTCGGGACAACAACCACAAATTGAGGGTGAGTTGGGTGGAAGGAAGATATCAGGATAGAGAAGTAGTGCCCATCAGGCCACCACCATTGAGGGGGCCAATACAGTGGTCATCCATCCTAGATTATGACTCAGGCAATGCAAGTGGTTTTCAATTCTATATGGGATCCCTAATGGGGAACCAGGGGCTTTCCATGAGTTTAATCAAGAAGTAGATGACCTTTGCAACATCTACAGGCATCCACTTGAGGAATAGAAAGATGCTTAATACAAAGGACCTCTCCAAGAATGGCACAAGGAAGAATAACATGATGGAAGGTGTTCTGTGAGAAGAAAGTGCACAATAGGGAAAAGAAGACCCCATACCACAACAATCTAAATGTAAATGATTATAACGACATGGAATGTTCAAGGTATCTATTCAACAAATACTCAAAACATTGTGAGGTAGCTTACAAATTTATTTATAGAATTTATAAATTCACCATTGTGGAAACCCACACTAGCAGTGAGCAAGCAGAAAAGATATTGAGGAGCCTGGTATGCGATGCATCCTATAGAGTTGAGGTGTTAGGCCTTGTAAGTGGAATATGGGTTCTATGGCATAGTAGAATCAGGCCAGTTGTAATAATGGCAAGCCAGAAACATTTTGTTCACTGTATGATCAATCACAAAGCTCTAGTTATCTTTGTATATGCCAACACTAAACAAGGAGGCCAACGCTTGCTATGGGAGCATTTGGAAATGTTGGTTAATGCCTAATTCTTACCTTGGTTAGAACTAGGGGATTTCAATGTAGTTCTATATCCTGACGAGAAGGTCGAGGGATAATCGATACACCTGGGCAGCTAGAGAGAACTTGCTATGTGAATAGAGAGGACATGCCTAGAAGATTCAGGAGCGTCAGGCCCAAAGATGACATTCAAGAGGGGATGGCTATAGGAGAGGCTCGATCAGGAAACAACGAACTAGGATAGAATAGAAGTTTTCTCATTGACATCCGATCAGGAACTTCCCAAAATAAATTCTGACCATGCACCCCTTCTTTTCCATACGGAGGGGTCTAAGAAGAAATTAATTTACCGGACTAGAACTAGTGCGTCCTTATGCACACTAGATTCTTTTCCTAAGTTCTTTCAATACAACTGGGGCAGTAACACAAATTTTCACCAATCACTCACCAAGATAATGGAGAAGTCTATTCAATAGCTAAGAGAAGAAAGACGGAAAGCAATAGAAACAAAATATAGGATCCTCTCAGAAATTTCTTATAAGTTGTGTACCCTAGAAGATAATCTTGAAGTGGAAAATGATTAGGAGATCAAAACCTATAACTAGAGTTCAATGACATACTACATCTAAAATTTGAGGAATGGTGAAAGTGTGATCGGTGTGATTGGATGCAGTCTGAAGACGCGAACACCTGCTATTTGTATCTATCATTAAATGAAATAGACAAAGAAATATTATCTCAAGATTGAGAAATGAAGAAGGAAGGTTTATATAATATAGAGAAGAAATTAAGAAAGTAGTACATGACTTCTATCTAAAGTTATTCTCAGAAGGTGATGTGGAGATAGAGCATCCATGGCGGCGACTTACCCTGGATGATTTCCCACCCTTTCAAAGACTAAAGCCTAACATATTGAAGGAATTCCTAATGAAGATTAAATCCTCACTTCCCTAGTGAAGATGAAGCCCATCAAAGACCCTGGGCCCGATGGGGTAGATGTAGGTTTCTTATAGAAAAATTGGTCCCGATTGACAGACTAACTTTCACTAACAATTGTTGATTACTTTATAAGTTATTCATTTATGAGTCCCACACTGAATCTACTCCCATTCGAATTCCAAAGACAACAATTCCAGAGTTGTACAAAGCCTTAGGCCATTAGATTTCAACAATGTCACTCTTATGATAATGTCCATAGATGTTAGTGGAGGGCATCAAACCCCTTCTACAAGAATGGATATCACCTATGCAAAGTAGCTTCACCTTACGGAGACAAATCACAAGTAATATCATGCTAGTACATGAGCTTATCCACTCAATGAAGATGAGGGTGGGGAAGAAGAAAACAATGGAAATGAAGCTCGATCTTTTGAAACCTTATGACAGAATGAGTTGGGCCTTCATTCTAGAAACACTCCAAGGAACTTCAATCCTAGGAAATATCATTACATTGATCATGAATATTATCACCACTAGAAAGATAGCCATCATTTGGCTAGGTGATACACTTCAACCTTTTACAACATCAAGGGGGGTGCATCAGGGAGACCCACTATCTCCATACATCTTCATCTTGTCTCTAGATCATCTGAGTTAGATGATAACATAGGAGGAAGCCTCAAGTAATTAGAGAACTATGAAGGTGTCCCATGGAGACCCCAAGGTGTCTCACATATGCTATGCAGATGATTTGATATTTTTTTGAGAATCCATAGGAAAGTAGGCTAGGTGTATGATGAAAACCCTTAGAAAATTTGAACGAGCATCAAGCAAGATCTTAGTTAAAGAAAAGTCAGCCATCTTCTTCTCAGAGAGCACAAGTCATCCAAACCAAGTATCAATCACAAGAAACACTGGTATACAATAGATGGAGAATCTAGGTAAGCATCTGGGAGTACCCATAATTCATGAGCATGCTCAAAGGTACTTATATATTGACACTATCTCAAAGATTGAATCCAAGATATCTTCTTGGGTCAATAATTCACTATCATTTGATGGGAGAGTGACCCTAGTCAAATCTATCCTTAATTTCACACTTGTTTATATGATGAAGACCACATAACTTCCAGTTGTGATGGTATTGATCATGTTTTGTGGACATTCCTTTGGAAGGGGGCTAAAGGGACACGTGGCATCCACTTGGTAGCCAGGGACAAGGTCAAAACAAGCTCAAAGGATGGATGATTGGATATCAAGTGGGCTAGATTTCAGAATGAGGCACTACTTTACAAGGTAGGGTGGGATTTCATCTTACAAAGGAAGGTGATCTGGAAGGATTTCATTATTTGCAAGTTGTCTTCCTGAATCAACCAGGGGTTATCCAATGCATCATGACTATGGATGTTTTTATCCAAAACCATAAACCAACTCGAACAGGATAGAATGGAAGTCAATTTTATCAGGGGCTAATACCAATGTCTGGAGAGAGAAGTTCATGGTAGCTTAGTACCACAAGTGAAGATGAACAAATGCATCCCCCCTAACCTACAAGACCTGAAAATTAATTCCATGGTGGATTTGAGAGAGGATTGGGTTCTAGATTTTCGTTAGTAGTGGTTTGAGACATACTCTGCTAATATGATCATTTCTATGGAACCATCAAAGTAGGATGCATGAGGTGAAAAAGTCACCTACCTACATGATAGCAAATGCATGTTCTCATTAAAACACATCTACCATAAACTACAAAAGAGTCATACATAAAGACCTTGAGGAAATGTACAACCATCTGGAAATTTGAAGTACCACAGAGAATCAAGATTACATTGTGGTTAGCTATACATGAAGTGTTGATGACAAATTATGCTCAGACAAGATGGGGATTCACAAACAGTGACCAATATCTAAGATGCGAGGCTGAGGTTGAATATCTATCACATGTAGTGGAGAAATGTGAGGATAGTCAACAAGTTTGGACCTTGATCCAACATAGAACTAATAACATTCTCAATTCTGGGTAGACCTTCACTACCTTGCTTACCTCCAATCTAAAGAAGAGGGAACAATGCCCAGAATGGCCAACATGGGTTGCTACCACAATATGGAAAGTCTGGATTTTCTGATGTGAATCAGTTTTCCAAGGTGCAAAGTTGTCCCCACAGACATGTTTAATGCCATTGCAAAGTAGGTAAGTTGTTGTCAGTGCCTTTCAATGACAAAGAGCCACATCTAACGTTCAAGTGCCACCTGAACCTACATGGAATCCACTAGAATGGGATTGTTATTTTTGTTGAGAAATCAAATAGTTCTATTCACACCACATCAAGGTCTTTCACAAATAAATAGAGCAAAAGGAATTTCATAATGGTTAGTCATATATGTAGTACTGAAGGTGATGACATTTACAAAACATTTGTAAGTGTTTCTTATCAAGAATCATCCTATAACATATCTCTAAGAACACCCTCATCCTTTAGGTCCATGACATAGAAAAGAAATAGAGTATTCCTTCTATGTTCAATTGAAATGATCTTGAATAGATTTGTCATCACCCTTATTATTATTTGAATGTCTATTGATAGTAACATGGTTTCACACATGTCTCTCAGTTAAAGGTAAATTTTCATATCCATATACTTCAACAACAGAAAGAATGTCCATTGTCTTTGACACATTGATACCTAACATAATTGGTATGTTATTGCTTATGATTTGCATTGCTATGTTAAAGTATTATATTTTAAATGTCTATAGCTTGATATTCTAGGGTCACAATGGGTTAAGAAATATTTATGACTTGAATTATTGCACACTCTTAATAGTGTATATCAGCTAGCACATAGATTGAGATATTGTATAGGGAATGTGACAAGTACAAGTTGATCCTTAGGGAGTGGGTAGGACACTAAAGAGGCTAAGAATGTTTATTTGGGTTTCTAGAGAATGAATTTATGGTTTGAAGGGTTCATTCTAGGGGTTTTGAGCTAAACCAAGAGGTACATGCAAGAAGGAAAGCAAGAATAAAATATGGATTAACCCTACACAATCAAGGCTAACAAAAGCTAATAGATAAATTATACTGGCTAATGAAGAGAAATCATAATTAGCACTAAATAAGACAATTAACTAAAGAAGGGGAACTAAGGATACATTATGAAATTCACTAAGTGAAACCTAACACAAGAAACTAAAGTAAGAACTAATTACTCTACCAAGAAATAACTAGAATGAACAAGCCATTAGACTAAGCAAAAGAAAACTATCTAGCAACAGAACAAGTTAGGGTTTTAGGAAGTAATTACCATAGTGCGATATTTGGGGGGATATGTAACCGTAAAACATGGATAAGGGTCTTACTCATACAGTGGCATCCAACAATCAAGTTTCCAAACAACATTAAAAGGTATATTGTAGTGTAAAAATCTTTCCCTGTTAGTTGGTCAAGGGTGGTATGGTTGTGTATGTGGGAACTAGTCCCTAATCTCTTCACATCCAACCTTATGAGGCTCTATTAACTATGAGATAGGTAGATATAAGTATATATTATTCAAGTATAAGTTTTGAGGTAAGGTTCTCCTAATGCACTTACTGGCAAGGAGTGGAGTGGGTTGTAGGAATAGGGTATTTCACCTCCCACCACCCCATTCAACCACTAAACAAGCCTTTTTGCTAAGTGCATATGAAGGAAAATATGTAGATAGTTAGATCTCCCACCTAGAGCTAGTAGAAAAGAGGGATAAAGGGAAAGGAGAATAAACTAGCTAAGGTTTATCTAGGGAACTAAGGGGTTTTCTCACTAACAGTCCAAAATCATCCCTTTCTCCATGCCTTAGGTGATTCTATAGCTCAAACAACCATATCAAGAGGTAAAGAAGGAGAATGATCAATAAGATAACATTAGGCATGACATCAGAGTACACTGCATAAATATTTCCAAACCTAGTATGAGAGTTACTTATTTTTTTTCTCCAAACAACCTAGAAAGGGGACTTACCTACTCATTATCAAAGAAATAACAAAGGGAGAAGGAGAAGAAGGTAGAATCTCCATAAATGTGGGTGGGAAAGCTCCAATTTTCACCAACAGCAGCTCCAAGCTTAGCCTCATCCTCCATGTAAATGCAATGGCATGAAAGATGGAACGAATATGATCAAAACTTTATAAAACTCAGGTATTGGGATGGAATATGAAAGGAAATAGAGTAAATGGAGTAGGTAGGAGTGGGTCGTGGATATCATGCTAGGAGTAGCTAACCTTCGATTCCCAACTACCACTAGTATATATAGTGATCTAGGGGATATAAGGGTAGTGGGGGTGAAGTGGTTTGGCAAGCATTATGGTTTGGTGGGTAGCACAAAAATGGTGGTCACCATGATAATGGTGGGTAGGTCTATGAATGACCATGGCGGTGTAGAACAATCATGATGGAGAAGCAAAAACATCATACTATAATATGGTCAAATGGAGTGAGGTAGCACATTCATGGTGGACACCACAACTGTGGTGGCTTGAGAATATTACAATTGTGTCGAGTTCCATGGACGTGGTGAACTAGTAGGAGGAGGGTTTTTTATAGGTATGGCCACATTGTTTGCTTGTTTCCAGAAATGTGTTGGACAACATGACCATTATGGACTCTAAGCCTCACGACATTTTGTTGTGCATGGATGTGGTGGTTGATCTTCTTTGGCATGCTTGCATCTGATTCATTTATTATTTTCACTCTAGTGTCACAGCCGTGTCTAGATAACACAGCCATTTTAGGGGACTCTAGCATGCAATTGAGTCTTCTAGGTGTCCATAAGTGTCCATCTATGACACTCTTCACTCCAACTTGATCTTTTCTGTCATGTCGAGATAGGTTGGCATAGATTTTGGGATCATTTTAGCATCCTCCATGGATGAAAAAGTCCTAAGATCATGATCCTTTGTTCCATTCCATTAATTACTTCCAAAGTATCTATAAAACGTTCAAGAGAAACCAAAAGTGCATTTTTTCATGAAGTGATAATTGTTGGGAACGAACATGCATTCCAGACATCTTAATGTAAATAAAGAGAAAAACAACACAGAATGCAGACTCAAACTAGGTTTCCATCACCAACCAATCTTAAAACATAAATTTCCTCAAGTATGACCCAACTAAATTTCTCTTTACAATTTGATTCATTATGAAATGATAAATACACTCACCTACATAACCATTTAACTACAAGTTCAATATTGGATATATACATGCACTTCACCTCTCTCTTATTTTAATTATTAGTTTGAACACAAATAAATCACAAAGTACACAAATTTAGAATATAATGTGCCACAACTCATGCAAATTACATGGCATTCACAAGGCTCTTGGTAAATCCACCTCATTTTGAAGAATTGACTTAATCCATTAGGAGTGTGGTTTTCATTTACATGCTTTCTACCCTAAAATTCAATATACACTTAGTGACACACTTGGATATGTTATGAAATGGAGGGCTATAATTTATTTTTCTATTCCATTAAGAATTCAATTGGAAGAAAGGGTTGTGGAAGAAATATGAGGTGCTATTACATAGGAGCGCACACCATTTCTTTTCTTATATGCTATGTTGGAGCACCTTCGATTTTATTTTTATGTTCCTTTTCTTTTTCTTTTGGCCCTTGTATATCTAGGGAATTTGTGGTAAGAACAGGTGGGGGGATTAAGGATTTGCCACCCCGAGCTTTTTGAGGGTGGCCAAAGGCTGAATATGTGCTCTTTGGCATTCTTTCATGATGTGGTGAAATAAGAAATTATGGAAGTATAGTTGATCAAATAGGGTTAAACGATGTTGGTTTTCCTTGTAGGGGTTCCTACACACAAATTAGACCCACAATATTCACAAATAAAGGCAAATCATAATGGATTGAGCAATTGTGCCAACCACATTCTATTTCACAATTCATTATCAAAAACTCTAAACACATCTACATTATGCTTTAATTTCCTCTCATCAATTAAACCAAATCGAAGAGAAGTGAAAAGCATGTATATGCTCAAGCATGCAACTTTATCATCCAAACTACAGTGCAAAGGGTGGTGGGTTAGATACATTCATCAAAGGTCATACATTTAAGTTCCAATTAGAAAGGGTAGAGATTAAGATAGAACCACTTGTAGAACAAAAGTCTCAGGCTTTGGTAAATTAGCAAAATGGTACTACATGTCCCCTATTTACATAAAGATATAGGCTAAAATTAGGAAATGACATGAAATCAAATTCTAACTAATCACACACAAGAAATTAGCAAAATATACATGCAAAGAAATGTGAGTGGGTGGCATGGAACGAAAGATTAAAAAATTGAAAAATTATGGAAAATGCAAGGAAGTAAACTATTCATCATGTATGTATGAATGATGCAAAAAGAAAGCATAAACTAGACAAGTGTGGTGGTTATTCAAGTAGTTAATAATCTCAGTCAAAATTTAGAACAAAAGAACAAAGAAAAAGAAGAACTCACCGCCCTATTGATGACATCAATGTTTTGAACAATTTATACTTATTTTTCTTTGAAATTAATCTAGATATGCATGCAGTATTAATAAATCCTTTCATTCTAAAGAAAACTTGTAAAATTATCCTTCATAATCAATTTCCCTTTGAAAATGTAGAAAATTTACATCAATCCATTAAGCTATATCAAAAATTGATTGACCTTAAGGTTGATCAATCTCAACATTCAAATGAAGAAAGTGATCAAGCTCCAAGATCAATAAACAAGGAGGCTGAGAAAGTCTACACTCAATTAATGAAGAAATTAGTCAAGTTCTTGTCTCAATCACACGTGAAGGTCAAGAAATACTAGTCAAGATTCAAGTAGAACTACAACTCAATCAAAATTAAGTAGGAGAAGTCAATCGACCAACCAGATATTGATCAATTACAAGTACTAATCGACCAATCAGATCGAGCTTGTAGCTCAATACCCTCAACCAATCATCTCAAATACAATTGATCAATAGATGTGCAATGTCAAGAAAACACACATTTCACACATACATGTCGAGCAAAATGCATCAAGAAAAGACAATCGAGTTGTTAGCTCAATAGCTAAGCATCAAGGTGTGATTGCAACATGGACCAATCAGAGGTTGACATAAGCCAAGATGTAGAATATAAGTAGTACACCCCAACCTCACTTTTAAGACATATTATCTTCTATGAAAGAGTCAAAAACTACTCATAAGTGAAGGACCAAGTTAAAACTACTCATAAGTGAAGGACCTGTATGATTTTGCCACTCAGCCATTCACTTATCATCTCGATCACTTTTCCTTGAGAGAGTAGTGGCCATTTATCTTCAGTAAGAAAACAGATGATTGATATCTGAAGATCAATCAGTCAATTTAATAGAACTCCCATCTCAATCAACTTCAAGGGTTGATTCCCAAGTCGAAAGGTGATTAGATCTGTGATCCACCCCTGTAATCAACATCCTTTGTTTCACTTTCCACTTCTACTATTTATCTTTGAAATCAATGACCAATTTAACTTGTAATTTGATATTATATTTCACCATGAGTAGAAAAATCCATAAAATTGGTTGGGAGTAGCTGCAAGGACCTCCCAACCATGTTATTCTCCTTTTTCTATTTAATACATATATTCTTGCATGTTTGATTCTGTTCTCCTATTTCACGGCGCTGCTTGTTTGGCTAGCTACCTTCTTGTGATGTTTGATCTAAACAATTTTGTGATAATGATCTGGAGTTTGGATTGGTGAGAAACCATGATAGTGGGAAATCACTATAGCAAAAGAAATTTTCTTGTTTCCAATCTTTTCGTTCCCATCTCAAGAGAGATACATATTTTGATAAAAATATACCCTAATCTTGAGAGGAGTTTGATATCATTGATGACTTCTTGCAAAACTAGGTTTGTAATATGTAAAATAAAAAAAGAGTGTTTCATGGTAACCCCATAAAAGCTTCATTTAATCATAATAACTGTTATCTTTGTTTACATTTCATAACTTAGATTCTCGTATTATAGCTAAAGTTTTAGTTTATAATTATAGCACCAAATTTAGAGTTTTTTTTTACTAAGATAAGCTAAGAGTTCTAGTTTCTTTTGTAGTTGCTGACATTATCCACGTGTTCAATGATATTTTACTATAGTAGACTCTGTATTGAGTTGTGTATGTCTCTTACATTTGGTTACACATTTATATTTTGATCCTTTTCAACCAAGAAATTGTGTTCTAACTTTTAACACACATTCAAAGACAGTCAACTTTTGGCACCGTTATCAGGGATAAGGCTAAATGACAAAACTCCTAAGAACTTGAAGTCTACTCACTCTTTATCGCATTTATTTGTTTTCTCATTTGAAATAAAATTTTCAAAATTCATCCTAGCATTTATGTGGATTTTTATTATAGATTAGGTGCTTACTCCTTTGTGAGAGAAATTTTCAGATACTTTCCAGAAGTAAGTAATGGAATCAGGGTGATCTCTTCATTCCTACACTCAAATCAAGGCTAATTAAATCACACATACAAGAGTGAACCCTATTCCAAATATTGTTGCTTTTGACATCAAAGGGAGTACTATATCTCTCACTAACTAGAGGACATTTGAGGGGGATTTTCCTGATGAAAATAGTGATCATCATATAGATGCTTTCAGGTGAACTATGAGACTCAATAATCCAATGTGTATCACAAGTGGTTGTATTTGAAAAGGTTTTTCCATTTTCATTAAGTAAGAAGGCCTTGGGATGATATGTTAGTATAAAACCATTGAGCATGCCAACCTTAATGACCTTGATGAAGATTTTTTCAATATTTTTTTGTCGGTGCAAAAGACCATTGATTTCCACAACGAGATGATTTGTTTTTCATAGAAACTTGCTAAAAATATTTATGAAGCATGGGAAAGATTTTAATCCTACCAGATAGAGTTTCCACGCCATGGTCTTGATGAAACTTCCTTAATAAAAATTTTCTACAATGGACACATCCAAGCTGAAAAGAATTCTACTAATTTTTCCTTCAGAAGTAATTTTTTTGGAAAATGATGTAGAAGTTTGCATACGGATTATTGATAACATAGAAGAATAAATTCTACATCATATTTCGAGCACAATCCATCTAATAATGGTCATCCCCTAGTATCCATAAAGGAAACAAAGGTATTGACATTCTTGCCGCAAAGCTAGGCAACTGCCCTATAGATGTTGATGCTCTCAGGTTTCCACCCACACAAAAATGTTATGCTATGCAATGGATATAGAAATCTAGGAAAACTAGCTCAACATTGCATCTATGCTGAGCTAACACATGAAACTATGGTAGAGGCAAATATAAATCATTTCAACTTCAAGAGACATGATCATCCAATGTTTCTCTTATGGTAACACCTTTGCATAAAAAACATTCACCACCTAAATCAATAATCAAATAGTATGGGTAAAGGAAAGACAATGGGAAGAGGTTAGAACCCATCGACATTTCCAAAATCTAATAATAATCAGCAAAACAAAATGTCAAAGTAATAAGGTAATTTTTATGGGTAACAAAGAGGAAGCTTTCTAATGCAACAACAAAATTCTATCAACCAATTGAGTTCTGTTACAGAGTAGCATGGGCAAGCCATTATGAGCAATAATAACTTTATAAAGACTTGTGTAATCTTATATGGGGATAATGAACACACAAATAAACAATTTGCAACAACACAATAGGATGATAAGTAAAATGCAATGAATAAATCTGCAAAGATGGGAACACTAAGGTTTGGCACCACCCCGCACAGTCCTCCACCTCAAAAGGAGCACCCTATAGTTGCAAATGGGTCCGGAATCCTTGATAATAGAACTCCTAAAGTAAGAAAGACTTCATAATGGACTAACATAGTCCACATCTCAAAAAAGATGAATGTTGTTCACTATACTGAAGTACCTTTTCCACATCAATTCATTAATACAAACTTGAGAAGAGATATGACAAGTTTCTAGACACCATCAAAAAGTTATATCTAGATGTTAATCTCCTCTATGACATATATGAGATGCCCACCTACACAATGTTACTCAAGGACCTAATCACCACAAAGAAAAATCATGGAGAGATGGAAACAATTCAGTTGGTCAAGATGGTTACTGCTTTCATCTAGTCCACAATTCTGACAAACTAGAAACACCCATGAGCTTTTACAAGTCCTTTTCACATTGGTGACTCTATGTAGAGACATGGCCTGGATGTGTAGGTGCTACCATTAACCCTATGCCACATCATTTCGAAAATCATGCTAGAATTAAGTGACATAGTCAAGTCTATAATGAGGATACAGTTGGTGGACAACTGATATACTAGACCCATGAGAGTTATTACAGATGTCCCAATAAGAAACAAGAGATAATTTATTCCTTGTGATATAGTCATCATCTATACTATCAAAGATTCATGCAACTAGGAGTGGAATGGGGGTGACTTGCCACTATGTGTCTGGTCTTGGGGTTTAATGTATTAGGGTGATCCAATGTGGCCCTACCCAGGAGGGTTCCCTGATATGAAAAAGACTATCAAAGATCATATATGCTTGATGATTTTTGGAAGACCAATTCTTTTAACTACATATGCTCTAGTTAATGTAGCAGGATGCTTTGTCACCACTAGAGTTGGTATGAAAACATAGGCTTTAATGTCATAGATCACATGAAAGGCATGTCATAGATAGAATCATGATACTTTGTAGATTGTTGCAATTCGTTACACACATATATTCAAGAACACAATGGGGTAGTAGATCCTCTTATGATAAATCTTACCAAGCCCTTCCTCAAGAATACTTGATCCTTAGGTAGATGAGATACTAGCCTATTGATGGGGTACCCATTGAGGAAGAAGAAGACCAAGAATAAAACTGACAAATTCATAATTCAATTCATATTCAACTGAATGGGACAAGCCCCCAAGCTGGTATTCAAACTAGAAGACATTAAACCTTGGACCTGAGACAATTGCACAAATTGTCTAACAAAATACAAATTTTAAAAAATAGCAAGTAAGTGGACGTAACTAGATAATTGCACTTAAGTCCCTCATAACAAAACAAAAGCAAAATAGATATAATAATGATGCACTTGTCTTGAATCAGTCACCTTGAGGTTCAAAAGATGAGGAACCAGTGAGTCAATTTCATTCCCTACGTAGGCTCTCAAAACACTGGCTGATGATAGGACAAGTGAATTGGGCAAGTGCTATAAGATCCCGTGAATTGGAACCTACAATTATGACATTACTATGCATCATTTTCTTTTCCAAGTGAACCCCCCTAGTATATGAAAGAATGAAAAGTGATTTCATTGTTGTCAAATAGTAAGCCCTCATATTTTAATGGATGTATTTAATTTATTTGGAGATATTACAATAGGATCCATTTTTTTTGGAAATATGAGTCGAAGCAATAATAAGAATATTTGTAATGGAACATCTTTCACAATCCCTAGAGAGAGAGAGAATTCACCAATAGGTCAAGTGATAAATAATTAGACTCATTCACATATCAAATATGGATGTCTAGAATCCATATAATGAAAGGAGGCATTGCTTTTTCTAACTCAAACTGAGGGTTGATATCAAATTGATCTATTTTCATATACATAGTTGGCACGTTCGTCATAGTTAACAACTCTGTATCAAGGTCATCATCAATATGGATATTGTTACTATCATCAATGTTGATATCTTCACTATCATCAACGTTGACGTCATCAATAGAACCTTTAGGCTTTTTGTATAAGAACTTGTATGGAAATACCATAATGAAAGGAACATTAGAGTTTTTTGTTAGGTATTTGACCAAATATGACTGTCCAGTTCTAATGGAACCTATCACTAGAATACCCCTAGAAATGGATAAGCCCAAGAAAAGCAAAATGGGTTTTCCATGATATGGAAAATGAAAACCATTAGCACCAGACAAGGTTTGTGAGTAAGTGATTGTCTGATAATGATCAAGGAATGTCCACCTTTCTGCTAAATAGATCTATTGAACTCATAATTCATTATATCCTTTTTATGAATGTCAACTAAATATCATAAGTAAATTATTCTTGGTTGTTCAATCATTTGATAATCAGAGTCATTCTTTTCTTAATGATCAGTATGAGTTAGAGTCAATAGAATTTGATCAATTCTTTTTTCATTTGTTAGGATGAAGAATTGAACAAAGAATTATCTTTCTTCATTATCACTCAAATTATTGTTCATGATCAAGATTCCATTTTATCATCAATCCAATCACCATTAACATTTTTTCTTTTTCTCATCATTGAATATATCTCTTTACCTGTACAATTTTAAAAGTCTCGTATTTATCAAAAAAGATTTTCGGTTGATGAAATTTGGTAATATACTTATGATACTTATGAGATTGATATTCCAAAATTTCTTCATAGAACATATTTATTTTAATCCCATGAGAGAAACTGTCACCCAATAGCATGTTTCCTCCAGAAGCAGAACCCCACATTTCTTCAAGAGAATCACATAATTGTTTTGGAGCAACTAGAAAGAGATTCTTTAACCAGAAATAATTAAGCTCGGATATAGGATACCTATCCAAAATTTTTAGCAACTCAATCATGTATGATGGAATCATAAAATATTTGATCTTTTCTAATTATGTTTGTAACTCACTAGAGGCATGTGAAACAAAGAGAAGATGTATATGAACACAATATCTAGCAATAAGAAGAAATAAAAGGATTGAATAGAGGAACTCCCAAGCATTTGTTGATATTAGATGTGTCCATATCAATGGAATAGATGACTCATTATTACAATGAATCATTTATTTGGATAGAAAAATATTATGTTAAACTTTGCTCGAAATCTCACTTTTTATGTTCCATTGCAGAAGAATTTCCCACAACTTGTTTCTAAGGAATTGGCATTGATGTAACTGATCCATGCATAACATCATAAAAAATAGATAAATGTTTGGGACTACTACTTAGTATTGTCAATGAGTTTGAAAAAGTATCCACAAGGGTGAAATTTAGATATTTGCACTTGGTCCAAGTAAGGAACCGTGTCATGTATGTTTGGAACATATTACATTTTGAGATATTTGTAAAAGAACTATGTCCTTGAAAGGTTCTATACATCTATCTTTTTTAGTACATTTTGTCATACACAAATTCCATTTTTTCCTCTTTGCAGATGGCAAATATTTCTTAGAACACAAAGTGTAAAACCCATGCTTGAATCAAAATTGAGATAGTGATGTAAGTTCTTTCCTTTTGAATCAAATAGATTCATATCTAAGAAAGGCTAACAAGAAGTTCTTTCAAAATTGACTATTTACTCCTATGTTAGAAGAAGTGTTGCATAAATGTCAGTGACCGACAAATATCTCTAAGAATGAACTGTTGGAATCAAATTAGAAACTGAAAAGATTTGTGCAAGTTATGCATTTTAACACCACTTCGTGGAAAATTATTAAGTATGAATATGTAAAATACTTGTAAGTCGATAGGTGAAATAGTCTCCCTCCAAAAAAATATGTTTTTTTACCGATACACAAAGAAATATTTTGTTGCCAATGAACAAGATATGAAGGAATTTTCCATAGGTAATATCATGCTTATTGATATGGGTCTTTTCCACATAAAAAGGGAATCTTTTTTAATAATAGAACTAGAATTGATGCGGATTATTTGAGAGTCAAAGTTGATTTGCTTTATAGAAAGAAGAGATTACTGAACTTGTATGGAATGGTTTCATGGGATTCAATTAATTTATCAATTGGTTGAAATCATTTAGAAATAGGAATCCTTGTCATCAAAGGATTTCTTGCGATTATTTCTAGTATGTAATGGGTCAATCATCCACTTTGGTATCTTTTTTTTGTAATACACCTGACATGTCCACACATAGTGTCTACCTCATGCCTTCCTCACTATTTCTTCTATCTTTCTTGGTTGTCTTTAGCTCCTTTAGGTACTCCTCCAGAACCCAATCCGGGTGCAATGTCATAGAGTTAGTGGTCTCACAATTCCTGAGTGCATGCTTTTATAGCCAGTCAGTAAGAACATTCCATTCTCTACTTCTAGAAATGGCTTCAACGTGTTCACATATGTTCAAAACTCTCTTAACAACACCAACTAGGTTCCGAAGAGTCACAGGACATTGCATAATGCCTTTGATAAGGTCCACTGCCTGTTTTGAGTCACTCTAAATGTAGCACCTTCCATTTTGTATACCGCTTCCTCTCTGACAGCCCATTAGGATGACCTGAACCAGTGGGTCGAAACCATAAATTTGCTTTGCACTAGCCTGTAGCCACCGTCCGTACCTATCTTGTATCACACATCTGACCATGGTGACAAACTTCCCCTTTCTTATCACCACATCCACTGTAATAAGCGGTTTCACTCTAGTAGGTACTATGTTCTTCAATATTGGTTTCTTCTTCTACACTCCATCTCTACTATTGGCCCGAATAATATATGCTATCAATGCCATTATGGTGATCAAAGTGACAATTCTTTTGATCACCTTCTTCTTGAAGATATATTTATTTTTTTCTTTCCTTATGATCCAATAGCAAGTTGCAATAGAAATCCTCCTTTCGTCATTACCTAGTCCAAACTTGAGGTTCTCTTCCAACCATTCGGTAAGGTTCTGGGTTAAAAATTCAAAATATGTCGATGCATACAAATGCTCCTAGATTGTTCAGCTCACTGGGCAGTTTTATGTTGCTCTCTTTCTTCATTAAGTATTATATATGCTAAGTCAGTGCTGAACCACCCGTTATTATTTGGCTTCCATTGAAATTGATCTTCACCAAATGTCAAATTTGGTGGGATCATGCTTGTGATTTCCTATACTGGTATGTCATCTAGTCAGTGTCCAAGAAATTATATATCCCATTTTCGTTCTTCCAACACTACTAATGCCACTTTAAGATCATTGATATATGTGAGTATAACCCTACCTTGTCTCAATACTAGTTTAGTACCGGAGCCCACCCACTCATATTGCTAGAAGTTTATGCAATCTTGCCTACTTATTGAAAAAAAAAGTAATTTGTTCCCCCATTAATCAAGAATTTCAATCTTTGAAAAGTATCAAGATCATCCAATAATAAGGATTTCAATTTATTCAAATGAATAATTTGAACACATATTCATTCTAATAACAGATTGCATGATTGATCATTTGGTTATTTTAATTTAGAACTGTGAATCTCAGATCTATGAATAGGGGTATTTGAGATACTCACAAAGAAAAAAGGAAGTGACTTGGAAAAAAGGAGAAGTGACTTGGACAAAATAGGAGTGAATTAAAAAAAGTAATGAAATGATTTAGACAAATATTATTTGTCAATAGCCTTAGACCAATCAATCAAATTTCATTAGTAGAAACAGATTGAACACTACTTGAAAAGGTTCTTCTATTTAGAAACAAAATGTCGAGAATGTTCTAGAAATTCTTGATTCCAGTGGACCATTTATATCTATATGCATCAATACCCCACTCATGGATCTCTGAGTTTCAAAAATAAGAGGATCAAACCATTTCTTTTGATTCGTTTCCAAATTCAATAACTGTTGCTTGATTGTATATTTCATTATAGTGATATGAATTAGAGTATCATCACCAATTTCATCCCTTAGAATTCCACATTTGAAGGATGTATTCATTTAACATTGAAAATAATCAATTGATACATTTCTTATGTACCCACATGCACTATATTGGATTTGAATCAGATTTTGATCAATCTATATTGATTGACTATCTCATTAAGTTGTTGCTAGCAAATAGCACTCTTTTTCATGTTGGATTTTCCATATCATTCCCATAGTGGATTCAGATCAATTTTTTTTAATCCTTTGGTAAAAAGATTCATTCTCTTCATGAAAAGAGGGGGTAGGACCATTAAGGATTTCTTTTTCAATTCATCTCTGGAGTTGAATACCCCATTCAACAATTTGTTTTTATCCAATCTGTAGGACTCAATAGAAAATACAAATCTCCTAGATACACCAAAAATGGCTCGGTTATTGATAGATTGAATAGATTTTCCATTTCTTGAAATCTCTTTTCAAATTCAAAATCATGACATAATGTGCATTCCCCTTTGTTTCAGTCATAGAATAAAGGAAACAAACTCAAAACTGGATTTTTTTTTCAAGAATGAAATCTTATTGGAACTGTCTATATCTGATTTATCCTTCAGAACCATACAACATCCCAGATATGATGAAATAGGATGAATCGAGATGGTATTTTGTTAATATGTAACTATGTTGAATATATCAACCATTTCTTGATTTTCTTATCACCTGAAAGGAACAAAAGAAACATCTTGTTTTTCCTTAGAAATTTTTTGGTCAATAGTAGAACTCTCGGTGGGATTTGAATCTAGATGAATTTCTGATCATTGGTCAGAGAAAAAAGAATCAATTTATCTTGTAGGATTCCCAAGAAATTCTTCAATTTCTCTCAAAAGAAATGATTATTCATGTACTTATCATGTTCACATTTCCTAGCAACCAGACTCCTTTATGTAATAAGTTTGAAGCATTTTTACTAGTTTTATCTTTGAAGAATCAACAAATGTTGACAACACCAAGGAGGAGTTATATGAATCATCGATGTTGTCAAGGCATGTAATGAATCGATCTATTAATGAATGATGAAATATAGGGTTGAGGCCACCATATATTAAAAGAGTATTGGGATGCACTGGCACAATGCCATTATTATAAGAATCACTGGCACCATCAATTGGTAGAGGTAGAAAAGAAGCATGATAGAACTCTTTCTTGTTAGTTTTAGGACAATTGGCACCATTAATTTCTAGAGGTGACACATAAGCTTGTTTGTGCTCATCCTAGAAAGCTTCAGGATCATTGGTTGGAAGAATTTCTTCATCAACATCTTGCTTGTAGCTAGGCTTGGAAGGGAGTACATACTCTGACATAATGTTGACCTATTGGTCTTGGAAAAGGTAGGAATAACAAGGAAGAAATACAAAGGAGGTGAATTGTTAATCTCTATTGTTGTTGATAAGGTCACTAGAACATTGATGTCTAAGAGCCATCATGATTGGGCTACATGAGTGCAAGATAGTGTTTAGATGGGTGAGAAAATGTTTCTCCACATCTAACTTGAGTTCCAACATAGATCATCACTCAATGATGTTTCAAGAGCACCTTAACTGTATCAATTTTCTTAATTTTGAGCTACTTGGACTGGATAGAACAACATGTTCTTCAACTCAAAAGGTTCATAACTAAGGACATGATTGGCATGTTTGACATAAAATGTGAGATTGTATACGTGAAAGATGTTGTACTTAATATTTTACTAGAGGAGGTGAAGTCGGCATGCAAGCACGTTCCCTAATACGGGGCACAATCTCAAAAGGAACAACGTATCTAGGATTGAACTTCCCTTTGCTATTCATGATTTCCTTTATTGGCCTATTCTTATGAACGACATGTTCTCCATCCTTAAAATAAAAGTTTATCCTTTGAGCATCAACATATAAATTTTTATATCATGTTCCCTTGTCAATTATGCTTGATAAGATTTACATTGTTAGAATACAACTACATCTCTTTGGATTTTAGAATCCTTCTGTCACTGACTTCATCCCAATAAAAAGGTGATCTATACAACCTTCCATATAAGGATTCATATGGAGGTATGTTGATGTTGGATTGATAGTTATTTTTCAGGGGAACTCTATTAAAGGAAAATAATGGTCCTACGAGCCTCCCTAGTCCATGACACATGATCTTATAAAATCTTCTAAGATCTAGATTATTCTTTTATACTTCCCATTTTTCTGCATATGATAAGACAAAGTGAAGTTCAATTGTGTCCCTAACTCATTATGAACCTACACCCATAGGTAAAAAGTGAATTTTGCATTCTTGTCAGAAATAATTGAAATAAGAACCCCATGTAGTTGCACTATATCCCTGATATATATCTTATCCATCTCATGTACTTTTATGGTCATCTTGATCGGAATGAAGTGGGTTAACTTAGTCAAGACATCTACTGTAACCCATGTGGCATCACTCCCTTTCTTGATCATGGGTAAACTCACCACATGGTCCTTGGTGAAGTTGTCCTATTTCAATTGAAGGATCAGTAGGGGTTTCCATAGACCTATTTGTATTTGATTCTCTACCTTAATTTGCTAACACTCCAGAAATCTATAGACAAAGGATACAATGCCATTCTTCATGTTTCTCCTCCAAAAGTGCCTTTACAGATCATTGCACATATGTGGCCCTTTCTCCCATTTTACATTTCTTTTATATTTTTAGTGGAGGGATTGATCATAAATGTGATGCCTTGTCATGTAGAAGTATGGAAAACATTATGTCAAGTGGTATATCTAGACCAATGTGGGTTATTCCTAGAATTATTTTCTTGTTCTGGTAAATCATCTCATAGCTCTATTTTTATATTTTTAAATTAATATATACAAGTGTTTTTTAGAACAATGTTAAGGAAGAAGGACAACACAGTCAACCAATTATGATAATGTAAATGATAATGAGAAATTAAGATAAAGAAAAATGATGGAAATCATATTTAATGTTTACTCAATAGGTTTTACAAAATATAATTTATTTCATATTCATATAATATTGCTTGGTGTCATGTACTTTAATATGTTTATGGTTGTTCTTTTCATTATTGGGGCACAATGATCAAAGAAAATAAAAATAATGGAGCATACTTCTGAAGGACAATCTAGGATTTTTTTCCATTGTGGGGTGCCATCTACACGATTCAAGAGTCTATGTCAGAATTATAGGATGTTATATCATGTGTCTATTGTAAAGATCTCTGTTATAAATTTGTTTCCATGAATTAATGAGAATTCAATTTTTCACTACTTTGTGTGTGTTCTTCCTATTATTATCATGATGAGTATCATGTTGTTGTCACTCCTTAGATAAAAAAATTTAGTTTCCACTCATGTTATATAGAAGGTGGGGTGTTTCAAGATTGGTTCCACATAACCTTTTTTTTCTCCTCCTACGAGACAATATGGAAAAGTTGTACACATCTCAGATTTAATGCATAATGTAAATTTGGTAGTACTACTACCATTACAATGATCCTTTTCTAATGCTGGAAGAATGCATTCAGGTGGTCTACCACAATCAAATTTAGATAGTTTGTTTTTTAAGTGGTTCTTGGCCAGGGTATCTGCCACCTTGTTGCAAGCTCTATTGACATACTTAATCCTCCATTCTTTTCCCTCTTTCATCTTCTTTTGAATTCTCTCCAATATTTATGTGTTCCTTGGGTATTGTGTAGTGTTTATTTGAATCATATTAACAACCACCTCACAGTCAGTTTAAAATTCTACCTTGTGTTTCATATTTATGCATGCTAGTTCCATGTCCATATCAACAACTATCAGTTCTGCATGGGTGACCGACTCTACATATATTCTACACTTGTGTCCTCTGATCCATCTCCTTTCTTCATCCCAGATTATTGTAGTTGTTGTACCTACCTTTGCATTCCATGTTGCATCCATGTTGAATTTAATGTAGTACTTTTGAGGTGTCTTCCATGTTTTGTCTACAACTTGGTCACCCTTCTCTTGCTCAATGCCCCAGGCTTACATTCTGAGTTCTATTTCTCTTAGGATCATTCAAACCAGGTGATGTGTAGCTTTAGTATTGTGTTAAAAAATGTGTGTATTCCTGGCATTCCACAAGTACCAACATGATATCATGAATTGGGTGATGTTCGGGTTACTCAACCACAGATTGTGTCTCAACCATTCCTCATGTGTTGACTGAAAGAAGTTTGTTGGAGTGTTATGCGATAGTAGTTCCTTTCATGTCTCAACAACATATTTGCAATCTCAGATTGCATTTAGTTACGTCTCTGCTTCCTGGTTGCACCTCTCACAAGTATCGTTCACAATAAGGTGTCTCCTTACTCGTTGGCTATTGGTGAGTAAATATCCATGCATCCATAGCCAATAGAAGAGTTTAACTTTGGCTGCAACTTTTCTCTTCCATATGGTGTTCCATTCTCTTACAGTATTGATATCTCTTTGTGCTCGGATGAGACGGTAGGCTGACTTGGTGGAGAACATCCCATGTTTTGTTTCCTCCCATACTCGTATGTCATTTCCCTTATTGCAGTTTGGTGGTTCAATTGCAAGGAATGCTCTAATAGTGGGATTCGAGAACCATTCACGCAAGAAGGCTGCATCCCCCTTCCATTGTCTTTTACAATGCTCTATACACTCAGGTGAATAAGGTCTTCAAGGATGATTTTTGTCACCTTGCTAGCCAGCGAAAATCTTGGTTTTACCCAATCATCACTCCAGAACTAGACGTCCTTTCCATTTCTAGGCTGGATGTAGGAATTATCTCGGATGAATATTTTGCTTTTCAATGTCACTCTTGCAAGGTCGCAACCCATCTACTGTAGGTTCATCACATGATATGCATCCTCATAACCTGGCATACATTGAAGAAAAAATAAAAGTGTTATGTATGCTTCTTGTTTTAGCATAGATGAGGGTGGTTAATCCATTATGTGTAATCTTAAAAGAGTGAACTTGATATCTTCTAGGGAATACACATTTCTAGATTCAAATGACGACAATATGTAACATTCCTCTCTTCATAGCCTGTAAACTAACTATGAGTTACACCAATAAAGGTAAGTGGCCCATGCACTCTAAGTATCAAGTATAGGTAAAATGGCTTTTCATCGCTTATATTTATGAAAATTAGTTTTAATGATATGACACATATAGTTCCAATCAATACTTGTAGAATTAATGCCTATATTCAATTTATGGATTTTTAGTAAATTGTTCTCATCTAAGATTGTAATAGCAACATGCACATCTTTCTTGAGTCAAATTGAATGATTCATGTTATTATATTGAAAAGTAATGATAAGTGCATAATAGTTGATGATGTTGTTCCTTCCAAGATATTCACCTTTTAGCACATATTCAAGCTCTTGAGAGAAATAAACAGAGTTCTAATATAAGAACACCAAAGTTCTCATCGCTCTCAGAAGCTTGATTAATAACATTTCTCTCAAGAGCTTGAATATCTGCTAAAAGGCAAATATCTTGGAGGGAACAACATCATCAATTATCCTATACTTATCATTATTTTCAACATAATAACTTCAAATGATAAATCCCACTTAAGGAAGATCTACATGTTGTCATTGCAATCATAGATGAGAAGAATATACTAAAATTCCATAATTTGAATATACGAATTTATCATGTAAGTATTGACTAGAACTATATGTTTAACATCATTATAACTAATTTTCATAAATATAAGAAATAAAAATCCATTTTATCCACACTTGGTACTCATATTGCATGATTTACTTATTTGTATTGCATTAACTCCTAGTACTTCCCAGGTTATGAAGAGTGGAAAGGTACCTAACCCTAAAACATAGCTCAACTTCTACTGTATGACAAGACCACTAGCTTAGTCATCACTATTATCTATGGAACATGTTCTATTACCTATGTCTCTAGATATGCATCCTAGTCTCATTAATATCCTAATGGGATAATTTAAATTCAATATATGAGAATTTTCCTGGTGCACATCTGCACTATTGCTCTGATACCACATTGTAACATCCCACATTCTATATAACACAATCAAAATCTACGTTTTTTTTTCAAGTGTCACAAAAATTATACTCGTCACAATAATAATAGAAAGAACCCACACAAACCAATGTAGAAGTATTCTCATAAATGATCAAATTAGAAACTTGATAACATAGAGATTTACAAAAGGCAAGTGATATAACATTCTATAATTCTAACTTAAAGTCTTGGACTGTGTATATGGAATGCCACCATGGAAAATTCTTAGCTTCTCCTTTATAAGTATGCTCTTTTATTCTTCTTAACTATTGGCATAGAATCTCCAACCATGAAAAGAAAAACCATAAACATATTAGAGTAAGAGACATGATTAACAATATATGAATGAAAAATAAACTATACTTTATTAAGTTAACATTGAATATCATTCCTATCATTTATCATTATTTTAATTACTCTTCATTATTGACATTATCATCATGGGTTTACTATGTTCTCTTTCCATAACATTGATTTCAAGAGCATGATATAATACATTGCTCACAAGATATTGAATATAAGTGAAAGACAATGCCAAGAATTAACCTGGAATATCATCATGAGTAACTTGGCCTCCTAGATTTTTAGGTTCAATAAGTAGTTCTTGGAAGTGACTTCGCACCATATCTTATAGGAGGTTCTCGTGGTGTACCCTATCTCCCTCTCTATTCTTCATTTTGGTGATAGTATTCTTCCTCCTTTGCTGTTTGACAAACACAATATAAAATTTTGTGTTGCAATCACCTTCTTTGATCCGGTCAATGTGGCTTCATAGTTTCCATTCTTCCTCCTCTTCCTTCAATATGTTGTCCATTTCAAATTTCATATCGGTATATATTCCATCCATGATTTAGTCAGATCCTTAGGCCAACTCCTTTTCCAAATTGTCTATGTTTCACAACAGTCTCATTTTCTTTTTGTTTTTTGGTGATCGTGTTCTTCTTGTCCCAGGTGATAATAGCATCCTTAGAGTTCTTCAAAGTCTAGTCAAAATCTTTTGTGTTATCCCAGGTTGTATGCAACAATTCTTTGATGCGTACATCCTTGTTACATGTTGCTTTCGCTACAAACCTTCTCTGGTTCTTCTTTAAGTAAGTTAGTTTTACCATGATGGGACAGTGGTCTAATTGAAGTCTATGGAGATGTTTCACAGTGAAGTTTGAGAATTTGTGGATGAAGGCTTCATTTGTAACTACTCTATCCAGTTTGTGGTGAAGTGCACCTCTTTTGAAGGTGAATTTAGTTCTTGAAAATCCCATATCAATCAATCCTGCTTCCTAAGAATTTGGTTCCACATAACCTTTATCTCTAATATTATTCCAAATGAACTTGATTTTAACATTTTCCTTGTCAATAAATTAAAGTTCATCATCATAATTTTTGGGACAAGGTACCCCCCACAAGAAAGATTCCATTGGGGTATACATTGTACTCAAAGGAATTATTCAATTCTTCCCTTCAATAATGAGGCTTAGATTAGCATCAATATGAAGTCCAAGTTTGAGGATTGTTTGATACAAATATTATCAAAAGTAAACAAGAGTAAGAAACCCAAGGCTTAAGCCATAATTAAAAAAGATATGTGTTCTAGCTAAATACTTGACTTAGAAAAGTAAGACTTCTGACCTTCAAAAGTTGATGAAAATACTAAGACATACCATTATCAACCTCCACACACCAAAGAGAGATTCTATTTAAGTATTCCTCATGAATCTAACTTTTCCAAAGATTATCTTACTTCTTTGCAAGGTTACAAAGATAGTATGGGTAGCTAATATAATAACATGCTTCATTGATTTCAACACCAAACCATTCTTTTTTTGTCTAAGTAACTTTCCTCCATATGATTAAATGAGAACTTATTCCTTAGTCATAGTTTCATCATTGTAAGTTCATAAAAAATTGCTCAATTTTTTTACAACAGACTAAGGTAGAGGAAAAGTATATGACCAATAGACATGCACTGATGAGATAGTATATAGAATATCAATTCCATTCTTCCTGGCATTGGAAGGATATTTTTTTCCATCCATCAAGTCTAGACTTGATTCTGCCAAGAGGAGGAGCAAAAAGTTCCCTCGTCAACTTGCCACTAAAATAGGGAATCCCTAGATATCATTGGTGCGATTTTCCTTCTGAGATAGTCATAATGTCAAAGATAGTGTCTTTCTTTGCATCTCAGCTATATAAACAACCAGATCTTAGGACGTTTATGACAAAGATCCATAATAGATGGAAGCTGTAAAAGAGAACTTATAGTTGAGAGTCACACTTATCATTTTCTTCAGCAAATACTATAGATCATTTGTAAAGATTACATGAGAAACCTCAATGTTCTCTAAAATTTTAGCAGGAATTATTTATTATCTTGGCCACTATCATTCATAAGATGGGTAAAGAATTGCATCACAGTCATGAATAAATATGGGGCCAAGGAGTCCCCTTGAAGGACCCCATTACTAGGGGAAAAGGTAGTAGTAGGTTCTTCATTGAACATAATCTAATAAGAGGTACTACACAATATTGATTTAGTACACACTATCCAACTAGTGAGGAAATTCACACCTCTCATGATTAGAAACAAATCACTCCAAGTAATAGAGTCACAGGATTTAGAAAAGGAATCTTTGACACACATAAAATGAGAAACTATTTTCCTATTAAAGTCATGAATAATTTTATTCTAAAGGCGAACAACATCTTTAAAAATAATCACTTTCGGGAAAGCGTAGCGGTTGATACTTATAAGAGAAGAAAGCACTTTTGTTGTCTATTACCCAAGATCTTTGAAATCCTCTTGTACAAGGCATTGCATAGTGTGCTGAGACTCCTTTTTTGATCTCATTACCTTTTGGAATAAGAGAGATGAAAGTCCTATTGGCTTCTTTTAACAATTTGTAGACCTAAAAATCTTAAGAACAACAACTATTATGTCTTTTTTAGCAAAAACCACACTCTCTATATAGAAATTTCCATTGAGCCCATTAGGCTCAAGGTGTTTATCTTCATCAAGATTTAAAAAAATACCTTATACCCCCTTTTAGTGGCATACTAATATAGTTCAAACCTCTAACTATCATCAAACCTATTGAAATTAATGCTATCTAGAAAATACAAGGAAACAAGACAATTCTTGTTAAATAAACTTCTATAATAGTTACAAATATATTCTTTAACCCTACAAATGTTAGTGCATAACTCTTCATCAATGACAATACTTTTAATGTGGTTTTATGCCCTATGAATTTTATTTTAGTATAAAAGAACTTTGAATTTAATTCGCCTTCCTTTCAGCTAACAAATTCAATATTTTCTCTGAAGGAGAGATTCTTCCCGCTTTAAGTCAATTGGAGCTTGTTTCCTACTCTATGTAGATATTATAATGACTATCATAAAATATATTACTGTAAAAAATAAACTAAACATATAGAGCTTGTGGCTGAAGAACTTCTACGATGTTAGAGAAATTTCCCAACTTCTTATTGCACTAGGAAATATAAGCTTTGACTTTCTTCAAATTTTGGTAGACTATAACATGGGACCTCCCTCAACATGGATATTGTAGCCTTCCTTAACAATATTCACAAAGTCAAACCTATTTGTCCATGATTTTAATAAAGGAAAAAGGAGCCTTTACAGCGGTCCTCTAACTAATAAGTGACGGAAATAGGCCAGTTGTCACTAGTTATATCTGAATGAACAAACCCTTTGAAATTTAGAAAACTTGGCTGCAAATACAATGTTCACTATGACCCTATAAATTTTAGATTTGATTAAGTCTTTACCACTTTGATGATTTTCCCAAGTGTAAAATGACTCTCTATGATCCAATTTAATCATCCAATAGTTGAGTAAAAAGTTGTTAAAATCCTGTATACTTTCTTTGGAAGGAGCTTCTTTTCCAATGTGTTAATTATTCATCATTAAAATCTCCCATAAGAATCCAAGGTTCAATGATTGAATTAGAAAGAGACTCAACATAATTGCATAAAAGACTCTATCATAGTCACCATTGTGTCCATATACAATAATAAAAAAGAAAAGAAGCATTCTCATAGATCACCTACATACAAATTAAATGCTCAGATTCATGAACATTGTAGATCAATAAATCAATTTCCTTCTAGATAACCATCACTTTCCATGGGAAGTGGAAAACATAAAAAATTTCCTTCTAGATAACCATCACTTTGTTAATCAGTATATAAAGTTTATTCAATTTAACTCTAGTTTCATTCAGGAAGATAATTCGAGGCTTATGCATGATAAGATCCTCATAAACTTTAGAGGATATATTATTGAGTCATCTAACGTTTGATGGGACCACATGCAAGAGGTTCTCATCCATTTGGGATCCTCTCATCAACCAATGCTTCACTAGATTCTATCTCATCCAAGTCCTCCAATGACTTCTCCATGGCTTTGAATCTATTATTCGGAACAACTCTAAAAGAATTATTTGATAGTCTTAGCTTTTTTCTTTGTATTAACATTTCTGTAACATGCTTCCCAAATGATAACATGAATCTCTTGAGGGGTAGTAGATGTTGTGATAATTTTAACATCATTTACTCTTGATGCACCCTCTATGGAGCCTTATGCAGTTGTTTTACACATTCTTTGTGCAATCCATCACTCTCATCCCTATATTCAGTTTCATCCAGACTACCATCAGGAATCACCTACATAGTACTAGAGAAAGGATCATTGTCCATAGCTGGGGACTCTAAATCACTATTAACAATTTTCTTTTGAACATATACTTTCTTTATTCTAATAGTAGCCTTCTTGTCAAATTTTCCTTGACCAAAAAGACCATAGGAACTACACTCCTTAGGATGCCATTCAAATTGGCCAAAAAATCAAAATGACATATTTGGGAATTTCAATTACCAAAATGGCATGATTCAGAACTTAATTTCCAAACTGGCATGTTTCTGAGACAATACGTCCCCAAAGAGGGTGTATTGCTCATGGTACGGTCAATACGTCCCTTCGGGAGACATATTACCATTTTTGAAAAGTAATACGTTTCCAGTAGGGACGCATTGCCCCCAGCACAGTAATACGTTCCCAAAGAGGATGTATTGTTTTTTTTATTTTACTTTATTTTTTGAAGTATGATACCATGTCGCTATATATACATATATATGATAAATTACTAAATGAACATAATATACATTAATTATATACATATAACCATATTTCAAATCTAAAATTAATAAAATAATAAAAAATATTGTATTTCATTAATACATAATATTTATAAATGAAAATAATAGTGTAAAATTAATAGATTCAATACAAAAATCATATTGTAAAGTTTAAGTTATAGAAATCAAAGATACATATGTATTTATAAACATAGAAAAATAAGTAAGAAATCTAATATAGCAAAATATACCACATGTTTTATGTACAATATATATATATATATATATATATATATACATATGATCTATAATATCAAAAATATAAATTTTTCCATTATGTAAAGTATAATATACTAGAACAATAATAATAAATAACCAAAATAAAATATATGATACATACGATTTTAAATGCAATATACAAAAACCATAATATACTTGATTTTTGTCAAATTATATTTTGTTTCTAAATTGGATAAAAAAGTTAAAAATGTTATTATGTTACTATAATTTTTGTCAATTTATTATTTTCTAAATATAATATAAAGAAAGCTACATAATGATTTTTTATGTGTTGCATTTATAGGAATATGTATCATATATTTTATTTTTATTATCTATTTTTATTGTTCGTGTATATTTTACTTTATATAGTTGACATGTTTATATTTTTTGATATTATATATAGTATATAGTATATATATATATATATATATATATATTTGTGTGTGTATTGTACCAACGTTTATTATATATTACTATATTAGTTTTTTTTCTTCTGAGTATATATATATATGTATATATATATATATATATATATATATATATATGTCTGTATATATGTATGTAGGTATGTGTGTGTATATGTACATACATATATAAATGTGTGTGTGTGTTTGTGTGTGTTGGTGTGTGTGTTTGTGTAGTTCGTTAATTTTAAACTTCACTATATAATTTTAGTATTGAATCTATTAAATTTACAAACTATTATTTATATTTATGAAATATTATGTATTAATGAAATATAATTTTTTGTTAATATTTTATTATTGTAGGAATTAAATATATGGTAAAATGTATATAATTAATGTAGATTATGTTCATTTAATAATTTAACATATATATGTATATACAACGTACATGGCATCATACTTAAGAAAATAAAGCAAATTAATACAAATAAAAATAAAAAATGTACTATTCAGGGACATATTGCTCTGCTGGGGCAATGCGTCTCCACTGGGGATGTATTGCTTTTTGAAAAATAGCAATACATCTCCTAAGGAGACGTATTGACCCCACCAAAAATAATATGTCCTCTTTGGAGACGTTTTGATTTAAAAACATGCTATTTTGGAAATTAAATTCTGAATCATGTCATTTTGGTAATTAAAATATCCAAACATGTTATTTTAATTCTTTTACCATTCATATTTAAACGTTTGAGAATAACCTACTTTATATCCACATTTCAAGATTTCAGGAAAATTGCACTCGGTAGGCATCGGAGTCGGAACTTTAGCATATTTATATCTTTTACATTCACCAGTAAACCCTAAACCGTAAATCTTAAATCTTAAATCTTAAACCTTAAACCCTAAGCTATCCATGCAAAGAGTGATCCATAAATATGACTTATTCTTTTGAATATTTTTCTTTCCCATAACTCCAGGGCAGATCAAAGACCTTAATCCACAGGGGAACATCATTCAATTCGAATTTAGACAGCCCATCACGTGGGTTCCGTATCATTAGAATATATGTTTACCTTTAACACATAGAGGACCTCCTTTGAAAGCGTTTTCTATATCAATCCGATCAGAAAACATGACGATGAAAAATCCAATATCCATGCTGTTAAAACTTCAACGGTCCCCGCAAGTTCCCAGATATAATATAAGAAGATCTTGAGAGTGGGCAAGTATGGTTTAAAACCCATTGTCTAACCATCCAGGCAGTTTCTGAACGTTTCAGCATTTCCAAAAACTTCCTTCTTATAGGGTAGATTAGCTCTTTCTTCAATTACAATCTTCATTTTCTCTAGAGTAGTGTAGAATCTTGTCGAGGCTGCTTGAATAGATTCGCCCAGTTTTTTTTTGTTGGAGTCCCGCTTTTTGTGGCGGAGTTATTTCGCACGAGATCTAGAGCACAGAAAAGAAAACAGAGGTGGAGGATCACGTTGCTCGTCGTCTTTGTCACCTTTAAGATCGCCTACACTGCTCTCTGCCGTCATCTGTCGTGAAATGGGATTTAATTCTATTGTCCTCCTAGAATATTTTAAAGGGGTGTTATTTTTTTTTTATAAAAGATGATGATGGTCACAGTTTATAAAAAATTGTGCATTTTAAACATAAATATAATATAAAGTTTCTTATAGAGAAGTTGGTCTTCCTTCAGAATCTAATAATTGATTCAATTGTCTTTTAGATATAGGCATCATGCGAGCTCCTTTTTTTGCTGAAACTGAACAAGTTGATCACCACCTATATTCTACGACATTTTAAATCGATTATGAAACGAAGTAGAAGAACGACAAGGTATCTAATCATAACTCCAAAACCCAAAGGACATTGATTATTTTGCTCCATGTGCGAATCAAACAGCCATGATTCCAACCCCCAATCCCTGTACTGTACATTGCGTGGGATGATCATCAATGCACACAACGGCCTTCTGTTTGGGCAACTCCATCATTCTAATTCTCCTCCTCCTCCTAGAGATAGGCTAATAATTCAGCAACTTACACGCTCACAAACAAAGTGTCGTCTACATCGGAGGCGCTATAATCTCCCGTGGGCGTGTCGCTCCATCAGGGCGTGATTAGTGAGTCGTTGAGGGTGGGCCATAGCTAGCTTGCGCCAGGGTGCTTACCTAAGGTGTGGGACTCTTTCATAATATCAGTCTATCCCCGTCCTCAACCAATGACCCAATCAAATTTGTGGTGGAGGGCAGCGGGGACATCCCTCCGACGAAGACCTGTGGGCGCTAGTAATATTTGGCTAGTAATATTTGGCTGTTCGCGCGTACCCTTTCAGACAAACAAGCTAATAGAATCCACGGGGTCGACACAGAAGATCAATCGACCAATGTGCATGCGCTGTTTCTATTCGGCAAATTGGCGCGCCCATGTATAACACGGGAGTTGGAGCTTTTGTATCATCAAAAGGATTAAGGAAAAGTTACTTCTGGAACAAACTGTCAAAGGCTTGTTATCCTTTACCCTCTAGATCTTGAATAATCTAGTGTGGACGGCTGAGCAATAAAGCAATCGGAGAAAAAATTGCATGCTTCTGTTTCTAACAGTAAGATTCAGTTCGTACTTGAAACAAAACTTTCGACGAAGGATACAAGGCACATGCTCACCCACCCAGATGTAAAGATCGCTCCCATTCAGCAATATCTCAGCATTGATCGTGTAATGACGTGCAATTCATGTTTTCTTTAGAAGCAAGACTTTGAGCATTTTCTCTTTACATCAAGCATCATGTGTATGTTGGCTGACATCCTACTTTTTCTTATTCGATCAACTATCACGATTAGATATAAAATGGTAGAATTTATCCAACTTATTCCACATTTTGTCACATTTTTGCTACTTAACTGCACACTTACCCATTAGTCACATTCGGAGGGTTCACAAACAAAATCTTAATTTTTCTGATCATAAGAGCAATTGTCCAGTGACTAAACTATTTGCAAGCATTTTTCAATAAATTTTACAATTGAATTATTCTGAAACAAAATATTCAAGTCATGCTCCAATAGAAATGCAATTGCCTCATTTTATCTCTCTTCAAAAAGTAAAGCCATTTTTAATGAAGAAAATGTACAGTAAAATTCCATATACTTTTTATAAAGAAAGAAAATACTGAAGAGTTGTCTCTCAAGTCTTCATCTCTAGTTTTCTCTTATTTTTAATTAGAAGTCTAGTATTCAAAGACAAAATCTCATGATCGAAGATGAATTCTAATATTCAAGATACACTCAAAACGTTGTGAATAGTCAAAAACTCAGATAAGGGGAAAGCCCAAGTTTCCTTGATAGGAAAGCTCGGGACAAAGCCTCCTTTCACTAGGGTGCCATGTAGCAGAACATGTCATCATCATGGTAAATCCTCAATTTAAGATGCATGTTGCAAGGCCTCCCCTCGGAGCACAAGTCCCAATTTTATCTCCCATTTATGATCTCAAGGTGATCAAGTGTATGAAACATCTTGTCGAAATTCAACCTCCATATCCTTGCAAAACTATAATTACTCCCCCCACATCCAACATTTAAAGATGCTTCTTTTGACTCCCTTTAAGCTAGAGAGTATCTTGATCAATACGCTAGGTTGACAATTTTCAAGAAAATCCTTCTTGTAGAATGACTTTTCTAGTACCCTAGGAGGCTACGGAAACAATAAAGAGTCATATGATCTTTTATATAATCCATTGACTTTACATGTCTATATTTCTAGGAGATCTTGATCATCAACTTGTTCATGTTTTAACTTCTTCCATAATTTATCAACTCATTCACTACATAGCCACTCTCTACTTGTTCTCAATCAACAACTTGACATGCATAATTAAACAACATTCTTATATGCTTTATTTATCTCTTAAAAGACTGGATCCTATTCAAAATTGACTACTTCTCACAATTGCAACTTAATTGATAAATATAAACTTGTAATATTAAGATCATCACACAGATACACCTTGATTTCACTTGAGCTAATCTTCTATTGCATTACTTCTCCTTCTTTCTCACGTCTCGTCCTAATTTCCAATGATGGATCTCTATTGTGGGAGATTTAGAGGTGATTGTGAACTAGAGTTTTCTAGGATGACGAGGGAGAGTCTTATGGTAATTATCAAGTCCTTGAAGACTCACATACATCAATTATGTTTTTTCCTTAAAAAAACAAAACCGAATGCTTTTCAAGAAACTCGAGAATTCAAATGCAATCTCGATTTGTTTGGTGAGGTAGTGTTTCCTAGCACCTTCTTAATTGTAAAAGGAATGTGATTCCTCATCTCTTGGCCACACATTCCTAGTCTTATCTACATTTGGGTGGATTTCAATTTCATTCTTTTCTCCATTTTTCGAATGACTTAAATGTCAATCTACATTTTGTCTTCTCTTTATCTTTAATAATCTTTTGTTAATGTAACCTCTGAGATTAGCTGTGACAAACTCGATTTGTAAGATTTATAAAATAATATATGTGTATGAGGTTTTCCCTACTTATAGGATCTAGGCCCTCAATTATAAAAAACTAATGGTATTCCAAGAATAATACAGATTTGTGAACCAAAGTATGAGCAAGAAATATGTGATGATATATTCTATGTGTGACTAGGAGACAATCTTAGATCATTTTATGACTTTGAGATTTTAGTGTATCTAAATGACTCAAAAGTTGTCCATGAAGCTTGTAGTCATGAATTGGAGGTATGGTAGGTATTTGAGAATTTTTAAAGACTATTTAAATAGTGATTAATTCATATGGGCTGAAATGATTATGTTTGAGATATTTTAGTTAGATGGCTAAACAAATTTATTTTTCAACTAAATTTGGTGGGTGAGTTGTTATGGTGGTATTGGAATATTATATAAAATTTTAGACCAACCAAAGCTTATTTGATGGTTCAAAAAATTATGTGAGAACTATAGTCAAAATAATTTATTGGTTCAAGTCATTTAAATCATTTCATTGGAATATTAAAAGTCTCATGTCTTGAGATTCCTTTATCCAAATAAGGTAAAGTTTTTAATGGAAACTTTTGATTATAATTTTGATTTTTGATAATTTTTAGAAAATTTTGGATTAACGACTTTGAAGATATGGTTTGCAAATAGTATTTCAAATCATACTTAATGGATGATGTGATTTGAAATATGTTTTAAAGTGTTCATGAGAAAATAAAAGCTTACAAAATCATTGTGTTATTTTATTTAAGGATAAGTGTGAATTTGATAGACAAAGTTGTATTTTGGAAGTTAACAATGCTTACAGGAAGACCTTTTGATGGTTTGGTAAATCTAAATGGTAAATATGGCTTTTTAACATATATCTTGTTAAAAGAATTATTTTGACCTCCAAATATTTATATATTAGTGTCTTTTATTTTCAACACATGAAAAAGAGATGAATGTTTACATAATAAGGAAGAGCTGGTAAACATTATATATGATTATAAGTTATAATTTTAAGATTATAATATTTTGAAAAGGAAAGAATGGAGGTGCATAATGTTGTTTTGAAGGTGTCAATTTATTTTAGTAGTAAGTTGATGATAGACATCATGTACAAAGATGTTACAAAGTATTGATATATTAATTATATCAAGAAATTATGTTAGGAGATATAAGACTTTTATTGCGGTGGAGATTCCGTTAAAATTAATTTCATGTAAAGGATTAAATACATTGTGGAACATATGTCTTAACAAAAAAGTTGTTTGAATAGTTAATCCAAGTAATTATGAGCTTCCTTTAATAAAAGATAAAATTCAATTATTAAGCATACCCTATTTCCAATGTCTATGCACACAACCATCAACCTAGATTGCTTCATTGATCCCACTCTTACGTTTTTTGTCCCAAGATTGTGCTTGCAGCACACTGCTATAGTGAGACATCATCTTCCTCTTCCATTTTCTCTAAATGTCATGACCACCAAATAACCACGATACAACTACATTAGCGTGCCTCTTTTTCATCTTCTTCTATGTACGTCCTCCCTCTTCAAGATTTTGACCCGGTATCTTAATCCCTCTATGATGACCCGACATCGAATCAAGCCAAATAACCACCAGTAATAATTGTGGAATAACCATAAGCTGCGGATTAACGAAAATCACTAAAAATTAAAATCATTTTGCAAAGAGATCCATTACCAGGAAATTCTTAAAGAAAGAACCAAAACTTTAGATACATCGTGGTTCACATTGTACATACATTGTACCATCTCATCTCGAGGATATCATATAACAGTTGCTCTGTCCAAACATATACATAAGCAACATAAAACCTCGAGGCATACAAGACAAAATCTCAGATCATTCATAAAACCATTACCTACTGACTCCAAGGACCTGAGAGTATAGAGACGACACATAGGACTTCTATCTACAAGACACGACATATAGTACACTCAACCTGAGATGTTACTACTGCCCCTGTTGCTATTGTTCTCCCTCTGTAGTAAGGTCTATACCTCCTCATCTGTGTCCACATAAAAAATTGTAGATCCCATGGGGTGAGACAATTGTCCCAGCAAGAGATATAACTCTCTGCCAATAATATTATTATCATAGGTAAATAATATAAAACTGAGCAGAGCAAGATTAATCACTATTTATCAGCAGAATAGAGCAATCATATCTTTTAAAGTTATGCAACTATCTATAATAGAGCAATAAATCATCTATTCACTTTATAAGAAATATAAAGAAAATGTATAACATCTATTCATTTAATATGTATAAAAGAAACATACATCAAGCAATGTTTTCCGTATTCAATTCTCAAGAAAATATGCTACACAGCTGATTACATATTTACAATCACACTTATGTCCTGAGGAGATGAGGTATACCGCTCATGCTCTAACTGACCACAACTATGTAAAGCATCGATACCATACAAGGTCAATGGAAGAGCCAACTACCAAGACCTCACCTGTCTCGGTCAGTACGAGACAACTGGCAGGACATCTTGTGTCAACTACAATTAGCTTATCGGGGTATACTGGTATCGTTTCTATAGAGATATAGCCGCAACATGCACTCACTTTAGGGAGATTTCAATTATCCATCCCCAGATTATAATAAATAAGGAACATTATACATCAATTCCTCATTTGGTTGGGAGATTTATATATGAATCCTGATAACACTTAATGAAGAAGAATGGTCGGCAGATTCACATCACCCTGATATAAAATAAATAAGGAAGGTGCTACATCAATTCTTCATTAGGACGTATGGATATATGTCCTCCTTCACCCCCACATATTCAAAAATATGCTCTCTGAGTTAAACTCATTTCACCATTCAGCAAATTCTGACACTGAATGGACCTATGGTCATGGCAACTACATGATGAGATTCCACTTAATTAGTTAGGTGCATTACAATATCTTTTAGCATCAACCAAGTTACAAACATAAATTATAACATATGCTATAAAGAAAGATGTAATACGTTTATCAAGTACTTTCATGATCTTTGAAACACATTGAATGTATAACATTCGGGATCTCAGTCCCTTATCACATTACTAGGGATTCTTTTTCCTTAGCATTATCACCATCATGATTACTAGATATGGGTATTCAAACCCTTAGTTCATCACTTAACATTGTCACCTCTCATCATGTAGCAATTGCCTCTAGGTCCTCAGACCAAGGTTTACATTATACTTGTTGTACAAGTATTTCACATGGATCATAAGGTCCATTCAAACATCTTGTCAATTCTCACTAGGAAACAATTATCTTTTTAGGTCATCAGACCCTATAAGCATTATACTTGTTGTACAAGTATTTAACATGGATCACAAGGCCCATTCAAACATCTTGTCAATTCTCACTAGGCAACAATTATCTTTTTAGGTCATCAGACCCTATAAGCATTATACTTGTTGTACAAGTATTTAACATGGCTCACACGGCCTATTTAAATCGGTATTATATGAAACATAATAGCTCATACCTAGCTATGCTCATCATCTCATGATTCCTGCATGGTTAGCACTTCATGATAAAAATAATAGCAAGTACATAACATCACCATGCAATACAAGAGAAATACAACCCATTATTAGGGTTATGGTTTCCCATTCTATCTTGTTAGGGTTTGAAGTACATATCATCACCCCTTATTATGGTTAGGGTTTCAAACCATATTATCACCCTTTGTTAGGGTTAGGGTTTCCCCTTATTAACCGATTAGGGTTTCAAGATCATATAATCACGAATCAAACCCTAATTCATACTCCACTCATATCAGGAGTATCAATGTATACCCATTACATGAATATCACACCAGTATGAGTTTCTCTCTCATCCTTACTAGGAAGTTGATTACATCATACTTTGTTGTCTCAACCCTTTCTTCAAGGTACATTGGCCTACTTAATCAAAGTGCATTGAACTCTTTACATTTTAATGTATCATTTGACATAGCACACTACATGTGTTACTCAATCAAGTATATTAGATTGAGGTGCTCCCACTATATCGGGCATAGGAGTGTATATGTACTTGACACCATATCGTGCTTCCATATCATGTTTGAGGTATATCCTCATCACCATATCATGCTCCTATATCAGGTTGCTTCATCATTAGGGTTTGCATATCAGGTTAAATCCTTATGCTTATATCCCATCAAACTTTCATGGTATCATCCTACCCTTCATCATGTGATAAGTGATAGGCTAGATATCAGGTTAGTCTAAACAAAACCATATGTACAAACCAATAGGGTTTGGGGTTCCAATGTATATTGGGTTTCACATTCCATGTTAGGTCTCAACACCATATCAGATTAGGGTATCTACTTGACACCATATTGTGTTCAAGGTGAATGCTTGACCGCATATCATGCTCAAGGTTTATGTATGTATTAATCATATCTCCCATGAGGTACAAACTCATTACTATCTCATGTTTGAGGTGGGAACTTAGATCACTTCATATCGGGTTACTCATAATTTAGGGTTTTTCATCTCAAGTTAGAGGTACTTAGCACCATATCATGTGTAGGGTGAGTGCTTGACCTCATATCGTGTATAAGGTATATGCTTGATACCATATCGTGCACAAGGTGTGCACTTCCTCATCATATCATTCATAAGGTATATGATTCATCATTATATTGTGTTAGTGATATGTTCATTTCACCATATCGGGTTAGGGTATCATCTTGACACCATATCATGTATAAGGTGAATGATTGACCCAATATCGTGCTCAAGGTGAGTGTATGTGTCTCTCATATCATCCACGAGGTATAACTCATCAACATATCGTGCTTTAGGTGGATACTTGGATCACCTATATTGGGATGCTCATAATCTAGGGTTTCTCATCATCTTCAGGTTTAGAGGTGCTTCAACCCGATATTGGGTTGTACCTTGATGATGTCATCATTATCAACCTCTAGCCCCTGTTTGGAAACAGACTGGGATTTCGTAGTCTGGACTGGATTAGACGGGGTTAGTCAGGATTCAGTCTGATTCTGTTTGGCAACCCAGTCTGATTCTGTTTGGAAACTCAGTCTGATTCTGGTCAGCTGGTCTGATTTGAGTCTGATTGCAGTCTGATTCTGTTTGGCTACTAGGCTAGATTCAGTCTGATTTTGTTTGGCAACGTAGTCAGTATCTGTTGATTCTGTCCTGATGTTGTAGAACTGTTTTAAAAAGAGTAAGGAATGTGTAGTGCTGCTGCTTAAGCAGAAGTTGGCCAAAGTGTATTATAAACTAAATAACAAATAAATAATATATAACATGCATAATTTATGCATTTAAATTAAATAGTAGCAAACGTGCGTAGCATGTCTGTAGTGTAGCAGAACGTAATACCACATAAATAAAAAGATAATATTGTATTGGTTCCCGGGAAAATACATATGTAACATAGAAACTGAAACGTTAGGTATTCCCTGGACCTAGACAAAGACAAAGCTACACAATGTAATAAGTTGGTGAGCAAGCAGCCAACTTCATGCCTCGTCGGACTCGTCGACCAACTTCATGGCCTCGTCGTACTCATCCCACGACATAGGACAGCCTTCATCCAACAACTAATTTTTTTCCTGTTTGCTGGCATCTTTTGGCCACTCGAACATCAACGGCAGATGGTGAATAGGATGAATAACACCCTTGGCTTTTTCATCTCTCTCATTTGGGCCCTCATCGTGTGTAGGCTTGCAACATGATTTCTTGCAAACAAGCTTTTCTTCTACATATTTTTTAATTTTTGACGGAGACATCAATAGTTTTTCAAATTTTGTCCTTGCCTTTGATTGTGACCGCGATGATGACATCGATAGTTAATAAATAAATATAAGTATTAGCAAATATCAATAATAGTAAGATAACTGTGACAATATTGAATACAAATAAATGCTCCAAACAAACTTAGCTACAAACAAGTAAGAACGTGATGTATGCATTCAATACATAACAATAAAAAGCTCCAAACAAACTTAGGTACATATAAATAAATGTTGCGAAGTAAACACAAAAAACTACAAAGTCGTGGAAATATATTACAGGTTAATGTGTTACTTTCGCCGTCTATCGTGGTTGTTTGATTCACTCATCGGTGTTAATAAGGTATTCAGCAACCCCAGGTGGGTAAATGCGACGAGTCGTCATGAAGTTGCGTTGCACGGCCAATGGCAGGGGAGGCAATAAATCTCCCAAAATAAAAAGATTGTCTCTTATGAACTCTCTCCTTATGTGTTGCCATCTCATATGCAACTCAGTCAAAGATATGTAAGGCCCCCCAATTATGTTTCAGAAGTCACGCCATGCCTCCATCCAAGCCCGTGTAGTATATACTCCATTAACACATCTCCCTAACTCATATTGGTTTCTCATAATACCTCTGAGAACCATATCAAGCTCCGTACAACACATAAAAGAAGGTGTCCTTGGAGGCCCAACCATATTACATATTCTGTAAGTAATATGTTTTAGACGTAAGTGTGTATCGCACAATTAAGGGAATATAAAATGCATATTCAGTGCTAACTAACATTTATCAACATCATGGTGAAAAAACATACACCCTCCATAAAACATACACCAACATTATGATAAATAACAAAAGCCTGTTAATGTCGGATGAATTCAGGAAAATTTAATGTTAAAAACATTGAATGGTTGACAATGTAAATCGACACACCAAACTAAATGTAGCTCTCTGCCATTAAACGTTATGGCGTCACCATGGGTGAAGGAATGTCTACAAGAAGACTACATTCTTCCTCCAGACTGGCAACGTGGCGTTCTAGACCCTCATGCTCATACTTTTTTTGGGTGTATATATCATCGTAGTTGTGATGAATTTCAACAAAGTCCTTCATGTTCATTTCCTGGCCCCACACTGCCTTACACTCGACAGTTAGTAACATAATCTCAGCTTTCAAAGAATCAATTGTTGGGGGGAGATCGACTGCCCAACGAAAGTATCTGCACCTATTTTTCCCTACAATGTATTATCAAGTTTAATGAATGACAAAGAATGTGCAGCATACACAACGGCAACCTATTATGTATGTATTTACTAGTTCACCTCACGAGAAGGACATATGTAATACATTTCGTCCGACCTTTCACTCAGAATGCCAAAATCATACAACCCTGCATCCTCTGTGTTAAGCCGCAAAGCTGCATCTAACCCACAATCACACCTCGAAACTTCAGATAGATCCATTGACATCTAAAACATAATTGAGGTAATTGAGGATTAGTAAAAATAATGTCGGATTCTGAACATAGATTGAAAATACAACTTTTTGAACATAAAATAGGCCTAACTGCTTGTTCTACATCTATGATGTATTGTATCCGTCCTCATTTGAAGATTCGTTACTGCTCGTGATGTGAAGTCGTTGGCGAAGATATTGGCACCTCTCACGTAGAGTGGAAATATCTTGTTAGAGCCTATCGGTGTCTGCTCTTGTCGAACTGACAAAGTAACATAGTTCAGACCATAGCTTGCGTTCGTTGTGTGCATATGCAAGTTGTGTTAGCATAGCATCCCTAACTGTAGTAAGTGTGGCTACTGTGGGTGGTACACGCTGCGCGGGCAATCTCATCTGGCATCTGTTCGAAACAAGCCCCCTACCACATGTAAAATACGGTCTGTGGGGGTTGTTATTTTCAAAACGTCCATTTGCCGCGTCCGCATCATCCATATACACACGCACAGTGCATTGAAGGCCACATGTACATCAAGGCATTCCATTCTCCATTTCAAGACAACCTACCGATTCATTATGTCATGTATATTATTAGGATCCAGTAAAAAGTTTGTAAAAAATATAAGTAAAGGCTACAAAGTTTTGTCGAGGACAATTTTTCAAATAATGTAGAAGACTATTACAGATACAATTGTACGTCAACGGGCATCCCATAGAAAATTAGAAATGGATTCACGTAAACGCTCGCCCTCCCTTGAATCGGCCTGAGTTGTTTGTTGGAGGGAACTCAGGTCAACCCCAGTAGGGGGAACGACAGATGTTGAAATGTCATCTGGGAGTTCGTCCATTATACTGTCGCCATCATGTTGGCGGCGTATGAAATTGTGGAGGATACAACAAGCCATTACGAGGCGACACCTCAAATGTATGGGATATGTCGCCCCCTTTTTAAGGTAGGCAAATCGCCGCTTCAGCACCCCAAATGCTCTTTCTACAACGTTACGTAATTGTGCGTGGCGGTGGTTGAACATCTCCTTCTTGCTGGTGTAGGCATGTCTATTTCCTCGGTACTCAGAAATATGGTAAGCTGTGTTGTGATACGGTGCAAGGAATTGCTGAGTGTTGGCATACCCTGCATCTACTAGGTAAAACGTTTCCGGCGGAACTTTAAACCCGCCTGTGGTCGTCGCTAACTGTAGGACCCGTTGGTCAGCAGTCGATCCCTCCCACCCAGTTAGGACATATGTAAACTCCATGGAGAAGTCAACTACAGCCAAGACATTAAGAGAGACATTCCCTTTTCTGTCTCGGTAGCGATTTTTCTTATCTCGTTTAACTAAGACGGGGATGTGTGTTCCGTCAATTTCCCCGATGGCATTCTATAACACCAAAATAGGTTGTAAACATACAAAATATTTCCAAATGATTAAAGATTGTAGGGGCTAACTATTACCTTGAAGTAAGGGTAGAACCTTGGGGTCTCCAATATACGAGAATGTGTTGTCATGCATAACACTGCAGTTTGCATGATAATGTACTCATTGGACAACGAACACACAGCATCCAAGACTTTGTTGAACTTCCTACTTATGGTCTCACCAGAGTAAATGTAGTCCTCTGCCAAAGCACAATTTATATATCCATGGCCAACCATTTGTAGGAAGTAGCACACAGCCTCAACCGAACTGACGCCTCTAGTTCTTCGTAACAAGGCCCGACTCTCAAGCTTGTCCACAAGGGCCAATATAGAATGTGGTCTCATTCGATATAGGTCATAATCCCTTTGTTCATGACCGTTTAAAATTTCTAAGACCTTCTGGTGGCCACTCCTAATGCTAACTGACCTAGGTATTGTAGGTGGTATGTCGAAAATGTCGTCAATGATGGAGTTTGCTATGGACTCAACTATTGTATCAGTAATGTGATTAGCTGGACCAAACAATGTATGTCGAATGTGCGTGAGGAGGTCAGATGTTTCTGTTTGGTCAGTGGTTGACATTATGCCTACAAGTGGAAGCATAGCAACGTTGTCATGGCAAGGACAAGGAAAATAACTAGGCTACAATCATATGTAACTGTGGACACATAAAATAATGGCTTGCAGGATACAAAGCGAATTAGATTGATCACAAAATAAAACCATGACAGTGAAATAAATTATTACAACAGTTAATCAATAATGTCTGGACGGGAATAAAAATATTACAACAATTCAGCAAATAAGATTATGCCCAATGAAAATGTTTGGATGGGAAATAGATTATTACAACAACGAAAGAACTTTCTACTGATTTGATGAGTTAAATGTCTGGCTGTTAATGTTTGGTGATCCGGAAGGGCCAGCATCATTGGACGAAGGAAAAAATGCACGGTGAGATGACGCAAACGACGATGGCATACTTGGTCTGTTGCTGAAGTTGGGTGTTGGAGATTGCGGGAAAAATGCATGGTGAGATGGCATAAACAAGGATGGCATTGAAGGTGTTGCTGTTGAATTGGCAGCTTGGAACGAGGATGGCATTGAAGGTGTTGTTGTTGCATTGGCAGTTTGGGACCTTTCCCAAAGGTCTTGCAACCATATGGTTATCTTTTGAGGTGTGTCTATAAGGCTGAGGTAGATGGTGCGGTTTGTTGAGTCCTTGATGGCATTCACAAGTGTTGTAAACACAGGAGTGGGGGCATCTGGTTAAGTGTCCTGGAAATGTTGTAAGATGGTTGTAAACTCTTTCTTTTCAAAGGCTCTAGTTGCCACACCACTGCCTAACTCGTGAACCTTTGCATAAACATGTGTGAATTCAGATAACACTTCATTTGAAAACCCACATCGGTCTTGAGCCATTGATTGCCGCTTCTTGTGCCTAATGACAGGAGGCCTCCCGCCAACACTCAGTGTATCTGTTCCGCCTCCCCCAGTTTCTCCCTCACTTTGCATCCCAAATGCGCCCATATTAGGTTCCCCAGATTGGCTTCCAGTGTTCATGGGTGTGTCTGGGCCATCTAAGTCGACAGTGATATCATCCTCAGAGGCAACGTCAGAAGGGATATGTGTGTCCGTTGAAGACATTGCATGATGTCCTCTAGCAATGTTCCTCCCTGCCATCATCTCGATGTCATAGTAGTGGGGAAACAGTTTGTTAAGAAACCTAGCAAGGTCCTTGTTTGCCTAAGTATAAAAAAATTTTGTATTAGGAAATTAAAGTGTAAATAGATGACATTATTTTGTTAATTAAGGGACTGGTTATTGGATATACCGCAAGGCTCTCCCTCCATTCAAGGCTGTCGGGTAGCGTGGGCTTATGCCTAGTGTCATCCCATCCGACGCCGCTCTTATTCGTCACAAGCTTCAAAGTGGCATAGTCCCTCCTCAAGTTCTTCCACTGAGTTTTCAGCTGGTCTATAGTGCAGGCCGTCTTCCCCATCCTATTTTGCATTTCCACAGTTGCCTCCCTCCAAGCCTCCCTAGTGAAATGACCATTAACAAACCTGCCTAGGTCATATTGTCTGCGCAATGCATATACTAGAGCGGCATAAGAATCTCTTGCCCAAACAATACGAAACTTGGGGTCAGCGGAAGACATACCCCCGTAGGTGCTGCAATATATTATGATACACAAATCATTATATAGTTTATCTTTTCAGATAAAGTATTAACTTAGATAGTGCCGTCTAAGCTGTAATGACACTATGAAATTACCTTGTTCATCAGTTGCATATATTTTCTGTATATTAGTTCCAATAAAATAAAAAAGGATCTCAAGCAGTGTTATATAAATTTTAGGTGAAACATCCATAAAAAATAATTCAAAAAATTCAGTAACAAATGAAGAACCCACCTCTTCTTTTATAAGGTCTTCAGATCTAATATTGGCACTCCAGCATCCATAAATAATAATTCAAAAAAAACCAAGCTGGAACAGTGTATTAATGAGAGCATTATACGAGTTCCCATCTTATTCAATAATCCCATGAATATTGATTAACAAATTTCAACAAACCAATGTCCTGTTTCATGCCCCTATGCAGCAATACAGAGAAACCAAAACATAGTTTCAAGTTGGATTTCTAGCAAGGATGTATGACATATATTGTAACATATGGGTAAAATGTTGACATATTGTAGTATGTTTTTTCTAGGATGGGGGAATTTTTATGAATACCACATAGGGAAACCAAAAATTTGACTCTAAAATGGGTGTTGTGAGATACACTCTATAATGCATTCAGTAGGTTTGATTACCCTAATTAGACAACAACTATATTTATGTAACACTTATTTGAGGAATTTACCCAAAATAATACCAAATTCATTTATTATTAGTTTTGGTCATTTAAAGGTCCATATGTAGGTCTATCATTTGAAGGTTGACTTAACCATTTAACACAATGGTTTATGAAGTCAACTATAAAATCTGTAAACCTTTTTTAACTATAGTATAATTATACAATAAGTATGATGAAGAAAAATGTTTTATGTAAATCTAAAATTCCACAAAAATCAATGTGTAATGAAGTCACCAATCATAGCATTCAAAGTAACAACTATACTGAAGTCACAAAAATCAATGTTTTTAGTTTCCAACATACAAGAATTTTAAAATTCATGGTATACGAGTGCAGTGATAACTATACTGCCAAAACATCCATAGGCACACAAGTGCAGAGCATTGGTAAATATAAAATATCTGCAAAAGAGGCAATTTAGAAGACAGAGAAGAGAACCAACTATAATATCTAGCAAGAGTGGTGACAAGTAAGATGATCATATATGCATGAAATGGGCAAAGTGGGGGAATATAAAAAGAGTCCAAAGAGATGAGGCACAGAAAGACAGAGGAGAATAGTCCTCTCTAGGTTTTTATAACATGTGAAAAGTAGCACTAGTAACTCCTATAGTAACTCGTATCCAATCAATTATTTATTTCATACAAAAAAAATTGCATCAGTCAATCGATCAGGTGCATTTGGAAAAGCAGTTTCTGCAAACTGAAGCCTCACAGTGTAATTCCTAGAAAAAATTTCCCCCAAAAATCAATGTGTAATGAAGTCACCAATCATAGCATTCAAAGTAACAAAAATTAATTTTTTTTCTTATCATAGAACAGGATGTTTGCTTATCATAATGCAAAACCATAATGTGGATCGTCTGTTTCCTGTCCAATCAGCATCCGCATATCTAGAAACTGATATGTCCTCTTTTGAGCTAAAATAAGGGGCTATGATTTAGCGAGAACATGACAAAGTCAAATTTTTATTTCATTCATTCAAATGTACTAGGTCCAAGTTTTGTACATCCATAATTGGTTAAAAAAATTGTTCACTTTAATGATCATTGTCTTTTTCCTGCTAATTAAGAATTGAGCAACAGAATGAATATCTTATACTAAAAAAGTATTACATAAATCATTGTAGTCTGTTGAACCACTATCACATTAAGTGTGTAATATTGCTTTTTTAGTTTCCAACATACAAGAATTTTAAAATTCATGGTATACTGCCAAATATAGGATTATAGACCATGTATGTTGCGTTTCCAAATATAGGATTATAGACCATGTATGAACTTTTTAAGCCATCTTTCCTATTTCATAGTTATTGATGCAATCTTTCTGCTGTGGGGAATACAGATAGATAAATAATTAATAACAAAAGTGCTCAATCTAAACATTATTTAAGGAAAAAGGAAGTGAACCTAGTAGTGAATTAGATGATTTTACACCGACTTCTCAATTTGTCTCAGAATGAAAATGATGGACTCAATTTCAAAGTATAAAATATAATATCTGATCCTAAATTTAGACCCAGTGTCAAGCTATCACACTATTGGTTATAATGTTTTTTTGTAGGCATGTTTCTAGAAATGATTTGCACGTCGCATCACAATGAATGTCTATATACAACTTTTGCATAGAAGAAACATCAATTTATGCTAATTTGGTTTGTGGGACTCTACAATAATTGAAAATAGTATTGCCATATATGCAACATTTTATCTCTTTTTGTTATGTTTCCCCTCTTATCACACAAAGCAGATATTTATCAATGAAAAATGTAGATATTGGAAAGACAAAGAGTATATAATCATGTAGATAAGAAATGAACTCCTCATAGTTGTGAAAAGGGGAAAATAAAATCTCTAATTAATTATTATCAATGACTATGCTTTTTTTCTAGACAAATAAATGTAAAAAAGATAAAATATTAGTTATAGTTAAAAAAGACCAGTGATTGTATAAGATTCCCTTTGAATCAAGGACTGGACTTTCTTAGGGTAGGGAAATATTTTTGAGCTATTCAATTTCTTTTCATATTAAATAGATGATATCAAGTGTGTCATGCTAAACAATAATCCCCTATTAAAAAATATTACCAATGTCAGTTAAGTCTAATTTCTGAGGGGATCATTTTTTACGCCTCTCATTCTAGTGGTTTGTTTACAATCTTGGTTGTTTATTCCCATGACACATCAATAAATGAGAAAATGACTATGGTTTTGGGGTGTGCTTACATGAAAGATATACTTATTGGATGATTTCCTGATTTGGTGCATATTAGTAAGAACAACATGTCTTCATGAGGTGAATAATAACTTACATGATAGATTTATTACTTGATGATCTTAATGACTGCTTCAATGTGAGCAACAACAATTTGCTATCATGTGCTATTGGTATGGGTCATGACTCTTATTCTTAAAAATGAAGACAGTTTAGCTACACTTGCCTAACTGTTAAGAGAGTGAAATACTAGGACATCAACTTGATTACTATAACTGTTAAGACAGTTTAGCTACACTTGCCTTAATTATTTAGCAAGAGTGGTGACAAGTAAGATGATCATATATGCATGAAATTGGCAAAGTGGGGGAATATAAAAAGAGTACAAAGAGATGAGGCACAGAAAGGCAGAGGAGAATAGTCCTCTCTAGGTTTTTATAACATGTGAAAAGTAGCACTAGTAACTCCTATAGTAACTCATATCCAATCAATTATTTATTTCAGACAAAAAAAATTGCATCAGTCAATCGAGCAGGTGCATTTGGAAAAGCAGTTTCTGCAAACTAAAGCCTCACAGTGTAATTCCTAGAAAAAATTTCCCCCAACCACAGGTTGAGATCACATGCCGTCTCATTTCAAAACAGATATAAAGTTCTCATAGAGGGTTTGACAAGAAACAATTGATATCCTAGATCCTAGGTTTAAAGATCTCTACATCCAGGATCTGACAGAGATGCAAACCTACTGATCAGACTACAGTGGTAGCATAAACTAATTGGATTAAAATATAACATAGTTGATAGAAGGACATATGTAGTACAATGGGCAAAAAGAGGTATCATGGATAATCCCCATGCACTAATGTAAGAAAATATTCGCTAATTATAGCAAGACCAGGAAGAACAAAGGAAAAGAAGCAGATAGATATTGTCTATCTAATGTAGTCGAAGAGATGTAGGCATGTGTGTGAGGTAACGACCTTCATGACCAGAGATGGGGCTAATCTAATGCAGTAGTAAAATACACTAACTAGTATACAATGATTCTTCTTATTCATTACCTTTCTTGATCTAATCTAAAATCCACGACAAAGGAAGCAATAGGTCATGGATAGTGGCATCATCCCATGGAAATGAATGATGCAATTGACCGATAAAGATCATCTTCTTGCTTAAGCATACACCACAACATCTTCTTGCTTAAGGATAGTAGCATCTCAAGAAGAGATGCCTGGTAAGGGAGGCTGGATCATTCAATTTATAGAACAAAACTAGACAATAGCTTTGCAAACAAATTCCAAACAGATTCCACGGATGAAAAATAGTATGATCCACGGATGAAAACTAGTATGATCCACGGATGCAAACAGACTCCAAACATCATTTTATCAATGTAAAACACACACAGGGGATCCAACACACACCATGGAACATGGGGAACCCCTTTGCATAATGATTCAGTACAAAAATAGGCCTAACACTTTGCATAATCATTCAGTACAAAAAATAGGCCTAACTATTCATCATCACGAACCTATTCAGAAGTGGATAATCCCCAACAACAACTTCGGAAGAGCCGGGATGAGCAGCAGCACCACCGGAGCAGGGACGAAGACGACAGCGAGCAACAACTCCAGATTCGACGGGATGAGCAGCACCACCGGAGAACCAGGGATGAACACCAGCTTCCTCCAAGATGCGTAGGTGGATGTGAAGCAGCTCGATGCACAAGGCGACCAATATGTAGGAACACGGACACTGCTTGCCCTTGCTAGGGTTTGTCCTGTGCGTCGACAAGATGGGACGATGGTTGAATCAGGTAGACGGTGCAGACAATGGATGCTCAGAAGGACAGGACAGGGCAATGGGGTACCTTGCCTTTGTAGGATGTAGCCGCCCTAGTAGCCCGGCAGTCGCAGATGGCTGCATTGACTCCTCACCAGGCGGCGGACGCTCCGCCCGACAACTGCTGCCCTCCATCCGCGAGCTGCTCGAGGTAGCAGACCTCGCTTTAACTCACGGACCCACAGACCAAACAGTGAGTCGGCACAGGGACAGGGAAACAACCAAAGCGAAGGAGAGGGGCGAGAGGGAGAGGGCCGAGAGGAAGAGGGAGGCACGCGAGTGAGAGGGAGAGTCAGGGTCGAAGGGGGTGTCGGGGGGGGGGGGGGGGCGTAAACCGGACTGGGATTTGCAATCCCGCCTAGGCCGGGACTGGGTTAGTCTGGATTAGGGGATTCCGTTATCCCAAAATGGTGGTGGAATGGGGTTGCGAAACAAACAAAAATTTGGCCCAAACCGGACCGGGTTACGCCGAGCTGGCGCTAGACGACGGCTCCCAATCCGGATGGGGTCCGTTCCCAAACAGGGGCCTAGACTCTTGATCTTACTATTCTGGTTCATGGAAAATAGTCTAAAAAACTTTTAGAACTCATTGGATAATCAATTATTCAAGAGAATTCGAAATTGAAAGTAGATCAACAAGTATAACAGAATTGTAGGTTAATAATAACATAATTGGGTTCAAGTTATATAACCCGCCTCAAGATCAACTTCAAAGCTCCAAGATCCAAAGATTCACATTCCCAAGGTTGAATATGATCTTCACCACTCCTCTTAGGGTTAAAACTTGAGCTCCTCAGCACTATGCATGATACCTCACCAATTGTGGCCGATATCCCTCATTTGTGGCCGATATCCCTTCACTTAGACAATATCACCTTGCTATGGACGATACCAACGCTCTATGAACAAATAACCCTTCACCTATGCATAATACCAAGAAACTATGCATGATATATAAGATAAATAGGTGGTAAGATTTGAAAATTTTCACTAATAGGTGAAAGGACTGATATATATAGTTGAGGTTCATGAAAAAGAGTGAATATGAGGTGTCATCACTTTAAGCTACTAGGTGCCACATGTCCATGCATGGTGGATACATGTATATGCATGCACTATTATTTATCTTGACATGCAAAACACTTGAGGATAACCTATAGATAATATCTTGGCCATCACTTATCTTTTTGGATAAGATATATCAACTCAATCACCACTTTATTCACAACCCGATACAATTTTTCCAAGGAAGTTGTAAACCGATACCCTTCACCTCCTTGAGATGATTAGCCCATCTTGGACAAGACCAATAGTTCATAAAATGATATGAGACTCCCCCTATGGCTCCTTGGCCGATAGGCACTCTCATATGAACCCTATAACTGATACAACTCATGTAAGAGCTTCAACTATTCATCATCTCTTGGTCTTTTCATCACCAAGAGTACCATCATTCAAAGATGATTCAACATGGTGTATCCTTATTTATATATCATATAAATGATACATAGAGATAGTAGGGATACTCTAGAGGTGATAATTTGCATATCAACCCTGCATTTTGGGTAAATTACAATTTGTACCAAAATTGGTACACAAGGTACTAGCATTATTCAAACAATCTCAAACTTGGAATTTAGGCTTTACACAAGCCACCACTTAGCATAATTCTCTCTATTATGATGATAAAACACTTTAAGGCACATTAAAAATGTGACATATTGCAATATAACCCCTCATCTTGGGTAAATTACATTTTGGTCCAAAATAAGAGAACATTTCTCAAACATTATTCAAATAGGACCAAACTTGAAACATACGTTTGTCACCTGATAAGAAAACACTTTAGAGAATTATATTAAAGTTCTAAACAACCTATTTAAGCCAAAAAAAATAGGGTTAGCCCTAAACCCAGGTCAGAGATGTTACAAGTTAGAAACTCCTAACAAGGATTTCGTCCCTGAAATCCCAGATGAAGGGAGACAATTATTCTTCATCCATTAAATCATTAAAACTCCACATAACATCTTGATGTCATGGATATGCCATAGAAATTTGACCTTCAAAAAGTCCTTCCATTTAGGGTCATTATAGAATCTGTCATACAGGACACATACTCGACTATCCTTTTCATTAATGATTGTAGTGTCAATTCTGTTTTAGGTAACACTTTCTAAGTCAGAGAAGTACTATGCATACTTTTAATTTATTTGGGTGACAAACCTCATTGACTTGTCATCTTCTCAACTCACATCTTTTATTTAATATGATTATTGACCTTGGGAGTCTTCCATACCCCTCACTTAGTTTGGCATTTCTCATCCAAGGAAAGACTAGAGTTACATTCTACCACCCATTTGGGACTACAAGTCTTATCATGCTTCTGTTGTGCCATTCTAATATGTTGACACAACACTAACTTTCTTATGACTTGTACCAACTATATTGTTAGCTATTTATTTTCTTTTCATACAGAGAGGCTACTTATCAAAGAATAACTATCTCAGAGGTGACTCTAGATGTTATATGTATAAGCCGCCTTAACAGATCTAGATAGGGATATTCCAAGGAATTATATTTAGCTTGATAAGCTTTTCCCAAGTGATTCTACAATTGTTCCTTCAATTGATACATCCTTATCGATGTTATATTTATGCAGAGCACAAACCCCTAACATATGATATCCATACTATAGTTAACTCAAAGTTGGCCCTTCTAGGTAACCAAACATTAATCATCTTATCAAGAGTCATGTTCTCATTTTCTCATACTATTGAAAGTTCTTGGTTACTAGGATTCTTTACCTTGGTATCTGTTACATGTGCCAAAAACACATCACATCCTCATCATTTCCATCTCTTTGTTGTTATTACCAAAGACAAACATATAGTAGGACCTTTCTTTCATCTTGGGACATTACTTATCACATATAATCTTTGCCTTGGAACCAAAATCTATGACTAGCTGATAATTTTCAAAGTACCCATCTATTGATTACTTCTAATCCATGCTCATCAAGTTTCATAAGACTTACTTAATTATCATGTCCCTACAAGGAAAGAACACAAGGAAACATATTCCTTTATATCTCCCCATCATTATCCAGGGTTGTTTATCAAAGAAAAGAGATTATAACCTTCTTTGATTATTGCATGAACTTTCAAATGTTCATGTGTCATTCAATCTTGTTTCATCTTATGCTCCTTGCCATCAACATAGGAATTATAAAGATGATTACATGTCATCATTCCTTTTTTATTATTGCCTAGTATATTCATCAACATTTTCTGATTTTATTTATATTCACATAATGGAAAGATCTTTATTCTTCATAAATTCTTTATTGAACATTGATCATCTCCCTTGTTCCCTTTCTCTTACATGAGAATTGTACTTTTTACTTTCTCACGCTCACAGATTAGTTTGAGATAAACTTAGTTTCTATTTCATTACAGTTAGGATGTGATAGAAATATCCATGCCATATTTTCAATTTCATTATGCTATGTAGATTGTCTCAAAATGACTACTTGATTAGAGTAATTAGAAAGATAACTATCTAAGAGTCCCATACTTACCTTGCCTTCAAGTAGATGAATACCTGGCCCAGGTATACAAGTACTGAGATTAGGTAGTATGCACCTTGTTTTATATTATATACTTTACTTTTCATATCATCCATATCATAGGACTTAGTATCCCTAGATTTCTGCAGGCATCTCTCTTACACCTCATCCTCTTTTATATAGACAAAAGTAATTATAAATTTTTTTTAAAGATTATTGGAGAGAATGTAAGTTCTCATCCTTTTTATCTCTTCATTATATACTCATAGGACTAATCAAAGGAAGCTCAACAACAACTACTTTTCTTATAACTAACAGATAAAATCAGGAAAAGACATATCCGAATGAAAGAATTTCATCTGACCTGTATCGACTCATTGATCGATTACTACCTCTGACTGATTCATTACATAGAATCTTGTCATTGCCTATTTCCAACATCGTGCTCTATCATTTGGTGCAGATGGCCCTGCTTGGGACACCTGTCCACGTTCTCAGGTGCCACTACTAAACTGTTGCCTTTGAGAGCCTTGTTGACTGTGCCTCAGTGGTTGGGTCATTCCTTCCTTTCTTTTTGGACAAAAGGATCTAATAAGCCCAACTTGTCTACATCTATGACATGTCTTATACACACTTCCTGGTCTTGTCGGCCTTATAACCAATATAGAAGCTAAGTTATGAGTTCTAACTAGTGGAACATTAGGTCCTTTGCATTTCTTGGTAGCCACTGCCCTGGTGCACTAGGTGTTTGTTGCAGTGGTGGTGCCAAAAATTCCCCTTTTTAGAGCTACTAGGCATCTATTCCCGAGTTTGGGTAGATTTTTTCTTAATTTCTACCTCATTATCCTTTATTGGGTAGTCCCTTATAAAATGTCCTACTTCGATACACTTATAGCAGACTCTGATTCCGTGTCGTATCCTAATCTTTTCGACATTTTCTAATATTCCAACATAACTGTGTGGATCAGAAATCCTACTAGAGCCCAAAATTTCATCATTGGGGACTGGTAATCTAGGTTGTATTGCTAGTATATGATCCTCTATACGTGTCAATGATGTCATAACCAGTCCAGTGAGAGCATTAAAAGTAGGGTTCTCTATAATGGCTGGATCAACTTGGGGATTTTCAGGCAGTCATTCTTCTCTCATCTGATCCCTTACACCTTCTCCTGGTGCAACAACATTGGTCTCAGTAATGTGTTCCTCGTGTTCTCCAGACATCTTTAAGCTTTACTCTTTCTTCTACATTAATAGAAGTCACTATAAGATATACTAGGGCACACTAGAACAGACTCAACACCTTAGCCCTATCTCTCTGTAGACTCAGTGAACCTTAGGCTCCGATACCAAAAGTTTGTGATGACCCGACATCAAATCAAGCCAGATTGCCACCAATAATAATTGCAGAATAACCATAAGTAGCGGATTAACAAAAATCACTAAAAATTAAAATCATTTTGCAAAGAGATCCATTACCAGGAAACTCTTAAAGAAAGAATAAAACTTTAAATACATTGTGGTTCACATTGTACATACATTGTACCATCTCATCTCGAGGATATCATATAACAGACGCTTTGTCCAAACATATACATAAGCAACATAAAACCTCGAGGCATACAAGCCAAAATCTCAGATCGTTCAAAAAACCATTACGTATTGACTCCAAGGACCTAAGAGTACAGAGACGACAATAGCAATTACATAATATGAAACATCATAGCTCATACCTGTCAATGCTCATCATCTCATGATTCCTGCATGGTTAGCACTTCATGATAAAAACAATAGCAAGTACATAACATCACCATGCAATACAAGAGAAATACAACCTTCCCATTATTAGGGTTAGGGTTTCCCATTCTAATCGATTAGGGTTTGAAGTACATATCATCACCCTTTATTATGGTTAGGGTTTCAAACCATGTTATCACCCTTCATTAGGGTTAGGGTTTCCCCTTATTAACCAATTAGGGTTTCAAGATCATATAATCAAGAATCAAACCCTAATTCATACTCCACTCATATCAGGAGTATCAATGTATGCCCATTACATGAATATCACACAAGTATGAGTTTCTCTCTCATCCTTACTAGGATGTTGATTACGTCATCCTTTGTTGGCTCAAACCTTATTCAAGTTACATTGGCCTACTTAATCAAAGTGCATTGAACTCTTTACATCTTAATGTATCATTTGACATAGCACACTACATGTGCTACTCAATCAAGTATATTAGATTGAGGTGCTCCCACTATATTGGGCATAAGAGTGTATATGTACTTGACACCATATTGTGCTTCCATATTGTGTTTGAGGTATATCCTCATCACCATATCGTGCTCCTATATCGGGTTGCTTCATCATTAGGGTTTGCATATCTGGTTAAATCTTTATCCTTATATCCTATCAAACCTTCATTGTATCATCCTACCCTTCATCATGTGATAAGTCTTATGCTAGATATCTAGTTAGTCTAAACCAAACCATATGTACAAACCAATAGGGTTTGGGGTTCCAATGTATATCGGGTTTCACATTCCATGTTAGGTCTCAACACCATATCGGATTAGGGTATCTACTTGACACCATATCATGTTCAAGGTGAATGCTTAACCCCATATCATGCTCAAGGCATATGTATGTATTACTCATATCGCCCATGAGGTACAAACTCATTACTATCTCATGTTTGAGTTGGGCACTTAGATCGCTTCATATCTGGTTACTCATCATTTAGGGTTTGTCATCTCAAGTTATTGGTACTTAGCACCATATCGTGTGTAGGGTGAGTGCTTGAACTCATATCATGTATAAGGTATATGCTTGATACCATATCATGCACAAGGTGTGCACTTCCTCATCATATCATGGATAAGGTATATGCTTCATCATTATATCATTCTAGAGATATGTTCATTTCACCTTATCGGGTTAGGGTATCATCTTGACACCATATTATGTATAAGGTGAATGCTTGACCCCATATCATTCTCAAGGTGAGTGTATGTGTCACACATATCATCCATGATGTATAACGCATCACCATATCATGCTTGAGGTGGGTAATTGGATCACCTATATCGGGCTTCTCATAATCTAGGGTTTCTCATCATCTTCAGGTTTAGAGGTGCTTCAACCCTATATTGGGTTGTACCTTGATGATGTCATCATTATCATCCTCTAGACTCCTGATCTAACTATTCTAGTTCATGTAAAACAGTCTAAACAACTTTTAGAACTAATAGGATCATCAATTATTCGAGAGAATTCAAAATTGAAAGTAGATCAACAAGTATAACAGAATTGTAGGTGAATAATAACATAATTGGGTTCAAGTTATATAGCCCACCTCAAGATTAATTTCAAAGCTCCAAGCTCCAAATCTTCATGTTCCCAAGGTTGAATATGATCCTCACCACTCCTCTTAGGGTTAAAACTTGAGCTCCTCCACACTATGCATGATACCTCACAACTTGTGGCCGATATCCCTCATTTGTGGCCGATATCCCTTCACTTGGCCGATATCACCTTGTTATGGCCAATACCAAGGCTCTATGAATGATGCCCCTTCACCTATGAACGATATCAAGACACTACACATGATATCTAAGAGAAAGAGGGTGGTAAGATTCGAAAAATTTCACTAATAGGTGAAAGGAATGGTATATAAAGTTGAGGTTCATGAAAAAGAGTGAATATGAGGTGGCATCAGTTAAGCTACTAGGTGCCACATGTCCATGAATGATTGACACACGTACATGCATGTAATCTTATTTATCTTGACATTGAAAACACTTGAGGATAATATAGTATAATATCTCAGCCATCACTTATCTCTTTGGATAAGATATATCAACTCAATCACCACTTTATTCACAACCCGATACAATTTTTCCAAGGAAGTTGTAAACCAAGACAATTCACCTCCTTGAGGTTCTTAGCCCATCTTGGATAAGGCCAATAGTTCAAAAACCAATATGATACTCCCCCCTATGGCTCCTTGGTGTATAGGCATTCTCATATGAACTCTATAACCCGATACAACTCATGTCAGAGCTTCAACTATTCATCATCTCTTGGTCTTTTATCACTAAGAGTATCATCACTCAAAGTTGATTCAGCATGGTGTATCCTTCTTGATCTCTCCTCTAAATGATACATAGAGGGAGTAGGGACACTCTAGAGGTGATAATTTGCATATCAACCCTACATTTTGGGTAACTTACAATTTGTACCAAAATTGGTACACAAGGCGCTAGCATTATTCAAACAAGCTCAAACTTGGAATTTAGTCTTTCCACAAGCCACCACTTAGAATCATTCTCTCTCTTATGATGTTAAAACACTTTAAGGAACATTCAACATGTGACATATTGTAATATAACCCCTCATCTTGGGTAAATTGCATTTTGGTCCAAAATAAGAGAACATTCCTCATACATTATTCAAACAGGACCAAACTTAAAACATAGGTTTGTCACCTGATAAAAAAACACTTTAGAGAATTATATCAAAGTTCTAAGAAAATTATTTAATCCAAACAAATAGGGTTATCTCTAAACCCGGTCAGGGATATTACACCCTCATTCGTCTTGAAACGTGTGATTTAAGATCTTCTTAGATGGTAAAAGTACTATATTCCCTTGACCATGATTGATGTAATGTAATATATATGTGCACATATATGACTATAACACATAGTAATAATACTTACATGAGATACCACGTTCCCTACAGACTAGTGTTTAGAATTTCTATATGTAGATCGTTCATTTATTTTATTTAATAACTAGATTTGCAATATACACCCCTCACTACCTTACTATGGAACGTTTAAGCCTTTATCCCTATCATTGTTAGGAGACAAGTGACAATCCTTGCCTTTCCCTTAGGATTAAGGGGCACTATGGTCTTTCCCTTAGGATTAAGTGACACCTTGTTTGTCTTTCCACCCTCTCACGTATATGTGAGGTGATTGACTCTTGTTCAGAGTATATTAAGAACTATTTTGGAATATTTACTATTTAAACAATAAAAAGTTATCTCTTTGTTAATACATGTTTCTTATAAATATGCCAAGTGGTTGTTTCCTTTCGAATATACATATATTGTTTCATGTTTTTCATAATCGTACTCAATATTTTGCATTGAATGAGTGATGGTTTTGATTTAGGTAAATAATGAAGACCCAACTCATGCCTCTTTATCCACTAAACTCCAGTAGAATAATTGAAACTAAACCAATAAATATGCAAATATGGGATATTATTATGTAATCGGGTTGTCACTTTTTTGTTGTAGTTAGTTTCTCTCTCATTATAAGTTTTATTAGGTTATCTAAGGTCCATGTAAAACTGTTCTTATTCATTTTAAATTGTATATGGTTTAATTTTAATTTATGTATATAATTGTGTGAGATCAATCTGGCCGATCATGGATGAACACTTCAATCCCTTTACCATCATCTTTGTAGTGGGATCGGGATTGGGGTTAAAATAGTTTTATGGCATTTGATATCAGAGCCCACACACTTCAATAGGTATTAATTAAATGTCTTCTCCATATCTCTTGAACCATGGAAATCCTAAAAATCCTAAATCATGAAACTACATTGTCTAGGCTTGGGGTTCTAGCTAATAATCACCTCCTATCCATCTCACAACAGAGGCTAAGGTTCCTCGATATACATGGACAAAGTTGACACAAAAGGGATTTTCTTCAACCCTAAAGAGTCATCTCACTTCCCATTTTCTTTATGGATTACCTCTAACCACCTTTAGAAAGAAGTACGATGACTTGTCTTCTCCTTTATGATAGAGTACCTTGACTCGACATGTACTCCCCCTAATTTGGGTAGAATGGGACAACAACTAAAGTATAAGACATAAAGTTGAAAAATATGGAGCAATATCATGCCATGATCTGATCTTAAAATGAAATTGTTCTTTGATATATGATAGTATTATTGAAAGACATGTACTCATGTGTAAAGATTATGCAAACTCAATATCACCAAAGTGGACATAAGTTCTTCCTATGATTGAGATGAATTCATGAAATTGTGAAATAAGGTGGAACTCATGTTCTACACTTCATGGTTGATGAGGTCCATATTGATTGAAACTACTTTCCCCCTATTTTTGATCAAAACTCAAACATGATTAAGAAAAACTTTCTCTATTGATGTGTGTCATGCCCCATACCTTGATATGACTATGTCTTTGGACCCCTAGATCTTGATATGAAAACCTGTTACAAGCAACAATTTCCTTATTGACTATGAAGCCTCTTTACAAGACTCATTTTTGAACAATGTGAGTCATATGAAGTCTTAACCATACACAATTATACTTTAATTCTTGGGTGTTAATTTTGACTTTTTTATTTCTAAAAGACATCATTTACTTGATCAATGAAAGGAAGGGAGATATATCATAATCCCAAGTTTACAAAATCATTGAATATGGTTGCCATAAAATGACCTTGTTGTTTGATCCCATGACCTTATGAAGTCAAATTTGATAATTGATATCATCACAATTTTTTTATGATCAACATTATGGCTATGACCACGAATATGCCATATTAGGATGGTAGTTGACTGATGACTCCTCTAATCATGGTCACATCACTATTTATGACTTCCTCTAAATTTTCATCTTGTTGATTCTTTATAGTTTTGAAAGGTAGCCCCTTCCACCCAATTTTGATTGCTTGACCTAAGTCTTCAATAGGTCAGGTCTATGAAAATATTGATACTCGATCTTGAATTTGATTTATATAAAATGATGACTATAGCTTGTATCTGGATTCCTACAAAGATATAAGACTAGATCATTCATCTAATCTTGATACCATGATAGTAAAAATTGGTGATTGATATCATATAATGTTTCTCTATCATTGCTCAATTGTTTAATATGGATGAATATCTCCCCAAAGGTCTAAATAGGAATCTAAAACCTTTCTTTGAGATGTTTGGACCTATGAGCTTGATGTCCAAACTTTGACTCTCGATATTCATTTACAAAATCTTGACTCATGATTATGGATCCAGATTTTAAAGTGACTCTAATGAATCATGTATGTCTTAAGATCACCCCCGATATATGGTTGGTATATTTCATATTCCCAAATCTCAAAATGTTTGAAAATATGACTTTAGATTTACTTGATTTATGTATTAAGATATAAATCTCATGTAGACTAGGGTGGGACCTTCCATTGATTTTAAGCATGAAATCATGATCTTAAATGGTATGATGTTTGTCTCAAGTTTTTTCATCATGGATGTATAACTCCAGCCAGGCCATTCGGAAGCTAGGACCCTAAACTTTTGGGATTGAAAATCATATTATACTCCTTATCCAACACCTCTTTTTGTTTGACCTAAAATCTGATCTGTCCAAATCTGTGATCTATATAGAGATCCCTCAAAGTATGGTGATTTACGTGATGATATTTTATGTTTTATAATCCATATGACCATGTGCTAATTGTGAGATCCATTTTGCCAACTTATAATATAGTGTTGATAATGAAAGAATATTTGTGATGGTAAAGGTATCAATTAGGATTGAATATTGCTTTAATTTTGGGTAAAAAATTGCTTTTAAGGTGGAAAGGATGTGACAAACTCGATTTTCAAGATTTTATAGTCCAATATATGTTTATGAGGTTTTCCCTAATTATAGATCTAGGCCCTGAATGATGAACAACTAAAGGTAGTCCAAAAATAACACATATAAGGGCACAAGAGTATGAGAATGAAATATGTTATGATGTAGTCTATGTGTGATTAGGAGCCAATATTGGATTATTTTATGACATTGAGATTTTAGTGTATCCAAATGACCCAAAATTTGGACATGAATAATTTAATAATGAATTGGATCTATGGTAAAGATTTGGGAATTTTTGGAGATTGGTTGAAGAATGATAAAACTCATATGGGCCGAAAATGATAATTTTTTGAGATATTTTAGTTATATGGTGAATGAAATTTTCTGGGAGAGTTTTTGTAGTTGTATTTAGGTGTGATATAAAATTAGACCAATCAGAACATGTTTGATGGTTCAAAAAATTGAACAATAACTATAATCAAACTAAATTGATTAGTTCAAATAATTTACATTACAATCGAACTCTCATACATTGGAATTCCTTTATCCAAATAATGTAACATTTTAAATGGAAATTGACTACAACTTTGATTTGTGGTGAATTTTGGAGAGATCATGCATTCACAATTTTTGATATATGCTTTATAAATAGTGTCTAAAATCATGTTTAATTGATTATGTGATTTGAAATATGTTTTAAAATATTCATGAGAAAGTAATGTATTATTGAAGTATTGTGATATTTTATTTAAGGGTAAGTGTGAGTTTGCTAGACAGATATGTATTTTGGATGTTAATGATGCTTACAGAAAGACCATTCGATTGTTTGTTTAATCTTAATGAAAATTATGTCTTTTAACATGTATATTGTTAGAAGAATTGTTTTGAACTCTAAATCTTTATGTTTTTGTGTCTTTTATTTTTAACAGACGAAATGAGATATGGACATTTACATAATAAGGAAGACTTGTTCAACATTTTACATGATTGTAATTTATGATTTTTAATGTTACAATATTTTTAAAAGGAAATAGTTAAGGTGCATAATGTTTTTTGAAAGGCATCAATTTATTCTAGTAGTAAGTTGGTGATATACATCTATAGAAATATGGTATTGAATATTGATATATTTATTACACCAAGGAATTATGTTAGGAGCTATAAGACATTTTTTGTGGTGGAGATAATTTGTTATATTAAAAGCATTTTTATGTAGAGGATTTATTATATTGTGCAACATATGCCTTGACCAAAAAGTTGTTTGAATGTTCAAACCAAGTAATTATGAGATTTTTTTAACACAAAAAAATATCTTAAATAAATTTTGACCACCACTTCTCTCCCGCACTTATATATATATATATATATATATATATATATATATATATATATATATATATATATATATATATATATATACACCCTATTGACTATGTCCATGCACACAATTAGAAACTCACATTGCTCCCTTGACCCCACTATTGTATTTTTTCCCAAAGATTGTATTGCCAGCATGCTATTGTAGTGAGACAACCTCTTCCTTTCCCATATTTCATTTAAATCATGGCCACAAAATAGCTATGGTGCAGATATTGTAGCACACCTCTTCGCCATCTTCTTCAAAAATCTTCAACCCTCTTTAAGGTTTTGACCCTATACCCTGATACCTTATTTGTCTTGGAACTTGTGATTTAGGATCTTGTTGAAAGGTATGTGTACAATGTCTTCTTGACAATGATTGATGTGATGTAAGGTATGTGTACATATGTATGACTAGAACACTTGGATATATATATTACTTGCGTGAGCTACAACATTCTACAAATCCAAAAATCTTGGTTTTTGACCCTTACACATGCCTCACCTGATGCTTCCTTAAAAAAGTTCTTTTCCTCCCACCATCATATTCGAAAATTATAGTATTTTAAATTTATATATGTAGTTTGTTTGTTCTTTTATCAGATAACTAGATTTGCAACATGCTCCCCTCATTTCCTTATTATCAACCATTTAATCCATTCATCTTATCACTATCCTTCCATTTCCCTTAGTGTTAGGTGGCACTAGGGCCTTTCTAGTTGGGTTATGTGACACCTTGTTAGTCTTTCCACCCATTCTCATATATGTGAGGTGATTGACTCTTGTTTGGAGTATATTGTGAACTATTTTGGAATCTTTACTTGTTGGGTACTTGAAATTTATATCTTTTTTAATATTTTCTTCTTAAAAATGTGCCAAGTGAGTAGCTCAGGTGGTCACAACATGGGGCCCCTCATTAAGGGTCTCGGGTTAAAATCCCCCTAGTGGTGCAATTTGGAATTGTTTATCCCATAGCGCAGCCGGCCTCTGCGTGACTTAATGGGATACACTCCTTACGGGATGGGGTTGAGCTCCCCAGGTTGGGCTCGATGCAAGCCTTACGAGTCTGCTGGTGATGGAGCTTCCACTTGCGTGGAGTTACGTGCACCACTAAAAATCCTAAAGATAGTAAGTCTTTAGGTTTAGCCTTGCTTATACTAGATTAAAACTCCACCCACGTATGCTAGGACACATGGAAGTCTTATTGTAGTATAGTTAAGGGTCGAATCCATAGGACAATGGTCTTGTTAAGATCAACAAGATGGAAAATGTTAGAATTTCATTTAACTCCTTAACAATTGGTATTTAGATCAAAGAGTTGGTTTGATTGTTTATACTAAGTGCAATTAAAGTAAAAGCAGGAAGGTAAGTTGGAAAGTAAATTTAAGGTTGTAAAACAATGTTAAGAAACTACTAGGATGTGATCGAATTTCACCACCACTACTCATGGATCAAAACATACATTTCAATAACTTGGCTTGCAAAGAAAAGAGTCTAAATAGTTAGTATCCTTGTAGGCTTAGCCTCCTTTCGGATAACTAACTACGAGAAACATGGAAGTGTTGCAATGTCAGCCATCCCCAGACGAATGGTCACTTACTTTGCATCACGCCCCTCACAAAGTGTGTTCCTTGACCTGTCAAGGTTGTGCTTTCATACGTCAACTAATTCCATTTCATAGTAAGACAGCACAACTATGGAGGTGAGTTTACTCCACTTCTTGAGAAATGCTTCTAGATACCGAACCAAATGTATGGTGACTACACACAATCTGGAACCAAGAAACAGTCGATATTTGAATCTAGAAGTACAAACATAGAAAATTTGCACTAAAAGATAATAGATAACACAAGTTGGTGATCAAGCAACTAGCATTCATTAAATGATTGATGTTGAACTGTAAAGATAGTGTTTTTCTATTGCAAACTCAAGAATTACAATGCATGAAATGAAAACATGGGTAGCAGGGCTACTCCCCGCACCCTAGTGTATAAGACTACTCGCTCATGGCAAGAACAAAGAAGGGGGCGAGAAGAGAGAGAGAGCATCATCTCCACAAAGGAGGGAGGAAGGTCGACCCCTTGGAGAGAGAGAGAGCAACGATCTTCACACTTTGTAGCTTGCTTGATGATGAATCCTCCTCTTCCCACCTTCTTTGTCGATGAGAGAGAAAGTATCTTAGAGATGGAGTATGGATCTCAGACCGGCAACCTCGGGGCAGTGGGTGAAGGATGGAATGGCTCTGGAATAATAGAGGCAGCCTTTGGATGTATGAAACTTGATGATTTGTGAGGACTCTTCGGGTCTTATTTATAGGCTTTGAGTGGAACTCAAACGATTAGGGAGATTTGGGCCCAAACGGTCGTGAAGACCGTATGGACTCTTTCTTAGTTTGGAGACCATTTGAACTCTCTCAGTTTAGAAACCGTTTGAGTCCTTATGGTTTGGAACCATTTGCCCTTATTCAGTCTTGGGACCATTTAACTTTACACGGTCTTGGGACCATTTGGCCTTCATTCGGTCTTGGGACCGTTTGGTGTCCATTCGGTCTTGGGACCGTTTGTCATCCATTCCGTCTTGGGACTGTTTGGCATCCATTCGGTCTTGGGACCGTTTGGCGTCCATTCGGTCTTGGGACCGTTTGGAATCCATTCGGTCTTGGGACCGTTTGTCATCCATTCAGTCTTGGGACCGTTTGGAAGCCATTCAGTCTTGGGACCGTTTGGCAGCCATTCGGTCTTGGGACCGCTTGCTGTCCATTCGGTCTTGGGACCGTTTGGAGCTTCTGTAATTTTTTGTGTGCTTTTTTGTAAGAAATAAAAGGGGAAAAGTTAGTCTGATGGTATATTTACAATGAAGAGGAAAGTTAAAAGATTCTATCTAATTTATCTAAGAAAGAGTATGGAAACTGAGGAAAACTAATAAGATAACATCGCAAAATGGGAGGTTATCACCCCCCCTAACTTAGAGTCTATCTTGTCCTCAAGATAGATAGAGATGAAGCATGTAGTGGCAGGGCGATTTTATTTAGTGAAGATTTCCATACTCCTGCTTCAATTCTAAACCAGAGATCTCCTGAAGTTTTATCAGGCTTCTGCTTGCGCTAACTCTTTCAGGTATCAGGAGTTTCTTGGATCTCAGGTTTCTTCCGTATCACGTAGCTCGTATTGGGACCACATTTTCCTTAATCGAATTCTGTGCATGTTTTCGACTTCAATCAATTTTATACTTCTTTGAAAAACCTACTGGAAACTAAGATAGGTATGAGGTTTGGATAAAGGCTGATGTGTCACTCCCCCTTTTAGAGGGGGAGGGTTTATTTAAACTTTTAGGATCTAACTACTGGGCGCGACACATCTGCCTTTATGAGGGAAGCTAAATGTGCCGGCCGGGTGAGTCCTTTATTAGCTTTTTCATATATTTAGAGACCTTAGGATCTCATTACCGTGTGCGACACATCTGCCTTTGTGAGGGCAGCTGAATGTACCGGCCGTGTGAGACCTTTATTGGTCCTTCATATAGGTCCTTAGGTGTGGCACAAGTCTCATGTTTTTATTCAACACTCTAGCTTTTATTCTTATACTCACATGCTTAGGAGTTGGATATTTAGGGATTTTGTTTGGGCTGCCAAGCCTCTTTTTGAAAAGAAGAAAGCTGTTCTTGGAGTCTTCCGACATGCACTTATTTCGGTTTTTGTGCTTGGTGGTCCACTTGTAAGGTTCCTTGATTTGGATTTCACCTTGTTCCCTCCCGTCCTTGAGAGAGGTTTGGTTGGCTTTGGCTATGATGTTAACTTGTGGAGGGTCTGAAACAGAATTGTAGTAGAAGCATGAAAATTGAATGTGAAAGTAAATAATAGTTCGCCATTACATGACTAAATTCTATGTCTGTTATTGCTGTTTGAGGACTATTTTGATTCTGAAATTAGCTGGGGGTGACTTTGTCTTATGTACAAGAATTATTCTATCAAAGAAATTACTAAAAAAGTCTAGATGTGAAAAGAAAGATAAAAAATAATGCATAGAAAAACCGGAGTGAATGAAAAGAGTAGAGGGAGAAGGGTTGAAAAATGATACCTCGCCCTTGTCTAGTGTACCTACCCCCTAACTTATCACACACTCTGTCCTCAGAGTGTCAAAGTGGTAGGTTGAGAAGTACATGGACAAGGGAATTAGGCTTCTATTAGTCCTTTGTTAGCTCCATGCGTTCGGAGAAGATTAGCTGTAAAATTTCCACATAGAGCGTGGTAAGACATGTCCGTCATGTCCTCTACTGGTCTTCCAAGAATGGTGAGTGTGTACATCCAGTAGAGGATGTGGAAATTGTAGTCATGTGATTCTCAGAGCTGCTGGGGGCATCTGTGGCTGAAGGTTGGGCGATGAAAGTGTGCTTTATCGTACGCCCTTGTGTGCTTGCTTAAAAGATCATGTAGTTTGTTGGCACACTCCTTCGCCACCTCCTCTGTGGGCGTCTTCTCTATCACATCATACTGATTTTGATCTGGATCAAATTGTCTGTCAGAACTGTTATAGATGATGATTGTTCCTTCATGAAGATTTGTCATCATTAACATCCAGTGCTCAGAATGAAGGAAAGGGAGCATAATGAACTTTAGAGTTGTATGCTAGAGAAAAGAGATAAGCACCTCTGTGGTTCTGAAGTTATTTAACTTGAGAAGGTTGTCCTTCATGTAAGCTGATGCCATGTAAACCGTAGGATGGTTCCGTTCGAGGAGAAATTGATAAGCAGTCATCATGCCCACAGATAGGGATCCTTGTAATTGTACGGTTTCACAGAGGGTATCTGCCATGACTAGGATATCGCCCGCTAGAAAAATGAGCTCATCTTTCTTGACATATAGCCTTGACGTGATGAGTCAGAGCTCATTTTCAGAAAGACTCTTGCAAGCTGCAAGGTCAAAGTTAGGAAATGTCGGTTCAATGGCAAGTAGGGGCACCATTTGTGTGGAAGGTCTGTTGATGGTGACCCCTATTAATAACTCGACGTCCCCTTTGTATTTCACCATATCGAAACTATAAGGGTCCCATTGTCTTTTTTCAGGTACCGTGGTGGGTTGTTGTTTCTCCAACTCCTATAATGTTTGCCGGAACGACTGTTTCTGTGGACGTTGGATAGCTGAGTAGAGGTATCAAGGGACGTCGTCAGGTGCCATAGTCGGGTCCCGAAAGAACCTTCTATCACAAATGAGCTCCATGGCATAAAACCCTCGGAGAGAGTGACAATCTTCTGCGTCCAGCTCAATGATGGGGATTAGTTGATTAAGCGCTTATATGTGGTGTATAGTGCAGAAAGTGCAATCTCCAAAACCTTCTTATGTTTGGACTTATGGGTTTATTATTCAGAACCATGGGTGGTTCCAACCCTATCAGAGTGATGGCTTTGCAGCCCAAATTAATTTTAGGACCCAGAAAGGGATGCATCTTGCCTCCCCGGCTCCTAGACCAGCAAAATTGATGATTCTGACTTTAAGCTCACTGGCACAGAAGTTGCACACTTTGGCGTCGCGAGCCTCAGTGTCAACGATCATGAGCAGCCAGTGGTCAGAAACTTGGAAGGGTACTGTGATATATTGTACCTTCTGTTCAATCCCCCTACGCAATCGCTCGATAGTCTTGTTGTGTAAATCCTTATACAGTAGACTTAGAGCCAAAGCAGGTGAGGCATTGAGAACTGGATGTGGCCTTTTTGAGCTTCTGTATATTTTGATAGTGGTGGAAAGAAGGACACGGAAGATTGCCGTCTTCACTTTTGATTGCGGTCGAAGGATGATGCTGAAATCTTCACGTGTCATCTTGCACTTAGTATTTATATTTGTGTAGATGATGTCCCCCCCTTCTTTGGCATCATCTACGATAGTGTTTAGGATGAAGATGTCCTAGACATCTAGGGTAGAGATGGCTGTCATGTCTAGGTCATGCATCTTCTTCGGTAGAGGTGGTGGTGGGGGAAGCTCTTACAGCGGCGGAAAAGAAGTCTGCTCTAGGTCATCCATATAGTACTGCAGAACTTCATCTTTTTTTGATTCAGAATCAAATTCGAGTTCATCATCTGTGTCTAGACTCACTCTGTCTGACTCTTCTTTCTCTGGGGGTAAAGGCACTGATTGTTCTGGTGTAGAGTAATGATGAGCTGTTGATGTTGGTGGACTAATGTTGGTTCCTAGGATACATTGCTGGAACTCAACAATAGCCGCTTCTTTGGCAGCTTCCTCCATAGACCCCATGAAAGAATAGTTAAGGAACTAATCCCCATATGACATGTTAATGTTGTCAGTGTGATCGGGGGATTTGGGATCTTATCCACCTTCTTGGTGGTCTTTGTCTGCTGCCTTCTTTGTAGGTTCTGTTCCTCGGCTGGTTCCCTCCCCAACATGTCCTGGGTCATCAGGTTTGTCATATGAAGAGGAGGTGTCATCGTTGGAGTTAGCGGAGGAGTCAAAATCTTCTTCTTCATTTTCATCTTGTTCTTCTTCTTCATCGTTTGGCGCCTTATCTTTTATTGGTTTTGGCATTATTTTCTTGCACTGGCGGTGAAGTGCTTGTAGTTCATCAAGAGCCACTTGCACATGCTCGTGTGTCTCAAGCAATGCATCATGGGTTTCTTGAGATCAGAGTATCGTGCCTCAACAGAGAGGAGTCGTGCAAAAAGGTTGGTGACTTGGGCTCGTAGGTGATTGATTTCATTATTTGACGACTCCTCTTGGCAGCTATTGAACTGTGCAAGGGTGTGAGTGATGTCGTCCAAACGCGTGCTGAAAGCAGTTTGCTGCTTCTTAAGCTCGTGAAGCCTCTCTGGCAGAGGTTGAGTCTGCGTAGAGATCCTATCAACTTGTTGAGCCAACATTGCTTGTTGTCTTTTCACCTCAAGCACCAACAGTGGCAATTGTTGTAGGTAGTCGCCAATGTGTTCGACTTGCGTGGCTACTGCTTCCTGCCGTTGGTTGATGCTTGAGAGAATGCCAGCTAAGGTGAGGTTTTGCTCGTCGATCTTGGCGACCTATTTAGTAAGACCCTGCACAGAAGAAAAAATAGATTGCATTATGTTAGAAGGGTCGGTGAGGAGGTTTCAGATAGCGTCAAATTGACGTCTGAATTCCTCACCGACATTTGTGAAAGGGACCCCAGAAAAGGATGGGTGGGATGGCTGGGGTCGGGGTGGAAGGGTGGTAGTGTCTTGCGAAAGAGACACTAATGATGGTTCCACAAACTGTGTGGTGATTGTAGATGGAGTCACCTGCGGTGTCGAGGTGGTGGCGGATGCGAAGGGTGGCGACATTCTGGGAGAAAAGGGTTGATCAATAAATGTCGATGGGAAAGCGGTGGAGGTGGATGCGAATGAGGTGAAAGGGAGGTTGGGCATTGATGTGAATGGAATTCCCGATGAGAAGGGGATTGAGGCAGAGGATGCAGGTGGAGGTGCAGATGTGGGGAAGGGATTTGTTGGTGGAATTATTGTGGAGAATGATGGGAGGGTGGTGGATTGTGGAATGGTGGAGGATGGTAGCGTGGTGGGGGTGGTGGTGGAGGTAAGATCAACATTTAGACTCATGATTAAGGAGTCTAGTGATGAGGTGGTGATGTGTTCTTCAGGGAGAGGAGGTTCTGCTTTTGGGTTTGGTCTTGATGTCGGCGGCCTTGATAGCTGTTGTGTTTGCAAGCACCCTTTTGATGGTCGTTTCACCGAGATTTTTGTTATTCTAACTGTCGGGGCAGTTATGCTATGATCCGTATGACCTGCCTTTGCTTTCTTTTGTGCTACTTGGACCGAGGCGAGGAGGTTAGTAAGATCCTCTTCAGTGAAGAGAAGCTTATCATTGTCATAATCTGCAAGCTCTGGTAGAGGAAGCAGCGTCCTAGAGGATTTTACTGTGGGATAGAAAATGTAGTGTAGCCTAGCATCATTTTCCTTAATTATGTATGAATTCTTTAAAGTCTACTCATTGGTAAGGTTGTCGCCCTTGATCTTCGTGCATATGGGCAGTAGTCTGTCCATCTTGAGATAATTCAGAATTGAGGTTATGTGTCCTCTGACACATACGTCTTTCCCGAGGGTGTAAGCTGTGTGCTTGTGTATCAATTGCCATCCTATGTTGACTGGAAGCCCATTAAGGATGGACCAGAGGACGAAAAGATCAGAAATGTTAACATTTCCGCCCTCTATCCTAGGGAAGAGTGCGCCTGTGAGGATTTTGTGTAGAGTGTGCACCAACCTTGAATGAATATTGGAGGCCTAGCAGGTCTTTGCCTCAAAGGTTGGGATCCCTGTCAGGGATTTCCAGAAGATGTGCTTGTTGAACTAGGAGCTGTCAATGCCTACAACTTTGGCTTTTTCCAACTGCTCCTTGTTGTCTATAAAGATTTCATTGAGTAGGTTTTCTATTATGACAACTTTGTTGCCGAAGAGTTTGGTGACCAACCTGCGGTCGCCTCCATCTCTTGATCGGTCCATTATGTCCACTGCTTCTTTGTGGAGGAAGGTGAAAAATTCATTTGTTGGCTCAACATAAGAATTCTCTGCGATAAAACAGAGTCTTACAAGGTTGGCATTGTCGAGCAAGGTGAAGATTCTGTCATAAATCCCCACCTTTTTCAGTACATTGGAGCAGACATACTTTGGCGGCTTCATCGTTTTGTCGAAGGATGGGAGGGTGTGGATGAATAGGTTTGCTGGTGGTGGTGATGTAGTGGTGATGGTGGAGAAAATAGGAATAGTGGTGGTAGTGGGAGTGGTAATGGCGGTGGTGGTAGTTGTTGATGGAATGTATCCCTCCAGGATTTGTTCCCTTGCAGTGGCGGGATGGAACTACTTCCTTGCCCATTTCTTTGTAGGTTGTTCTTTGGCAGCTTCCCAGGCCTTCCTCTTCCCCTTGGACTTTGTGGTCAGGGATTCGTCCTCAGAATTTGGCTCGTATTCTGAGCCTTCATCACTTGAAGAAGATTCTTCTATATCTTGGATAGGTTGACTTTTGGTGGGATGTTTCCAGTCTTATCATAGATGTCTATGACCTTCTGGAGCTTGGCGCGGTCCTCCATCAGTTGCTCCCTTGTCTAGAAGGGAGCGTCGGTAGTTCCAGTGGCTTCTTTTGCAGGGGAGGCCATTTCTAAAAAATTAGGAAAAAATCGTGTGTTAAAAATGATTTGAATTTGCAAAGATAACAAGTTTATTAAAAGAAAACGTTACATTATGTATGTGTTAATGTTTTTAGGTTTTAGTGGAATCCAAGTGTTTTGTAAAACCAAACGGTTTCAAGACCGTTTGGCTCCAAACGGTTTCAGGACCGTTTGGCTCCAAGCGGTCGAAACCGTGAGGAAGGTGGAATGTCGGGGTCGTCGATGGTTGGTTAAAAAGGTGAAGAAAGTAGCAAATGATGGCGGCGACGCACGCGTCAGCGGATAATGAGAACCCTGTCGGCAACGCAGCATTGGCGACGGTGAAAACAAGGTGTGGTGATTGTGAAAACAAGGTGGTGTGGTGACAGAGAAGACGACAATGGCGATGGTGTCGAACTACTGGTTCACCTTGCTGTGTGATGGCGACTCTGACAGTGAAACACACGGGGAAGACAGCTGTGTCGTCAGAGATGGTGGCAGAGAGAGTAGGCATCATGAGTTGCATGGGAGTGAGAAACGGAGGGGATGAAACAATGCTCGTGCTAGGGTTTAGGGAATTCGAGAATTTAGAAGAGGAAAAAGGGAGGGGTTGGGGTTATATTTATAGGATTTGTGGGGGGGGGGCGTTACAAATTCCAAAGGATAAATGGACTTGAGACCGTTTGGGGTCCAAACGGTTTCAAGACCGTTTGGGTTCCAAACAGTTTTGGGATTGTTTGGGTTCCAAACGGTTTCGAGACCGTTTAGGACCAAATGGTTTCGAGACCGTTTGAGCTCAAACAATTTCAAAACTTTTAGGTTGAGATTTAACTAGATTTTATATTTTTATGTTTGTTTTGGTTATTTATGTGACTTTTTGTATTTTCATATTAAAGATGATAAACCTAAATTAAATGAAGAGATTTAGAAAAAACTAGGAAAAATAAAAACAATGATACTTAGATCTTGGGTTGCCTCCCAAGTAGCGCCTGAGTTTTACATCGCTGGCCTGACGGAAATCCGGTTTGGTTATGTCGATGCTGAGGGATCATGGATCTCGATAGTTTGTCTTGGTATTTTGTCTGCTGGTGTGTAGTATCTCTTCAATCTATAGCCATTAATGGTCCGTTCTCCCCCATTATTGTCAAGGATGATTACTGCTCCAGTGGGGTAGATGTGTTTAATTGTGAATGGTCCATACCACTTCATGTGAAGCTTTCTAGGAAACATCTTAAGTCTGGAATTGAAGAGGAGGACCTTATCTCTGATAGCAATGTCTTTTCTTTTGAGGTGGCCATCGTTCCACATCTTGGTTTGTTCTTTTTAGATTCTAACACTATGGTAGGTTGTCATTCTAAGCTCCTCATGTTCTTGTAACTGGAGTTGTCTGTATTCGCCATCTCTTTTAAAATCAAAATTCAGTTGTTTAATGGCCCACCAGGCCTTATGTTCCAGTTCAACTAGAAGATTTCATGATTTCCCATATACCAGTCAGAATGGGGTTGTTCCAATCAGTGTTTTATAACCTGTGCGGTAGGCCCAAAGGGCATCGAGAAGCTTGGTGGACCATTCGGTATGATGTCTATTGACTATTTTCTCTAGAATTTCTTTTAGTTGTCTATTCGAAACTTTGACTTGGCCACTAGTTTGTGGATGGTAAGGTGTGGCGACCTTATGGTTGACTCCATATTTTTTTAGGAGGGCTTCAAAGCTTCTTTCCATAAAATGGGTCCCTCCATTGGATATGATAGTTCGGGGGACTCTGAATCTGGGGAAAATGATATCTTTGAACATCTTGATAACTGGCTTTGAATCACTGGAAACGGTGGGTATAACTTCTACCCATTTTGAGACATAATCCATAGCGACCAGTATGTAAGAAAATCCATAGGATGAGGGGAAGGGACCCATATAGTCTATTCCCCAAACATCAAAAAGTTTGATTTCTTGCCACAAAGTGAGAGGCATTTCATTCATTTTGGTTATACCGCCAGAAAGTTGACATTTATTGCACGATCTTACAAAATCATAGGAATCTATTGCTATTATTGGCTAAAAGAAACCCAATTGTAGAACTTACAAAGAGGTCTTTTTTGAACTCATGTGTCCCCCCATGGGGCCAGAATGACGATGCTCTAAGACAGGAGTAATTTCCTCTTCTGGTATGTAGCAATGGAAAAGTCCGTCTGCACGTAGACGAAAAAGATAGGGTTCGTCCCAGTAGTATTGTTTAGCATCATGGAGAAATTTCTTTTTATCGTGGTGAGAGGCGGAGGGGTGGATGATTCCTGCAGCCAGATAGTTCACTATGTCACCATACCAGGGGAATCCGGTGGTAATTTTCATAAGTTGGTTGTTAGGGAGGGAGTCTCAGATAGGTACATTGTCATCCTCCTATGACTCGATGCGACTTAGGTGGTTAGCGATGACATTTTCCACTCCGCTCTTATCTTTTATTTCAAGATCGAACTCTTGCAGCATCAATACCCAGCGGATGAGTCTGGGTTTAGCATCCTATTTCTGAATAATATATTTAATGGCGGAGTGGTCTGTATATACTACAACCTTTGATCCAATTAGGTAAGAATGAAATTTTTTGAAAGCGTAGATGACGGCTAATAATTCCTTTTCAGTGGTAGTATAATTATTTTGTGCCTCATCTAATGTCTTGGATGCGTAGTATATTACATATGGCTTTTTATCTATTCTCTTCCCCGACACAACCCCTATGGCATAGTCGCTAGCGTCACACATTATTTCAAAAGGTTGTGACCAGTCAGGCACTCTTAGAATGGGTGCTGAGATTAGAGCATTCGTCAATGTTGTAAAGCTATGCAGGCATTCCTGGTCAAAGTTCAAATCAACATCCTTGGTTAATAGGTATGTCATAGGTTTTGCTATTTTGAGAAGTCTTTGATAAATCTTCGATAGAACCCGACATGACCCAAGAAGGCTCGCACGCCCCTTATGTTTTTGGGTGGTGACAACTTTGAGATGACATCGATTTTTGCCTTGCCTACTTCAATTCCTCTTTTTCTAACTCGATGTCCGAGGACAACACCTTCGGTCACCATAAAGTGACATTTTTCCCAGTTTAGAATAAGGTTTGTCGCCTCGCATCTCTGTAGGACTTTACTTAGGTTGAGCAGATAGTTATCAAAAGAGTTTCCGTATACTGAAAAATCGTCCATGAACACTTCCATAATAGTTTCGGTTAATCCTTCGAAGATAGCATTCATGCACCTTTGGAAGGTTGCAGGTGCGTTGCTTAGCCCGAATGGCATCCTTCTAAAGGCGTATGTTCCAAAAGGGCAAGTAAATGTTGTTTTTTCTTGGTCTTCGGGGTGAATTGGGATTTGGTAAAACCCAGAATAACCGTCGAGGTAGAAGAATTTTTTTTGGTGGGCTAGCCGCTCAAGGACCTCGTCAAGGAAGGGTAAGGGAAAATGGTCCTTCCTTGTTGATTTGTTCAATTTTCTATAATCAATGCACATTCTCCAACCAGTAACGGTCCTTGTAGGTACTAGTTCATTATTATCATTTAGGAAAACAGTGGTTCCCCCTTTTTTAGGGACCACTTGGACAGGACTAACCCACTGAGAGTCAGAAATTGGATAGATAATACCCACTTTCAAGAGTTTAAGAACTTTGAGGTGAACTACCTCTTTCAGATTTTGGTTCAGTTTTCTCTGGTGCTCCCTCGAGGGTTTGAACTCTTCTATCATGGGTAGTTTATGCATGCATAGAGCTGGGTTTATGCTTGTTAAGTCAGTCATTTTGTACCCAATTGCTTTCTTGTGCTTCCTTAGTTCAGTGAGAAGCCTTTCTTCCTGGTCATCAATCATAGAGGAGCTAATGATAACTGGACATAATTTTTCTTCATCTAGGAAGACATGTTTGAGCCCAGCTGGTAGAGTTTCCTTTTCCGGGGCTTTGGGTACTTCTGTTGTCTCTAATATAGAGACAAATTTCAGTTCTTCAAAGGTGGCTTCATGGGCTTTTTCAGCCTGCTCCAAGTATTGTAGGCATTGCTGAACTAACTCGTTGGTTGAAAATTCAGCTTCTAGATTTATTAGAGCATCCTCCAGGGCATCTTCTGGTTCTGGATTTTCTTGCTTGAGTTGAGACATTTTATCATAGATTCAAGAAGAAAAACCTCTTCATGGATACTAGGGCTCTTCAAGCTATTGAAAACCCTAAATTGAATAGTTTCTTTACCCAACCTTAAGGTAATTGTGCCAGCCTTGACATCAATTAATGCTCTAGCAGTGGTGAGGAAGGGTCTACCGAAAATTATCGGGTACCTTAGGTCTTCTTTTATATCCATAATGAAAAAATCACAAGGGACATAAGAGTCCCTCCCCACTCTTACTGGAATATCTTCAATGATTCCCAGGGGTGCAGTAATGGTGGAATCGACGAGCTGGATGGTCATTACTGTAGGCAACAAGTCCGTAAACCCCAATCTTTTGCACATGGAAAATGGCATAATTGATATGCTGGATCCTAAGTCGGCCAATCCCTTTTTACAAGAAGTGTTCCCAATAGAGCATTGTATGCCAAAAGAGCCGGGGTCCTTCTATTTTTTCGGCATTTTATTCAGAATGATATCAGAAGTGGTTTGAGCTAGCTTGATAGTTTCATGCTCCTCTGTCATATATTTCTTTGACGGTAGGGTTTTTAGATATTTAGACCAGGCTGGGATTTCAGATAAGGCGTCGAGGAAAGGAATATCAACATAAAGTTTCTTCATTGCCTCTTTGAATTTTGGAATCTAGAGTCTAGTCTAGTTTCCTTTAGCCTTCCGGGATAGGGTATCCTTGGCTTGTCACTACTACAGAAATGCCTTTTAGCGTCGGTTGTTTAACCCGCTTTGGCGTCAGTTTCCGAGGGACGCCTATGTGGGCGCCGCTAAAGGTCTAACACTTCGGCGTCGGTTTTTTAACCGACGCCTATTCAACTTAGAGGCGTCGGTTGTTTATAGAAAACCGACACCAAAAGGGTTCGCGCCACAGAAAACGACGTCATCTAGGACACATTCTGCGTCGGTGTTTAATTGGTAACCGACACAAAAAGTGTCCTAGATGACGTTGTTTTCTGTGGTGTGAACCCGTTTGGCGTCGATGATCAACTAAACAACCGAAGCCATAATTCAAGACGACACGGCCGTGCTTCCCTACACGGCCGTGTTTAGTACTATAAGCATCAGTTTTATATGAATAAGCGACACCTTTTCCACCACGGCCGTGCTTTCCTGCACGGTCGGGTTGTTTGTAATATTAGGCATCGGTTTTTATCCAATAACCGACGCTGTAGGTCTTTGCTGACGGTTTTCTGTAAATAACCGACGCCTATATCTTTTTTTTTCATATCAGTTTGCAGGCCTGCTGTGGCTGGTCAGCAGGATGAGAACCTGCAGTTTAGTTTTCTGAACTGTAGGTTTACGACATCCATTGATATCAGCCTACAAACAGGCCACAAACCTGCAAAAGTCTCAAGGAAAATTTCACACAAGTAGATACATTCAGACATCAATTCAATTCTCACATTCACACATATAGAAACATTCAAATACATGTATTAACATTTAGAAATATTCATTTACAAAGTATCATTCATTATCGCTATCAACATCCCAATTATATCTTACAGTTGCCACTGCTTGTATGGCTTTTGCCCATTCTTCTCTTATTTCATTTAATGCTTCCATCGTATATGGAGCATGTATATTTTTTAACCATTTACGTATAGTGTTGTCAGTTTTAAACACCTGCAAAGAGAATGATGTATATATATAAGTAATAATATAAAAATAAGATTAATATATTTCATACTAACTAATGAGACTATATATAATACCTCATGTATGGTATCGATGTCCAATGTGGCATGTTTGATAATCATCTGCATAAATCCAATCACATAGTATGCGCATGCCCAACCATTGTCTTGTGTAGCACACTATAAATTGAAACATACAAAATAATACAACTAAGCACAATTCACATCAATAATATATATATTGGAATCGGGAACTTACTTGTACGTTCTGCCAATTTATTGGTTGGTTCTTTTTCCTTGGGACCGTTCCTCCAGCCTTTTTGAATGCATCTAAACCCCTACATGTTAATATAACACAGTAAATTACATAAGTAAATAGTAATGTAATAACAGATGTTAACAAATACAAAAATGAAATATTTCTCACCAGAATAATGGCATTCTCATTACGTGTCCAATTTTAGTGTTTAATGTACTTCCCGCGGGATCTAGATAATAAACAGTGAACGTCCCGGGGACAATAACTAGTAACTCCCAATGTCTACTGCTAGAGGTAAAAAGTTAACAATTAATAACTCAAAATGCACAATAAAAATGGAATTTTCTTAAGTCCAAATTATAAATAAAGTAAACTTACTTGACATTGAATGGAGCTATTATTATCTTCTTGTTTTGCTGATCGAAAATTTTAAAAGCATCTATACAGTATTGTTGAACACTATCAGGGTCTTTAGCTACCATACTAATCAATGATGGAATCAAAAATCCCACATGATCAAATGCAAATTGTTTGCAATGATCTTCGACTAAGTAGCTGCAAAACATGTATTACGTATGCATTAATATATAAGAAACCAGATCACCGGATCTTACACAAGGTATATGGATGTATAAACAAGATCTCACCTTATCCATGTCTCTATCATTGATGTATTCAGCCAATCATACATAAACAACTCAATAATATCTTGTATAAATAAAGAGCTATCATATGATTGACCTGCATAATCTGCATCTAAAGAAACAATTATCGGGCAATGTATATTATGTGCCCGTAGCCAACATCCCATTCCCCTACAAGCAGGACCTAACGGGTATGTTAGGTCAGTTGGAACCCAAGTTGGTAATGCGGGAAGTGGAGGTGGAGGCCTAGGTTCTCATGGTGTCTTCTTTTTAACCTGTATATATAATTTCAGATCAGTTGACATCATATATACACATTAATAGTCTAAATCAATGTAAATTTATCTTACAATTTCAGTAGTGTAGACGACATCTGCTTTGGGCCACAATATGACCCCGCCTTCTGCCTCAGCAAGTGTATCAATATCCGGGTGGGGATATGGCAATGTAGCTTCCCTCCAATCGGGTAACACACGTAATGGGCCCACACGAACGTAGCCTTATGGCATTGGAGTCCCATGAAACCTTTCCCCAGGAAGGGACGGGTAAGCCTGCGCCTCTGCAACAATATAGTCTTGTATTCTTAAGCGGAATGGCTTCAATGCCTACAAATTTACGTAAAGAATGTTATACATATATACATATCATCTTAAAAACATATCATCTTGAAAAGACTAGATACAATGTCATAAACAATACTTACAGCAGACGTGTTAGGCAATGGGTCTCCAGGATTACTCGTAGTCTGTGCATCAGGAGAAGAGTGGGTCACCATAGGCTGATTGGAAGCCTGAGATGCCTGCCACCGCAACAATTCTTCCTTGACCTTCTCAGCAACTACATCGTTGACCTTCTTAGCAACTATATCCTCGACTCTCTTATTCTCCTATACATGGATAAAAGAAACATTAGCTTCTTATTATTGAATTTCCTTTTGCAGTAACATTCTAAAAAAAAGAATAGGTTACCTCTTCTTGAGAAAGTCCCGCTCTGGGTTTGCACTGGGATGGCCCAAAGAATGCTTTGATGCCCACACCAGCGCCTGCACCCCTAACACATACAGGATGCTCTGGGTTACCCAGAGCAACTGTCAATTCATCCCTTGTGCCCTGAGGGATGAACGTGCCTTGTTTCCTCTGCTCGTGCAGCTCCCGCTAATCACCATCAACAAAATTGTTAAGTTAACACCACAAATAATCAATATTCAAACGATTGCTCTAAGAGTTGTATTTTACCATTTTCGCAGCCGCCTCAGCAGTTACGGGCTTCTTTATTTCACCCTTCTTGTTTTGCCTCCCAGCTATCCAGATATCATGGCGAGGCATGGGTGTGGCAGACTCCTGAGTAGGAGCTGACTCCTGAGTAGCCGCAGACTCCGCCTGTAGTCTTTGGCAAATGCTTGCATAGCCTTTTGGACCCATAGTGTGGTCATGCACATTCAGTGCACGCCTTGCTTTTTGTGCGTCACTGAGGGCCTAGTTAGTATGCACATTAATGATTTGGTTAGTAGCACTAAATGTTAATCTTGAATAGGTGAATACAATGTATATTAATTAAATTGGGAGTGATGCCTAATACCTTGAATTCTTCAGATTTTCTTGAAGCAACAAAATTGTCCCAATCTTCTTTGTCCAAGAAGTTCCATTGTTCAAGGGATGACTTCTTCTTCTTATCACCCTCTTTTATGTATTCTCTGTTCAGATTTGTCCTATAATTCCTAAGCATCTTTCCAGCGCGTTGCATCACACTTTTACGATGCAACTTCTCATCCAATGCAAACAGATTCTGTAAAATAGAAATGTTATTAACTAGTATCCAAAATAGAATTGCAAATAATAGAATTTATAATCTACAAAATAGAATTGCAAATAATAATAACTCACGCATAAATCCTTCCATATCAAGTCTTTTTTCCCCTGAGGAACTTTATGCCAATTATCATACTTAACACCACAATGGCTCCGAGTGGTACACCTAAGATAGTTTACAAAATTATTGCGGTTCACTCCAATTGCATTTCCTCCGTTATCAAACTCCACAACCAATTTGGATCCACTGCCACTTAGCGCTATTAACTTCTTCAACAGAGTGATGCCCCTTTTCTTGTTAAGTGTTTGGTGCTGCGCATCAAGTTGCTCCAGTGCTTCAGTGGGTACATGTGCATCATCAACCTAAAATTTGACAAAAATAAACACACTGAATTAGCCCAATATAGAAATATAGGATATATGACATAACTAGAAGATAATGAATTTTATAGAAATACAGGATATGTTTTTAGAACTTACATTGGTATCCTCGCCATGCTCGTCATGGACAGCATGCTCATCATGGACTTCATGCTCATCATGGACATCATGCTCATCATGGTCAGCCATCTGAAAATGTCATTAAAAAGGCAAACATTTAGCATTTGTATTAACTAGAAAAAGGCAAACATTTAGCATTTGTATTAACTAGAAAAAGGCAAACATTTAGCATTTGTATAAACTAGAAAAAGGCAAACATTTAGCATTTGTATAAACTAGAAAAAGGCAAACATTTAGCATTTGTATAAACATACATGTCTCTAAAATTGTGATCTTTTATCAATTAACAATCCTTCATTGTGATCTCCGCGCACATATAAGTCATCATTAGCTTCAATATTTTGTGGAGTTGGCAACCCAACTGAGAATGGACTGGAGTCATCATACTTATCACAGTACTCTTCTTCATCTATAGGATCTTCAATGAACTATATTTTACCATGAAGAACAACCGACCATTTATCATTTGCAGGATCATCGATATAGAATATTTGTTTCGCCTGTGATGCCAATATGAATGGTTCACCCTTCTCGCCAATCTTTTCAAAGTTAACCAAAGTGAAACCCAATTCATCCACTATAACTCCTTTGGTGTTATCAACCCAATTACATTTAAAGGCGGAATTTTGAAATCTACGTAGTCAAACTCCCAAATGTCTTCAATGACACCGTAATATGACATTTTAGCTTCACGTGGACTCTTATCCTTTGCACTTGCAAAGTACATAGTTGATGCTTGAAGAGTGACCCCACTATTTTGGACGACACTCTTATCATCTTGGTGCTTTGTGTAATATGTGAATCCATTAATGTCAAACCCTTCATAAGACATAACATTCAGTTTTGGTTTAAAGGTGAGGCATTTGATAGTTTCTGTAATATCATTTGGTGTTTGAGATAGTTGATGTAAGACTTTATCTTCAAACCACTTAGTAAAAGTCTTATTATGCTCTCTAGCAAGCCACATTGAACTTGCTCGAGGATGTTGTCTCTTTATGAAATTGTTATGTTCCTCGATATAAACACTCACTTCGTCCATATTGTGTAAAATATACAAGTGAGCTTGTTCCAACTGCTCACGGCTGATTACTTTCACCCGTGATCCCAAAATTCCTTTGCCCTCCTCAATATTCTTGTCATTATCAGGAGTGTCATTACTACTGAGAAAGTCATTGCAAAAATCCATACCCTCTCTCACCACATAACCTTCAATAATACTCCCTTCAGGCCGATAACAGTTTCGAACATCACCTTTAAAAAATGCTCATGTATCGTTCAAAGGGATACATCCAATGTAAGAAAACTGGTCCCAACATTTTCACTTCCCTAGTCAAGTGGACAACAAGATGTACCATGATATCAAAGAATGAAGGAGGGAAATACATATCAAGCTGACATAGGGTAACAACCACTTCTCTTTGCAAATTATCGAGAGTATCAGGGTCAATAACTTTGCTGCATAGACTGTTGAAAAAGAAACAAAGTCTGGTAATTGCAAACCTTACATGCTTCGGCAATATAGATCGAATTTCCACGGGCAATATTTGTTGCATTAGAGTGTGACAATCATGAGATTTAAGACCTATCAACTTCAGATCTTTCATTGATACCAATCTACGGATGTTGGATGAGTAACCATGTAGCACCTTAACATTTACCAAGAATTCACAAAAAGTTTTCTTCTCCTTTCTAGACAACGTGTAACAAGCGGGAGGTAAGTATGTTCTTTTATTACCCATTTCACGTAATTCTGTTAATTCTGACCTTATTCCCATTTCACGTAGGTCCAGTCTGGATTTTATCCCATCTTTAGTCTTACCTGGTATATTTAACAGAGTACCAATGATGCTATCACAGACATTTTTCTCAACGTGCATTACATCGATACAATGCCTGACTGTCAAAGAACTCCAATAAGGAAGATCCCAAAATATTGACTTCTTCTTGAATGATGAATTGTCACTCCGTGTGGCCATACTACATTGTGATTTCTTACCAAATTCATTGACAATGTCTTTTACTCTTGCATAAACAACATCCCCTGGTATAGGTTTAGGTGCACTCTGTTCATCATTCCATCCATTGAATGCTTTGCGCTTCCTACGATACAGATGGAATTTTGAAAGAAACCTTCGATGACCAAGATATACAGTCTTGCCGCCATGTTTTAGTCTTATTGAATCAGTGTTTTCTTCACATATAGGACACGCTTTAGCTCCTTTGACACTATATCCAGACAAATTCCCATATGCTGGAAAGTCATTAACAGTGCAAAACAACATAGCGTGCAAACAAAATGTATCTCTTACTGAAGCATCATAGGTCATCACACCTTCAGCCCAAAGTTTCTTTAAGTCATCAATCAAAGGTTCAAGATAAACATCGATATCATTTCTGGGTTGTTTAGGGCCCGATATCAACAATGACAACATAACATACTTATTTTTCATACACATCCAGGGAGGAAGATTGTATATAACAAGTATGACTGGCCAAGTGTTATGTTGGCTGCTCAATGTCCCGTATGGATTCATCCCATCTGTACAAAGCCCAAGTCTTATATTCCTATCTTCTTCACCAAATTTGGGGTACAATAGATCAATCTTCTTCCACTGTGGGGAATCAGACGCATGTCGTAGGATCCCATCATTATTTTTCTTAACATCTGCATGCCACCTCAAATTCTTCGCATCTTTCGGATTTGCAAACAAGCGTTGAAACCGTGATATTATAGGTAGATACCACAACACCTTGGCAGGAGAACCAGTTTTGGACTCCCCCGAAGTCGTCAATTTATACCGTGACGCACCACATTTTGGACAATCTTTCAAATCTACATAGTCCTTTTGAAATAATACACAATCATTCGGGCATGCGTGTATCTTCTTGGCCTCCATTCCCATTGGGCACAACATTTTCTTTACCTGGTATGTTGAGATTGGCAGCTCGTTTCCTTCAGGAAGCATTTCTTTCAACAAAGTCAACAATGAAGTGAAGCTTTTGTCGCTCCATCTATTGTTAGCTTTCAACTTATACAATCTCAACACAGCGCTAAGCTTCGTAAACTTAGCACAGCCTGTGTATAACGGTATCTCAGCATCATGCACAATGTTTCTAAAGATAGGAGGTGGATCGGTGTGCTCTACCCTACAACTATCCAGCATCGCATCAACGATGTCTGCTAGAACTGGTTCGTTCACATTTATGTCATCGGAGGCAATTTCTTCTTCCACCCAAGCACTGCTATCGACATCTACTGGTTTCGATTTTGAAATCTCTACATGCCAGTGCCATTCTGTATAGCCTTGTACAATCCCGTTGCACATGACATGACTTTTGATTTCCTCACCAGTGTTGACTTTCAAGTTGTTACCACAATGCCTACATGGTAAGTAGAACCTATCTGTAGGTTTTTTCCTATGTTCCTCGGCAAATCTAATAAATTGATCAAGACCAGATATAAACTCTGGGGTGCAACGATTATGAATGGACATCCATGATCTATCCATTCTATGATCAGAGAAAACAAGTATATATTAGGAAACAAGTATATATTAGGAAAAGATTAGGGTATACACTTACATCCTAAGTGTATAATGTGATGTCATTCTTATATATAATAAATGTGTACCACCTATCCCATCCTTGAACACCTAATCTCACTAGTAAGTGTATAATGTGTATTGGGTTTTCAAGAAAATTTCGGCAGCATTTCCCCGCTGTTCTCTAAGTACATATGTACTTAGAGAACAAACGGGGAAATGCTACCAAAATTTTCTCGAAAACCCAATACACATTATACACTTACATCCTAAGTGAGATTTGGTGTTTAAGAACAGTCCCAAACCGGGGACTATCCAAGATTTACTCCTAATGAGTCAATCTTGGATGGGTTTCTAGGCCAACAAACACATTTGATGTCATTCTTATATATAATAAATGTGTACCACCTATCCCATCCTTGAACACCTAATCTCACTAGTAAGTGTATAATGTGTATTGGGTTTTCAAGAAAATTTCGGCAGTATTTCCCCACTATTCTCTAAGTACATATGTACTTAGAGAACAAACGGGGAAATGCTACCGAAATTTTCTCGAAAACCCAATACACATTATACACTTACATCCTAAGTGAGATTAGGTGTTCAAGAACAGTCCCAAACCGGGGACTATCCAAGATTTACTCCTAATGAGTAAATCTTGGATGGGTTTCTAGGCCAACAAACACATTTGATGTCATTCTTATATATAATAAATGTGTACCACCTATCCCATCCTTGAACACCTAATCTCACTAGTAACTGTATAATGTGTATTGGGTTTTCAAGAAAATTTCGGCAGCATTTCCCCGCTGTTCTCTAAGTACATATGTACTTAGAGAACAAACGGGGAAATGCTACCGAAATTTTCTCGAAAACCCAATACACATTATACACTTACATCCTAAGTGAGATTAGGTGTTCAAGAACAGTCCCAAATCGGGGACTATCCAAGATTTACTCCTAATGAGTCAATCTTGGACGGGTTTCTAGGCCAACACAATTAGATATGTATATGTTAGAGTTTCATCACAATTAATGTTAGGGTTTCATCACAATTGATGTTAGGGTTTCATCAATGTTAGGTTTAATCAAATCAAATTAGGATGCTAGAATTTACAAGTTTAAATCTTATTTCAACATGCATCAAAATTTACTGAATTAAGTCAAACATTAGGATTCGAAGCACAAATATATGCAAGCAAAAAATTTGTTCATATCCTAGGATTTACATAAAACATTACAGGAAAATTTGTTCATATCCTTACCAACAGCAAGCACGGCCGTGGTAGGCCAACACAGCCATGGTCGTGCTTGCTGCATGTTGGTAAATAGCTAGGGAGAAGGAGAGGTAGCGCTACCTGGAGCTAGTGTGGAGAGGACCGCCGGCGGCAGCAGCGTGTGGAGGAGCTAGAGCAGTAGTGGCAGTGACAACAACAAACGACCGGGGGCGGGCAGCGGGCAGAAGCAACTGACGGTCGGAGAAGCAGCAGGCGCCGGCCGGAGAAGCACCAGGAGAAGAAGCAGCAGCGGCGGGCAGCGGCGCCGGTGAGCAGAAGAGAACCAGAGCAGCGGCGGCGAGCAGCAGCAGCCGACAATGGGTGATTTTGGGAGAACGGTGGTGAGCAGCCGCACAGAAGAGAAGTCGCGATGAAACAGGAAGAAAGGGGGAAGAGCCGGGTATCGGGTCTATTAAGTTGATCAACGACGTCGGTTATCTACACAACCGACGCCTATTATGCTTTAGCGTCGGTTAATAGTAAAACACCGACCCCCAAATAGAAAACTTTAACCCTAAATTATTTGGCGGGAACCATTATCAGCGTCGGTTATCCAAGGATAACCGACACCTAAAGTGGAACTTTTCGCGCAAAATTTCATTTTAAATAGGCGTCGGTTAATAGTTAAAACACCGACGCTGTATGTGGCTAAATTTTTTCGTTTGAAAATTGGATTTCGCGGGCGCTTTTAGGCTTCGGTCGGTTATAGTCAGCCGACGCTGATTACAAAGCGGTACCCGTGTCTGGCTGGTCTTCGAATATAGATGTCGGTTTGCCTACATAACCGACGCCTGAAATTATAGGCGTCGGTTTTCCTTAATAATCGACGCCCAGAAAAGCGACACTGAACGCTATTTCTGTAGTAGTGTGTATTGTGGAACCTATGGTTCTTTTGGACCTTGTTCCTTTTCTTTCCTCTCTTCAGCATCTTGACCTGATTCTTCTGTTGGGATGATTTCAGTTACATCCTCATCTTCTTGATTAATCGAGATGGCTTCAGTGAGAGCATGACCAGACCTTGTTGTAACAACATTTAATTATTCTGCTCTATGTTGGTCGTGTCTTGGATTTGCTTCTGGTTGGCCAGTGAAAGTGCCTACTGTAGGTTTTAGCTGAGCTGCTATATGTGCTAACTAAGTTTCCATAGCTTTTTGCTGGGCTTGTTGGTTAGCCATCATGGTTTGTTGTGATTGCAGCATTTGCCTTATCAAGGACAGTTCATCAGTCTACTGTGGTGGGGCATTCTTCTGTTGAAATTGAGTGAGTTGCTACTGCCCTTGAGGTGGTTGTTGTTGAGGTGCCGGCAACTGAGGTTGTTGCAGTTGTTGCAGCTGAGTTTTTTGTAATTGCGGGTGCAGAGGAGGGTGAGTATACCGGTAGTATGCAGAGGGATTTCTTGGGTAGTTGGATCTTTGGAAATTGTTTCTAAGATTACCTTGATTTTGGTTGTAGTTGCTTTGAAATCCAGGTGGTAGTCTGTTGGAGGATCTACCTTGTGTTTGGTGTTGCGGGTTAGCTGTCCCCGTAGGATTTCCATATTGAAAACCAAGATGATTTCTCAGTTGATTTGGATTGTAGTAAGCTTGTCCTGGTATGGAATGAATGGAATTTACTTGTTCTGGCATTTGATCCTCAGGGTGTTCAATAATCGGCTCATACTATGGTTGAGGTGGTTGCAAATCCATCGTCACATTATATTGTAGACCACATGACAATGTGGGATGATCTGATGCATGACAGGCCTCACAAGTTCGATTGGCTACTTTAGCTTGTTGGGGGTTCTTATTTCTGTGATATTCCCCAAATGATGCTTCGAGGGCTTGTTGCTTGTTGGCTATGGTTTTCAAAGATCTAGCTATGGCTTTCATTTTCATAGATTCTTTAGCTTTACAAACCTTTAGAACTCCTCCTGTGGTCACCCTCCCCCAATTGGATTGATTTTCTACTCCAAGAGTGACGGTTCTCCAGGTGTCTTCGTAGTTCTGTCTCATAAAGTTTCCTCCAGATGAGGAATATAAGAACTTTTTAATTCCATCGCTTACTCCCCTATAAAAAGTTTCTATGAGTTGGTTTTGCGAGATTCCATGGTGAGGACATTTCCTCAAGAGTTCCTTGAATCTTTCCCATGAGTCAGCCAGTGACTCTCCTGGTAGTTGAAGGAATTGGTTGATTTGTCCTTTGATTTGGTAGGTTAGTGAAGGAGGGAAGCATTTCTCTAAGAACTTCTCTTCTAAGGGAGCCCAGGTGGTGATTGGCTCCCCGTCCAAAGAATTGTACCAACTTAATGCTCTTCCAGACAAGGTGAAATTGAAGAGTCTAAGAATGACTGCATCCATGGTTGTTCCAGCTTGTGGTACCAGCCTACAAAGAGCTTTGAACCTATTCAAATGGTCCATGCAGTCATCTCCTGCACTTCCAGAGAATGAGATGCCCTGCATTATTTGGATCCATTGTGTCCTAATCTCAAAATTAGGAGTGTCGATGAGTGGTGGTTGGACTGGATGGTTGTCTTCGTAGTTCTTGGGAATAGTGTAGTTCCTTAGTTGCTTGCTCCTTATCAACAGTTGCGTAACAACCTTGGCAGCTTCATTCTCGACACAGATGCAAGCTTCTTCTTTAGCCCGTACTTCAGCCTAAACTTGGGCGTGTGTGTCGGCAATGAGTTGTGCTCACTGGGCTGCTATGGCATTGTTGACCCTTTCCATGACTAATGCATCTTGGTGTTGATCTTCGGCCATTTTTCTGGCTCTTTGATGATTAAGTCTAATGTGGTGGTGGAAACTTCTCTCTGCCTTAGAGTCGTACTCTAGATCAGGGGAGAATCTGAGATTATGCGATGGTTGCATACACGTCTTCTACTTGAGTAGAGGAAGATACACACTTTTCAGATGATGCGGGAGATATGATGAAATCAAGAGAATATGGAGTAATATTAAAGAAAAAGTGTAAAATCCTAACCAAATAGAAAGATGATAAATGAAATTAAAACATTCCATTGTCCCCAACAATGACGCCAATTTTTGATGGAGCTTCCACTTGTGTGGAGTTGTGTGCACCACTAAAAATCCTAAAGATAGTAAGTCTTTATGTTTAGCCTTGCTTATACTAGATTAAAAACTCCACCCACGTATTCTAGGACACGTGGAAGTCTTATCGTAGTATAGTTAAGGGTCAAATCCGCACGACAACGGTCTTGTTAAGATTAATAAGATGGGAAATGTTAGAATTTCATTTAACTCCTTAACAGTTGGTATTTAGATCAAAGAGTTGGTTTGATTGTTTATACTAAGTGCACTTAAAGTAAAAGTAGGAAGGTAAGAAAGAAAGTAAATTTAAGGTTGTAAAACAATGTTAAGAAACCACTAGGATGTGATCGACTTTCACCACCACTACTCATGGATCAAAACATACATCGCAATAACTTGGATTGCAAAGAAAAGAGTCTAAACAGTTAGTATCCTTGTAGGCTTAGCCTCCTTTCAGATAACTAACTACGAGAAATGTGGATGTGCTGCAATGTCAGCCATCCCAAGATGAATGGTCACTTACTTTGCATCACTCCCCTCGTAAAGTGTGTTCCTCGACCTGTTAAGGTTGTGCTTTCATACATCAATTGATTCCATTTCATAGTATGAAAGCACAACTATGGAGGTGAGTTTACTCCACTTCTTCAGAAATGCTTCTAGATACCAAACCAAACATATGGTGACTACACATAATCTGGAACCAACAACAGTCAATATTCGAATCAAGAAGTACAAACATAGACAATTTGCACTAAAAGATAATACATAACACAAGTTGGTGATCAACAAACTAGCATTCATTAAACGATTGATGTTGAACTGGAAAGATAGTGTTTTTCTATTGCAAACTCAAGAATTACAATGCATGAAATGAAAACATGGGTAGCGGGGCTACTCCCCGCACCCTAGTGTATAAGACTACTCGCTCATGGCAAGAACAAAGAAGGGGGCGAGAAGAGAGAGAGAGCATCATATCCACAAAGGAGGGAGGAAGGTCGACCCCTTGAAGAGAGAGAGCAACGATCTTCACACTTCGTAGCTTGCTTGATGATGAATCCTCCTCTTCCCACCTTCTTTGTCGGTGAGAGAGAAAGTAGCTTGGAGATGGAGTATGGATCTCAGACCGGCAACCTAGGAGTAGTGGGTGAAGGATGGAATGGCTCTGGAACAATAGAGGCAGCCTTTGGACATATGAAACTTGATTATTTGTGAGAACCCTTTAGGTCTTATTTATAGGCTTTGAGTGGAACTCAAACAGTTTGGGAGATTTGGTCCCAAACGGTCGTGAAGACCGTTTGAAATCTTTCTTGGTTTGGAGACCGTTAGGATTCTCTCGGTTTGGAAACTGTTTGATTCCTTATGGTTTGGAACCATTTTCCCTTATTCGGTCTTGGGACCATTTGACTTTACACGGTCTTGGGACCATTTGGCCTTCATTCGGTCTTGGGACCGTTTGGTGTCCATTCGGTCTTGGGGCCGTTTAGTGTCCATTTGGTCTTGGGACCGTTTGATGTCCATTCGGTCTTAGGACCATTTGATGTCCATTCAGTCTAGGGACCATTTGATGTCCATTCGGTCTTGGGATCGTTTGGTGTCCATTCGGTCTTGGGACCGTTTGGCATCCATTCGGTGTTGGGACCGTTTGGTGTCCATTCGGTCTTGGGACCGTTTGGCGTCCATTTGGTCTTGGGACCGTTTGATGTCCATTCGGTCTTAGGACTGTTTGGTGGCCATTCGGTCTTGGGACCATTTGGCGGCCATTCGGTCTAGGGACTGTTTGGTGTCCATTCGGTCTTGGGACCATTTAGAGCTTTTGTACTTTTTTTTTTGCTTTTCTGTAAGAAATAAAAGGGGAAAAGTTAGACTGATGGTATATTTACAATGAAGAGGAAAGTTAAAAGATTCTATCTAATTTATCTTAGAAAGAGTATGGAAACTGAGGAAAACTAGTAAGATAACATCGCAAAATGGGAGGTTATCACCTGGGTTACCAAAAAAAAAGTGTCAAGTGGTTATTTTCTTTCAAATATGTAGATTTTGTTTTATGTTTTCAATAAACGTAGTCAATGTTTTGCTTTGATATTGGGTCATGATATTCAATTTAGGTAAATAATGAAGACCCACTCATGCCTCTATATCTGCTCAACTCTTCTAGAACAACTTAAGCTACACAAATAAATCTACAAACACTGGATATTAATATGTAATCAAGTTTTTGAATTTTTTTTGTCATTGTTAGTTCCTGTCTCCTTTTAAGTTTCTATATTTTTGCCCACATGCCATATACAAACATCTATGGTTCATTTTCAATAGTAATAGATGTTATTTTAATTTATTTATATGATTGTGTGAGATTAATCAGGTTGATCGGTTACAAATGCTTCAATCCCTTTGCCACTATCTTGGATGTGGGATTGGGATTGTGGTAAAAATGGTTCTATGAAATTACCAATTTATACATATCTTTATCCATTGATAAAATAGTCTAGTGACTCTATTGGAAATGTTTAAAGTTTTATTGTCTATTTGTGTTCTTACTATTTTTCTAAGTGCAATTTGTTTAGGATTTTCCTAGTTTGTTTCCAAAATAAAAGGATAAAAAATAATTGAGAAAACAAATAAAATAATAGAATTTTCCTTCATAAGCAAGATGAATTCTTTACTTTAATATAATTTTCTTGCTTATACGATTGATTGATTTTGGAAACATGAGGAACAATATATATATATTCTCAGGGTTTCCCATCTTCTCTCTACTTCATCTTCATATCATGGGATTGCAATGGAGGAAGTAAATCTTGCACACTTGTATTTTATACCCCTACAAACCCATTCATATAAGAACATGTGGAAGCACTCATGTTGAATCTCAAGATGAGGCTTGGGGTTTAGTATAGGTATAGATGTAATGCAATGTTGGAATCCCAATGGTTTTAACATTATTGTATGATTTCACCCATTATATCCATAAGCCATATCTGAAGTATCACATGAATCCAATGAATGTGGGTTACCTGACACAAGTGTCATCATGCCAGAGAAAAATTAAGGACCATCCACTCGTATACATGTCATGATTGAGTGAATTTCAATCACATCTCAATATTGGCCAAAAAGGAGGGATTTATCTTTTATTCTTACATCTTAATTGTTATTTTCTTTACATCTTAGATTTTTTCTTCCTTCACATCCTGAATTATGGATTTCTCTATAGCCTTATTGTGTAAAGAAGATATGATGGCAAAGTCCCCTTGTATATGTTTTCTTATTGATAGAAGTGCATCCCCCTATCCTATAAATAGGATGGGGGGGGAAGCATACAGACTCAAGATAAGCCTTTATTGGATGATACACAATTAGAGCCATATAACAACAAGACTAAACCACTTAATTAAATAAACTCTATAGAACTCCCCCTCAAGCTGGAGCTTGGGAGAATCCCAAGTCATCTTGCAAATCTATAGAATGACTAGAACACAATAATAAAAGATAAAAAAAGTGCATTCAAAGATTTCTCCCCCACAACATTATAATAAAGTACTCACACACTCAAATACTCCCCCTCAAATAGATAATCCAAACTAGGTATGCAAGTAGGTTGAATCTGACACATGCCACTGGTCACAAACAAACAATAAAAGCTTCTTGATAAAAAAGATGTGGCATCTGGAGTAGAAGTAAACATCAACAAGAAGACATCAAAGTATTTATCATAGTCTCTATCATTGTAGATAAGTGAATGTTGGTCCATAGTAGTAGAATCTAGAGAGTTTCGGTTCACTACAGAGAAGTCCAGATAGTGCTCATTTATATTACAAAAGTCTAGAGAGATGTTCACAATAGAAAGTCCAAGGGATGATGGTTCACAATAGAAAATTCAGAGTGCACAAGGCACTAATAATGTAAGTGTGTAGATAAATTTTAGACAAAAAGATTAGTGTAAGGTACAAAAAAGCCAGATAGTTATGGCACACAACAAGAAAAAGTAGATGACATAGCTAGATAAAAGATTAGTGCAAACACATAAAAATTAGAAAAATACTCTAATATGAAAAATAGTAGCAGAAAGGTATGAAGCTCCATCATACTCATGTAAGTCTCAAAAGGTACCATCTTCGTCTCATCATATAACTTTCATCATAGTAGCAGATTTCACAGTCTAGAAAATTCTAGGTTATAATCTCTAGAAAGCGTTGGATCAAAAGAACAACAATAGAAGATGTGTGCAAGGCACATACAAAGAGTCAATGTGAAAATAGAGCATGGACAACAGATAGTGCAAAAGCACAAGGCAACAAAAATAAAATGTTCTAATCAAAGCACAAGTGGAAATAATGACATCATCAGACAGAAAATCAGTCAACATATATCATAATTCAAGTAGATAACTCCGTAGTAGCAGTTGAGATGATGATGAATAAGTTTCCTAAGCTCTCCATAAGGTAAATAGACTAATAATAGAAGCAAAAAGATCCAAATAGTAGAAAAAGAAATATCACATAGAAGCAGGAGGATCCATGTAGCAGTAAAAGAAACATCACATAGAAGTAGAAGAAGTAGCATGAACATTCATATAGAAGTAGAACTAAATTCTTCTTTTTCTCTCCTCTGTATCACTCTTTCCTCTACTCATCATCCTCTATTCTCCCCTTAACACCAACCATGAAAAGATCCATGAGAGTGGTTTGGGTGGAAAGTCAAAACAATGGTAGAAGTAGTGTTTATGTAAGAAAATATGTAGAGGAGGTAACTGACAACTCGAGTCAATGTGCAACTGACCTGATTATATAGTTCCAGATTGAAAAATGAATTAGATCTTTTTACAAACCAAAAAGGAGATTTGTCTAACCCTTATACTAAAAATAATAGGATTCGATCACCATTAGGTACAATATGCATATGGAGGGGTAGTACAAGTATTGAGGAGGTAGGCAATATTTATATAGTGCTAGAAAGAGTGGGAGGGTAAACAAATAATATAAATATAAACTTGCTTGAAAAAGAAGATAAGTGTTTGGGATAATGATAAATAAGGGACTCGCCATGTATAGAAGCATCCTCCATGTAATAGAATAGTCACAGATGATGAAGCATGCCAAAATGTAGTAGTACTAGTAGAGACATATTGTATCATGTAGCAATTCATTGCCAACAGAAAGTAGACGACACATTGCGTTAGTTGATTGATCTCAGGGAAGAATCATGACAGAACGCAAGAGATACTCTGACTCCTTTGGGAGACATGTTGTGTCGTTGGGAAGATTTTTCCAACTAGGTTGTGAAAAAACCATAATTCTACCTACAAACTGTGTCAAACAACGACACACCATGCTGGCAACAAAATAATAATAGATAACCTTGAGACAACATCAAAGGGTGGATAAATATTTTTGTACCTCCATCATAGAAATATAGGTACAATATATCCCTAATATCAGCAGAACAAGGGAGATCTTTTTTGAAGATTTTGGATTAAATCTGAAATATTGGTGGCATGTATGATGATGGTGATGTAGATCATCAGGAATGTTGACCAGGTAGTGTAGATTTGTAAAGGTTTAGATGAAAATAGTGTAGATCTAGAACTTAGTACATGATGGAGGAAAATAGGGTAGTCATGGCAGCTAGATAAGCAAACAATATTGATGGAGGCATAGTGGCCCATTTTGATCTAATAACACCAACTTCAAGATGAACTTTGATGGAGACGCTCTTTGTAGATGACTCTTAGAAGAAGAAGGGGTAGGAAATCCCTACGTGCATCCAAGAAACGCCTAGTAGCGGTGGACACCCACAAGGGGAGTCTTCTCTTCTTTGCATGATCTCTCTCTCACAGTTGAAGTTGGCATAGAAAAGTCTGCCATTAGTCCCATATAACAAAGAGACTAAATAACTTGATTAAATAGACTATCTAACACTTATATTGTTGCTAATCATCTAGATTGTCCTTTTCTTACTAACTTTTTATTTTACATTGAAGTCTTGATTACTACATTCAACAATAATCCTGAAAGAAATTTTGAAAAGTCTATGTAACAATCTCCAATCTGTTGTCTCATATACTACATCATGTCGTTAGGCTACCCAAATGGTGCTGAACTTTTTTCCTAGATTGTACCCCATCATTAGGTTGTCGAATGTTATCCTTGAAAGGTAATTTACCTTGAGTGACTAATATTTTTTTGCCTCTCTAGTGGCCTACTTTGCACCAAAAGGCTATCAAGTTAACCTAGTAGAGTATATTTTTGATTTGACAACACCTTTCCAAGATTTACCAATAAGGATCTATGTAGAAATACTACAAAATATTAGATATGTGGTTTCATATGTAAATCACATCTACAATTGTGCCATACAAATTACATGCTTTAGCCCTAAGCTATACATACAAACATGTCTCGTACTTGAACTATGTTTGTAACATCTGCTTGTAAGGTATGCCCAGAGAGACAATCATGTGATGATTGACATGGTATATACCAGAAAGGATTTTATTAATACTCATAAAGGCAAGCTTCCAATTCATTATGTTTCGTTCATTTATGAGATAATGAGAAAGCATTATGAATGTTTAGAGAATGACAATACTCAATGGCATATGTATTCAAGTACATGGCTTGGAGAATAAAATTATATGAATTCTAAGAGTATGTACATTCTTGTTATGTCCCAAGTCATTTTTTACTATCGAAGGTAGATAGAAACCACTAATACATAAGACTGGGGTTTGGGTTGGTGGATGGTTGAATATCATTAGTCATGATATGGCAATATCAAATCAAGCACACAAATACATGTTAGGGAATAGTGTATTGAACAGACCCACCTTGAGAGTAACACATGGAAACTATCATATGGTAGTCATAGTCATCTCTCATAGTGAAGGTGGCAATTGTGGTTCTTACAACTGAAATAACTGTACTCATCACATGTTGTTGGGTACACTTTGACATCATAAAATGCAATCCTGAAACATGGGTTGTCATATCAGTGATGATTGGGTGACTTTGACACATGATGATAGATTGTGAGTGATAGAACTGGGATTTGTCCCTCTTACTGGAGTATGATATCCTGTCCACTTGATAAGTGAGACTGAGAAATGCATATGCATGCACATGTGAATCAATATATGAATTAAGGTCACATTATCGCATACAGTCTACACTTGGTAAAAACATGAGATGAACATTGAGAGGATGATGAGTCCATGACTCGTGTTCACTCTAGATATCAGAGACAAAGGAATTATACAATCACCGAAACACCATATATAGATTGTTGGTTGAATTTGTTCTCCAACTTTCCATTCACTTGGTTAGCACTGATGTGTGACTAGGCACCTCTCCTTGCTTGTGACGTCATAAGGTAGTTATGGACATTCACTGCCTGATATGGACCTATGGGGTCACACACAAAGGAATTCATCTAGAAGAGGAGTTTGATCTTGAATGGTGATTGGATTGATTACTAAAGTGTTTAGGTATTCAATTCTCACAGCATATTGGCTGACTAAACTACCAAACAACCATCTCACTGGGTGAGATGACCATTTGGAAGTTCCAGACGGGGGTCTCAAGTGTTGAGATGGTCGTTTGGTTCACCACACTAATCAAAAATTGAATTGGTTAAGTTATGTCCAAACTAAAGTGTGAACTGACTGGTTCAAGCTGTTGAACCGATCGACTTGGCTCAACTCACCAAACAACCATATGGGTGAGTGAGATGGGCATCTTTCATGTGTGAGATGGCTTGGCTGCAGCCGAAAAAATGTTCTGGAAGTTTCCCAAACTAGTTTTGATTGCACAATACTTGTGGTGTAAGAAATTAATGTCTAATATTAATGGAATCAAATTGCCAATTTTGTATGTGATCGGGAAACTGCCAAATAGCCATTTGGCAATACGAGATGACCTTCTCGTGTGACCAGATAATCGTATGGGTCACCAGATGACCATTTCTTGGTTTGCATGTTGTGAAAAATCAAGATCTTCTCGCTCCTTCTACTCCCACATAGATCCCGAACAGACTGGGAACATTAACCCCAACCCCGCCTATAAATAGAGGGGTATTGGCGACTTCCTGGAATATAAAAACACAAGTGAGTATCGGTTGCTCTGAAAATTGTTGTCATCTCTGGTTGTAGTAACTGATAGATCCCAAGAAAGTCCTACCTAACTAGGGTGGGATAGTGACAAGAGAGAACAACTGAGTATTGTGGGAGAGCAAGTAGGTGACAGTACACTAACGGGAGGGAAAACTCCTTCCTATCTATTGTAGTTGAATGTTAAGAGTTCTAGTTGGTCTGTGTGGACTACTCTAGAGGCAAGAGTCCTTTGGTTGCTTCTAGGATAGAAACGTCAGCCTGCAGTCCGTGGCAAGACCACTAGAGTTGTTGCAGAAGTTGTCATGTTAGTTGTTCGTGTTGAAGACTAGGAGCAACAAGCCACCGTCCAAGAGAAACTAGAAGATATTTGCATAGCGATGAGTTGTTTTCACTAGACTTGCTCAAGTACCATGTATAACTCATTAAACCATCCATCCTATTTCATAGTAGTTGACGCGATCTTGTTGTTATGGAAATACAGATAGATAAAATTTTTGTTTCCGCTGCTATGCACCAAGCCCGAATTTCCTAACATTGGTATCAGAGACACATCAATTTACTATGTTTTAGGATAATCAATATGATTGTTTTTTGGTTTTATCTTTATTGCATACGATGTGAATATTTAAATGGACTCATATGCATATCATGATGAAAGACTACATAATCCCAAACTTTATATATATATATATATATATATATATATAAATATATATATATATATATGTAGTTTACATGTGTCTCCATAAAAGTGGTTTTGATGGTGGATGTGTAGTGCGGTTATGGACAATACCCAATATCTGTGTGTGGTTGGATGGTTTGGTTCCTTTTATCTCGACTTACATACTAGTCGACTCCCAAAGGAGGATCAAACTTTTAAATTTATAACCCGAAACTTTAAAGGACCCCCAAAACTTTATTACGGGGTCGAAGTAGATGCATGTGGTCTCATACACGGACGTGGGTACATTTAGGATGCTTTAGATCTTTCTCTTAAGTTAGCTAAGCCAATATGATAATTTGATAGAAGTATGGAACTAGAACTAGTCTCGCAAGATGTCATGAAATAAAACAAAGCAAAAAAGGAAAACAAAACACAGTATGTTGAATTCTACTAATCAAGAGAAGGAGTTTTGGGATATGTAACCACAAGTTGGACAATCTATGTACGCATTCTCGGGTGTAGACAACCCTCGAACACCTTCACAAGCATCTAATCTCCAAGGATAGCATGTACCATGGTAGTATCTCCTGTGGGGGTCATCCCACTCGCTCTCGTGTAGTATGACTAAAACTCAATCCAGGATCCAAAGCCTCCCTCAAGGATTATGGATCAACACCCCAAAATATCCCAAATACCCTCTTGGGTCTGGAACATTAAGAGATGTTAGGAACTACTCCATTGGAACTCCTCCTTTTAGATTCAATCCAAAATACCTCTCTTATCTTTTTCTACAACTAATCTCTCAATCTATGTAGAAACGGAGGTTCAAGTAGGAAAGAGATCTACCAAACCAATAATCATAACCGAAAATAGAAGATTGAATAGAAAACATAATAGATCTGGAATAAAACTACTTCCTTACGGTAAAAGTACATAAATATGCCAAAAGAGGGCTACATTTCCAAGAAGGATCTCAACTAGCCATGGACAAGCATAGTTGGCATCGAATAAAGATGGGAGAACATCATTTGTGAAGAAACAAAGGAGAAAAGTAGATGAAAGAGGTCGATGAAGAGCTTTTTGTTGACTTGAGAGTTATTCATTGCCCATATTTTGATAATGACTTAACCATTCCATTCCTATGTATCCAATATGTTTGTTTAAGATTGATTTTAGGCTTTAGGTACATTAAAAGGATCAAATTACACAAGCCCTAGCTTGTTCAAGTTCAAGCCAAAAGCAATGCAAGTGTACAATTCGGAAAATCACTCCAAATGACCTTAGATGATTTTTGTGATGACTTGTATTGATGATAGGGATTGCAACTAAGATGAGAAAAAAATCAAAGACACTGAATTCCAACGTTTAATCACTCAAAAGTCAATTTAGAAAATTTGTCACGGGCTATTTATCAGTCGAGTTGGAAACTCGACCGATCCAATGATGGATTTTCTAGAGAGACCAATCAGTTGAGTTGCACACTTACATAAATTGACCTATCAATCAACTACGAAAAACTGATTTTGACTCATCAGTTGAGTTTCCCAGAATGAACTCGATCGATAGTTTAAAAATTGGCTTTGTCTCTTAGTGGATCGGTGGAGTTATCTTTATTAAAACTTGGCCTAATTTACTGTATGGAAAACATAGAAAAATTGATTATAACCATTGGTGATTTGTTTTGAGAGAGAATTGATCTATTGTAAATTGGAAAATGGCTATATTTCTCCCTTAAGTGTTTCCACACCAAGGGAACACCCCCAGATATAAACAAGACCACTTAAAGTTCATTCAAGTTTGCTCATTCATTCAATTCTAAGTCCTTACTATAGTTGATTGTGTTGCAACTCCTTGATCCCCTTTATCTCTCTCATTTACATAGCATTTCATGATTATGAGTGAGTTCGGTCAGTTGTAAGAGAGCTACTTCCTTGTTCTTGTAAATCTCTCATTCCATTCCATCTTCCCTACCTCTTTCTCAAAGAAGAAATGGTTGAAGCAAGCTACTCTGAGTGAAGGTGAAGCTGTTGCTGTTCTTCTTTAAGATTGATGAAGAGGTGAAGATCTTATCCAGGGGAAGGAGAAGAAAAAGGTTGAAGATACAAGAAGAGTGGTTAATTCCTTGAAGGATGAAGACTTGTTCAAGAGTGGGTAAGTCCTTGGAGAAGGAGGAAGACCCTTTGCAAAGTGGCTAAGTCCTTGTTAAGGTTGAAGACTCTTTGTAATGGATAGGTAAGTCCTTTGGTGGGTCTTGTGTTGTAACTCTTATAGGTTAATATATAGAGGAAAGCCCTTGCAATGTCCTAGAGGTTGACCTCTCTAGGTAGTGGATTGACTCTCTCCTAGTTTGGAGACTGGAACCACTCTAAACCACCTTGTCCAAGTGCTTATTTCAATTTCTCTCATCTTTGATGCAATTCCTTAGTTAGGACTTTGATTACTCTTAAGCTATTTGTTTTGATTGATATACTTAAAGGGCTAACTTATCTTGTGAGAATTTTGAATCTTTATTCACCCCCCCTCTAGAGCTCTAGATCCAACAAGTGGTATCAGAGCTAAGGATCTTCTCCAACAATCTTCCACGAGATGAGAAGATGGGCAACAACCTACTCAATTCACTCAACCTAGAGGGTGGCTTCTCCATGCATCCTCCGGTCTTTGACATCACCAACTTCATCTATTGGAAGAGGCATACACAATTCTACATTCAAGGCATGAATTGTGATATGTGGAAGGTGATGGTAACACCATGCAAGGACCCAACCAGAGCTATTCTAACATGGAATGAAGTTGCTCTTAAAGAATCCTAGCTCAATGCCAAATCCATAAGCATCCTCTATGCAACCCTTACCCCAACAGAGTTCAACCACATATCATCTTGGGAAACTGCCTATGAGATTTGGGACAAATTGTACATTACCTATGTGGGAACAAAGCAAGTCAAGGAGGCTAAGATATACATGTTGAAATACCTTCTAATAAACTTCAAGATGGGTAAGAAAGAAGGGATTGTGAAAATGTACTCTAGACTTAATGTGATCATAAATGGCCTTACTACTTTGGGAAACACTTTGGATAGAGGTGTAATCAACTCCAAGATCTTGAGGACTCTACCAAAGAGATGGGAGTCAAAGGTGACCTCCATTGAGGAAGTAAGGATCCTTGGTGACATCCCAACTGAAGATCTCATTAGCAACCTCCAAGCTCATGAGCCAAGGCTTGACAAGCAAGACAAAGAAGCCAATCAAGAAGAGAAGGAAGCCAAGAAGATTAAAGATAGTGCTTTCAAAGCAGAAGTGGACGAGGTCATCCTTCAACAACAACTTGCTTACCGGACATCTCCCTGCTCCTCTAGTGAAGATGATGTCCTTAGTGAGCTTGAAGCCAACTACACCAAGGGCAAGCACTTCAAGGGAAAGCAATCCTCCTCCTATACTCCTAGATGCTACAAGTGTGGATAGAAGGGACACCACAAGAGTGATGTCCCAAGTCAAGAAAAGTCACACCACAAGGGCTTCTCCAAGAAGGACGAAGAGTACAAGAAGGAGAGCAACTACAAGAGGAAGGATAAGAAGGAGAAAAGACACAAGAATGCAACTCATGCAGCTTGGGAGGAATCATCCACAAGTGGCTCTAGATCAGAAGAAGATGGAGAGTTCCACCTTGCACTCATGGACTCTACTAGTGAAGAAATTGGTGAGATAAGTGAGGTAAGTGAGGTAAGATTGCATGAGTTATCTAAGGAAACTCTTATTGATATGCTTGTTTCTGCCCATTCTTCTTTTGTTAAATGTAAATCTAAAAGAAAAAAAGGATAGGAAAAATTATTGATGATTTGTATGCAAAACTTAAAATTCTTGACCTAAATGAGAAAACTTATCTTGGAAGCATTGATAACTTTCAAGGACAATATATTGATCTTGAGCTCCAATACAATGGAGTTGAAGTAGAGAATGGTGTTTACCTTACGACTATTGAAACTCTTAAGGAAGATAATCAAAAGTGCCAAAATGAGCTTGAAACTCTTAAAACTGAAAATGTTGAATTTAAGCTTATTGTTTATGCTCATAGGGATGAGAGGGATGTTTATCTTAAGGAAATTCAAGTTCTTAAATATGAAAATACTAGGTTTCTTGGTCAAGTTAATGATTTATCTTCTAGACCTATCTTGCCTAGTAATGATATTGCTTCTATTTCTCTTGAGAAAGATTCTTATATAACTAAATCCCTCTATATAGAGGCCGACCTTGTTCATGATAGAGATGATATTTCTAGTTTATCTTATACTATCATATCTCTTAATGATGACAATCATAGACTTAGAGCCTCTTTGAAGAAATTCCTCAAAGGGGAAAACTCCCTTAATGAAATCCATTACCATTCTACCAAACAAAGTGGTACTAGTGGTTTGGGATTTATAGGGGGATCACCTAAGGGCAAGAATAAAGCCAAAGGTAAGAAAAAGAGCAAGGAGACCTCCTTTTTCATTGGACAATCCTCTGGCACCAACAACCCTATGATTTGTACTCATTGCAAGTGTGATGATCATTACACTACTTATTGTCCTTACAAGCCTAAGGGGACCAACCCAAAGATAAAATGGGTCCCCAAGCTTACTCTAGATCCCAAAGTTTGAGTTGGGAACCGACACTCTCCTTTCTTGTAGGAAAAAGGTAGATAGATTGTTGATAGTGGCTGCACTAAGCATATGACAGGTGATATAAGCCATTTCAATAACTTCACCAAAAAGAAAGGAGGTTCGGTTACCTTTGGGGACAACAAGAAAGGTAAGGTGAAAGGTTAGGGTGATGTAGGTGAATCCTTGTGTATCAAGAATGTTCTCATTGTGGATGGCCTACATCACAATTTAATTATTGTAAGTCAATTATGTGATAATGGTTACCTTGTAGTATTTACTTCTTTTGAATGATTGATTCTAGATTCCCTCACCTATCAAGTTATATATAAGGGAACTAGAAGTGCAATCTTTATGTAATTGTTCTTGACTCAATTAAGCATATTGTTGGTAGATTCCTAGTGGTCTATTAGAATGATATTTCTCTTTGGCATAGTCTGCTTGGTCATGTAAATATGCATCAGTTGAAGAAGTTGAGAAAAAATGATTTGGTCAAGGGATTTCCCAAATTGGATTTTGAAAAGGATGAGGAATGCCAACCTTGTACCCAAAGAAAGCAAACCAAGTCTTCCTTCAAATCCAAAGGAGTCCTTAGTACCAAGAGATCTCTTAAACTTCTTCACATTGATCTATTTGGACCAATGAGAACTCAATTGCTTCGTGGTTCCAAGTATTGCCTTGTTATTGTCAATGATTTCTCTAGATTTACATGGAGCTCCTTTCTCATTTCCAAGAGTGATACACTTGATGTTTTCTCGAGTTTTTGTAAACGAGTTGAGAATGAAGCTTCTTGCCGAATCATTTCCTTCCATAGTGATCATGGGGGAGGATTTGAAAATGATCTTTTCAAATGTTTTTGTCAAGAATCTGGTTATGCACATAACTTTTCTTCACCTTGAACAACTCAAAAAAATGAGGTTGTAGAGAGGAAGAATAGGTCACTACAGGAGATGGCTAGGACCATGCTTTTAGAGTATGACACTACAAGGAAGTTTTGGGCTGAAGATGTCAGTACCTCATGTTTTGTGCAAAATTGGATTTTTACACTTCCTTCTTTAAAGAAACCCCCCTATGAGCTATGGCATGGTAGAAAGCCATGTATTGAGTATTTCCATGTTTTCGGATGTCCTTTTTTGTTTTGAATATGAAAGATTCTCTCAAAAAGTTTGATCTAAAATCCTATAAGGCTTTGTTTCTTGGCTATAGCACTACTAGCAAGGCTTATAGAGTATTTAATGTTGATCTTAAAAAAGTAGAAGAATCTATAAATGTTAATTTTATTGAGACTAACTTATCTATTCCCAAAAATATTATGCCAATTAATGATGTTGTAGGTGAGGTAATTCCTATTCTAAAAGAACTCAACATCACCCAAAAGGGAAAAGAGGTGGTTATTCAAGAAGAAGAGAAAGATGAAGAGAGGAAGGATCCAACTCCCTAATTTGCAAAGAATCATCCAAAAGAGCTGATTTTAGGTGATACATTTGAAGGAGTGAAGACGCAGGCTGCATTCAACAAAGAACAAGCCGACAGTGCCTTCATCTCACAACACGATCCAAAGAACGTCAAAGATTCTCTTGGGGATTATGAGTGGATCCTAACTATGCAAGAAGAGTTGGAGTAATTTGAAAAGAACAAAATATGGACCCTAGTGCCAAGACCAAGTGATAGAAAGGTCATTGGCACCAAGTGGGTATACTAATAATGCATTGAAGTGTACTACAATCACAAAGATAATTATCCTAGATTGTCACCTTATTCTACTTTTCGATTAAGGTTAGTATAGAAAGGGTCAATACCAAAGGACAACGTTTTTAAGATTGTTAACTCTATTATCAAGGGTTTTGGAGAACTTTTTGTTTCTTTTTAGTATTTTTGTTTTTAGGACAGAAAGTAAAGATCGGGCTGGGGTTTGATGATTATCACTAAGATAGAAAGAATTATAAGAACAAGATTGCACTTAACAAGAAATAATTTGCCATGTCCCAAGGAAAATTGAGATGATTGTTAGCACAAGTAAACTATTATGAATGAAAGACCAGAATTTAAAGAGAGAGGATCAAACACAAGAATAAATCAAGAGATGAAGAATCAAGGCTTTAGGGGTTTTCACCACCTTATCCTAGGTGAAAATAGACTAAATCCCTTAAGATGACAATTACGATGAAGGCATGTGAATAAATAAAATCAACAAAAGATGGAATCCACATGAGCCCATTGGTCATGGTGCTCTTGTTTGTTAATTCATCATTCAAAAAGAGGAAGACCCGTGATCATTTCAAAACCCCTATGCGATTGATTCTATTGTTCAAAATCTCGATTTCCATGGCCATTTCCACCTGGATTAACATGTGATCAAACCAATTATTTACTTTGATATACAATGGTTATTAAAACCAAAAGCCATCTAGAAGTCATTCTAAGAAATTAGTTGATTTAAACCATGGCTAAGGGGATATTCCCCTTGCGTCGATGGAGAACTACTCACTCATGCTTGTGGAGAAAAGGGAGATAGAGGAAAGAAGAGTTCTAGCCATAGTCTAGACTTATCAAAGGATTAGATCCTTAGGCTAGAGACAATGAAATGGCCGACGCTTAGATCGTTGCTCTAGTCCATAGAAGAAAAAGAAGAAGAAGAAGAAGAAGAAGAAGTAAACTACATCTAAATGGGCAAGGTAAAAGAACAATGATTGAAGAACACCCTTAACTTGCAAATAACCAATCTTTATTGATGAATCGGAAACAAGAACATAAGAACACAAGAATGATAGCTCAGAAATCTCCAGTACAACAGATGATATATCAGATGATGATGTGAGGAGGAAGTGCCCCTCCTTTTATAGGAGAAGGAGGAGTCCTTTACAACTAGGGTTGTGGGCAAATGGGGCTGGTGACTAGAAATTTGAACTGGCCGTGCACTGCCAAATGATTGATTGGCTAGCAAAGCGGTCAGTTGGAGATCTGGAAAGGGTGGGAGTCAGGGTAGCAGTCGGTAACCCTAAGTCTCAGGTGGGGGCGCTCCTTGACCCGCTCAGTTTGGGAGGGAAAACTCCAAATTGAGCACTGAAACGGCCGTTTGAAATTTAAGGGGTGTGCCATCTAGATTGAATGTCTGGACAAGGGTCGGCGGCTGAGGGATAACACCAACCGATCGATTAGAACAAGTGAGCCAAGCATCTAAATCAGGTGAGATGATCGGCTGGAATGATAGAGCCACTCGTCTGGAGTAGGTGAGACGATCAACTGATCAGGTAAAACACTCTTCTGGTGTTTTGAGTCTGCAAGAAAGTCACAATTTTGGGTGGGATTAAGTAAATTGTGATAAAAGGAAGCAACTAGCAATTTGTTTCTTTTTAGTGGATAAAGATAATAATTTTCACATGATATGACTAAAAAGGTTGTGAAAAGATGTGCTAAATTAGCATGCATCAAAATACCACAGACTTAAGCTTTTGTTTGTCCTCAAGCAATTAAAATATCAAAAGAATTCAAAAAATTTCTTGAAACAACATATTCATCCTCCTTTAATTAGTAATATATTCTATCCTCTTCATGGCCAAGCAACCCATCTCCTAGAACCACAAAATACAAGTTCTATAATTTTTACAACAACATTTTCATAACTTTTTCTTTCAATCTTATACTTTGCAAAAATAGTCTTAATCCTACTTGCATTTCAGCACTCAATTTTTTTGGCATGTGAATGAGAAAAGGTGAGGTGTGAAAAAAGGGGTCCCTCCTCTATTCGAATCAGGATTTTCATTTCATGGATATGTGCCCCTATTAAATTTATGAGGGGTGTGGACAAATAATCCCTTCTCTATCGACTCAGGGTATTGACCACAATTTTTTGTGTGTGCTCTTTTTGGCATCTTTTGGTGGTACGCCCCTATTAAATTTATGAGGGGTATGGAAGAGGGAGAGAGGAGGAGTGTGCCACCCCAGACTTAGGGTTTGGCATGTAGATTATTTTCCCATGCAAAAAAGTTCTCTTTTTTTTATCTAGTGTTGTTGCATCAGTAAGTGAAATCATGTAAGTGCATCATATGAGAAAGATTGATCAGTTAATCTAATGCTAAACATAAGAAAGTTTGGATTTGATTCTATTTGATACTCTAAGGCTTCCTACCTTTTCCAAGAATATTTCCAATTGAGGTATGGAGAATTCAATATTTTCAAAAAAAGAAATGAAAATTTTGAGCAATTTTTTTGGGAAATAAAGATTTATCTAATTTGAAAATGAAGATACATCATTTGGCCATCTCCGTAAAGGCCAAGGTTTTAAAGGGGAAAAAGCACTAAATTTCAAAATACATAAGTAAAATGCTAAAAGGAAAGATAAGGGGTGGAACACGTACCACCCACCCCCACCCCGGACTTAGAGCTTTGCACGTCCTGAGAAAACCCTTAGAACAAGATGGAGGGAAGAGAATCACTATGGTGGTGGATGTTGCTGGTAGGAGGCATAGTAGTTTCCCTAGTAAGGGGAGTGGGGATCTAGGTAGGCCTACTGGGCTCCATACTTCTCGTAGGATGGGTGGCTAGGGGCATAGTGGTCGCAGTCCACATGCTAGGACTCCTGTGAATGCTGCATGAGATACATATGGTTGAGCTAGTGGCCTTGGCACTGCTGCTTGTGTTGGATCTCATCCAAGTGTTGTTGGACCTTGTAGAACCCGTAGGTGTCTGCATCGTCATCTGGTCTCCGCCTGGTGCAGCGGTGGGGTAGTGGAAGTGGACTAGATGAATCATCATGAGCCTCCAAAGAAACGCTTCTCATGTGGGCTTGTGGCATCGGGATGTCATCTGGATCTGGGTGCTCCAGACTATACCTTTGGATGTGTCCTTCTAGATCAGTGAGCTCATAGATAATGTTTGCTTTAGCAAACCTTACATGAAGAGGAAGCTGTAAAACCTCCTATGAATCCTTGAAGAGCAGGTAGTAGATACCGTTGGAACCCATGTAGATGAAATTGCTAGTTTTCAGGTAATAGCTGTCAATTAGGTGATTTTTAAGTGGGAGTGGCGTGAAAGGGATGTGGGTGTAGCCAAGAAAGGTGGCGATCTGGGTGACAAAATGGTCGATGAGAAAGGATGATGAGGTGGTACAGATGGCTTGGGTGCTGAAGTGCTCCAAAACAACATTCCCCCAGTTGAAGGGTTCTTTATTCAAGAGGAACCAAAGAGCGTAGAGCTCAATATGGGTGATGGCTCCTTGGGTACCTTCTCTACTGAAAACCATGCAAGCAAGGATACGACAGAGGTAGCAGATCATTGGGTTATGAATGGTGGAAGTCTTGGGCCCACTAACAAGGTAGGGAAGAAGGCCAGTTGTCTTAGCCCAAAACTTGTCTTTGTCATGGGGTCGCTCCATACAACAATCTAACCAGTAATTGTCACCGCCATCAAATATGTGAACTGACGGGAAGATATCTCTAGATTTTCCCCAAAAATTCAGATTTGCAGCTAGAGTTGCCTCGGGAATAGTGATAGCAGCGAAAGGTAGATAGGAACTTAAGGGTGAGATCACTATATACTAAGTTGACATGGTAGGGGAAGAGGAGAATGTGGTTTTTGCAAAAAATGTTGTTTGTGACTTAAAAGATTCTGAGGGAGTCGAGGGTAGTGCCACATGCACAACAGGGAGGGAAACACCTATAGAGAACATGTTTTCATAACGTTGGAGGTCGGTGTTGGTGAATTGGACATAGCTACTAGGAATGGGGGCTATGTTGGGTGAACGGGGGGTAGTGGAGTCTGGGTTGTTTCTCACCTTTCGGTTTCTCTCCATCTCTTAGAGAAGATCTTCCACCTCATTGATGTCATTGAGCATGTCCTCATTAGGCTCGGGTGAGGACTCACCGGTGGGGGATGGTGTGCGGAACTGAATCCTGGTGTGAGATCTAGATCAGTGAGGTGGGTCCTAGGAGGATGAGGTTGTGGACTTCCCCTTGTTCTTATGAAATCTATTGAACATGGCTATTGTGGAAGAGTTGGGCCGATCGATTGGGTTTCCCAGACGAGTGGTTAAGGCTAAGGATGGGCATCTCATCAGCTGAAGGAGGGGCATTGGTGCTCGCTACTGTGGATCGACGGTGAAGGCATGTTGAGTGGGTTAGGACCTATGGTCTCGGCTCTGTGGATCTAGTCAATCGGCTCAACTATGAAATGAGTGGCTAGGTGTCTGAGGCAACCCTTATAGTAGAGGTAGTGAGGTGACGATTCGAGAAGAATGGAGGGCACACGACACATGCAGCTCGAGGAGCAGGCAGAGTGGACTCGATTAGCTTACAGAGTAGATAAGATGAGCGTGTCGGGGCAGAGGCAACAGACTGAGTGGCAGATCGTTCGGCTGGCACAATAGTCGATCAGATTCTATCGTGCTGGGTGGTTGGCCTACTGAAGGGTCAGCTGATAGAGGACGAGCTTGAGTAGGCAAGGCGGATGCTTGTTGCAACGCCGATCGGCTGAGGTAGCAAGGCGCTCGGCTGGAAGCTTCACCGGTCGGCTGGGAGACATATCGCTTGGCTGGGCGAGAGCTCAGGTGGGTGAGAGAACTCAGGTGGCTGAGAGGGGTAGCTAGGTTAGATTGAAATGGGTGATGGTGAGGCTTGCCCCGGGGTGGTTATATAGCCAAGCAAGGGTGTCAAACCAATCGGCTGGTGATCAAGTCGGTCGGTTCAAGGTTTTGATCAACACATTCGTAGGGAGGGATCTGAGGTGTCGGGACACCTCACGTTCAACCAATGACCGACTCAGGGGATGCTTGACTGGATCCAACCGATCAGTTTAGGTACCAACCGATCATTTGAGCTGTAGAAGGGTTGTTGTTTAGGAATCCCCAACCGATCAGTTGGCTGAGTGAGCCGATCAGTTGGAGTGTCAGAGAAGGACAAGACAAAATAGGATGAAATAACAAAGTAAATGGCAAGCATAAAAGGAAGATAGGGTTGGGTTGCCTCCCAAAAAGCACCTTTTTTAACGTCAGAGGCTCGACAAATGAGATACCAGCTTATTGTGATTCTATGGGAGGCTAAGGGTCAGTCAAGTTGAGATCTTCCAAGGATGGGCATTTGTTGGTATATGAAGTGACAAGGTCTTCAGTGGTGATGTATCTTTTAAGTCGATGCCCATTAACCTTGAATTTACCCAAAACTTTATCCCAAAGAAGAAAGGTGTCATGTGGATAGGCACACTTGATGAGGTAGGGACCATACCATCTAGATTTGAGCTTTCTAGGAAAAATCCTTAGTCTGGAATTAAAAACTAGAATGTTATCACCTTCTCTAATTTCCTTGCGCTTGATGTGACTGTCATGGCAAATTTTCGTTCGGTCCTTGTAGATTCTCACACTTTCATAAGCACTCGTTCTAAGTTCGTCCAGTTCATTTATTTGGAGAAGATGATTTTCTCCCATAGTAGAAAGGTCAAAATTTAGGCTTTTGATGGCCCAACTGGCTTTGTGTTCTAACTCTATCGGGAGATGGCATGCTTTTCCATAAATCAGCATGAATGGGGTGGTGCCTATGGGTGTGTTGTAGGCAGTGCAATATGCCCATAGAGCGTCATTGATTTTCAACGCCCAATCTTTCCTAGTGCGTCCAACAATTCTCTCTAGAATGGATTTGATCTATCTATTGGATACTTGAACATGCCCAATAGTGTGAGGATGGTAAGGATCGGAAACTTTGTAGTAAACCCCATATCTCTTCAATAGAGCCTCCAAACTTTTCTCCAAAAAATGGGATCCCCCGTCGGAAGTGATGGTGTGACGGACTCCAAATCTAGGGAAGATAATGTCATTAAAGAGATTCTTAACAGGTTTGGAGTCACAAGTTTTATTGGGTATGGATTCAACCCATTTTGATACGTAATCAAATGCGACTAAAATGTAAGCAAACCCATAAGAAGAAGGAAATGGGCCCATGTAGTCGATCCCCCAGACGTCGAAAATATCTAATTCCTGGCAAGAGGTTAGGGGCATTTGGTTACAATTGGAAATGTAACCCGTCCTTTGACATTAGTCACATGAGAGTACACAATCATATGAGTCCTTGAATATGGTGGGCCAATAGAAACCACACTTTAGGACTTTCCTGGTTGTTTTCTGGGAACTCATCTATCCACCATAGGGGCTAGAATGACATTGCCCCAAAATGTCAGGACTTTCTTCTTGAGAGACACTTCGATGATACAGACCATCGACACAGAGTCTAAACAGATAAGGTTCATCCCAATAATAGTATTTGACATCATGTAAAAACTTAGCTTTAGAATGTCCCTTGTACTCAGGGTGTAATACACTGACAACTAAATAATTTATGAAGTTGACAAACTAAGGAAATTGGGAATCTACCTTAAGCAATTAGTCATTAGGCAAAGTGTCATTTATGGGGGTTTCATTGATTGGGCTATAGCTAAGTCAACTTAGGTGATCATCCACGATGTTTTCAAACCCCTTTTTGTCTAGAATCTCTGGATCAAACTCCTACAATAGTAAAATCCATCGTATGAGTCTAGATTTGGTATCTTTTTTGGTTAAGAGATAGAGAATGGATGCATGGTTAGTGTAGACAAAAACATTAGAGCCAACTAAGTATGAGAAAAATTTATCAAATGCATAGACAATGGCTAGAATCTCCTTTTTAGTCACAGTGTAATTTCTTTGAACTTCATCTAAGGTCTTCGATGCATAGTATATGACATGATGTTTCTTATCGATGTGCTATCCTAGGATGGCACCTATATCATAGTCACTAGCATCACTCATGATTTCAAAGGGTAGGGCCCATTCTGGTGCACAAATGATTGGAATTGTTGTGAGAACATTTTCAAACATAGAAAGATATCCATACAGTCCTTATCAAAATGGAAAGGCACCTCCTTTTGAAGAAGATTGGTGAGAGGTTTTGTGATTTTGGAAAATTCACAGATGAATCATCGATAGAAACCGACATGTCCTAAGAAGGCTCGGATGTCTTTGACTGAGTATGGGGTGGAAGATTAGTGATAACTTCAATTTTTGCTTTGTCGACCGCAATGCCTTTGTTGCTAACCTTATGGCCAAGAACGATGCCCTCCTTAACCATGAAGTCACACTTTTCCCAATTAAGGACCAAATGTGAATCAAGATATTTGTCAAGAACAAGGGAGAGATTCCTAAGGCATGAATTAAAGCAATCTTCATAGACAGAGAAGTCATCCATGAACACTTCCATGATGGTTTCGGTCAATAATGCAATGATGGCTGACATACACCGTTGGAAGGTGGTTGGTGCATTGCCCAAGCCAAAGGGCATTCGTCTAAAAGCATAGATAGCAAAGGGACATATGAAGGTGGTTTTCTCTTAATCTTCAAGATGGATAGGAATCTGATAAAATCCTGAGTAGCCATCTATATAATAGAATTATTGTTGATGGGCTAAGCGTTCAAGAACTTAGTATAGGAAGGGAAGTGGGAAGTGGTCTATCCTAGTTGATTTGTTTAGCTTCATGTAGTCAATGCACATTCTCCACCATGTGACGGTGCGAGTGGGAATGAGCTCATTATTCTCATTTTGAATGACATTAGTCCCTCCCTTTTTGGTAACAACTTGATCTGGGCTGACCCATGGGGAGTTGGAGATGGGATAGATGATTCCTACAGTCAAAAGTTTAATCACCTCCAGATAGACAACTTCCTTCATGTTTGGGTTGATTTTCATTTTGGATCTCGAGAAGGTTTGTGGTCTTCTATCATTGGGATTTTGTTGATGCAAATGGTTTGATCTATTCTAACTAGATCTATCATTTTGTACCCCAAGGCAACTCTTTTTTTCCCAATTTCACCCATAAGTTTGTTTTCTTGTTCGAGGGTAAGGTCAGAATTTATGGTGATAGGGCATAATTGTAGTTCATCAAGAAAGACATATTTCAACCCTATGGGAAGAGTCTTCATTTCTGGGGCCTTTGGCATTTCATGCTTTTCTTCTATGGTGGAGATCATCTTAAGGTCCTCAATTTCAGCATCGGGGATCTTCTCAAAGTTATCTAAATGAGCCTTAAATTGATTTAATTGTTCATTGTCAAAATCACATTCGGAGGGGGTAGTGAGGGATGTGTGTAGGGGGTAATCAAGTAATTACCATTCCTTCCTTAACTGGGATAATTTATCAATGCAATCAAGGAGGTAGACCTCTTCCTTGAGGCTAGGCCCCTTCATGCTTTCAAACACCCTAAACTCTAGGGTGTGCTTCCCTAATCTTAACAGAATGGTACCAGCCTCTACATCAATCAAGGCTCGAGCAGTGGTTAAGAAGGGACATCAAAAAATGAGAGTGTAGCATAAATCTTCCTTTATGTCCATGATTACAAAATCACAAGGGACATAGGCATCTTTTCCAACCTTAAATGGAATGTTTTCTATGATTCCCATGGGTTTGGTCATGGATGAGTCCACCAATTGGATAGTCATGGCAGTGGGTAACATGTCATTGAATCCTAGTCTTTTGTAAGGCTATAGGGCATGATGAATATACTGGCTCCTAAATCAGCTAGGCCCTTTCTATAGGTATTGTCACCCAAGTAGCATCCTATTCCAAAAGAACCAGGGTCCTTCTATTTTTTAGGCATCTTATTTAGGATTGTGTCTGAATTGGTCCTAGCAAGTTTAATAATCTTGTATTATCTAGTAGCATACTTCCTAGTCAAAAGGGATTTCATGTACTTGGACCAGGCGGGCATGTCTACCAAATCATCAAGGAAGGGAATGTTGACATGTGGTTTCTCTCATAGCATCCCAAAATTTCATGAAGCGGGCGTCAAGCCTTTTTTGTTTGAGGTGGGCTTGGTAGGGAGGTCGTGGCTTATTGATTGGTTCTTCAACTTCTGTCTGAGGGGTTACGGGGACGGTTGGTTCAGCTGTAACTTCAAGTTCAACAACTACCATGTCCTCATCCTCGAATTCTAGAGGTGGAGCCAAAGGTTTTTCTGGAGGGGGAGGGGAGTACACATTTCCTGAATGAGTGGAGACAACCTTGAGTTATTCAAGATGTTTTGGAGTGTTTTTAGGCTACACAGTAAAAGTTCTGACAGGGGGTTTCTATTGGGCGAACAAGCGAGCTAGCTGGGTGTCAATCGCCTTTTGATGAGCTTGTTGGGAAATGATGATTTGTTCCAAGGAAGATATCCTTTCATCAGCTGGGGGGGTGGGAGTAGGAACACTTGGTGGTGGTTGAGGAGGTGGCTGATTGAGATTTTGAGGGGGAAGGTTTATGTTTTGGAATTGTTGTCCTTGATATGGTGGTCGGTTTGGGTGATTTCCTCAGTAGTTTCCTTGGGTTCCAAAGTTCCTTTGGTTGTTGAATGAAAATCTAGGTGGTGGTCGATTGTTGCCTTGAGGGTAGGGAGGCCTTTGTTGGGATTGGAGTTGGCTAGAGTTTTCAGTACCTACAAAGTTCCCATATTGGAAGCTGGGATGGTTTCTAGTCTAGTTGGGGTTGTAGTAATCTTGGCCTGGTATGGTATGGATTGAGTTGAGGTCTTCTAGTTGCTGTCCCATTTATAGTTGCATGGGGGTGTTGTAGAGGTATTGACAGTGTAGGGTGGTGTGATCGTATCCTTGGCAAATTCCAAAAAGGGAGTCCACAACTTTTATTTGTTGGGGTAACTTCCTAAGGGTGCCTAGGATTGACTCTAACCGATCTTGTTTTAGGGCAATCAATTTGAGGCTTTTTTCTATGCTTTGGATATCAAGATTAACTTCAGCATTGGCTACCTTAAGGACTCCCCTAATTCCCCTTCTAGCCCTTGTTTCAGAAACCTATTTGACCACCTCCCATGTACTAGTTAGACTTTGATGCATGAAATTTCCTCCAGATGAGGAATTAAGAAAGAATTTAGTATCATCATCAACACCATGATCAAAGATCTCTATGAGTTGGGCTTGAGAGATATCATGGTGAGGGCACTTCCTAAGTAAGTCTTTGAACCTTTTCCAATCTTCTCCTAGGGATTCTCCTGGGGACATAGAGAAGTGAGTGATTTGTCCCCTAAGTTCATAGGTGAGAGAGGGGGGGGTAAAATTTCTTAAGAAACTTATTTTGTAGAACTTCCCAAGTTGTGACATGTTCTTCACTCTCCATGGTGTTGTACCAAATACTAGCTTGGTTGGAGAAGAGTACTTGAACAATCCAAGGCAGATGGAATCTTTAGGGACATCTGAGAGTTTGTTCAAAGAGTAAAACTCAATGAACCTTTCAAGACGATATTGACAACTTTCCCCATTGTTTCTGAGAAAGGATTTGCTTGGATCATGGTGATCCATTGGGTTTGGATCTCAAATTGAGGGGAAACAATATCAAGTGGCACGATTGGGTGTTGGGCATAGGTAGATTTAGGAATAGAAAAATCTTTCAATTGTTTTTGCCTTTCAGTTTCCCTCCTATTGGATTCTAGGGTTTCTTGTTCAACCGTGTAGGCTGCTCATAGAGCGACTTCTCTAGCCGCTTGGTCAGCTAAGATGTTCTCTCTTTGAGCCGCTAAAGCCTGGTTGATCCTACAGGTGACTTCTTCCTCGTCCAACATATTCTGATTTTGGCGGTTTAGACGGTGAAAAGTTCTATCTATCTCAGGATCAAACGATTGAAAATCAGCGCTCAGGCGTCACATGCACAAAATAAACATTTGATCGTGTGCAGAAAAAATAGACTCCTGGAATGGAAACTCGGCAGAAGAGGAGTAGAACTTCGGGAATCTTACTCCGAAGGCATAAAAAAATGAAAAAAAAGTTTTTTAAATGTTTTTGGGGTTCGAGAAAACAATCTGTTGTCCCGACAACAATGCCAAATTGATAATGCATTGAAATGCAATACAATCACTAAGATAATTATCCTAGAGTTTAATCCTTTTTCTACTTTCCGATTAAGGTTAGTATAGAAAGAATTGATCCTAAAGGACAATGCTTTTAAGATTGTTAACTCTAATCCCAATGGTTTTGGAGAACTTTTTGTTTCTTTTTAGTATTTTATTTTTAGGACAAAAAGTAAAGATTGGGCTGGGGTTTGATGATTGTCACTAAGACAGGAAAGAAAATATAAGAACAAGATTGCACTTAACAAGAAATTATTTGCCCTATCACAAGGAAAATTGAGATGATTGTTAGCACAAGTAAACTATTATGAATGAAAGACTAGAATGTAAAGAGAGTAGATCAAACCCAATAATAAATCAAGAGACGGAGAATTGTGGCTTTAGGGGTTTTCATCACCTTAGCCTAGGCGAGAATAGGCTAAATCCCTTAAGATAATGATTACTATGAAGGCATGTGAATAAATAAAATCCACAAAAGATGGCCTCCACATGAGCCAATTGGTCTAGGTGCTCATGTTTCTTAATCCATCATCCCAAAATAGGAAGATCCACGATCATTTCAAAAACCCTATGTGATTGATTCTGTTGTTCTAAATCCAGTTTCCATGGTCATTTCCATCCAGATTAACATGTGATCAAACTAATTAATTACTTTGACAGATCAATGGTTATTAGAACCAAAAGCCATCTAGAAGTCATTCTAAGGAATTAGTCAATTTAAACCATAGCTAAGGGGCTATTCTCCTTGCCTTAATAGAGAGCTACTCGCTCATGCTTGTGGAGAAAAGGGATATGGGGGAAAGAAGAGTTTTAGTCGTAGTCTAGACTTATCAAAGGATTGGATCCTTAGGCTAGAGACAATGAAATGGCTGATGATTAATTCCTTGATCCAATCCACAGAAGAAAAAGAAGAAGAAGAATAAGTAAATTAGATCTAAACGGGAAAGGTAAAAGAACAATGATTTAAGAACACCCTTAACTTGCAAATAACCAAACTTTATTGATGAATCAAAAATAAAAACATAAGAACACAAGAATGATAGCTTAGAAATCTCCAGTACAAATGATGATATATCAGATGATGATGTGAGGAGGAAGTGCCCCTCCTTTTATAGGAGAAGGAGGAGGCCTTTACAACTAGGGTTGTGGGAAAATGGGGCTGGCGGCTGGAAATTTGATCTGGCCACTCACTGTCAACTGATCAGTTGACTAGCAAATTGTTCGGTTGGAGATCTAGCAAGGGTGGGAGTCGGGGCAGTAGTCAGTAACCCTAAGTCGCTCGTCTGGTGTTCTGAGTCTGTAAGAAATTTACAATTTTGGGTGAGATTAAGTTCAATTGTGATAACAGAAAGCAACTAGCAATTTGTTTCTTTTTAGTGGATAAAGATAAGAATTTTCATGTGACATGACTAAAAAGGTTGTGAAAAGAGGTGCCAAATTAGCACACATCATCTACGACAACAAGCTATATGAAAGTGACAAAGTGGTAAGGAACAAAGCAAGCTTAGAGGCTCAAGGATACAATCAGCAGGAAGGTATATATTTTGATGAAACATATGCTCCTATAGCTAGACTTGAGTCCATTCATATGTTGCTTGCCTTTGCTGGTAATAAAAACTTTCTTCTTTATCAAATGGATGTTAAAAGTGTATTTTTAAATGGTACAATTGAAGAGGAAGTGTATGTTGCACAAACTCCAAGCTTTGAACATGATAATTTACCTAACAATGTTTCTTTGTTGCAAAAAACTCTCTATGGACTTAAAGAAGGACCTCGATCTTGGTATGAGAAATTAAAGAAATTTTTATTAGATCATGGGTATATCATGGGCAAAGTAGATTGTACCTTGTTTCTAAGGCACACGTCTAACAATTTTCATATCATTCAAATATATGTTGATGATATCATTTTTGGTGGAACTAACCTTGATCTTTGCAAAGAATTTAGTGATCTTATGTAGAGTGAATTTGAGATGAGTATGATGGGTGAGCTCACATTCTTCCTTGGCTTTAAAATCAAGAAAACTAAATAAGGGAACTTCATCAACCAAGGAAAATACACAAGTGATCTACTTAAATGCTTTGGGATGGAGAATACCAAGCCGATGAACACACCCATGTCAAACACTGCCAAACTTGATAAGGATGAAGAAAGTGAGAAGTTAGATGACAAGCTCAATAGAGGAATGATTCGAAGTTTAGTTTACTTAACTTCCTCTAGACCTGATATAATGTTTAGTGTTGGCTTGTGTTCTCACTTTCAATCAAATCCTAAGAAAATTACATATTATAACTATTAAGAGGATTTTAAGGTACTTAGACAAAACTCAAATTTTTGGACTATGGTATCCCAAGTCAAGGGAGTTTACTCTTATGGCTTATAGTGATGTGGATTACGCAGGTTGATTGATTGATAGAAAGTGCACAAGTGGAAGTTGCTTTATCCTAGGACCATGCTTGATGTCCTTATTCTCCAAGAAACAGAGCATAGTGGCATTATCAACCACTGAGGTTGAATACATTACAGCCAGGACTTGTTGTTCCCAGTTCCTATGGATGAAACATACTCCAAGACTTTAACATTTGTTTTGATGCTTCTCCTATCTATTGTGATAATACTAGTGCAATTAACTTATCATATAATCCTATCTTGCATAGTAGAGCTAAGCATATACATGTTCACCAACACTTTGTTTGTGATCACATTGAAAAAAAGGATATGTATATCGCGCATGTCGACACAGAAATTGGTTGGCAGACATTTTCACTAAACCTCTAGCTAGACAACAATTTAACTTTATTAGATCTAAACTGCTCAATACTTCTTTGAATGAATCTGATATGCCTTCTAGTTAGTTTTCATCTAGCATATATGTTTTGCCTATGTTTTGATCACCATTGCCTGCTAATATGTTAAAAATCCATTTTCATGTTCCTTTTTGCCTTGTTTTTCTCTTATTTTTGGGTATTTTTTGCAAACTCTTATTTTATCACAAAATAGTACCCAATGATGAGTGTTATGTGCCTAAGTATGTTTAATATACAAAATAGACTTGAAAAATAAATTTAATTTGAACTCGAATTTGCTAGAAATTAGAATTTCTAATGTTGGTTCAGTTGGACCATCGGTCGAACTCGACCGATTGGTGGCCCAGAGCTTTGTAAAGAGCCTATCGATCGAGTTTCCAAGTCACATAACTCAACTGATGGATGGGCTGGTAAAACATAAGTTAGGTTTGGCCGACTTTTCTCCCTCTCAACTAGAAAAAAATCGACTGATCCAACCTCTAGCTCCCTCAAGCTCTCAACCCTTGCCCCGACCTTCCTCTCTCTAGCCCTAGTTCAACATAGATCAACCTCCCTTGACCTCTTTCCTATCAACATTAGGTCTGTGGATGAATTTCGGGGGTGTTTATCTTGCTTTTTCTCTCTCCATCCTCTCCATTTTGTCTCCATGGCGTCCAACAGCAGAAAGAGAGATGCCCCAACTGGTGCACCATAATCGTCTACCAACTCATGTATCATCCCCTTTGATGACACTTCTTTGTCTCAAAAGAGGCTCTTAATAGATACAAGGACCTCCTTCCTAGGAATCTTTTTCCTTTCTGTGCCCTTTTTGGCCATCTCCATGTAGACAAAGGGTCATTGATCAAGTGGCCGAGTTGCTTTACAATTACGATCTCTCCATCTTATGTGTTGAATGCTTTACTACAACAATTCCATAACTAGCAAAAAATTCGTTCATGAATTCTATGCTAACTTGCACTGGAATTATGACACACTCGTACCACCAACTAATACTCAAGTCATCCTCACTTACATGATCACCGGGAAGAAATTCCAAGTCTCTGAGGATACCCTGAACATCTTCTTTTTAGGTACTGAAGTGACTGACACCTGGCAAAAGGACTACCCCGAGTATTTTGACCTCATTGAGCCTAAGGCCTTCTACAAGCAGTGTGATCTTACTCTCCTTGATATACATAAATACTTAAAGAAGTCTCAATTCCCATATAGGAAGAAGTGCACCCTTCCCTCCTCTGCCTTAGACCATAAGAACCTCATACTTGCCTTACGTGTTAACAATAATATTCATCCCAAGAAAAAAATAGACTAAAATTGTAGAAAACATTGTGGTAATTATGTACTATCTCTTGAAGAACATAGGAGTCAAGCGGGAAAGATATGTTCTCCAGCATATGACCTTCTTTGATTGAGGAAAGAACACTCGTGGCACCCACCCACCCTACCCAACCCTAATCTTTGGTTTTTTTTAGCTTGCCACTGGAAAATCTCTTTTCCATGACCTTAATTACAAACCTACCTAGAAAGGAGTTTGCATCAGTGAGAACACACTTTAGAAATATGTTCTTATCCCATCCTCTACCACACTTGGTGCCACTACCTCTACCCGAGCACCTCCACCACCTCAGCCTACCCGACCTTCCCGTGCCTCGTTCCATGTATCCAATGAAACACTTATGGGATACATGATGCATCAATAGGCGTATAACCTTTAGGTTTAGGAGCACAAGCATCAGGATCTATGTGCCATCATGTCCAACATGAACCTATCTTATGCACACCCTTATCCTGCCTACCAGTCCTTCCTAGGAGGTGACTATGCATCCTATGCATATGACCACTTTTACCCAGCCCCTCCACTTGTTGCTTCTACTACTACACCCTTTGTTGTTGGTGGATCTACCCCTGGAGTGTTGTCACTTCCTACTAGCCCTTTGGCCACCCTACTGGCTAGTCTTGGTGCTTCTACTCCTTCCTTCCCATAGGCCAATGAGCTCCATGCTCTTGGCATGTCTTGGGGTGAGCTGAATGCTTGTTGGCTCGACCATGGTTTTGGTTCCCTTGTTGATGAGGAGATGCCAGACCAGGATTATGAGGAGGTTGTTGCTGCTGATGAGGAGGCTGATGAGGATGATGATGATGGTTTTGATGGCATTGCTGGTGCCTCTGGTGATGTAGGTGTTGTTGTTGTCTTTACTGCACCTTCAAATGGAGATGATGACTACGAGCCAGATGCTTCTGATGTTGCTGTTGATGATGATGTGGACATAGATGATCTAGATGTTTAAATTTTCATGTTTTTAGTCTAGATGTTGATCATATATATCTTTCTAGGCTATTTTGTATTAAAAACATTGGGGCACATTTTTGAGATGTACTATTTTATCATCATGTTTTCATTTTTTTGGCTTGTAGTTGTTTCTGAGGACATGCTTTCTATGTTGTAATCTTAATCATATGTACACTTACTCTTGTATTTACTATATCTCATGAGTTGGTTCCATGTTTTACCATATTTTGATTATGACTTAGATTGTTTATTTCTCATGTCTCTGTTTGGTGTATGCTTTTGAGATTGCATGTTGTGGATGTATGTTTGGTTGTGCTTGGAGAAGACCCATTTATGTGCTCTTCTACCCCCCCTCTTCATTTTTTATAATGTCAAAAGGGGGAGAGAAGTTCAATGCTTTGAAACTCAACCATATTGCTTTTATTGCCTATGTGATCCTTTTCTTATTCAATATATGTTTTATCATGTGACTTGCTAAAGGACGATATAGTATATATGTCATCTTGCTTTGTGTAGATAGACTAACTATGCAGGTAAGAGTAAGCATAGATTGAGGGGGAACAATTCCCATTGTTCAAATCATGAATCCCCTTACAATTCACAAGGAAAAGGTATAACTTTACATATCCTTTTCAATATGATTGAGGAATGGTTTGTCATTGTCAAAAAGGGGTAGAATGTTGACTTGAGAGTTATACATTTCCCATATTTTGATAATTACTTAACCATTCCATTTCTATTTATCTAATATGTTTGTTCAAGATTAATTTTAGGCTTTAGGTACATTAAAAGGATCAAATTACACAAACCCTAGCTTGTTCAAGTTCAAGCCAAAAGCAATGCAAGTGTGCCATTTGGAAAATCACTAGAAACGACCTTGGATGATTTTTGTAATCACTTATATTGATGATATGGCTTGTAAATAAGATTATAAAAAATTAGGGACACTTAATTCCAATGTTTGATCACTCAAAAGTAAATTTAGAAAAATTTTCATTGATTCTTTATTGGTCAAGTTGGAAACTCTAACCATCTAGTGATGGATTTTCTGGAGAGACCAATTGGTCGAGTTGCACACTCACACAAGTCGACCAATTGATCAACTAAGAAAAATTGATTTTGACTCATCTATTGAGTTTCCTAGAACCAACTCGACCAATACTTTGAAAATTGGCTTTGTCTCAAGTTATCTTTATTGAAACTCAATCGAATGTACTGTATGGAAAATGTAGAAAAAGTGATTATAACCATTGGTGTAACATCCCTGACCTGGGTTATGTGTTAACCCTAGATGTTTTTCTTAAATGAGGTTGATTATATGCTTGCTCTTATCTTTTGAAAAGTAATTAAGGCTCAACAAGAACTTATATTTCAATTTTAGTCCTTTTTTAACAATGCTATTTAAGTTTTGGACTAAAGTGCAAATTACCCAAGTTGAGGTGTTAACTTGCAAATTTTACATGATAAAATGTTCCTCAGATGTTGAAGCATAATAGGAATGAGTATGATGTAGTGATATGGCTTCCACAAGATTGAGCACCAAGATAAAGCTTGCTGAGCAATCTTTGTGCATTAAAACCTAGTTTTGGTGTAATGTGCAATTTACCCAAAACCTAGGGTTCAATATGCAAAATACCACTTCAAGAGGGTCCCTCATGATTCTTGGCATCATGTAGAGAAAATAATTTGAGAGGGGCACCTCATTTGAACCATTTTGGAAGAGAGAGAATCTTGATATTAAAATAATCAAGATTTAAGCATAAATGGAACTTTACTTCAAATTAATGCAAAAATAAATATGTTAATTGAAGTACCCTTCAACCAAAAATGAGATGGTTGAAATTAGATCGGTTTGAACATCCTTATGCCTTGCAAAGGCCACGAAAATATCTAAGTGAGCGGAGAGGCCACTCACATTAGTTAATTAAAAGTAATATCCACTCAAATATAGATATTATTATTATATGGAGTAAGGTGATTAATTGCTTTTCCTTTAAATTGTGGATAATGAAGAAGAATTAAAGGAAACGGAGGATGCCTTCGAATAGAGGGGGTTAAGTGGCACCCATTTGGGGAATTGAAGGATTGCTTTTCAACTTTCTCTCTCTTTGAAAATCCTTATATACACTTCATTTCCCACTCAACCAAAGACTCTTTTGTGGATTTTCTTTCACTCTTTGTTTTCAAAACAACTAATGGAGATTTGGAACAACAGGAGGACGACCTCCAACCTGTAGGTAAGATCCATGATCTCCTTTCACCTTGAATTCATGGTGGAAATCCCAAATCAATGCTTCATTTCTTCTTTTCTCCATGCAATCTTCAATCCTAGCCAATCCTTTTCACTCAAAAGCTTGAGGAACGAACCTTGTGGAGTTGATAAAAATTCTTCCACCATTAAAGACGTGGAGTTGGAGCTTTGAAGCATTCTTTGAAGGCGGGTTATATAACTTGAACCCAATTACATCATTATTCAATTCCAATTTTATAAGTTATGTTGATTTATCCTTCTTCATGATTAATTTCTTATTGTAATGGATGATTCTATGAAATCAGTAGTAATGTGAACCTTAGAAATGAAGGTAGATGATTATGACATAATCTTAGACACTTTTCTCAAAATTTCAACTCCAATCGGTTTCCAATAAAAAATGGTCAATCGGTTTCACCAAACCATTTGGTGACCAAGCAGTTTGCATACTGTTTGAGGAATTGGGTTCAAACCATTTGGGACAGTTGACCGTTTGGATTGAGTTGACCATTTGGGACAGTTGACCATTTGGATTTGAGTTGACTATTTGGAAAGAAATGGTTTCTAAACCGTTTGATGATTAATGATCTTTAAGATCGTTTGGTGTTTAGAGTTTCCAAAATTGATTGAATGGAAACAATTTTCAAAACCATTTGAGGTTGATGATGTCATAGTTTGATGTTGATCCAATGCTATTTAATTGAATTAATTCCAAAGGGTTCAACACTTGAAGGTTCATTGAGTATCAAACCCTAAATCGAGTTGTTAAAGAAACCCTAATTGAATTTCACCAATTTCAATGATGGGATGGGTCAAACGGTCTCAAGACCGTTTGACACCAAATGCTCTCAAGACCGTTTGAGGTCAGGTCATGCCAAGGTTAAATGGTGAATCAATGGTTCAATTGAAGAGTGATTCAATGGTTCAATTGATAGGTGGATCAATGATTGAAACCCTGAACTGATTTAGTTGATGGAAACCCTAATTGGTCCATTCAATTTTGAGAAGGTTTGGACCAAACGGTCTCAAGACCATTTGAGTCCAAACAGTCTCAAGACCATTTGAGATCAAACGGTCTCAAACCGTTTGGAGATCCAAGTGGTTTCAAGAGTGATTTGTTCATACGGTTTCAATGTACTTTTTCTTAAACGGTTTCAAGGGCTAGTTGCCCAAACAGTTTCAAACTGTTTGAGATCCAATTCCATCAAGATTGTTTGGGGTCTATTTTAATCAAGACTGTTTAGGGTCTAAGTGATTAAGACCATTTGAGGATTCAACTAATCAAACTATTTGAAGGCCTAAGATGATTAAAGGTTAATTAACTATTTGATTAATTAATTGAATCAAAGTTGATTATCATGATTGTACTCATAAGGTACTAGGGTGATTAGTACCCTTAGAGGGGATTAATTTTGGGAGTTTATGAAAGCTGTTACAACCCCAGTTTTGGGTTCATTTGGTGAGAAATGTAATTTCTCATATTAAATAAATTGGAACAAATAATGATATAATTTGTTTTGAATGCATGAATTTCGTTTACAATAGCCTTGATGATTGTGTTATGGGCTTTATTGGCTATTGGGCCCAATAACAAGGAAATTCAATTAATTAAGGAATAATTGAGATTTTGAGAAAAGAAAGATGTGGAAACCTCTAGAAGGAAAAATAATGTGATCCAAAGATGGATTTCGTTCCTCTTGGGTTCCTTGGGTTCTAAGGAGTCCAAAGTTGCAAAGATAATGCAATAAGAAAAGAAAAGATCAATTAAATATTTCTTTGCTAAGAAAGAAATTGAAAATAATGATAAAATGTGGAAAATATGTGGAAAGAGGTATAATTGAGTTACCTTTGATGGATTTTCGTATCCATGAGTTTTCTAATGGTAAAAGGAATTCCAATAAGGAAAATAATGAGAGATAAAGATAAATCCCCAAAAATAGATATTTTAATAAGAAATTAATAAGAAGAAAGAGAAAATAGATATAAGATAAGTGAGAGGCTAAGGAATATTCCCAAGATGGGATTCTGAGCCATTAGGATTCCTTGAGGTTCAAGGAATTTAAAATAATAATTTAATGGCAAAGCAAAAGGGAATACCAAATTAATTGGCTTAATTTATAATGATAGCTTGCTTAAGAAGAAAACACCCTCTTCCTTTAGAATTTGGGTCTCTAATTTCGTACAATGGTAGATAATGTTGGTCCAAAGATTCCTTTAATTTTTTTTGGAAAAAGGATAAACGATTAAAGAGTTGTGATTTTTAGAATTTTCCTAAAGTAAAGGGGTAATCTTTGAATCAATTTAAATGTCACAATTCTGGATATATTTCCCTTGATCTGGCACGCGCGTTTAGGGCCGTCAGATCTGGATCTGACAGTGATAAACTTGTCTTCCAGCTCTCGTGTCTAGTTAGGAAAGTAAGGATAGAAGTCTGACTTTCCTTGATCGATTTCCTTGACAATCAATGTGTGTGCGAACTCGGAAACATGCTAGATATATTCGTGAGTTTCTTGCAGACAGATTAATCCTAGGATTTGCCTAGCTTGGGGGTCTCTAGTAGAATCCCCTACACCTAAGGACCCCTCTGGCTGTGCGCCATAGATACAGGCTATTTAAGGGGGTGGATTCCCTCTGTGAGTTGATGCATGGCTCCGCGAGATGCGGTAGGACCTCCAAGACAAGTACCTTCCACCAATTCCCTCTCTCGAGCCCTCCTATACCATGGACCTCCTTGGTTTGCTGCCGGGAGACCTCTTGTGTCATCCCAGCAACACCGGATGTGACTGGAATGATTGGGACCATCAATGAATCCAGTTGGGTCAGGCGGAGGTGGGGGACCAATTTTGGGCAAGGAAGGAGCCCTTCCGATGGAAGTCAATACCTGAGTTGACTGCTCCTGGAGGCTGGCGCTGGCTCACGAGTAGCAGGTCGTGAGGTTGAAGGAAACACAGAGAAAAGTGTCTCTTACCCGTGGTGCACGTGAAGGAGGGTAGGGACAAAAAGGGCAAATGTCGGATCGCTGGAAAAGAGTATAGGAAGGACACATGGCACTCTTCCATTGGCCAAGAGGTAGATAATTTACAAAATTCGTAGTTAATTATTGGAAGCCCTGATGAAAATAAGTTATACATGAAAATTTATCAGAAAAACATGAGGAATCCAATAAAATTATAATTGGAACCTGATATTACTTGCAATTTAAAAATTACCCAAAATTATCACCTTTGATGTTATAAGTTATGGTATAACCCTAATTGGATATGGAACTCAGAATTAATGACTCTTTTGGGTTAATTTGGTTTGGAACCCTAATTCTGAGAAATATTAACCTATTAAGAATAAAAGGGAGAGTTAATTTTGAAAGAAGGTAGTTTCGTGCTTGATTTAGGGTTTTAGGCACATAATTATGTTTAGAAACCCTAATTTGGAAAATATGGGTTTCAATGGGTTAAATCTGAAAATATAATTATAGAACTGAGTTTTCATGGTTATAAGAGAATTAAAGTTCCTAATTGTGGTTAAATACCCTTAATGTGGAGATTAGGGTTTCCTAGTGGATAAAAGGTGGAATTAATGATAAATAATGTTGATATGAGTAATAGACCACAATGAACTATGAATTGATGATAAATAAGCATAATGACTTTGTCATGGATTAAAAAGGATAAAAATGGTAGCTTTAATGAAAAGGAGGCTTAATGGACTTAATTGTGTCCTTGATCCGAAATCAAGGTAATAAGTGGCTAAAAGGTAATCTTAATATCTTTTGTGAAGAATAGATGAGATAATTAGGGATTGTGAGTAATTGTATAAAATTAGGGTTTAAAATAGTAAAAGTGAAGTAAAACCCTAACTGCAAAGTAAACCCTAAAAAGAGGTAGAAATCCTAAAAAGGAATAGAAACCCTATGTAGCAGATGGTTTGGATAGATTTTGATAAAAAGGAATTGAATGTAATTTCAGGATTCATGTACTTGCTTGATTGGATGTCATTGATTGATTGGACTATTCTATCTCAGATCATCCTAACAAGTATGTGGTTAATTATGAATAACCGCCTTAATTTCCCGAGGATTTTCCGGATGGTTAATCACATTGAAGGCAAATTATCAGTTTGGATGTTCATACTTGCAAACTATAAAGTCACTATGATTATCACAGTAATAATAGAAGTATGGATTCTCACACTTACGTGCCACCCTGATGGATGATGCCAAAGGTCAGGCCTAGATGGGTAGACCAGTGGACAGCTTGAGTGGTGACCATGAGTGGTGACCCCTAGGCACCAAGCTCGGGATTGAGTAGGTGGTCTTAAGTCATTGGCAAAGGAAACCCTAAGGTGGGTATGCTAGGGTTAGGGCAAAAGTGGTGGAGAATGTCATACTGAAAAGTGTAAATTTGCTTGTCAATTAACTTGATTGTGATAATTAGATTGTTATCCTTATGTGCAAACTTTTGGTTGTCCCCACATACCAGTATATTTCGATATAGTGACTAATGTTTTGTTTGTCGACATTTTAGGTACAACTCTGAAATGAACAAACAGTAAAGTGACACATTGTGAAAATAAAACATAAAGTGCAAGGAGGATTAGATAGAGTAGAATCAAGCTTGGATAGATAGATTCCCAAATTTTTAAAAGGTATGCAAAGTTTTAAATTTTCTACCAGATTTCAGTTTAGTTAGTAGAATTTCATAATTATTATTGATTATTTGTCGAACCTTTGATCCGAGTTAGTGGATAACGACTTTGACCTTTCGGTCTCCCTTAATTGAGGGTTACCGGGAGGCGGGGTCATTACAATTGGTATCATAGCATAGGTTCCTCATTTAATCTTTAATAATTATTAAATTTTACAAATTCCATAGAACCGAGGGAGTTATTAGAGGATTGTCTGAAAGACTGAGGTGTCTAGAAAAGGATCTCATCCGGGGGCTGGCAATATTTTCCTCGGCACCGCTAGTCGGAATACGAGGACTCTTGGATTGTGTGACTGCCTGGCCGATGTCTTAGGATATGACTCGAAATAAGATACCTTTAGGACTCTCTCATCTTGTTCATCCCTTCTCAACTCAAATTTTGTTAAGGACCTTAAGGATTAGGGTTTCCTCTCTTCTCCTCACCCTTTTGAGGTATGGGTAAGGTTAATAGGGTCTAAGGAATCCTCCACCAAATTAATGAAAAGCATATAAATAAGATGTCATGGACATAAGCTTAATAGATTAAGCGCAAACTAAAGAATAGATACATGATTAGGTTGTATGACACAAGTTGTCATTACCCTTAGGAGAGACCTGGGGATAGACCTCCTTATCAGGGGGATGAGTGAAGATAGTTAGCCTTAAAAGTAGAGACCTAGCACATCCTCTGAGGATGATGCTAACCCTAACCCTAAGTGAAGGTTAGAAATGACATGATGAGTTAGATGTCATGGTAGACTAGGTGTTTGGATGGACATGCCTGGGATGCCATACGAGCCATGAGAGATTAGATGACCTAGTACCTTTGGCGACCCAACCCTGGAAAGGGTCATGCATGTGAGAGAGAAGGATAGTTCCTTCATTGATGAGGTCAGTGAAGAACCTATAGAATCCTATGGGCTTGTGCAAGTAGGGTATAGCTTGCACCCATAGTACATCAGTAGTACGAGAATAACTTAAAATTGAGGCCATAAGGACATGATGAATGGCTTATGAGATAAGCATAAGGGCCTATGGATAATCATGAGCAAACATAAGTGTGAGCATAGGCTTCACCACGTAGAGGTATGCTTGTGAGATTGATCCTTCATGGAGAGAGGACCTCTAGTAGTACGGGTGGATGTGGAGTTAGCTCTAGAGAGAGAAAACAAGACCTCAGCAAGAAGGTTGGAAGTCTAAACCCTGAGATATGAGGGACAGTGGAGAGTTGAGGATGATGCTTTTGGAACCTATGTGCCTATGGTGAAGGTGTCTACCCTATGCCAACCCTAATTCAGGGTAATGATATGTAAATCCATAATGTAGGGTGATGTAATGTGTTTTGAAATCCTTAAATAGGGTAAAGGTATGAGACACCCTAATTTTTGGCAATATGATGATAAATCATAACCCTAATGTGGGATAATAGGATGAGTATCTCTGATTGACATGAAATGGAAACCCTAACCCTAAAAAGGGAATAGTGGTATTACTTTGTGTTGCATGGTGCTGATATGTAAGCATTATAACTGTTATCATGAAGTACTAACCATGCAGGTATCATGAGATGAGGAGCATAGCCAGGTATGAGCTATGATGTTTCAGTTATTGTTGTTATTGGGCCTTGTGAGCCATAATATGCTTTGTTGCTTAGTGACAGGTAACAAGAAATGAAATGGGCTTTGAGAGCCATGTGAGATGCTTGTGTAACAAGCATCATGTTTACCTTGGTCAGATGACATGAAGGTGTTTAGTTACCTGATAAGTGGTAACAAATGTTCTTTGATGAACTGAGGGTCTAAATACCCATATTCCATAATCATGATGATGAGATTGTTAAGAAATGAGAAAGCACCTGATGAGATGAGTGATTAAGATCCCAATACTTCAATAAGATTTTAATAGTACTTGATGAAAGTATGACACATTCTTTGTAGCAATTATCATAGTAATTGATGTTTGGAAACTTGATTGATGCTAAAAGAATATGGTAATACACTTAATTAATCAAGTGATATCATATAATGTAGTTTCCCTGACCACAGATCCATCAGTGTCAAAATTTGCTAAATGGTAAAATGAGTTAAAACTCAGAATACATATTTTTGAATATGTGGGGGTAATTGGGCAATTATATCCTCATGCCCCATAGGAATGGCTGCGGGCTATATCTTATGTATGAGATTGGTTACGGACCATACCCCAGTATGAGTATGGATACGGGCCATGACTCTATGAAATGATACCAGGCATTGACAACATGCCATAACCCTGAAGAGAGTATATGATGCGGGCTATAACTCTATAGTGAAGATGCCAATATACCATGGCAAGCTAATTGCAGTTTGACACATGATGTCTCTACCATATAATCCCGTACTAACCAAGAAGGTTGAGGTATTGGAGTACGGCTCTTCCACTGACCTTGTGTGGTACCAATGGTTAACATAATCATGGTCGGTTGGAGCATGAATGGTATACTTCATCTCTTTTGGGCATTAAGTTTGGTTGTAAAATATAATCAGCCGTGTAGCATATTTGCCTAAGTTTGAAATACGAGAATCATTGGTTGATATTATCTTGCTTAGTATAGTGGATAAAGGTTATACATGTTCTTCATATTCCTTATTGGATAAGTGATATGCTGCTCTATCAGATTATGGCTAAAATGCTTTAAATAAGATTCATGTTCTAATCTATTAGACAATGAATTAACTGTTGTTAAATAATTATGATTCCTCTGTTCAGATTTATCTTATTAAACTGCAATAATAATGTTTCTGATGGAGAGTAATATCTCTCGCTGGGGCAATTTCAAATTGTCTCACCCCCGTGGGATCCGACTTTTTAGGTAGACGTAGAGGAAGAGGCAGAAACCCTACAACAGGGGAAGAGCAATAGCAGTAGCAGGGACAATAGTGAATTCTCAGGTGGAGACACTGGCTGTCCTGTCTTGTATATGTGTATATAGAGTCCTATGTGTCGTCTCTGTACTCTCAGGTCCTTGTGAATCGATCTGAGTTTTTGGCTTGATGCCTCAATGTTTTATACTGCCTATGTACAGTTTTAACATGGCAGTTAATGCTTGTAATCCTCGAGAAGGAATGGTACAAGAGATATACTAGTGAACTAGAATGCAATTGAATTACTTTGGTTCTTTATGAAAGAGTTATCCAGTGTATGGGTCTCTTTGTAAAAAGTTTTAATTTTTAGTGATTTTCATTAATCCACTGCTATCGATCACTTTTGCTTAGTCGATGTCGATTTGTACATCACAATTTAGTGGTATCAGAGCTCTAGGTTCGCTGAGTCTACAGAGAGAAAGGATTAAGGTTGTTGAGTCTGTTCTAAGTGTCTTCCAGTTTATATGATAGTATCTTCTACTCATATAGGAGAAGAAGAACTTGAAGATGTTTGGATCACATGAAGAACATGTTGCTGAGAGCAGCGTTGCTGCACCAGGAAAAGGTGCAAGGGACCAAGCTAGGGAGGAACCAGTCCCTGAAAAACCCCAGTTTGACCCAACCATGATAGACAATCCAGCCTTCCATACCTTGTTCGGCCAGTTTATGGCGACTATGACACACATGGCTGATAGGATGCCACCACCTGCACCTAGGGCACCAGCCCACCATGATGGACATGGAGCTGACAAGACTTTTGAGAGACTTCGCCAGGTTGGAGCCATAGATTATGCTGGTACAATTGATCCAGTAGATGTTGATTTGTGGCTGACGGAGCTGGAGAAGGCTTTCATGATCCTTGATATTCCTGAAGCTGAGAAGGTAAGACATGTTGTATACCTTCTAAAGAGGAGAGATGAGAGAGATACCAACATACCCATTACCGATAACTTTCCAGATGAGCAAATACATTCCATTAAATCCAAGGACCCTTGGTTTTTGCATATCATGAATTATCTCACATGTAAAGAAATTCCGGATGATTGGACTTATCAAGAGCGAAAGAGGTTTTTCCATTCTTTGAGATATTATTTTTGGTATGACCCTATTTTGTTGTGACAGTGTAGGGATGGAATTTTGCACAGGTGTGTACCTGAGAGTGAATATGATAGTGTGCTCAGTCATGTCATACATTTCCCACCGGCAGTCATGATGTGAGTATGAGGACTGCGACGAAGGTATTAGAGAGTGGCTTTTATTAGCCTACACTTTTCTGGGTGTGTGTTCTCCCTACATTCTTTCCTTTTCTAAACATCACATTCAGGTGGATCTTATACCACTTGAGATGCACAGGTTTGATATAATCCTTGGGATGGACACCTTAGAAAAATTTCAGGTTGTCTTGGATTGTGATTCCAAGCAGGCTGTGTTCACAGATGATAGTGACACATGGATCTTTCAGGGAGACAGAAAGATTCTTCCAACCTATCTTGTGTCAGCTATGGTAGCTTAGAAGCTGATGAGACAAGGATGCTTTTCATTCTTGGCACATGTGGTAGACGCCACAATGGAGAACCCTAATCTTTCTGAAGTCCCGATAGTTAGGGAATTTGACGATGTATTCCCTGAGGAACTTCCAGGTGTACCTCCACCCCGAGAGATTGATTTTGAAATTAATGTAATCCCGGGCATGCAACCAATAGCACAAACACCGTATAGAATGGCACCTGCTGAGATGGCAGAGCTTAAGAAATAGTTGCTGGAGTTTCTTGAGAAAGGTTTTATCCGACTGAGTACTTCACCATGAGGTGCTTCGGTTCTTTTTGTTAAAAAGAAGGATGGATCGATGTGGTTATCCATTGATTACAGATAGTTGAATAAAGTAACTATAAAGAACAAGTATCCTCTGCCAAGGATCGATGACTTGTTTGATCAATTACATGGAGCAACTATCTTCTCTAAGATAGATCTAAGGTCAGGATATCATCAGTTGCGTATCAAGGAGGGTGTCATATCTAAGTCTGCTTTTAGAACAAGGTATGGTCACTATGAGTTCATAGTTATGTCATTTGGACTAACTAATGCACCAACTGCATTCATGGAACTCATGAATATAATCTTTCAACCTTTCCTTGATCAGTTCATAGTAGTCTTCATAGATGACATCTTGATATATAGTAGAGATGCTCAACAACATGAGCAACACCTCCGTCAGGCTATAGCTTTGCTAAGAGAGCATAAGCTATATGCTAACTTTAGCAAATGTGAGTTCTAGTTACCAGAAGTTTCTTTCCTAGGACATGTAATATCTTCCTTAGGTATCCGTGTTGATCCTAAGAAGGTAGAATCTATCCTACAATGGGAACAACCAAAGACACAGATGGAGATATGCAGTTTCCTAGGAATGGCAGGCTACTACAGGAGGTTAATTAAGAATTTCAGTTCTATAGCTTTACCCCTAACCAAGTTGACCAGGAAGGAGATTCCTTTTGTCTGGAATGACAAGTGTCAACATTCTTTTGAGATGTTGAAAGATAGGTTAACAAGCGCACTTGTGCTGGTGTTACCTGAGCAAGGAAAGGGGTACATAGTTTTTTGTGATGCATCTAAGAATGGACTAGGATGTGTGTTGATGCTGAATAATCAAGTGATTTCTTTTGCTTCTCGACTGCTTAAGAAACACGAGGAGAATTATCTACTAGTATAGAAACATCGTTCAACGTCACTTTTAGAGGCGTCAGTTTTTTAGTAAAACTGACGTTACTCACATTAAACGTCGGTTAATAAGGACATTCGACGTCTATATTTGAAGACCAGCCAGACACGGGTATCACTTTTCATTCAGTGTCAGTTGAAGAAAAAAAAACCGACGCCTAAAGTAGCCCGCGAAATCCAATTTTTTTGAGCAAAAAAAACTGCGCCAAAGTATCAGATACAATGTCGGTGTTTTTGCTAATAACCGACGCTGAATGAAGATAAAATTTGCGCCAAAAGTTCTAATATGGGCGTCGGTTGTCTTATAATAACCGACGTTATAAGTGTGCATGCGCCGTCCCCGCCAAAATTTTTTACACCCCTATTGCATAAGTTTTTTATGGAAACTGACGCTGCTAGGTTGTAGCGTCGGTCATTTAAACAACCGATGCTTATGTTTAACTTAATAGCACCAGCGTGAGCGACTCTTCCCCTTTCTCTGTTTCATTCCCGATTCTTCAGTTAGGTCTGATGATTTCTTGCTCATCGCCGCTCATTGCTTCTCTTCTCACTGTCGCTCAGTGATGCCGCCGGTCGTTGCTCCTCTCCTCTCATCGCCGCCGTCCCTACCGGTAGCTGCTTCGGTGCTCTCCTCACTGCCTCCAGCTTCCTGCTAGGTCTCTGCTCCTCCAGCTTCCTACAAGGTAACCCTTCGATCGTCCGCCTTTTCTCCTCCGCCGCTTGCTTTCTCTGCCGCCGCCGACCTGGACCTCACCCAGGCGGCGCTTAAGCAGGTGCCATGGCTCGCCTAGGGTCCCAAGCCCAGGTGCCCTGCCTAGCTAGGCCTCTGGGCAGATGCTTGGGCAGTGCCAGGACACGCCTAGGCTGCTGCTGGGGTTTCGATTCATCTACTGGATTGAACCCTAGATCAACCTATACAAAGGATGCCCAAAACATGCACTGATTTCACCAAGTCACCCCAAAAGCCATTGAAAAATATTCTGATTGTGTTTATTTATGTACTGATTTCACCAAGCTAGTGGAATTTTTTTAAAGTTATTTACTGATTGTGTTTATTTAATTATGTACTGATTTTTTTTGATTTATTCATCTACTTATTTTTATTTTTCATCTACTTATTTGTATTTTTTGTGTACTGTTTTTTATTTAGTTATCTACTCATTTGAATTTATTTGTGTACTGCTTTTGAAATTATATAATCATTTAGTGATGCAACTTTGTCACAGGCTCATTATGAACCATTAGATCTAGATCTTAGGGTATCTCTACCATCCTAACTATGAAATTGGTAACTTGTTTCCTTTTTTAGTATATTGACAATGTTAATCACCTAACTTGAAGAACTAGGATATGAATGATGAAACTAGGATTGTTGGTATAAGAATGACAGCACATGTATTTGTTGGCCTAGAAACCCATCCATGATTTACTCATTAGGAGTAAATCTTGGATAGTCCCCAGTTTGGGACTGTTCTTGAACACCTAATCTCACTTAGGATGTAAGTGTATAATGTGTATTGGGTTTTTGAGAAAATTTTGGTAGCATTTCCCCGTTTGTTCTCTAAGTACATATGTACTTAGAGAACAGCATGGAAATGCTGTCGAAATTTTCTCAAAAACCCAATACAAATTATACACTTACTAGTGAGATTAGGTGTTCAAGAATGGGATAGGTGGTACACATTTATTATATATAAGAATGACATCACATGTATTTGTTGGCCTAGAAACCCATCCAAGATTTAATCATTAGGAGTAAATCTTGGATAGTCCCCAGTTTGGGACTGTTCTTGAACACCTAATCTCACTTAGGATGTAAGTTTATAATGTGTATTGGGTTTTCGAGAAAATTTTGGTAGCATTTCCCCATTTGTTCTCTAAGTACATATGTACTTAGAGAACAGTAGGGAAATGCTGCCAAAATTTTCTCGAAAACCCAATACACATTATACACATACTAGTGAGATTAGGTGTTCAAGAATGGGATAGGTGGTACACATTTATTATATATAAGAATGGCAACACATGTATTTGTTGGCCTAAAGTTTTAACCATGCAAAAACTCTAATATGTTAACCCTAGACCCTAATCTTGTTGTAATATATACTTGTTTTCTCTTTGATCATAGAATGGATAGATCATGGATGTCCATTCGCAATCGCTGCACCCCAGAATTTATTTCTGACCCTGACCAGTTATTAGATTTGCCGAGGAACATAGGAAATGACCTGGAGATAGGTTCTACTGTCCGTGTAGGCATTGCGGTAACAACTTGAAAGTCAACACTGGTGACGAAATCAAAAGTCATGTCATGTGCAACAAGATTGTACAAGGCTATACAGAATGGTACTGGCATGGAGAGATTTCAAACCCAAAACCAGTGGATGTCGATATTAGTGCTTGTGTGGAAGAAGAAATTGCCTACGATGACGTAGATGTGAATGAACCAGTTCCAGTAGACATCGTTGATGCGATGCTGGATAGTTGTGGGGTAGAGCATACCGATCCACCTCCCATTTTTAGAAACATTGTGCATGATGCTGAGATATCATTATACACAGGTTGTACTAAGTTTATGAAGCTTAGTGTTGTGTTGAGATTGTAAAAGCTGAAAGCTAACAATAGATGGAGCGACAAAAGCTTCACGTCATTGTTGTCTTTGTTGAAATAAATGCTTCCTGAAGGAAATGAGCTGCCAATCTCAACATACCAGGTAAAGAAATTGTTGTGCCCAATGGGAATGGATGCCAAGAAGATACACGCATGCCCGAATGATTGTGTATTATTTCAAAAGGACTATGTGGATTTGAAAGATTGTCCAAAATGTGGTGCGTCACGGTATAAATTGATGACTTTAGGGGAGTCCAAAACTGGTTCTCCTGCCAAGGTGATGTGGTATCTACCTATAATATCACAGTTTCAATGCTTGTTTGCCAATCTGATAGATGCGAAGAATTTGAGGTGGCATGCAGATTTTAAGAAAATTAATGATGGGATCCTACGACATGCGTCTGATTCCCCACCGTGGAAGAAGATTGATCTATTGTACCCTGAATTTGGTGAAGAAGTAAGGAATCTAAGACTTGGGCTTTGTACAGATGGGATGAATCTGTACGGGACATTGAGCAGCCAACATAGCACTTGGCCAGTCATGCTTGTTATATACAATCTTCCTCCCTGGCTGTGTATGAAAAATAAGTATGTAATGTTGTCGTTGTTGATATCGGGCCCTAAACATCCTGGAAATGACATCGATGTTTATCTTGAACCTCTGATTGATGACTTAAAGAAACTATGGGGTGAAGGTGTGATGACCTATGATGCTTCACGAAGAGAGACATTTCGTTTGCATGCTATGTTGTTTTGCACTGTTAATGACTTTCCAGCATATGGGAATTTGTCTGGATATAGTGTCAAAGGAGCTAAAGTGTGTTCTATATGTGAAGAGAACACTGATTCAACAAGACTAAAACATGGCGGTAAGACTGTATATCTTGGTCATCGAAGGTTTCTTACAAAATTTCATCTATATCGTAGGAAGCGCAAAGCATTCAATGGATTGAATGAGGAACAGAGTGCACCTAAACCTATACCAGGGGAGGTTTTTTATGAAAGAGTAAAAGACTTTGTCAATGAATTTGGTAAGAGATCACAATGTACTACGGCCACACAGAGTGACAAATCTTTATTCAAGAAGAAGTCAATATTTTGGGATCTCCCTTATTGGAGTTCTTTGACAGTCAGGCATTGTATCGATGTCATGCACGTTGAGAAAAATGGGTAAGACTAAAGATGGGATAAAATCCATATTGGACCTACGTGAAATGGGAATAAGGTCAGAATTAACAGAATTTCGAGAAATGGGAAATCGGAGAACATACTTACCTCCCGCTTGTTACACATTGTCTAGAAAGGAGAAGAAAGCTTTTTGTGAATGTTTGGTAAATGTTAAGGTGCCACAGGGTTACTCATCCAACATCCGTATATTGGTATCAATGAAAGATCTGAAGTTGATAGGTCTTAAATCTCATGATTGTCACACTCTAATGCAACAAATATTGCCTGTGGCAATTAGATCTATATTGCTGAAGCGTGTAAGGTTTGCAATCACCAGACTTTGTTTCTTTTTCAACAGTCTGTGCAACAAAGTTATTGACCCTGATACTCTCGATAAATTGCAAAGAGAAGTGGTTGTTACCCTATGTCAGCTTGAGATGTATTTTCCTCTGTCGTTCTTTGATATCATGGTACATCTTGTTGTCCACTTGACTAGGGAAGTGAAAATGTTGGGACCAGTTTTCTTGCATTGGATGTATCCCTTTGAATGATACATGAGCATTTTTAAAAGTGATGTTCGAAACCGTTATTGACCTGAAGGGAGTATTATCGAGGGTTATGTGGAGAGAGAGGTTATGAATTTTTGCAATGACTTTCTCAGTGGTAATGACACTCCTGATAATGACAAGAATATTGATGAGCAATTTGGCAAAGAAAGTTTGGGATCACATGTGAAAGTAATCAGCCGTGAGCAGTTGGAACAAGGTCACTTGTATATTTTACACAACATGGACGAAGTGAACGTTTATATCGAGGAACATACCAATTTCATCAAGAGACAATATCCTTGAGCCAATACAATGTGGCTTGCTAGAGAGCATAACAAGACATTTATTAAGTGGTTTGAAAATAAAGTCTTACCTCAACTATCTCAAACACCAGATGATATTACTAAAACTATCAAATGCCTCACCTTTAAACCAAAATTGACTGTTATGTCTTATGAAGGGTATGACATTAATGGATTCACATATTACACAAAGCGCCAAGATGATAAGAGTGTCGTCCAAAATAGTGGGGTCACCCTTCAAGCATCGACTATGTTTTTTGCAAGTGCAAAGGATAAGAGTCCACGTGAAGCTAAAATGTCATATTACGGTGTCATTGAAGACATATGGGAGTTTGACTACATAGAAATTCCGCTCTTCAAATGTAATTGGGTTGATAACACCAAAGGAGTTATAGTGGATGAATTGGGTTTCACTTTAGTGAACTTTGAAAAGATTGGTTAGAAGGGTGAACCATTCATATTGGCATCACAGGAAAAACAAGTATTTTATATCGATGATCCTGCAAATGATAAATGGTCGGTTGTTCTTCATGGTAAAAGACAGTTCATTGAAGATCCTATAGATGAAGAATAGTACTATGATAAGTATGATGACTCCAGTCCATTCTCAGTTGGGTTGCCAACACCAGCAAATATTGAAGCTAATGATGACTTGTATGTGCGCGAAGATCACAATGAAGGATTGTTAATTGATAAAAAATCGCAATATTAGAGGCATGTTTATATTTTTTTATATGTTTTATTTTTCTGAATATGTGAACTTTACAATGTGAATGTTAACTTCTCGACAAAGGTGATTAATCTATACAAAATTTATAATCTAGTAAAGCAAATAAACCTAGTAAAGATTTATAATCTATACAGAATTTATAATAGAGTCCTATATACCCATTAAGGTGCTTGATATAATTAATTATAACCATTTTTCAGTCTTTTTTATTTTTCCAAAAAAATCTGGTCGGTCGAGTTTGTCTCTCTCAGAACTCGATCGATCAAGGTTCGGTTGTGATACAAAACGTCTTCCAAAAATTCTAAAAATTTAATATGTTGTTCAAAACTGAGTATCTCCTGATGTGAACTTTACAATGTGAATGTGAACTTTACAATTTGAATTACTTTACAATTTGAATTACTTTACAATGTGAATTACTTTACAATTTGAATTACTTTACAATGTGAATGTGAATTTTCAGATGGCTGAGCATTCTCCTGATGACCGTGCTGATGATTACCGTGAGGGTGAGGACATCAATGCGCCACCTCACAATGTAAGTTTTAAAAATATATCATATATTTATATCTATATGTCCATTTATAGTTATATCTTGTAAATGTGTTTATTTTGTCAAATTTTAGGTTGATCATGCACATGTAACATCTGAAGCACTTGAGACACTTGATCAGCAGCACCAAAAAGTTGACAAGAGAAGGGGCATCACTATGATGAAGAAGTTAATAGCACAAAAGGGCAATGGACCCAAACTTGTTGTGGATTTTGATCATGCAGGAAATGCATCTGGTGTGAATTGCAATTCGTTTATTTCATATCTTGGGTATGTTACGCGTAGCCATTGCGGTTGTAAGATAGATTCTTGGCATAAAGTTTCTAAGGAGAAGAAAGACGTAATATGGAAGGATTTATGTGTGAGTTATTATTAATATGCAATTCTATTTTGTAGATTACTAATTTTTTGGTTACTATTTAATAACAATTCTATTTTGCAGAGTATATTTGAATTGGATGAATAGTTGCATCGTAAATGCGTGATGCAACACTGTGGGAGAGTCCTAAGGAACTATAGGAAAAATCTCACCCGAGAATACATAAAAGAAGCTGACAAGAGGAAGAAGACAGCCACTGAACAGTGGAACTTCCTGGACAAAGAAGAATGGGACGCGTTTGTTGCTTCAAGACAAACTAATGAATTCAAGGTATTAGTCGTCAGTCCCAATCTCATTAATATATGTTGTATTCACCTATCCAAGATTAACATTTACTGATACTAACCAAATCATTAATGTGCATACTAACTAGGCCCTCAGTGAGGCACAAAGATCAAGGCGTGCACTGAATGTGCATGACGACATATGGGTCCAAAGGGGTATGCAGGCATTTGCCAAAGACTACAGTCTGAGGCTACTGCTCAGTCTGATGCTACTCAGAAGTCCTCCACTATAGGTAGCACACCTCTGCCTCGCCATGATGTCTAGATAGCTGGGAGGCAAAATAAGAAGGGAGAAATAAGGAAGCCCACAACTGCTGAGGCGACTGCAAAAATGGTAAAATACAACTCTTATAGCAATCATTCGAATATTGATTATTTGTGGTGTTTACTTAATTACAAATTTTTGTTTTGGCGATTAGCGGGAGCTGCACGAGCTGAGGAAACAAGGCAAGTTCATCCCTGAGGGCACAAGGGATGAATTGACAGTTGCTCTGGGTAACCCAGAGCATCCTGGACGTGTTAGGGCTGCAGGCACTGGTGTGGGCATCAAAGCTTTTTTTGGGCCATCCCAGCGCAAACATGTCCTAAAAGTGGGACTTTCACAAGAAGAGGTAACATATTTTTTCCTTGTAGATGTTACTGTAAAAGAGAATTCAATAATTATAATTTGACGTTTCTTTTATCCATGTATAGGTAGATAAGCTATTTGATAGGAAACTCGAAGAAGTAATGAAAAAGTGGCAGGCATCTCAGACTGCCACTTACCAGACAATACCTATGGTGTCTCCTACTGCAGGCTCTACTCCTACTGCAGAGGTTGGGAGTAATCCTGTAGACCCACCACCTAGCAAATCTGCTATAAGTATTTTTATGACATAGTAACTAGTTTTTTAATTCAAGATGATATGTATATATGAAATTGTAGTCGTTTCAAAAAAAGATGATATGTATATATGTATATAACATTCTTTACACAAAAATTTATAGGGGTTGAAGCCATGCCGTCTAAAAGTTAATGAATGTCATTGCAGAGGCGTCGGCTTACCCATCCCTACCAGGGGAAATGTTTCACGGGTCTCCATTACCAGCTGGTTGGATTCGTGTGAGCCCGGTACATATATTCCCCAAGTGGATGAATCTTCCATTGCCATATGCCCACCAAGATTGTGAAACGCTTAGTGAGGCAGAAGGCGGAGTGATATTGTGGCTAAAAGCGGATGTCATCTTTACTGAAACTGTATGGTAAATTTACATTACGTTAAATTTTTAGTGTGTGTATATGATGTCAGTTGATATGAAATTATTATATATATATATATATACAGGTTAAAAAGAAGACGCCCACAACATCTAGGCCTCCACTTCCACCTCCTACATTACCCAGTTGGGTTCCACAGGAACTACCTGTCCCGTTAGGACCTAACTATAGGGGTATGGCAATATGGTTAGGCGAACATGATATAAATTGCCCTATAACTATTTCTATATATTCAGATGTTGCAGGTCAATCATATGAAAGCAAACTATTTATATAAGATATTTTGGAGTTGTTTCGATATGATTGGATAAATACATCTGTGACAGAGCTATGGATAAGGTGAGATCTTCTTTTTACATCCATATACCTTGTGTAGGATCTAGTGATCTGGTTTCTTATTTATTAATGCATGCGTAATTAATACATATTTTGTAGCTACTTAGACAAGATATGTGCAGATTTTGCATTCGAATGTGTAGGATTTTTTATTCCATCTTTGATTAGTCTAGTAGCTAAAGACCCTTCGTCAGTTCAACAATACCTCTGTGAGGCTTTTACAATTTTTGCTCAAAATAAGAAGACGGTGATAATGGATCCATTCACTGTAGAGTAAGTTTACTTTGCTTATTATAATTTGGACTTAAGAAAATTACATTTTTATTGTGGATTTTGAGTTATTAATTTTTAACTGTTTTACCTCTAGTGGTATGCATTGGGAGTTACTGGTTATTGTCCCCGAGACGTTCACTGTCTATTATCTAGATCCTAAGGGGAGTAAATTGAATACAAAATATGGACACATAATGAAAATGACATTATTCCGGTGAGAAATATTTCATTTTCATATCCGTTAACATATGTTATTACATTACTATTTAATTATGCAATGTACTGTGTTACATTAAGATGTAGGGTTTTTGATGAGTTCAAAAAGGCTGGAGGAAAGGTCCCCACGAAAAAGAACCAGCCAATAATTTGGAAGAACGTGAAAGTAAGTTCCCGACTGCAATATATGTATATATTATTTATGTGAACAATGCTTAATTAGTTGTATTTTTTAATATTTTGTATGTTTGAATTTATAGTGTGCTACACAAAACAACAGATGGGCATGTGGATACTATGTGATGCGATTTATGCACATGATTATCAAATATGTCCCAATGGACATCGATTGTATTGTTGAGGTATTACATAGTCTCATTAGATAATATGAAATATGTCAATCTTATTTATAGCTCATTAATTATATATATACATCATTCTCTTTACAGGTGTTTAAAACTGACCACACTACAGGAACGGCCTTACCAGATGTACATGCTCCCTACACAACGGGAGAATTAAATGAAGTAAGAGAAGAATGGGCAACAACCACACAAATAGTGGGGGTTTTAAGATATAATTGGGATGTTGATAGCGAATAATGACTAAAGAATGATATTTTGTAAATGAATTTCTGAATTATAATATATGTGTGAATGTTTCTACATGTCTGGATGTTTCTACATGTGTCTGAGTGAAAATGAATGAAACTGTTGGTTGCTATATGAATGTTTCTACATGTGTAAATGTGAAAATGAATGGAACTACAAATTGCTAGCTACATGAATGTTTCTAAATGTGTGAACATCAAATGGAACTGCAGGTTGCATTGCTAAATGTGTGAATATTTTTGTTGTTAATTTTGCAGGTTTGTGGCCTGTTGTTGGGTGATATCAATGGATGACGTAAAACCTGCAGTTCAAACTGAACTGCAGGTTTCTCATCCTCCGACCAGCCATACAATAGGTCTGCAGACTAACAGAAAAAAAACAAAAAATAGGCGTTGGTTATTTGTATACAACCGACGTCACATCATTACAGTGTCAGTTTCTAATAGTAATCGACGTCTATTTCCTTAACACCACGGTCGTGCTGGCTAGCATGGCTGTGGCAGCGGACCAAAAATAGGCGTCGGTTATTCGTATAAAACCGATGCCACATCTTTACAGTGTCGGTTTCTAATAGTAACTGATGTCTATTTCCTTAACACCACGACCGTGCTGGACAACACGGCCATGGCAGCGGACCAGACACCACAACCATTCTGGCCATCACAGCCGTGTTGGGAGTGCACGACCGTGGCAGCAAACCAGACACCACGGCCATGCTGGCCAGCATGGCCATGTTGGGAGTTATATGACATTGGTTTCTTATCTAATAACTGACGCTGCTAGTGCCCAAGATGGCGCCCTTCTGTGGCGCGAAGGTATATGGCGTTAGTTTCTTATCTAATAACTGACGGCTATAGTGCCCTACTGGCGCATTTTCGGTGGCGCACGAAGGGTTTTGGCGTCTGTTTTTGAACCGACGCGTAACAGTTGGGCTTTTAGCGTCACCCACATAGGTTTCGCTTAGAAACTGACACTAAAGGCCTTAAATAACCGACACTAAAGGTCGGTTATGTACTAGTGATCCAACCCATGATCTAGAGCTAGCTGTTGTGGTCCATGCTTTGAAGATCTGGAGACATTATCTCTATGGAGAAACATTCCAAATTTTCTCACAACATGAGTTGAACATGAGGCAACGCCGCTAGATGGAGTTAATCAAGGACTACGATTGTACAATCGATTATCATCCAGGGAAGGCTAATGTCATGGCTGATGCACTAAGTAGAAAATCATCATCACCAGCCTTAGATAAAGCACAGTTGAATTCTTTAGTGTCCTTTAAGAGAGATATTCTTATCTCCTTGAGGCAAAACAATGTACAACTTAAAGTATCATTGTTAGCCGGGCTATTAGCTGAGATGGACATAAAACCTACTATGAGACAGCAAATTAAAGAAGCACAGCAAGCTGATATTATGGTTTAGCAGATCAGGTCAGAGTATGGTAGTGAGAAATGGGATGGCTTTCATGAGTCAGAGGATCAAGTAGTTTGTTACTACGGAAGGATGGTAGTACCTGATGCCAATGACTTGAGAAAGTTAGTCTTGGAGGAAGCTCATTCTTCAATGTATACAATGCATCCAGGGAGCACCAAAATGTATCATAACTTGAAGGATATGTATTGGTGGCCGGGATTGAAGAAGGATGTAGCTAAGTTTGTTATGCGGTGTCCGGTGTGTCAGCAGGTTAAAGCTGAACATCAAAAGCCCACAGGAACAATGGAACCTTTGCCTATACCGTAGTGGAAATGGGATCATGTGACCATGGACTTTGTGGTTGGTTTGCCTAGAACAACCAAAGGTCATGATTCTATATGGGTGATAGGTGATAGGTTGACTAAGACAACACATTTTCTTCCTTTCAAAACAAACTATGCTGCTGAGAAGCTTGCACAGTTATATGTAGATGAGATAGTGTGGTTGCACAGGGTACCATCTACTATTGTTTCTGATAGAGGACCTCAATTTACAAGTCATTTTTGGGAATGACCACATAAAGACTTGGGTACGTAGTTAAGGTTTAGTAAAACCTTTCACCCATAGACAGATGGACAATCTAAAAGGACTATACAAACCTTGGAAGATTTGCTTAGGGCATGTGTCCTTCAGTTTGTAGGAAGTTGGGATCTACACCTAAGCTTGATAGAATTTGCTTACAATAATAACTATCATCATAGTATTGACATGGCACCATATCAAGCATTATATGGTAGACGTTGTAGATATCCTTTATGTTGGTATGAAATAGGAGAATATCAACTTTTGGGTCCGGAGCTTGTGCAACAGACAACTGAAAAGATTAAAATAATCGAACAACAGTTAAAGATTGTGCAGGATAGACAGAAGTCATACGATGACAAATGGTGAAGACCTTTAGAATTCCAAGTTGGAGACAGAGTATATCTCAAAGTCTCACCTTGGAAGGTGTTCTTAGATTTGGAAAGAAGGGGAAGTTAGCTCCTAGATTTATGGGGCCTTATCCAATCATTGAATGGATTGGAAAGGTAGGCTATAAGTTGGAATTGCCACCTAAGTTTCATAAGTTGCATCCATTGTTCCATATATCCATGCTGAGAAAGTGTCATCCTGACACAGAGTTAGTTTTGCAACCTGTGGAGGTAGAACTAAATGATGATATACCATATGTTGAAGGACCTGTGATGATCCTTGACAAAAGAATTAAAAATCTGAAAAAGAAAGACATATGTCTTGTAAAAGTTCTCTGGAATCATCATGGCGTTAAAGAAGCTATGTGGGAACTAGAGGATGAGATGAGGAGGAAGTACCCTTCTCTTTTCTCTTAATGTTTTCGTTGATGATTTTGGGAGCGAAATCCCTGTTAGGGGTGGATAATTTGTAACATCCCTGACCTGGGCTATGTGTTAACCCTAGATGTTTTGCTTAAATGAGGTTGATTATATGCTTGCTCTTATCTTTTGAAAAGTAATTAACGCTCAAGAGGAACTTATATTTCAATTTTAGTCCTTTCTGAACAATGTTATGTAAGTTTTGGACTAAAGTGCAAATTACCCAAGTTGAGGGGTTAACTTGCAAATTATACATGATAAAATGTTCCTCAGATGTTGATGCATTATAGGAATGAGTATGAAGCAGTGATATGGCTTCCACAAGCTTGAGCACCAAGATAAAGCTTGCTGAGCAATCTTTGTGCATTAAAACCTAGTTTTGGTGTAATGTGCAATTTACCCAAAACCTAGGGTTCAATATGCAAAATACCATTTCAATAGGGTCCCTCATGATTCTTGGAATCATGTAGAGAAACGAATTTGAGAGGGGCGCCTCATTTGAACCATTTTGGAAGAGAGAGAATCTTGATATTAAAATAATCAAGATTTAAGCATAAATGGAACTTTACTTCAAATTAATGCTAAAATAAATATGTTAATTGAAGTGCCCTTCAACCAAAAATGAGATGTTTGAAATTAGATAAGTGTGTACGTCCTTATACCTTTCAAAGGCCACAAAAATATCTAAGTGAGTGGAGAGGCCACTCACATTAGTTAATTAAAAGTAATATCCACTCAAATATGGATATTATTATTATATGAATTAAGGTGCTTAATTGCTTTTCCTTTAAATTGTGGATAATGAAGAAGAATTAAAGGCAAAGTAGGATGCCTTCTTATGAAAGGAATAGAGGGGGTTAAGTGTCACCCATTTGGGGAGTTGAAGGATTGCTTTTCAACTTTCTCTCTCTTTGAAAATCCTTATATACACTTCATTTCCCACTCAACCAAAGACTCTTTTTCAGATTTTCTTTCACTCTTTGTTTGCAAAACTACCAAGGGAGATTTGGAGCAACAGGATCACGACCCTCAACCTATAGGTAAGCTCCATGAACTCCTTTCACCTTGAATTCATGGTGGAAATCACAAATCAATGCTTGATTTCTTCTTTTCTCCATGCAATCTTCAATCCTAGCCAATCCTTTTCACTCACAAGCTTGAGGAACGAACCTTGTGGAGTTGAAAAAGCTTCTTCCACCATTAAAGACGTGTATTTGGAGCTTTGGAGCATTCTTTGAAGGCGGGTTATATAACTTGAACCCAATTACATCATTATTCAATTCCAATTTTATAAGTTATGTTGATTTCTCCTTCTTCTTGACTAATTGCTTGTTATAATGGATGATTCTATGAAATTAGTAGCAATGTGGACCTTATAAATGAAGGTAGATGATGATGACATCATCTTGCACACTTTTACCAAAATTTGCAACTCCAATCGGTTTCCAATAAAAATTGGTCAATCGGTTTCACATAACCATTTGGTGCTCAAACAGTTTGCAAACCGTTTGAGGAATTGGGTTCAAAACCATTTGGGACAGTTGAATGTTTGGATTGAGTTGACTATTTGGGACAATTGACTGTTTGGATTTGAGTTGACCATTTGGAAAGAAACAATTTCTAAACTGTTTGATGATTAACGATCTTCAAGATCGTTTGGTGTTTAGAGTTTCCAAAACCGATTGAATGGAAATGGTTTTCAAAACCATTTGAGGTTGATGATGTCATAGTTTGATGATAATCAAATTCTATTTAATTGAATTAATTCCAAAGGGTTCAACACTTGAAGGTTCATTGAGTATCAAACCCTAAATTGAGTTGTTAATGAAACCCTAATTGAATTTCACCAATTTCAATGATGGGATGGGGCAAACAGTCTCAAGACCATTTGAGGTCAGGTCATGCCAAGGTTAAATGGTAAATTAATGGTTCAATTGAAGAGTGATTCAATGGTTCAGTTGACAGGTGGATCAATGATTGAAACCCTGAATCGATTTAGTTGATGGAAACCCTAATTGGTCCATTCAGTTTTGAGAAGGTTTTGACCAAACGGTCTCAAACCGTTTGGAGATCCAAGTGGTTTCAAGAGTGATTTGTTCATATGGTTTCAATGTACTTTTTCTTAAATGGTTTCAAGGGCTAGTTTCCCAAACGGTTTCAAATCGTTTGAGATCCACTTTCATCAAGACTATTTGGGGTCTATATTAATCAAGACCATTTAGGGTCTAAGTGATCAAGACTGTTTGAGGATTGAACTAATCAAATTATTTGAAGGCCTAATATGATTAAAGTTCAATTAACTATTTGATTAATTAATTGAATCAAAGGTGATTATCATGATTGTACTCTTAAGGTACTAGGGTGATTAGTACCCTTAGAGGGGATTAATTTCGGGAGTTTATGAAAGCAATGACTCAATACACTATGCCAACCCTGATTCAGGGTAATGATATGTAAATCCCTAATGTAGGGTGATGTAATGTGTTTTGAAATCCTAAAATAGGGTAAAGGTATGAGAAACCTAATTTTGGGTTATAATGTATGAAACCCTAATTTTGGTAAATATGATGATAACTCATAACCCTAATGTGGGATAATAGGATGAGTATCTCTAATTGACATGAAATGGAAACCCTAACCCTAAAAAGGGAATAGTGGTATTACTTTGTGTTGCATGGTGCTGATATGTAAGCATTATAACTATTATCATGAAGTACTAACCATGCATGTATCATGAGATGAGGAGCATAGCCAGGTATGAGCTATCATGTTTCAGTTATTGTTGTTATTGGGCCTTGTGAGCCATAATATGCTTTGTTGATTAGTGAGAGGTAACAAGAAATGAAATGGGATTTGAGAGCCATGTGAGATGCTTGAGTAACAAGTATCATGTTTACCTTGGTCATATGACCTGAAGGTGTTAGTTACCTGATAAGTGGTAACAAATGGTCTTTGATGAACTGAGGGTTTGAATACCCATATTTCATAATCATGATGATGAGATTGTTAATAAATGAGAAAGCACTTGATGAGATGAGTGATTAAGATCCCAATACTTCAATGAGATTTGATTAGTACTTGATGAAAGTATTACACATTCTTTGTAGAAATTATCATAGTAATTGATGTTTGGAAACTTGATTGATGCTAACAGAATATGGTAATACACTTAATTAATCAAGTGATATCATATAATTTAGTTTCCCTGACCACAGATCCAACAGCGTCAGAATTTGCTGAATGGTGAAACGAGTTTAAACTCATAACACATATTTTTAAATATATGGGGGTAATTGGGCAATTATATCCTCATGCCCCATAGGAATGGCTGCATGCTATATCTTATGTACGGGATTGGTTATGGACCATACCCCAGTATGAGTATGGCTACGAGCCTTGACTCTATGATATGATACCAGGCATTGGCTACGGGCCATAACCCTGAAGAGAGTATATGTTGCGGGCTATAAATCTATAGCGAAGATGCCAATATACCCTGGCAAGCTAATTGCAATTTGACACGTGATGTCTCTACCATATAATCTTATCTGACCTTGAAGGTTGATGTCTAAGAGTCTGGCTCTTCCATTGACCTTGTGTGGTACCGATGCTTAACATAATCATGGCCAGTTGGAGCATGAACGGTATACTTCATGTCTTCAGGGCATTAAATTTGGTTGTAAAATATAATCATCCGTGTAGCGTATTTGCCTAAGTTTGAAATACGAGAATCATTGGTTGATATTATATTGCTTAGTATAGAAGATAAATGTTATACATTTTCTTCATATTCCTTATTGGATAAGTGATATGCTGCTCTATCAGGTTATAGCTGAAATGCTTTAAATAAGATTAATGTTCTAATCTATTAGACAATGAATTAATTACTGTTAAATAATTATGATTCCTCTATTTAGATTTATCTTATTAAACTGCAATAATAATGTTTCTGGCAGAGAGTTATATCTCTCATTGGGGCAATTTCAAATTGTCTCACCCCCGTGGGATCCAACTTTTTAGGTAGACACAGAGGAAGAGGAAGAAACCCTACAACAAGGGAAGAGTAGCAGCAGTAGTAGGGACAACAGTGAACTCTTAGGTGGAGACACTGGCTGTCATGTCTTGTATATGTGTACATAGAGTCCTATGTGTCATCTCTGTACTCTCAGGTCCTTGGAGTCAGTAGTTATTTTAATGAATCGATCTGAGGTTTTGGCTTGATGCCTCAATGTTTTATACTATCTATGTATAGTTTTAATAGGGTAGTTAATGCTTGTAATCCTCAAGAAGGAATGGTACAAGAGATGTACTAGTGAACTAAAATGCAATTGCATTACTTTGGTTCTTTAGGAGAGAGTTATCCACTGTATGGGTCTCTTTGTAAAAAGTTTTAATTTTTAGTGATTTTTGTTAATCCATTGCTATCAATCACTTCCGCTTAGTCGATGTCGATTTGTACGTCACAGTTGGTGAGTTGTTTTGAGTGAAAATAGATCTGTTGTAACTTGGAAAACTAGTATATTTATCTCTTAAGTGATCCCACACTCAAGGGAACACCCCCAGCTTTAAATTAGACCCCTTGGAGTTCATTCCAAGTTTTCTCATTCATGCTATTCTAAGTCCTTGCTATAGTTGAGTGTGTTGCAACTCCTTGAGCCCCTTTCTCTCTCTCATTTACATAGAATTTGGTGAGTACGAGTGATTTAGGCTAGTTGTAAGATAGCTACTTCCTTATTCTTGTAAATCTCTCATTCCATTCCATCTTCCCTACCCCTTTCTCAAAGAAGAAATGGTTGAAGTAAGCTACTCCGAGTGAAGGTGAAGTTGTTGTCATTCTTCTTCAAGGTTGAACAAGAGGTGAAGATCTTTTCCAAGGGAAGGTGAAGGATAATACTGAAGATCCAAGAAGAGTGGGTAATTCCTTAAAGGTTGAAGACTTTTGCAAGAGTAGGTAAGTGCTTGGAGAAGGAAGAAGACTCTTTGCAAAGTGGGTAAGTCCTTCGTAAGGTTGAAATCTCTTTGTAATGGATAGATAAGTCCTTTAGCGGGTCTTGTGTTGTAACTCTTAAAGGTGAATATATAGAGGAAATCACTTGCAAATTCCTAGAGGTTGACCTCTATAGGTAGTGGATTGACTCTCTCATAGTTTGGAGAGTAGAACCACTCTAAACCACTTTGTCCCAGTGCTTGTTTCAATTTCTCTCATACTTGCTATGCTTGCATCGTTAGGAATTCAAATTGCTCTTAATCTATTAGTTTTGATTGATATAATTTGAGGGTCTAACTTATCTTGTCAGAATTTTGAAGCTCTATTCATCCCCCCTTTGGAACCCTACATCCAATAATTTTTCTTGTAGAGGATAGGTGGCTCTTGATCCTCAACCCATGGAAGGGTTGGATCTCATCCTTTCAGTTGTCCTGCTTGGTCTTCTGCACTCCTTGACCTCCTTTCTCCTTGATTCCACCCCAAATAGCAACCTTTGGTGGATGCATGGAGGTGGATGGTGGCTGAGAAGTGGGTGAACGGTGGTGGAATTGGTTGGGTAGAGGTAGAGGATGATGGTGGATGGAGGCTGGTTGTAGGGATGGATGTATAGTGTGCACTTTGGCCCTCCCAGACCTTGGAAAACTCCCACAGATCTTTGGGAACCACTGGTCACTGAAGGGAATCCCGAAAAAGTTGTAATGATGAAACCCTGAGAAAGGTAGCAAGGGGCATGTATTTAAAGAAGTGGAGGTCTCTATAGTTGTAGTGGTTGAGATGGTGTTGGGATCGATACGGTGGTAACAATCGTGATGGTGGTAGCGGTCAAGATGGTTGTAAAAGTCATGATGGTGGAAGCAGTCGCGAGGTGGAAGGGTTCAAGATGGTGATAGTAGTTATGACAGTGGTAGTAGTCATGGTGGGGGTAGCATTTGAGACGATAGTAGCGGTCGCAACCTTACTTCTTAAGGTCAAACCCACATGGGAAGGCTATTACTGGTGGTTGATGGGCATGCGTTAATGAACCTTCTAAGACTGAGAAATACATGTAGATGCACGTGAATCAATATATTATATTGAGGTGATATTATCACAGACAGTCTGCTCTTGGTTTAAGAAACATAATATGAATGTTGATAAAATGATGAGTCCATGCCTAGAGTTCACTCAGGATATTAGAGACAAAGGAATGATACAATCACTGCAACACCTTACACATATTCTAGGTTGAAGTTGTTCTCCAACTTTCCATTCACTTGGGTAGCGTTGATAATCGACTAGGCACAACTCCTTACTTGTAATGTCATAATCTATTTAAGGATATTCACTGCCAATGTGATATGGGCCCTACAGGGTCACACACAAAGGAACTCATCTAGCATAGGATTTTGATCTTGAATGATGATTGGATTGATGACTAAAGAGTTTAGGTATTCAATTCTCACAACAAATTCGCTGACTACACTACCAAATGACCATCTCACTAGGTGAGACAACCATTTGGAAGTGCTAGACGGGCATCTCAAGTGTTGAGATGACCGTTTGGGTTGTCACACTAATCACAAATTGAATTGGCTAAGTTATGTCCTAGCAGAAGTGTGAATTGGTCGATTCAAGCTGTTGAACTGACCATCTCCTCTCAACTCACTAGAACACTATCTGGGTGAGTGAGACGGGCGTCTCACATTTGTGAGATGGATCGGTTTCAGCCTAAGGAATGCTCTAAATGTTTCTCGAACTCGTTTTGATTGCATAATACTTTTGGTGCTAGAAATAAATGTCTAACATTAATGGAATCGAATTTCCAATTTCGTATGTGATTGGAAAACTGCTAAATGGCCATTTGGCAGTACAATATGACCTTCTGGTGTGACCAAATGGTCGTTTGTGGTTTGAATGTTGTGAAAAATCAAGATCTCCTGGTTCTTTCCACTCTCGTACACTTCCTGAACATACTAGAAACCTTGACCCTAGCCCCACTGATAAATAGAGGGATACTGGGGGCTTCCCAGAGCACAACAACTCAACTGATAATCAGTTGTTCTCACAATTTTTGTCCTCTCTGGTTGTTCTAATTGAGAGAGCCCAAGAAAGTCCTACCCAACTAGGTAGGGATAGTATGACATACAAATTGACATCGACTAAGCGGAAGCGATCGATAGCAGCGGATTAACGAAAATCACTAAAAATTAAAACTTTTTACAAAGAGAGCCATACACTGGATAACTCTTTCATAAAGAACCAAAGTAACTCAATTGCATTCTAGTTCACTAGTATATCTCTTGTACCATTTCTTCTTGAGGATTACAAGCATTAACTGCCCTGTTAAAACTGTACATATGTAGTATAAAACATTGAGGCATCAATCCAAAACCTCAGATCAATTCATTAAACTAACTACTGACTCCAAGGACCTGAGAGTACAGAGATGACATGCAGGACTCTATGTACAGATATACAAGACATGACATCCAGTGTCTCCACCTGAGAATTGACTGCTATCCCTACTATTGCTACTGCTCTTCCCCTACTGTAGGGTTTCTTCCTCTTCCTCCGCGTCTACCTAAAAAGTTGGATCCCACGGGGGCGAGACAATTTGAAATTGACCCAGCGAGAGATATAACTCTCTTCCAGAAACATTATTATTATAGTGTAATACGATAAATCTGAACAGAGGAATCATAATTATTTAACATCAGTTAATTCATTGTCTAACATATTAGAACATTAATCTTATTTAAAGCATTTCGGTAATAACCTGATAGAGCAGCATATGACTTATCCAATAAGGAATATGAAGAACATGTAAAACATTTATCCGCTATACTAAGCAAGATAATATCAACCAATGATTCTCATATTTCAAACTTAGGCAAATACGCTACATGGCTGATTATATTTTACAACCAAACTTAATACCCTGAAGATATGAAGTATACCGTTCATGCTCTAACCGACCACGATTACGTTAAGCATCGGTACCACACAAGGTCAATGGAAGAGTCAGACTCCAAGAACTCAACCTTCTCAGTCAGTACGTGATTATATGGCAGAGATATCATGTGCAAACTGCAATTAGCTTGCCAGGGTATATTGGCATCTTTGCTATAGAGTTATAGCCCGCAACATATACTCTCTTCATGGTTATGGCCCGTAGCCAATGACTGGTATCATATCATAGAGTCATGGCCTGTAGCCATAATCATATTGGAGTATGGTCGATAACCAATCCCATACATAAGATATAGCCTGTAGCCATTCCTATGGGACATGAGGATATAATTGCCCAATTACCCCCATATATTAAAAAATATGTGTTCTGAGTTTAAACTCGTTTCACCATTCAACAAATTCTGACGCTGATGGATCTGTGGTCAGGGAAACTACATTATATGATATCACATGATTAATTAAGTGTATTACCATATTCTTTTAGCATCAATCAAGTTTCCAAACATCAATTACTATGATAATTACTACAAAGAATGTGTAATACTTTCATCAAGTACTATTCAAATCTCATTGAAGTATTGGGATCTTAATCACTCATCTCATCAGGTGCTTTCTCATTTATTAACAATCTCATCATCATGATTATGGAATATGGGTATTCAGACCCTCAGTTCATCAAAGAACATTTGTTACCTCTTATCAGGTAACTAAACACCTTTAGGTCATCTGACCAAGGTAAACATGATACTTGTTACACAAGCATCTCACATGGCTCTCATAGCCCATTTCATTTCTTGTTACCTCTCAGTAAGCAACAAAGAATATTATGGCTCAAACGGCCCAATAACAACAATAACTAAAACATCATAGCTCATACCTGGCTATGCTCCTCATCTCATGATACCTGCATGGTTAGTACTTCATGGTAACAATTATAATGCTTACATATCAACACCATGCAACACAAAGTAATACCATTATTCCCTTTTTAGGGTTAGGGTTTCCATTTCATGTCAATTAGAGATACTCATCCTATTATCCCACATTAGGGTTATGATTTATCATCATATTTCCCAAAATTAGGGTTTCATACATTATAACCCAAAATTAGGGTTTCTCATACCTTTACCCTGTTTTAGGATTTCATAACACATTACATCACCCTACATTAGGGATTTACATACCATTACCCTGAATTAGGGTTGGAATAGGGTATTGAGTCATTGCTTTCATAAACTCCCGAAATTAATTCCCTCTAAGGGTACTAATCACCCTAGTACCTTAAGAGTACAATCATGATAATCACCTTTGATTCAATTAATTAATCAAACAGTTAATTGACCTTTAATCATCTTAGGCCTTCAAATAGTTTGATTAGTTGAATCCTCAAATGGTCTTGATCACTTATACACTAAACAATATTGATTAAAATAGACCCCAAACCGTCTTGATGAAATTGGATTTCTAACGGTTTGAAACCGTTTGGGCAACTGGCCCTTGAAACTGTTTAAGCAAAAGTACATTGAAACCGTATGAACAAATCACTCTTGAAACCACTTGGATCTCCAAACGGTTTGATACTGTTTGATCTCAAACGGTCTTCAGACCGTTTGGACTCAAACAGTCTTGAGACCGTTTGGTCCAAACCTTCTCAAAACCGAATGGACCAATTAGGGTTTCCATCAACTAAATTGATTCAGGGTTTCAATCATAGATCCATCTATGAATTGAACCATTGAATCACTCTTCAATTGAACCATTGATTCACCATTTAACCTTGGCATGACCTAACCTCAAATGGTCTTGAGGTTGTTTTCCCTCAAACGGTCTTGAGACCGTTTGACCTAATCCCATCATTGAAATTGGTGGAATTCAACTAGGGTTTCTTTAACAACTCGATTTAGGGTTTGATACTCAATGAACCTTCAAGTGTTGAACCCTTTGGAATTAATTCAATTAAATAGCATTGGATCAGCATCAAACTATGACATCATCAACCTCAAATGGTTTTAAAAACTGTTTCCTTTCAATCAGTTTTAGAAACTCTAAACACCAAACGATCTCAAAGATCGTTAATCATCAAACGGTTCAGAATTCATTTCTTTCCAAATGGTCAACTCAAAACCAAATGGTCAACTCAATCCAAATGGACAACTCAATCCAAACGGTCAACTGTCCCAAATGGTTTTGAACCCAATTCCTCAAATGGTTTGCAAGTCATTTGGTCACCAAACAGTTTGGTGAAATTGATTGACCAATTTTATTGGAAACCGAATGGAGTTGCAATTTTGGGAAAAGTGTCCAAGATGATGTCATCATCATCTACCTTCGTTCCTAAGGTTCACATTACTACTGATTTCATCAAATCATCCATTAAAACAAGCAATTAACCAAGAAGAAGGAGAAATCAACATAACTTGTAAAATTGGAATTGAATAATGATGTAATTGAGTTCAAGTTATATAACCCGCCTTCAAAGAATGCTTCAAAGCTCAAAATCCACGTATTTATGGTGGAAGAAGCTTTCTCAACTCCACAAGGTTCGTTCCTCAAGCTTTTGAGTGAAAAGGATTGGCTAGGATTGAAGATTGCATGGATAAAAGAAGAAATCAAGCATTGATTTGTGATTTCCACCATATATTCAAGGTTAAAGGAGATCATGGTGCTTACCTATAGGTTGGGGGTCGTCCTCCTATTGTTCCAAAGCTCCCTTGTGTTAGGTTTTAGAGGAGGAAGAGAAGAAGCAGAAATAAAAAAATTTCTCGCCAAAACCCAGAACAAAAGGAATCGCATCAACGTCTATACAATAGGAAAGATGGTTTGTGATGCATACCTTGTCCCGAGGCTTGATCGGCGACAGTACCTCGCGCCTTGCACGGTCTTCACTCCGGTCTTGGACGGTGTCTGTGCAGCTCCTGGTCGCACCAGGACTGAAGACTCCTGGTCTCAGTGGGACTGTCAGGATTGATAGTTGTCCTCAGAGCGACAGAGGTCTCCCGCCTCTGCAGTCATCCACACGCACTTCCTGGAACTCTTATCTCCTTTTCGCACAAGGAATCGAAAGGAGTCGCACCCTCCTGTCGGCATACTAGTTGCCAACACACTCTCCTGCCACCAGTCGCAACTGCAGTTGTCTTTCCCTTGATGTGCCTCCCTTTTTGGGTAGCACTTGCTCGGGCTCTCTCAGTTACCAAAACTAGAGAGAACGACAACTTTGCAGAGCAACTGGTTTGCACTGAGTTGTACTTTGAGAAGCCCCCAATACCCCTATATATAGGTGGGTCATGGGATAGGGTTCTCTATCCCAGGCAATGTGGGACTAAAGACGGAGTAGAAGGGTTCGAGATTTTCCACAAAACACAACCAACTCGCAACCTGAACCGATCGTTTCACAACTAAAACGGTCGGTTGGGGATCTGAGCCGGTCGGTTGACACCTCAACCGATCGGTTGGGACCAATGAACCGGTCAGTTCACAACTGAACCGGTCGGTTCGTGGTACTGATCAGTTCCCGATTGACTTTCCTTCTTTTGTTTCTAATTGGTATCAAATACCAATCCTTGTTCCAATCAAATTGGGCAAGCCAAACGAAAGGAAAATTCTCCCCAATCTTACTTTCCCAACTTGCCCGGTTGCAATAGTTGAACCGATCATTTCAACACTTGAAGCAATCGTTCACCCTGTCAGTGAGCCGATCGACTCACCACCTGAGTCAATCAGTTCACCAAGCTGAGCTGATCGGTTCATCACATGAGCCGATCGGTTGGGAGTACAGATTGTGCAGAATCATTCAATTGTAGTTTCACTCAATCTGATACTCTAATCAATCAGTCCAACACCTTGAACTTATGATATTGAGCTATCAATTAATTGAGTGTTTAATTGAACTACTAAACTCCTTTAGTAATCAATCTAAACATTGTTTGTGGACAAAACTCCTTTTCCTAGTTAAATCCTATGTGTATGACCCTGCCGGTCCATTTCACGTTGGCAGTGAAAGTCCATAACACTTATGACTTCACAAGAAAAGAGAGGTGCCTAGTCACACATCAGTGCTACACAATTGAAATAGAAAGTTGGAGAACAACTTTCAATCCTACAATCCGTGAATGGTGTTATAGTGAATGTATAATTCCTTTGTCGCTGATATCCAAAATGAACTCGAGGCATGGAACAGTCATCCTGTCAACATTCATTCATTTCCTTGATCTCAGAGCAAACTGGGTGAGATGTGTGTCACATCAATATCACATATTGATTCACACGTGCATTTGCATGCCTTTCTCAATCCTACTCATAAAGTGGCCAAGGATATCTAACTCCCTCAGGAGGGACAAATCCCATATCTATCACTCACCCCTCAAAAGCCCCATGTGTCAAAGCCACCCAATCATCACCTTTATAACAATCCATGTTTTAGAACTATGTTTGATGATGTCACCCAACGACATGTGTTGAGTGTAGTGATTTCAAGTCTAAGAATCACACTCACCACCATCACTGTGAGAGTTGACTATGACTACCAAGTCAAGGTTCCATGTGTCACTCTCACGGTGGGTCTGTCTGGTACCTTGTTCTCTAACAAGTACCTATGTGCTTGGTTTGATATCACTATATCATGACTAATGAGATTCTGTCATCAACCAACACACAATCTAGTCTTCAGTGTTATTGATGTCTATGGTTATTTCCACAATAACAACCGACTAGGGACTAAACAAGAATGTATACTCTTAACATCCGTATGATCTCATCGTTTAGGTCCTGAACCCAAAAGCATATGTCATTGAGTAAAACCATTCTTTAGACATCTATCATGTTACACCATCATCTCAGAAATAGTTTAAACATATAGATTGGAAATTGCCTTTATTATTATTCAAATCATTAACAAAGTATCCCATTACAATCATCATATGACTTGCTCTATGGGCATACATACCAACAGACTCCCACTTGCACTTAGAGCCAGTCACCAAGGTACCTCAGTCCTTGTGACCTAGCATGACCATCATGCTTCTACTGAGAAAGGGCCTTAGTTAGTAGATCATCTATGTTGTCTTCAGTTGGTACTTTGAAAATCTTCACATCTCCTCGCTGTAGGATCTCTCGTATGAGATGGAAGCGCCGTGGTATGTGCTTGGACCGCTGATATGATCTGGGTTCCTTAGCTTGTGCAATAGCTCCATTATTGTCACAATAAAGCTCAATTGCATCACAACTACTAGGAACTACACCAAGTTTAGAAATGAACTTCCTGATCCACACAGCCTCCTTTGCTGCATGTGAGGCAGCAATATACTCGACCTCTGTAGTAGAATCAGCAACTGTTTCTTGCTTGGAACTCTTCCAGCTCACAGCTCCATTATTAAGGCAAAACACAAATCCTAACTGCGATCTGTAATCATCTTTATCATTTTGGAAGCTTGCATCGGTGTAACCCTTTACAACCAACTCTTCCTTGCCGCCGTAAATAAGAAACTAAACCTTAGTCCTTCGCAAGTACTTGAGGATGTTCTTTACGGCTGTCCAGTGAGCATCCCCGGGATCTGACTGGTACCTTCTCGTCATGCTAAGAGCATACGAGACATCTAGGCATGTGCACAACATAGCGTACATGATGGATTCAATGGCCGATGCATATGGGATCCCATTCATACACTCCCTCTCTTCACAAGATTGGGGACATTGAGCTCTACATACGGTGACTCCATGTAGCATGGGGATGTTGCCTCTCTTTGAATTCTCCATGCTGAACCGCTTCAACACTTTGTCGATGTATGTGCTCTGACTTAGTCCGAGAAGCCTTCTAGATCTATCTCTATAGATCTTAATTCCTAGTATATAGGATGCTTCTCCTAAGTCCTTCATTGAGAAAGTATTCTCAAGCCAAGTTTTTACCTTCTCTAAGGCTAAGACATCATTCCCCATCAAAAGTATGTCATCCACATACAATATGAGGAATGTGGTCGAGCTCCCACTAACCTTCTTGTATACACAAGGTTCATCTTCATTTTGAATAAAGCCAAACACTTTGACTTCCTCATCAAAATGAGGATTCCAACTCTGAGATGCTTGCTTCAATCCATAGATTGACCTTTGCAGCTTACAAACTTTATTGGCATTCTTTGGATCTACAAAACCTTCAGGCTGTGTCATGTACACATCCTCATTTATATTCCTGTTAAGGAATGTGGTTTTAACATCCATCTGCCAAATCTCATAGTCATAATAAGCTGTAATAGCAAGCATGATCCTAATGGACTTAATCATGGCAACTGGAGAAAAGGTTTCTTCATAGTCAACACCTTGAATTTGTCGAAATCCCTTCGCAACCAATCTGCCTTTATAAGTTTGCACATTGCCATCCATGTCGGTCTTCTTCTAGAAGACCCACTTGCACCCTATGGGTTTTACCCCTTCGGGTGGTTCCACCAAAGTCCATACTTTGTTAGAGTACATGGATTCCATCTCAGATCTCATGGCTTCAAGCCATTTCTCATAATTTGGTCCCTCCATAGCCTCTACGTAGGTAGTTGGATCATCATCTATGATCAACTCACCTCCTTCCTGAGTCACAAGGTATCCAAACCTCTTAGGTTCAAGGCGGGTCCTACTAGATCTACAAGGTCCTTGTGTTACCTGAGGAGACTGAGATTCCACAACACCTTGTGAATCTCCATTTTCCTCTTATACATCTACTAGTTCTATGTTTTCTTGTTGGGCTTGAACCTCTTCAAGCTCTATTTTCCTCCCACTGCTTCCTTTGGAAATAGATTCCTTCTCTAGGAATACAACATCCTTGGCAACAAACACTTTGTTGTCAGTAGGGTGGTATAGATAATATCCCTTGGTCTCCTTGGGATATCCAACAAAATAACATTTACCAGATTTGGGTCCAAGCTTATCAGGAAACATTTTCCTAACATAAGCCTCACAACCCCAAATCTGCATAAAAGAAAAATTGGGATGCTTCCCGGTCCATATCTCATATGGTGTCTTTTGAACCAATTTAGATGGTACATGGTTAAGTGTAAACGCCACGGTTTCAAGAGCATGACCCCAGAAGGAAATCAGAAGATCAGAAAAACTCATCATTGATCACACCATATCCAACAATGTGTGATTCCTTCTTTCAGACACACCATTATACTATGGTGTTCCAGGCGGAGTCCATTGTGATATAATACCACGGGCTCGCAGAAGGTCCTCAAACTCCTGGCTTAAGTATTCTCCACCTCGATCGGATCAAAGTGCCTTAATACTTTTACCAAGTTGGTTTTGTACTTCATTCATGAAATCCTTGAACCTTTTAAGGGTTTTTGACTTATGCTTCATCAGGTACACATAGCCATACCTACTGAAATCATCAGTGAAGGTAATGAAGTACTGACACCCATTTCTGGCATTAGTTCTAAAAGGCCCACATACATCCGTATGTATGAGTCCTAATAGATTACTAGCTCTCTCACCTTTACCTGAAAAGGGAGTCTTGGTCATCTTGCCCAATAAACAAGATTCACATGTCTCTATTGATTCATAATCAAAAGAGTCTAGATAACCATCTTTATGGAGTCTAGAAATGCGCTTCTCATTTATGTGCCCTAGACGACAATGCCAAAGATATGTTTTGTTTGAGTCGTTGAGTTTTTGCTGTTTGGTGTTTATGTTGTATACATTTGTCTCCAAATCTATCAAGTATAGACCATAAGACATTGGGGCACTACCATAAAAGATCCCATCTTTAGAAATGGAACAATTTCCATTCTTAATAAGAAATTCAAATCCATCCTTGTCCAAACAAGAGACGGAAATGCTATTCCTATTTATGGCAGGTACATAATAGCAGTTCTTCAACTCCATTATTATCCCACTAGGTAGAGTTAACTCATAGGTTCCTACGGCACTGGCGGCAACTCTTGCCCCATTAGCAACACGTAGTTCAACCTCACCTTTCCCTAAAGGCCTACTTCTCTTAAGATCCTTCACATTTGAACAAATGTGAGATTCGCATCCGGTATTAAGTACCCATTACAAAGAAGTAGTAAAGTTAATTTCTATCATGTATACACCAGAAGTAGAGATCTCTATCTCTGACTTCTTCTTCCATCGTTCCTTCCATCCTCTCCATGTAGAAGAAATTTGTTTGGCGAGAGAACCCTTCTCTCCCTTACCTTTCGTTCCATTGATCTCTATCAATGAACTTTCTTTCTTCTTCACCAACGCATTAGGCGTACATAGAGTGGATTCAAAGGCTCCTGGTATATCTGGATTGTGCAGAACACTTCTCACAATCCTCAACCAGTTATGGAATTTGTTCTCAATTAATTTGCCCATTTTAAAAGATGATTGTTTTGCCATTCTACAAGAGAAAATTGCATTTTGTCAAAACTCTTTTTGATTTGATTTGAATAAAATTTAATGATAGTTAATTAAGCCTTTAATTAATTACCACTCCCACTATTTTGACTCAAATTGACAGCCCTCACCATCAATTCAGAAGATTGCAGTGTACAATCTTATAGTGGGTCAAGATCCATATTTCATCAAGTCATGAGTCAGCTTTGGCTGATCGCCCATAATCTTGACTATTTAGGTAGACCATCATGCCAATTGCATCATATGCAACTCTTGATGAATGAACATGTGCAACACCTTGCCATGAACATTTCATGCCTCTGGGCTTAGACGCTCTAAGAATCACTAATTAAGTCTAACCCAAAAGCCGACACGGTAAACATGCACCGTGCTTTGGCAGAACCTGCATGTCGACCCTTCACACTTCCACAAGATGGACGGCGCACCACACTTTGACATAACCTACACTTGGTTGATTGAGTTTTCCATGTGTGTCGCTAATGGAAGGCGTAAAAGACTTAATATTTTAATGAGGGATTTTGTTTTTATATACATATACATATACAATCACCACAATATATAGTATGTATCATATACATGCTATATCCCACAGAAAACATGCAAAATGATAAAAGCAATGATTATGGCCATCCTATTGTGATTCCTCGAGACAAGAGGAATCACTGTCATCTAGGTCTACATCACATGCAACCTGTACAAGATGAAATCTGTGCCTGCCTTTCTGGGTTTGATCAGCTCATCTCCATGACTGATCGGCTCACCATCAAGTTGGTTGTTCGGGCGCCACCAGCCGATCAAATGGCACCTCCAGCCGATCGGTTCACTGGTCGTCGTGCATCTCTTTAGGTCACCACCCGCTCGTCTTGCTCCTCAAACCGGTTGTCTGGATCACCAACCCATCGGTTCACGCCTTGATCCGATCGTCTCAGGTTGTCCGTCGTTCTTTGACATAACAGGAAATAAAATCTATCCTATTTGCAATTGAATTTGTGAAACCCCGAGTTACATTCAGGGGGAGCAAAGGTAGGAAAAGAAATCTCGAATTATTTCGAGTTACATCAGGAATGGGAGAAAGGGAATCAGTGCGCAGACCGAGATGCAAGAATCCACATATAACCACACATAGATATAGGGTTTATAGGCCATAATCATGCTACACATCCACCACAAAACTCGTTTAAGGGCGACGCATATCGAGTGCATTAATATTACATATCATATATGTATATTTTGGATTTGTGGATTGGACATGCATAAAGCCAATTTTATTCGCATCGTATGCAATAAATAAAGGCGACAAACCTAAATCGATCATATCGATAATCCTAAAATATAGAGCAGTTGACGTGGCTCTGATACCACTATTGGGTTTTAGAGGAGGCAGAGAAGCAACAGAAACAAAAACGTTTCTCCCCAAAACCCATAACAAAAGGAATCGCGTCCACGTCTATACAATAGGAAAGATGGTTTGCGATGCATACCTTGTCCCGAGGCTTGCCCGGCGACAGTACCTCGTGCCTTGTGTAGTCTTCACCTCTGGTCTTGGACGGTGTCTGTGCAGCTCCTGGTCGCACCAGGACTGAAGACTCCTGGTCTCACTAGGACTGTCGGGATTGACAGTTGTCCTTCGAGCGACAGAGGTCTCCCGCCTCTACAGTCATCCACACAGACTACTTGGAACTCCGATCTCCTTGTCGCACAAGGAATCAGAAGGAGTCGCACCCTCCTGTCGACATACTAGTCGCCAACACACTCTCCTGCCACCAGTCGCAACTGCAGTTGTCTTTCCCTTGTTGTGCCTCCCTTTTCAGGTAGCACTTGCTCGGGCTCTCTTGGTTACCAAAACCAGAGAGAACGACAACTTTGCAGAGCAACTGGTTTGCACTGAGTTGTACTTTGAGAAGACCCCAATACCCCTATATATAGGCAGGTCATGGGACAGGGTTCTCTATCCCGGGCAATGTGGGACTAAAACATGAGTAGAAGGGTTTGAGATTTTCCACAGAAAAACAACCAACTCGCAACCTGAACCGATCGTTTCACAACTGAAACGGTCGGTTGGGGATCTGAGCCGATCGATTGACACCTCAACCGATCAGTTGGGACCCATGAACCGGTCGGTTCGTGGTCCTGATCAGTTCCCGATTGACTTTCCTTCTTTTGTTTCAAATTGGTATCGAATACCAATCCTTGTTCCAATCAAATTGGGCAAGTGAAACGAAAGGAAAATTCTCACCAATCTTACTTTCCCAACTTGCCCGGTTGCAACAGTTGAACCGATCATTTCAACACTTGAAGCAATCATTCACCCTATCAGTGAGCCGATCGACTCACCACCTGAGCCGATCGGTTCACCAAGCTGAGCCGATCGGTTCATCACATGAGCCGATCTGTTGGGAGTACAGATTGTGTAGAATCAGTCAATTGCAGTTTCAATCAATCTGATACTCTAATCAATCAGTCCAACACCTTGAACTTATGATATTGAGCTATCAATTAATTGAGTGTTTAATTGAACTACTAAACTCCTTTAGTAATCAATATAAACATTGTTTGTGGACAAAACTCCTTTTCCATGTTAAATCCTATGTGTGTGACCCTACAGGTCCATTTCACGTTGGTAGTGAAAGTCCATAACACTTATGACTTCACAAGAAAAGAGTGGTGCCTAGTCACACATCAGTGCTACCCAAATGAAATAGAAAGTTCGAGAACAACTTTCAATCCTACAATCCATGAATGGTGTTACAGTGCATGTATAATTCCTTTATTGCTGATATCCAGAATGAACTCAAGGCATGGAACAGTCATCCTGTCAACATTCATTCATTTCCTTGATCTCAGAGCAGACTGGGTGAGATGTGTGTGACATCAATATCACATATTGATTCACACGTACATGCGCATGCCTTTCTCAATCCTACTCATCAAGTGGCCAAGGATATCAAACTCCCTCAGGATGGACAAATCCCATATCTATCACTCACCCCTCAAAAGCCCCATGTGTCAAAGCCACCCAATCATCACCTTTATAACAATCCATGTTTCAGAACTGTGTTTGATGATGTCAAAGTGTACCCAACGACATGTGTTGAGTGTAGTGATTTCAGGTCTAAGAATCACACTCACCACCATCACCGTGAGAGTTGACTGTGACTACCAAGTCAAGGTTCCATGTGTCACTCTCACGGTGGGTCTGTCCGGTACCTTGTTCTCTAACAAGTACCTATGTGCTTGGTTTGATATCACTATATCATGACTAATGAAATTTTGTCATCAACCAACACACAATCTAGTCTTCAGTATTATTGATGTCTATGGTTATTTCCACAATAACAACAGACTAGGGACTAAACAAGAATGTATACTCTTAACATCCGTATGATCTCATCGTTTAGGAAATGAACCCAAAAGCATACGTCATTGAGTAAAACCATTCTTTAGACATCTATCATGTTACACCATCATCTCAGATACAGTTTAAACATATCGATCAGAAATTGCCTTTATTATTATTCAAATCATTTACAAAGTATTGCATTAAAATCATCATACGACTTGCTCTATGGGCATACATACCAACACCTTGGTCATTTTGCAAATAAAGAGTGAAAGAAAATCTGAAAAAGATTCCTTGGTTGAGTGGGAAATGAAGTGTATATAAGGATTTTCAAAGAGAGAGAAAGTTGAAAAGCAATCCTTCAACTCCCCAAATGGGTGCCACTTAATCCCCTCTATTCCTTGCATACGAAGGCATCATCCTTTGCCTTTAATTCTTCTTAATTATCCACAATTTAAAGGAAAAGCAATTAAGCACCTTAATTCATATAATATTAATATCCCATATTTGAGTGGATATTACTTTTAATTAACTAATGTGAGTTGGATCTCCACTCACTTAGATATTTTCGTGGCCTTTGCAAGGCATAAGGACGTACACACTTATTTAATTTCAACCATCTCATTTTTGGTTGAAGGTCACTTCAATTAACATATTTATTTTTGCATTAAATTGAAGTAAAGTTCCATTTATGCTTAAATCTTGATTATTTTAATATCAAGATTCTCTCTCTTCCAAAATGGTTCATATGAGGCGCCCCTCTCAAATTATTTTCTCAACATGATGCCAAGAATCTTGAGGGACCCTCTTGAAGTGGTATTTTTCATATTGAACCCTAGGTTTTGGGTAAATTGCACATTACACCAAAACTAGGTTTTAATGCACAAAGATTGCTCAGCAAGCTTTATCTTGGTTCTCAAGCTTGTGGAAGCCATATCACTGCATCATAATCATTCCTATGATGTTTCAATATCTGAGGAACATTTTATCATGTACAATTTGCAAGATAACTCCTCAACTTGGGTAATTTGCACTTTAGTCCAAAACTTACATAACATTGTTCAAAAAGGACTAAAATTGTAATATAAGTTCCTCTTGAGCCTTAATTACTTTTCAAAATATAAGAGCAAGCATATAATCAACCTCATTTAAGAAAAACATCTAGGGTTAACTCATAACCCAGGTCAGGGATGTTACAAATTATACACCCCTAATAAGGATATCGCCCCTGAAATCATCAACGAAAACATTAAGAGAAAAGAGAAGGGTACTTCCTCCTCATCTCTTCCTCTAGTTCCCTCATAGATTCTTCAATGCCACGATGATGCCAGAGAACTTTTACAAGACATATGTCTTTCTTTTTCAGCTTTTTAATTCTTTTGTCAAGGATCATCACAGGTCCTTCAACATATGATATATCATCATTTAGTTCTACCTACATAGTTTGCAGGACTAACTCTGTGTCAGGATGACACTTTCTTAGCATGGAGATATGGAACACTGGATGCAACTTATGCAACTCAGGTGGCAATTCTAGCTTATAGTCTACCTTTCCAATCCTTTCAATGATTAGATATGGCCCCATAAATCTAGGAGCTAACTTCCCCTTCTTTCCAAATCTAAGAACACCCTTCCAAGGTGAGACTTTGAGATATACTTTGTCTCCAACTAGGAATTATAAAGGTCTTCGCCATCTGTTGATGTACGACTTCTATCTATCATGTGCAATCTTTAATTGTTGTTGGATTTCTTTAATCTTTTTAGTTGTCTGCTGCACAAGCTCCGGACCCAAAAGTTGATAATCTCCTATTTCATACCAACATAAAGGAGATCTACAACATCTACCATATAATACTTCATATGGTGCCATGTCAATACTGTGCTGATAGCTATTATTGTTTGCAAATTCTATCAAGCTCAGGTGTAGATCCCAACTTCCTACATACTGAAGGACACATGCCCTAATCAAATCCTCCAAAGTTTGTATGGTCATGTCAGATTGTCCATTTGTTTATGGGTGAAAGGTTGTACTAAACCTTAACTGCGTACCCAAAGCTTTATGTAGTCATTCCCAAAAATGACTTGTGAACTGGGGACCTCTATCAGAAATAATAGTAGCTGGTACCCCGTGCAACCCCACTATCTCATCTACATATAACTATGCAAACTTCTCAGCAGCGTAGGTTGTTTTGACAGGAAAAAAATGTGCCATCTTAGTCAACCTATCAACTGTCACCCATATAGAATCATGACCTTTGGCTATTCTAGACAAACCAACCACAAAGTCCATGGTCACATGATCCCATTTCCACTACGGTATAGGCAAAGGTTGCATTGTTCCTGTGAGCTTTTGATGTTCAGCTTTAACCTGCTGATACACCGGACACCGCATAAAAAACTCAGCTACATCCTTCTTCAATCCTGGCCACCAATACATATCCTTCAAGTTATGATACATTTTGGTGCTCCCTAGATGCATTGCATACATAGAAGAATGAGATTCCTCCAAGATTAACTTACTCAAGTCATTGGCATCAGGTACTACCACCCTATCATGGTAACAAACTACCTAATCCTCTGACTCATGAAAGCCATCCCATTTCTCACTACCATACTCTGACCTGATCTGTTGAACCATAGAATCAACTTGCTATGCTTCTTTAATCTAATGTATCCGAGTAGGTTTTATGTGCATCTTAGCTAACAACCTGACTAACAATGATACTTTAAGTTGTACATTGTTTTTCCTCAAGGAGATAAGCATATCTCTCTTAAAGCATACTAAAGAATTCAATTGTGCTTTATCTAAGGCTAGTGATGATGATTTTCTACTTAGTGCATCAACCACTACATTAGCCTTCCCTAGATGATAATCGATTGTACAATCGTAGTCCTTGATTAACTCCATCCAACAGAGTTGCCTCATGTTCAACTCATGTTGTGAGAAGATATATTTTAGATTCATATGGTCTGTAAAAATCTGGAATGTTTCTCCATAGAGATAATGTCTCCAGATCTTCAAAGCATGGACCACAACTACTAGCTCTAGATCATGGGTTGGATAATTCTCCTCGTGTTTATTAAGTTGTTGAGAAGTACAAGAAATGACTTGATTATCCTGCATCAACACACATCCTAGTCCATTCTTAGATGCATCACAGAAAACTATGTACCCCTTTCCTTGCTTAGGTAACACCAGCACTGGTGCACTTGTTAACCTATCTTTCAACATCTGGAAAGAATGTTGACATTTGTCATTCCAAACAAAAGGAATCTCCTTCCTGGTCAACTTGGTTAGGGGTAAAGCTATAGAACTAAAGTTCTTAATGAACCTCCTGTAGTATCCTGCCAGTCCTAGGAAACTGTGTATCTCTTTCAGTGTCTTTGGATGTTCCCATTGTAGGATAGATTCTACCTTCTTAGGATCAACATGGATACCTGAGGCAGATATTACATGTCCTAGGAAAGAAACCTCTGGTAGCCAGAACTCGCATTTGCTAAACTTAGCATACAACTTATGCTCTCTTAGCAAAGCTAAAGCCTGACGGAGGTGCTTCTTATGTTGTTAATCATCTCTATTGTATATTAAGATGTCATCTATGAAGACTACTATGTACTGATCAAGGAAAGGTCGAAAGATTCTATTCATGAGTTCCATGAATGTAGTTGGTGCATTAGTTAGTCCAAACGACACAACTATGAACTCATAGTGACCATACCTTGTTCTAAAAGCAGACTTAGGTATGTCACCCTCCTTGATACGCAACTGATGATATCCCGACCTTAGATCTATCTCAGAGAAGATAGTTGCACCACGCAACTGATCAAATAGGTCATTGATCCTTGGCAGAGGATACTTGTTCTTTATAGTTACTTTATTCAACTGTCTGTAATCAATGCATAACTGCATCGATTCTTCCTTCTTTTTAACAAAGAGAACTGGAGCACCCCATGGTGAAGTACTCGGTCAGATAAAACCCTTCTCAAGAAACTCCTGCAATTGTTTTTGGATCTCTGCCATCTCAGCAGGTACCATTCTATATGGTGTTTGTTCTATTGGTTGCATACCTGGGATTAGATTAATTTCAAAATCAATCTCTCAGGGCGGAGGTACACTTGGAAGTTCCTCAGGGAATACATCTTCAAATTCCCTAACTATCGAGACTTCAGAACGTTTAGGGTTCTCCATTGTGGCGTCTACCACATGTGCCAAGAATGCAAAGCATCCTTGTCTCATCAGCTTCTCAGCTACCATAGATGACACAAGATAGATTGGAAGAATCTTTCTGTCTCCCTAAAAGATCCATGTATCACTATCATCTGTGAACACAGCCTGCTTGGAATCACAATCCAAGACAACCTTATACTTTTCTAGGGTGTCCATCCCAAGGATTATATCAAACCCATGCATCTCAAGTGGTATAAGATCCACCTGAATGTGATGTTTAGAAAAGGAAAGAATGCAGGGAGAACACACCTCTTGCAACACTGTAGATCCTAACAAAGGAGTTTGCAACATCACACTCTCTACCCTGTGACCAACTATCATATTGCAGTCAAGAATCACTTCTTTAGTGATGAATGTGTAGCACCCGGATCAATTAAAACATATACGAAGCATGATGTAGACATATAAGAATAAAACAGTTCCATTTGAACTTTCACAACCTAAGGGTTAACTACTGCATCAGGTTGATTCAATGCATAGAACCTCATAGTTGCTTGTTGTTGACCCTGTGCTTGATTGTTGGGTGTTAATGAACCAGCTTGGGATGCTTGTCCACGTACTCTAGTGTTACTAGAAAACTACCTCCTTTGTGAGCCTTGCTGACTCTGCTTCTGGGGTTGAGTCACCATTGTGTTCCCGACTGGACAATCCCTTGCCAGATGTCCCACTTGTCTGCATTGATGATAGATCCTGGTCTCAGGATAGGGTCTGTGAGGTCCAGTCATCGATGTTGATGTTGTTTTAGGGGCTCTATTTGGAACAAAACTACCGCCCCTACCCCTACTTTACGTCCACTGCGTCTGGGTATTGAATCTTGATGGTGTTGCCGGTGCAGAAAACCTCAGCTTCTTAAAGCTCTCGGACCTTTGTCCTTGGAACTGAGTGTACACCTTCTTACCACTGGTTTGTCGTTTCTCAATCACATACCTCTCTATCCTCCTCACAAACTCCACAAAAGTAGAAAACCTCTCCCTGTTCTCTAGAGCAGACACATGAGTGGTCAACTTAGCATTTAACCCTTACTCAAAACACCGGATTATTTCCTCATCATTGGCTGCCATATGCGGGCAAAACCACAAAATCTCCATGAACTTAGCCCCATACTCACTAATGTTCATCTATCCTTGCATGATCCTCTCAAATTGAGAGATCTTCTCATCTAGGTAAGTCTTAGGAAAATATCTAATGACTAATTCTCATCGGAAATCTTCCCATCTGACTTCTACACCTAGCCTCTTGCCCTCCTCTATCGTCCACCAATGGCTAGCACTCCCCTTTAGAAGGTATACATCATGTCTTACCTTCTCATCTTCAAGAATATCAAGGATCCTGAAAGCCTTCTCCAACTCTGTCAACCACAAATAAACATCTTATGTATCAGTTGTACCAGCATAATCTATGGCTCCAACTCGGTGAAGTCTCTCAAAAGTCTTGCCGGCTCCATGTCCATCATGGTGGGCTCGTGCCCTAGGTGCAGGTGGTGGCATCCTATCATCCATGTGTGTCATAGTTGCCATAAAATGGCTGAATAGGGTATGGAAGGCTGGATGCTCTAACATGGCTAGGTCAAACTGGGGCTATTTAGGGACTGGTTCCTCTCTAGCTTGGTCCCTTGCACCTTTTCCTAGTGCAGCAATGCTGCTCTCAGTAGCATGTTCTTCATGTGATCCAGACATCTTCAAGTTCTTCGTCTCCTATATGAGCAGAAGATACTATCAGATAAACTGGAAGACACATAGAACAAACTCAACAACCTTAATCCTATGTCTTTATAGACTCAGCGAACCTAGAGCTCTGATAGCACTAAATTGTGACGTACAAATCAACATCGACTAAGCAGAAGCGATCGATAGCAGCGGATTAACAAAAATCACTAAAAATTATAACTTTTTACAAAGAGACCCATACACTGGATAACTCTTTCATAAAGAACCAAAGTAATTCAATTGCATTCTAGTTCACTAGTACATCTCTTGTACCATTCCTTCTCGAGGAAGCATTAACTGCCCTGTTAAAACTGTAGATAGGAAGTATAAAACCTTGAGGCATCAAGACAAAACCTCAGATCGATTCATTAAACTAACTACTGACTCCAAGGACTTGAGAGTACAGAGACGACACATAGGACTCTATGTACACATATACAAGACATGACAGCCAGTGTCTCCACCTGAGAATTCACTGTTGTCCCTACTACTACTACTGCTCTTCCCCTACTATAGGGCTTCTGCCTCTTCCTCTGCATCTACCTAAAAAGTTGGATCCCACGAGGGTGAGACAATTTGAAATTGCCCCAGTGAGAGATTTAACTCTCCGCCAGAAACATTAATATTGCATTCTAATAACATAAATCTGAATAGTGGAATCATAATTATTTAACAGCAGTTAATTCATTATCTAACATATTAGAACATTAACCTGATTTAAAGCATTTCAGCTATAACCTAATAGAGCAGCATATCACTTGTCCAATAAGGAATATGAAGAACATGTATCTGCTATACTAAGAAAGATAATATCAACCAAAGATTATCGTATTTCAAACTTAGGCAAATACGCTACATGGCTGATTATATTTTACAATCAAACGTAATGCCCTGAAGAGATGAAGTATACCATTCATGCTCCAACCTCCCATGATTACGTTAGGCATTGGAACCACACAAGGTCAATGGAAGATCCGGACTCCAAGACCTCAACCTTCTCGGTCAGTACGAGATGATATGGAAGAGACATCACGTGTCAAACTGCAATTAGCTTGCCAGGGTATATTGGCATCTTCGCTATAGAGTTATAGCTCACAGTATATACTCTCTTCAGGGTTATGGACCATAGCCAATGCCTGGTATCATATCATAGAGTCATGGACTGTAGCCATACTCATACTGGGGTATGGTCCATAACCAATCCCGTACATAAGATATAGCCCACAACCATTCCTAAGGCACATCAGGATATAATTGCCCAATTACCCCCACATATTAAAAAATATGTGTTCCGAGTTTTAACTCGTTTCACCATTCAACAAATTCTGATGTTGATGGATCTGTGGTCAGGGCAACTACATTATATGATATCACTTGATTAATTAAGTGTATTACCATAATCTTTTAGCATCAATCAAGTTTCCAAACATCAATTACAGTGATAATTCCTACAAAGAATGTGTAATACTTTCATCAAGTACTATTCAAATCTCATTGAAGTATTGGGATCTTAATCACTCGTCTCATCAGGGGCTTTCTCATTTCTTAACAATCTCACCATCATGATTATGGAATATGGGTATTCAGACCCTCAGTTCATCAAAGAACATTTGTTACCACTTATTAGGTAACTAAACACCTTTAGGTCATCTGACTAAGGTAAACATGATACTTGTTACACAAGCATCTCACATGGCTCTCAAAGACCATTTCATTTCTTATTACCTCTCACTAAGAAACAACATATTATGGCTCACAAGGCCATGTTGGCTAAATTGGACATTATGTTAATCCCTTTGTTTTGATAATGACAAACATTTCATTCTTGTGGTTTTAACGTGCTATTTGAGTATTTCAGGTGGTGGATAACAAAGACTTGGAAGAACAATTTCATAAAATCGCTTTATTTTCATGATTGTAATCAAATGTGAAAGCTTGTACAAGTATATAATGTACAAGTATATAGATATCATGTAAATCAAGCGTTTAGATCTTCCCTATCCACTCACAACACTTAGATAGGCCATTCCCCAAGATAGTATCACAATTGCACATTGATACACACACTTAGTAAATGAATACATTGAGTCAGTAATATTCTCGGTCGACAAATCGTCGATCGAGAAAATATCGGTCGACAAAAACTTCGACCGAGAAACTCTCGGTCGAAAAAATCTTCGATCGAGAATAGACCCTACTAGTCGTTAGACCCGCAGACAAAGTGGTTGGGAGTTGGAAATGAATGTTGAAAACACTTGCTCCAGGAGGTCCCTCGGTCGACAAATCTTCGACCGAGAAGGACTCTCGGTCGACAAATCTTCGACCGAGAAAAGTTCTGTCTGCACTTTTCAGGGTCAATTAACTAGCCGTTGCAAATACAATTAGTGGACAAATAACGGATAGTTAAGCACTTAGAACCCCCTAGAAAGTGTCTAGAATGTCCTTAAGCATTCATAGGCCATTCCTATAAATAGGACAAGCCATAGGACACCAAAATACACCGAAGCTACACTTGTGCTACACTTGAGCTTGAATACTCATTGGCAATCTATTTTGAGCAATAAAGCATTTCCCACATTGGCTATTCATTCCCATTGCTCTAATTTCGTGTCCTATAGGCTAGCATCTCTTTTCCACAGCACTTACACTTCTACACTCATTGGTTAGGAGATCAATACACTTGATATAGGCAAATCAAGCCTTGTGCTTAAAAGGATAAGTTGTAATTTCTATTTTCCTTCTTGTTCCTTTTATTCTTTGTATTCTCCTTGCTACTCCTAGGGTTGGAGGCTGTGAATTGGAGAAGGTTCTTCTCGGAGGAGAAGGTGGACTTCAAGATACTTCAAGAAGGCTATCGCAACGGGAAGCTACTTCAAGAAGGCTATTGCAACAGGAAGCTACTTCAGGAGGAAGGCTGCTTCAAGGTTGGTGCAATTACTTCTAGGTGAAGGCTGCTTCAAGGTTGGTGCGCTTACTTCTAGGTGAAGGCTGCTTGAAGGGTTTAGGGAGAGAATTGTAATTTTATGTAAAGTCCTTGCGAGGTAATAAAATTAAATTCTTTCCAAATCCCGATTGGGTAAGCAACCGGGTAGTGGACTGACAACTTTAGTATTTGCTAAAGTTGGAACCACTCTAAATCCTTGTCCCCTTGTCCAATATTTTGTGGTTGGTTGTTTGAGTTAAATAATTGTTAAAATTGTTTTAAAACTCTATTCACCCCCCCTCTAGTGTTTTTTCAATTGGTATCAGAGCAGGCTTCAAGGAACCCTAACCAGGTCTTGAAGAATGGAGGGTGATGGTGATTACAATCGCAATAAAAGGTGCAGCTTGAACAAATCTACAATATGTTGCAATTGGTTCTTAGGAACAAGCCACACAACAACTAGCTGCCCATGGAGATCAAAGAAGGAAGATGAACACAAGGATTGTCTTATTGCTACAACTAGTGAAGAAGAAGAAGAGGTAAGTCTTTTTGATTTATCTAAAGAAGAACTAGTTGCTAGTCTTGAAGAGACACATAATAAATATGTTGAGTGCAAGAAGAAACTAAAGAAATCCAATAAAGCAAATGATGAATTAAATGCTAGACTTCTTGCTCTCACATCTGAAAATGAAGATTTATATGCTAAATTAAATGATCTTGGTTTTGAAAAAGATAGCATTATTTCTGAAAATCATACTTTGAAATCATCTCTAAGTAGTAGTAATGTGAAGATTTTTACTCTAGAAACAAATTATGATCTTCTATCTCAAGAAAAGGTTGGATTACTTGCAAAATTAAATGATCTTCAAAAACAACCTGTCTTGTGTACACATCTAGATTATGATAATATAGTGAAAGAAAGGAATTCTTTATCATCTAATCTAGATCAAGAAAAACTAGATATTAAGAAAAGAATGGATGAGATTGCTAAGTTGCACCAAGAAGTTAGTAGGTTAAGCAACAATGGAATCCTTGATAAAATATTGGATGATTCCTATCATCAAATTGGGAGAAGAGGACTAGGTTACAAGCCTAAGGGGAAATCTTATCAACAACTTAGTTGGAGAAAGACACGAGAACATCAATCACTATATGTACCTAAAGGAACAAATACATTTGTACCAAAGAACAACCTAGAACAAAACCATAGAAAAAGACTTGAGGTTGATTCTATATGTTGCCATTATTGCTTACGTCTTGGACACTACTCTTTTTCATGCCCATACAAGAAAAAGGATGTTGAGTTGGTATGGGTTCCAAAACCCCCAAATTGAATTGATTAGACTAAGTTGAGATATGACCAAAAACTTTAAATTGCATATCTTTATGTCTATCTCAACTTAACATAAAGAGATAACAAAATGATTCAAGTAATTAAAATTTCTAACTTGAAAATATACAATCTTAAACAAACCCGCAGAGACACATCTTTGAAAATTTATCTAAATTAATGTCCTTAAAACTTAAAGATTTGAATATGACTAGTTGAGATTTGATCTAAACGTTACTTTGATATTTCTATGTTTATCTCAACTAAAAATGATTTTTAAATTGCATAATTGAATTAAATATAGTCTATGTTTTTTTTGGAAGCAATTAACAGTTCTAAAAACAATACAGAAACCTTGTCGGTCGAGAAATCTTTGACCGAGCTGTCACTCGGTCGAGAAATCTTCGACCGAACAGGTCACTGATTTCAGTCTGCAGTAAAATTGCTGACTAATTTGATTGATCAAGTGGCTATCTATTTGCTGTTAATGACTGTTTTACATGCAAAACAAGTTGAAGATCAATTTTGAAAATAAATGATATCATTTCGATTGATCCTCTAAATAAGGTAAAACTGAAAATCATGTTTAGAAATCACTATTTTCTAATAAAAGCATCTCCTGGTCTATCTATATAGAAATCATGTGTTATGCCATTTAGTTTAAATGATCACAATCACTGTATTTCATGAAATTATCACTTTATTGTTCTATTATTACATCATGGATATGCTTTCACTACTTTATCATTCAGCTCATAAAGATGATGCTATGTTACATAGAACAAATAGATAATGATTATTGCATGGATCCTTGATGAGACATAGGCAAGAAAAATGATTCATTGGTGATTTGTTTCTTAGAAAAAGAACTTTAAGGTTTGCAAAACATAAAATAAAGAATTTCTCAATTGGTATCTATAAGAAATTGCGATATCATTCATGCCTTCAAGGATATATGTCTTTTCATGAAGAATCACATGATTAATATGAACAGAAATAGGACTTGATTTATGCACTCATAGTAAAAAGGACATCATTCATAAAAGGTTTTATTCAAAGTAATTTAATTGATATCTCTTTAAGGTACCTGCAAAATTTATACTTCACATGTGAAATCTGCAGATTCTGCCTCTTGGTTGAAATAAAATTTAGCCAAGGGGCGCTATGGTCGTAGTCAAGGACGACCTAAAATAAGCTTTGACAAAATGCTTATTCGGATATCATTTTATTGTACTTAATCTTAGTATACTTTTGATAAAGGTCAAAATCAAAATTTAAAATCATCTGTGACCTTAGAAGCTTTAAATTGCTTTAATGGTAAGATTAAGGGGGAGCTCATACAAACAAATTTGATTATCTGATTAAAAAGATTTTGAAGCTTGTTATGACCTTAGTATTTTTACTCGTGGTTATGAAGACATCTATGAATTTCATAAAAATGATATACGGAACTCTCTAAACAAATCAGGATTAACATCCCTTGCATTTGGTTAGAGACATTTTTTCATGAACTCTGAGATTAAAGGACTCTCATTTCATTTTCAGGGCTTAACATCCCTTGCAAAATAGATGAGAAATCAATACATATGCCATGAACCTAACAGGATCTCATATCATTTCAAGGCTTAACATCCTTTGCAAATGATTGAGAAACAAATTGTGGCTAAATTAGACAAAAATGATATTAAATCCATGTTCCTAATAGAATATCTATCTAAGGGGGAGCATAGTATAAAATTAAGGGGGAGAAGAAATATAAAATATTAAACTTGGATATCTTTTTGAAATGACAAAGGGGGAGAAATAATATAAAATCAAAAACATAAAATAAAATGAGTATCATAATATCTCAGCCAGCACCCACTTGCAAACACAAGATTGGATACAAAAGGTAAACTTCAGGTATGAAACTCATATGATTTATATTTCCTTATTTTATATTTAGGAAATGTTTGTCATCTTCAAAAAGGGGGAGATTGTTGTCTAAATTGGACATTATGTTAATCCCTTTGTTTTGATAATGACAAACATTTCATTCTTGTGGTTTTAGCGTGCTATTTGAGTATTTCAGGTGGTGGATAACAAAGACTTGGAAGAACAATTTGATAAAATCGCTTTATTTTCATGATTGTAATCAAATGTAAAAGCTTGTACAAGTATATAATGTACAAGTAATTAGATATCATGTAAATCAAGCGTTTAGATCTTCCCTATCCACTCACAACACTTAGATAGGCCATTCCCCAAGATAGTATCACAATTGCACATTGATACACACACTTAGTAAATGAATACATTGAGTCAGTAATATTCTCGGTCGACAAATCGTCGATCGAGAAAATATCGGTCGACAAAAACTTCGACCGAGAAACTCTCGGTCGACAAAATCTTCGATCGAGAATAGACCCTACTAGCTGTTAGACCCAGCAGACAAAGTGGTTGGGAGTTGGAAATGAATGTTGAAAACACTTGCTCTAGGAGGTCCCTCGGTCGACAAATCTTCGACCGAGAAGGACTCTCGGTCGAAAAATCTTCGACCGAGAAAAGTTCTGTCTGCACTTTTCAGGGTCAATTAACTAGTCGTTGCAAATACAATTAGTGGACAAATAACGGATAGTTAAGCACTTAGAACCCCCTAGAAAGTGTCTACAATGTCCTTAAGCATTCATAGGTCATTCCTATAAATAGGACAAGCCATAGGACACCAAAATACACCCAAGCTACACTTGTGCTACACTTGAGCTTGAATACTCATTGGCAATCTGTTTTGAGCAATAGAGCATTTCCCACATTGGCTATTCATTCCCATTGCTCTAATTTCGTGTCCTATAGGCTAGCATCTCTTTTCCACAGCACTTACACTTCTACACTCATTGGTTAGGAGATCAATACGCTTGATATAGGCAAATCAAGCCTTGTCCTTAAAAAATACACCCAAGCTACACTTGTGCTACACTTGAGCTTGAATACTCATTGGCAATATGTTTTGAGCAATAGAGCATTTCCCACATTGGCTATTCATTCCCATTGCTCTAATTTCGTGTCCTATAGGCTAGCATCTCTTTTCCACAGCACTTATACTTCTACACTCATTGGTTAGGAGATCAATACGCTTGATATAGGCAAATCAAGCCTTGTGCTTAAAAGGATAAGTTGTAATTTCTGTTTTCCTTCTTGTTCCTTTTATTCTTTGTATTCTCCTTGCTACTCCTAGGGTTGGAGGCTGCGGAATGGAGAAGGTTCTTCTCGGAGGAGAAGGTGGACTTCAAGATACTTCAAGAAGGCTGTCGCAACGGGAAGCTACTTCAAGAAGGCTATTGCAACGGGAAGCTACTTCAGGAGGAAGGCTGCTTCAAGGTTGGTGCAATTACTTCTAGGTGAAGGCTGCTTCAAGGTTGGTGCGCTTACTTCTAGGTGAAGGCTGCTTGAAGGGTTTAGGGAGAGAATTGTAATTTTATGTAAAGTCCTTGCGAGGTAATAAAATTAAATTCTTTCCAAATCCCGGTTGGGTAAGCAACCGGGTAGTGGATTGACAACTTTAGTATTTGCTAAAGTTGGAACCACTCTAAATCCTTGTCCCCTTATCGAATATTTTGTGGTTGGTTGTTTGAGTTAAATAATTGTTAAAATTGTTTTAAAACTCTATTCACCCCCCTCTAGTGTTTTTTCAGGCCCAATAACAACAATAACTGAAACATCATAGCTCATACCTGGCTATGCTCCTCATCTCATTATACCTGCATGATTAGTACTTCATGATAACAGTTATAATGCTTACATATCAGCACCATGCAACACAAAGTAATACCACTATTACCTTTTTAGGGTTAGGGTTTCCATTTCATGTCAATCAGAGATACTCATCCTATTATCCCACATTAGGGTTATGATTTATCATCATATTGCCCAAAATTAGGGTTTCGTACATTATAACCCAAAATTAGGGTTTCTCATACCTTTACCCTGTTTTAGGATTTCAAAACACATTACATCACCCTACATTAGGGATTTACATATCATTACCCTGAATTAGGGTTGGAATAGGGTATTGAGTCATTGCTTTCATAAACTCCCAAAATTAATCCCCTCTAAGGGTACTAATCACCCTAGTACCTTAAGAGTACAATCATGATAATCACCTTTGATTCAATTAATTAATCAAATAGTTAATTGACCTTTAATCATATTAGGCCTTCAAATAGTTTGAATTGTTGAATTCTCAAACGGTCTTCATCACTTAGACCCTAAACGGTCTTGATTAAAATAGACCCCAAATAGTCTTGATGAAATTGGATCTCAAACGGTTTGAAACCGTTTGGGAAACTAGCCCTTGAAACCGTTTAAGCAAAAGTACATTGAAACCATATGAACAAATCACTCTTGAAACCACTTGGATCTCCAAACGGTTTGAGACAGTTTGATCTCAAATGGTCTTGAGACCGTTTGGTCCAAACCTTCTCAAAACTGAATGGACCAATTAGGGTTTCCATCAACTAAATCGATTCAGGGTTTCAATCATTGATCCACCTATCAATTGAACCATTGAATCACTATTCAATTGAACCATTGATTCACCATTTAACCTTGGCATGACCTAACCTCAAACGTTCTTGAGGTCATTTTCCCTCAAACAGTCTTGAGACCGTTTGGTGTCAAACGGTCTTGTGACCGTTTGACCCAATCCCATCATTGAAATTGGTGGAATTCAATTAGGGTTTCTTTAACAACTCGATTTAGGGTTTGATACTCAATGAACCTTCAAGTGTTGAACCCTTTGGAATTAATTCAATTAAATAGCATTGGATCAACATCAAACTATGACATCATCAACCTCAAACAGTTTTAAAAACCGTTTCCATTCAGTTGGTTTTGGAAACTCTAAACACCAAATGATCTTGAAGATGGTTAATCATCAAACGGTTTAGAAATCATTTCATTCCAAACGGAAAACTCAAAACCAAATGATAAACTCAATCTAAATGGTTAACTCATTCCAAATGGTCAACTCAATCCAAACGGTCAACTGTCCCAAATGGTTTTGGACCCAATTCCTCAAACAGTTTGCAATCTGTTTGGTCACCAAACGGTTTGGTGAAACCGATTGACCAATTTTATTGGAAACCGAATGGAGTTGCAATTTTGGGAAAAGTGTCCAAGATGATGTCATCATCATCTACCTTCGTTCCTAAGGTTCACATTACTACTTATTACATAGAATCATCCATTACAACAAGCAATTAATCAAGAAGAAGGAGAAATCAACATAACTTGTAAAATTGGAATTGAATAATGATGTAATTGGGTTCAAGTTATATAACCCGACTTCAAAGAATGATTCAAAGCTCCAAATCCACGTCTTTAATGGTGGAATAAGATTTATAAACTCCACAAGGTTCGTTCCTCAAGCTTTTGAGTGAAAAGGATTGGCTAGGATTGAAGATTGCATGGAGAAAAGAAGAAATCAAGCATTGATTTGTGATTTCCACCATGAATTCAAGGTGAAAGGAGATCTTGGAGCTTACCTACAGGTTGGGGCTCGTCCTCCTTTTGGAACAAAGCTCCCTTGGTTGTTTTTCAAATAAAGAGTGAAAGAAAATCCGAAAAAGAGTCCTTGGTTGAGTGGGAATTGAAGTGTATATAAGGATTTTCAGAGAGAGAGAAAGTTGAAAAGCAATCCTTCAACTCCCCAAATTGGTGCCACTTAACCCCTTCTACTCCTTTCATACGAAGGCATCCTCCTTTTACTTTAATTATTCTTCATTATCCACAATTTAAAGGAAACACAATTAAGCACCTTAATTCATATAATATTAATATCCCATATTTGAGTGGATATTACTTTCAATTAACTAATGTGAGTGGGCTCTCCACTCACTTAGATATTTTCGTGGCCTTTGCAAGGAATAAGGACATCCAAACTTATATAATTTCAACCATCTCATTTTTGGTTAAAGGGCACTTCAATTAACATATTTATTTTTTCATTAAATTGAAGTAAAGTTCCATTTATGCTTAAATCTTGATTATTTTAATATCAAGATTCTCTCTCTTCCAAAATGGTTCAAATGAGGCGCCCCTCTCACATTATTTTCTCTAAACGATGCCAAGAATCATGAGGGACCCTCTTGAAGTGGTATTTTGCATATTTAACCCTAGGTTTTGGGTAAATTGCACATTACACCAAAACTAGGTTTTAATGCACAAAGATTGCTCAACAAGCTTTATCTTGGTGCTCAAGATTGTGGAATCCATATCATTGCATCATACTCATTCCTATGATGCTTCAATATATTAGGAACATTTTATCATAAAAAATTTGCAAGTTAACCCCTCAACTTGGGTAATTTGCACTTTAGTCCAAAACTTACATAACATTGTTCAAAAAGGACTAAAATTGAAATATAAGTTCCTCTTCAGCCGTAATTAGTTTTCAAAAGATAAGAGAAATCATATAATCAACCTCATTTAAGTAAAACATCTAGGGTTAACACATAACCCAGGTCAGGGATGTTACAAATTATCCATCCCTAACAGGGATTTCACCCCCAAAATCATCAAGGAAAACATGAAGAGAAAAGAGAAGGGTACTTCCTCCTCATCTCTTCCTCTAGTTCCCACGTAGCTTCTTTAATGCCACGATGATGTCGGAGAACTTTTACAAGACATATGTCTTTCTTTTTCAGCTTTTTAATTCTTTTGTCAAGGATCATCATAGGTCCTTCAACATATGATATATCATCATTTAGTTCTACCTCCACATGTTGCAGGACTAACTCTGTGTCGAGATGACACTTTCTCAGCATGGAGATATGGAACACTGGATGCAACTTATGCAACTCAGGTGGCAATTCCAACTTATAGGCTACTTTTCCGATCCATTCAATGATTGGATAAGATCCCATAAATCTAGAAGCTAACTTCCCCTTCTTTCCAAATGTAAGAACACCCTTCCAAGATGAGACTTTGAGATATACTCTATCTCCAACTTGGAATTCTAAAGGTCTTCGCCGTCTGTCGGCGTACAACTTCTATCTATCCTGTGCAGTCTTTAACTATTGTTGGTGTACTTTAATCTTTTTAGTTGTCTGCTGCACAAGCTCAGGACCTAAAAGTTGATATTCTCCTATTTCATACCAACATAAAGGAGATCTACAATGTCTACCATATAATACTTCATATGGTGCCATGTCAATATTGTGCTGATAGCTATTATTGTATGCAAATTCTATCAAGCTCAGGTGTAGATCCCAACTTCCTACATACTGAAGGACACGTGCCCTAAGAAAATCCTCCAAAGTTTGTATGGTCCTCTCAGATTGTCCATCTATCTGTGGGGAAAGGTTGTACTAAACCTTAACTGCGTACCCAAAGCTTTATGTAGTCGTTCCCAAAAATGACTTGTGAACTGGGAACCTCTATCAGAAACAATAGTAGCTGGTACCCCGTGCAACCACACTATCTCATCTACATATAACTGTCCAAGCTGGTCAGCAACATAGGTTGTTTTGACAGGAAGAAAATGTGTCATCTTAGTCAACCTATCAACTATCACCCATATAGAATCATGACCTTTGGATGTTCTAGGCAAACCAACCACAAAGTCCATGGTCACATGATCCCATTTCCACTGCGGTATAGGCAAAAGTTGCATTGTTCCTGTGGGCTTTTGATGTTCATCTTTAACCTGCTGACACACCGGACACCGCATAACAAACTCAGCTACATCCTTCTCCAATCCCGTCCACCAATACATATCCTTCAAGTTATGATACATTTTGGTGCTCCCTGTATGCATTGCATACATCAAAGAATGAGCTTCCTCCAAGACTAACTTCCTCAAGTCATTGGCATCACGTACTACCATCCTACCATGGTAACAAACTACCTGATCCTCTGACTCATGAAAGTCATCCCATTTCTCTCTACCATACTCTGACATGATCTGCTGAACCACAGTATCAACTTGTTGTGCTTCTTTAATCTATTGTCTCTGAGTAGGTTTTATGTGCATCTCAGCTAACAACCCGACTAACAATGATACTTTAAGTTGTACATTGTTTTGCCTCAAGGAGATAACCATATCTCTCTTAAAGCACACTAAAGAATTCAACTGTGCTTTATCTAAGGCTGGTGATGATGATTTTCTACTTAGTGCATCAGCCACTACATTAGCCTTCCCTGGATGATAATCGATTGTGCAATCGTAGTCCTTGATTAACTCCATCTAGCGGCATTGCCTCATGTTCAACTCATGTTTTGAGAAGATATATTTTAGATTCATATGGTCTTTGAAAATTTGGAATGTTTCTCCGTAGAGATAATGTCTCTAGATCTTCAAAGCATGGACCACAATAGCTAGCTCTAGATCATGGGTTGGATAATTCTCCTCATGTTTCTTAAGATGTCGAGAAGCACAAGAAATCACTTGATTATCCTGCATCAACACACATCCTAGTCCATTCTTAGATGCATCACAGAAAACTATGTACCCCCTTCCTTGCTCAGGTAACACCAACACAAGTGCACTTGTTAACCTATCTTTCAACATCTGGAAAGAATGTTGACACTTGTCATTCCAGACAAAAGGAAACTCCTTCCTGGTCAACTTGGTTAGGGGTAAAGCTATAGAACTGAAGTTCTTAATGAACCTCCTGTAGTAGCCTTCCAGACCTAGGAAACTGTGTATCTCTGTCGGTGTCTTTGGCTGTCCCCATTACATGATAGATTCTACGTTCTTAGGATCAACATGGATACCTGAGGCAGATATTATGTGTCCTAGGAAAGAAACTTTTGGTAACCAGAACTCGCATTTGCTAAACTTAGCATACAACTTATGCTCTCTTAGTAAAGCTAAAGCCTGACGGAGGTGCTGCTCATGTTGTTGAGCATCTCTACTTTATATCAAGATGTCATCTATGAAGACTACTGTGAACTGATCAAGGAAAGGTCAAAAGATTCTATTCATGAGTTCCACAAAAATTTTTGTTTCCAGTGCTATACTCTATGCCCATATTTCTCAACAACATCTACCCTCTTGGAGGACCTTTTCAATTTAGGTTCACACATTTGAAATATAACCTTTGAATTAAAACATAACGACATTCATTCATCTTGACATTACTTCTTAGTCAACTTCCAACTCATGGTTCATGGATATATGATCAAAAGGATCATGCACTAGACTGAAACATTACCTAGTAGCATAATGGTTGTTAAAGATAGTGTTTCAATTCGTAAAATTCCAAGATAAGTTTAAGAACTTATATATTTAGTCCATTATTTTATTTATTAAGAGGGTACATATTTTTCATCTAACAAAATAATAGATCAACTGAATTTAGAGATAGTAGGGTGAACCTTCTAGTTGGATCGGCGTGCATCAATTGATTTTAGAGAAAAATTCAAGATAAGTTTGGGCCATAACAAGTTAGCCTCAATTGTGTAGGAGGTTTGCAAGAATTGTGCCTGACTTTCTTGCAAGTTGACCAGCATGGAACATACTAGAAATTTACTTCACCCAATTTTCTTACATCAACACTAAATTCATCTTCATCTATTCTAAAATCAGCCACATTTAAGGCCAATACTTGCAACATAAAGTCTTTTTAACTCCATATTAAGAATATTTAACCTTTGTTTGATTCTCTAAGAATGTATTATCATCTCCAACCATATTTTCCTACATTAAATGGTACTAGATTTTGAAATCAAACTAGACTAAAAGTGGTTGACCATGACCTCAAATTGGATTACCCGCCTTCATGTACATATCTTACGGTCTTCAAGCATGACCTGATACTGGACCACCCAAATAACATGTTGATATCATAAAATTGTGGACTCTGATCATAAATTAGACCACTTATTCCTAGCCTAGCCACTTTTTCTTGTTCACCTTTCACCATGCCACCACACCAACCTCCTCTTTCACCTTTCCCAAACTTTTTGTAGACCAAGGGAAAATGAAACTAGAATTAGGATAGTGACTTCTTCTATTTGAGGATGGTAAAGCATGTCAAATGGGTGTCTCACTCCTCGATAGCATACAAACACCCAAGGTGTGGATGGTTAATTTGACACTATGCATGGTCTAAAAGAGACTAACCTAAGCCTGTCAAGAACATTGTAAGCCCAAACCTACTTGATCTATGGATAGATATTTAATGGACCCATTGTTAAATGAGTAATAGGTCACCCATGATACCTTACCCTCATGGTGCTACTGGGAAAATCCTTAATAAGTTAGAAAGCACATTCATATATCTATAATACCTAGAACATAATTTTCTAGCTGGGATTATTAAAATAAAAGACTATGGATGATCAAGTGTATCCTTATATATTCTCTCTTGAAATAGGAAAAGTTTGCATTGTGTAATATAACTACATGTTAAGGGTCTGACCCTAAGTGCTAAGGGTATTCACAAGTGTATCCATCTATACCTTGTGTATTTCATATGTTTTCCCAAATATTAGGTCATCAAATGGTCATATAGAATGTTGTATTACACTCTACCTACAACATTTCTATTGATATAACTAGATCAATCTCTACATATAAGAAAACTAAGGGAACTATTTAGGGAGGACACTTATATGGCCCATAATCCAACTAAACCTCTAATATTCCTTAATATCATAATTTAATGTTTAAGTACCTTAATTGAATGATATATTTAGTTTTGAAATCAATTGGTTAAATGGGATTTTTTTTGTGAAATCCAGGGGAAAATCTTATAAGCCTATTACCCTCCTATAGGATTCAACAATAGATTAAAAATGTTCAATGAAGCAAAAGAGTTCATAACATAATTAAAATTGTACAAATTAATTCCTAAGTACTTATATACACAGCTTGGTGGCAGGACATACTTCTAGTATGCCCTCTTTGTTTCCAAGTGTTGCTTGGCAAGAGCATTCACAACAATGTTCTATGTATGGCTAACCAAGACCATATGGACCCAACACTCCATCATCAACATGTTCTTTATCCTACACCCCCCAATGCCACCATCACCGACATCATCTAGTTATTAGCTATAATAGCCTCCATTGCCATTTTACCATCAAATTCAATAATCAGTTGGTGCCATCATGCGTTCTAAGCCCATCAAGTGCTAGGTATATAGATAAGTATGACTTCTTGTACTGTATGCGCCAAGGTAGTCTTCCCCAACCACCTAATTGGTGTCTAAAGTGTCTAGCACTATGAATACTATGGCCACAGATGTCTTCTTGACAGAGACATCACAATTTATCTTGACCCACCATTCAGGTGGGGTAGTCCGCTTCAGATCAACACAAATCATGGAATTATAATCATTATTGATTTTTGTCTGATTTATAATAGACCCATTTTTTGGCTGAAAATTATTTTGTCTTTGTCTAGATTTTGTTATTCCATCCTTTCCAAATAACTCATTAAGAAACTGTGAAGAATATAAGTCTTTGACTACTTGCAGTATGGTTCATCTTCAACCACATGTTGTAGCTTTAATGGAAAATATTAGGGATCATTCTCTCCATCCCTATGGCCTTCCACATAGGGTTAGCTCTGACACAATCCCGTAAAGCATGCAACAAGTCTTACTTGATCCCCATGCATTTTGCACTGCAACTCATCATTAATGAAGTATCTCTAATTCATGCTTGCATTAGTCATTAGAGCATCATGATTTACTAACAAAAAAAATCTTAAATTTTTTGGAGCAATGGAGACTTCCATATAATATCTCAATATCTGACTTCTCTTCTTGCTTTTAATTCTCTCAACACTTTGTGCCAAAATGGTAGATAACCCCCCATCTGTAGTTGACATCCAACACAAGTATCTTCCTCCTCTTCACCAGTAGGCAGTGGGAGCCAACTGATACTATAAATCCTTGCCATATGGTATTGTGTTATGAATCATAAATCCGATTGTCTGTCAAGCTTGATAATGATAGAGACCTTTGGATTTTTTATATCTTATGTATTGGACCCAAGGCAACTTCCCCAAGAAAATGATAACTTGTAACTTGTGGGAAATCCTAGAAAGACATAGATTATCCATCTAAGAGAGACTTAATAGACTATGATCTAAGAAAAGTAGTAGCCTATAGATGGGCCTCCACAAAATAGAAGCACATTGTCTTGCTTTTGAAGTGTGCAATTTGTATTATGTACCATTGCATCACTTCAAAGAAAGCATCTTCATTTTAGGATTTCCCAACCACTACACATGAACATAGCATTGTTCCAATCCTAAGTAGATATAACCCTTAAACTTCCTTCATCATTGACCACCGTCACCTGATGCCAAGCCACTAGGGATGCTAGGCCAAGTTTCTTTGCACCAACCCATATATTCTTCCTAGTAATGCAGTCAAATCTGATGCATAATCTACTTGCTGACTAGCTTATTTGGATTCTGTAGGGTAGAATATATGATACCACATACCTGATGAAACAAGTTCTCCCTACCAAAGATAAGTTCCTAGACGATCAACCATTGATACAATTTTTGTCTATTTTCAATCTCAGTATATGTGTCTTGGTTGACTCTAGCATGGATAATTGACACACCCATATATTTACCTTAGTGTTTAGTCTCTTGAATGTCCACTACCTGACATATTTTAGCTTTGACATTGTGTGGAGTGCTCTCTAGAGAAGAAGATAGTCGTTTTTACAACATACATACTTAGCCTTAATGCATTTTTGAAGTCTCTAATGTAGTCCATGATGACATTATTTAGCCATAGATCAATCTTAGAAAAGATAATAATATCTCCTACAAAGGCTACATGGTGAAGATAATAATATCTTCTACAAAGGCAACATGGGATACCACATGTCCGCCTCTGGAAATTAGGGTTTTTGTTGTATTGTTACTAACTTTCTTTGCAATCCATTGACTTAGGCACTCAAGCCACGTGGAAAGAAGATATGCCAGGACTGGGTAGCCTTATCGAAGCCCCCTCAATGTTTTGAAATTTTGTGATCAATTCTAATTCCATATAACACTGTATGACCACCTTACACAATGACAATTGAAGGGAGTCCTATTTTATTGATAGTGTCTCTAATAAACTTTCATGACAAGTGCGCATATGCTTTCTATTGATCAACCCTAATTTCTATATAAGATGGAGCACCAGGAAGACACATGGTGTGTATAAATTCATGGACATGAGAAACATTATCTTATATTCTCCTTCTAGGGAAAAAACTACTCTGTGAATTAGAAATCCAATCCAACATGAGGGAATTCAATCTTCAGTAATTATTTTAGAGAACAACATCAACATAGTGTTATTCAGAGAGATAGGTTGTAGTTGTTCGTATTTAATTGGGTTTTTAGTGTTTAGGATTAAGGAAATTACTGATGCAAAGTTCAGGTTTGAGAAAGTAACCTAGTAGTGCACATGTAATCAAATATATCATTGAGTTGCAGATAGTGTTCCAATATCAATCAAAGAGTTGACATCATTTCGATCTAGGCTTCATGCTTCATATCTTTCTATTTTTCTCATAACTGAGTAACTTCATGTCCTAGAAGTTGAGTTGTGATGTTGTGGTGATATTGAGAAAGAGGCATGAATAAGCATGTCGTCTTACCCATATAAGTTTGAGTTGGTAATCTTGTCTCGTTGAAAGTTTCTTTGAAATATCAGTTTACCATATTCATCAACATATTAGGATTTGTAACCCAATTACCTTTTGAACCTTTCTAGGAGGTGATCGTGTTCCTTAGTTTTCTACATTTAATGTAAGAGTTAAAATAATTTGAATCATTATCATTGTTTCTAATTCAATTTAGGTGACTTCTTTTGTTCCATCCGTCTTCTTCCTTGGCGAGTTCAGCCTCACACTCATTTTTTCTTTTGATACATTTGTGTCAAAGTTCACATCATAATTGTTTTCAATGAGAATTTGTAGGTATTCTATTTGTTTTTTTGAGTCTTTGCTTTTTAGCTTTAGCCTTCTCAGTCTATTGTTTGTCCTATCGCAAGTTCTTTCTTTACCTTGGATAAATCTTCATAGAAGGATGTCTCATGTTTCCTAACCTACTTTAGAAACTTTTTACATTTCTCAACAAAGCTCCAGATCACTTTAGTATTAAAGAGTAAAACTTGATATTTATTCTTCTTTCCACTCAGTAAAATTGGGTTGTGGTCAGAACTAATAAAAGGAAAATGTTGTACTGACATAATTTCAATATTTTGGCTCTAGTTGACATTGGAAAGAAATACGTTGAGTCTTTGAAGCAACAATCCTTATTTGTAAGTGAATATAGATCCAGAATACCCAAGATTTAGAAGCACAAATTCTATCAAGACTTCATTAAATATATTGGATCCTGAATGTATGAAAGATTTCCCTCCTTTCTTTTTTATAGGGTTTTGCATAGTGTTAAGGTCTCCCACAACAACTGATGCACCAGACATGCTACCACTGATTCTATAATTATGTTTTCATAGAAAAATTTCATAGTAGGGTTAGGGTGGGTTTATATTACTATAAGGAAAATAACATTCAATCGATAATGGATGTACTAATGTTGAGTCTCAAGTACTTCCATAGTACAAGTCTTCTTGCCATAAAAATCATATACCTCCTGAGAATCCTCTGGCCGATATACTGCCTAAGAATTCTCAGGCATAACTCATGTGGGATCATTTGAAACCTCAAATGTATAATCATGATAATTTCCTTAGAACCAAAAATTGAAGGCTTGATGACAGAAACCACCTTAGGTTTATGCATCAACACTATTTTTGAAGAAGTGTTTTCAATTTCATCTATAATGCCCGAGCCCACTACCTAAGGCTCTAGTAGAGTTTTAAGATTGACGATTGGCCCCACGGACCACCACTGTCCTTAACTATGTGATTTCTCCTCACTCACGCACATCCAGGGATCAATTTCGTGAGTGGTCACCCATCCTAATGCAACTCTAATATCAACATACATAACTTTTGAGTTCTTAGTGATGGGTTCTCGGAAAAAAAGGTGCACCTTGGTGATATAGGTAGTTCAACTATTCTTTAATCCAAGGCCTCAAATCTTGGGAGGTTACAATCTCCCCCATTTAGACCATTGGTGTCCTTGTCAAGGCTTAATTATATGGCAACATAATGTTTTCCCATTTTAGTGTAGACCCAAAATAGCTCATGGAAACCCAACTCCAGATCAAGGCTATCAGCACAAGGGTGGCTACTATTGGTATGTATGCCTTGAGAGCCAATCATATGATGATTGGATTGGGATACATTATGATTGATTTGATAAATATCAAAGGAAAGCTTCCAATTTAGTCTGGTTCATCAGTTATGAGATAATGACAGAATAGAATGAATGTCTAGAGAATGACAATACTCAATGATGTATGTCTTCAGGTTGAGGACCTGAAGAGTGAGATCATACAAATGTTAAGAGTTGTATATTCTTGTTTTGTCCCTAGTCGTATGTCATTGTGGAAGGTTGATAGACAACAATGACACAATAAGACTAGAGTGTGTGTTGGTTGATGACAGAGTTTCATTAGTCATGATATGTGATATCAAACCAAGCACACAAATACATGTTAGAGAACAGTGTATCAGACAGACCCACCATGAGAGTGACACATGGAACCATGACATGGTAGTCATAGTCAGCTCTCACAGTGATGGTGGTGATTGTGATTCTTATACCTAAAATCACTGCACTCATCACATGTCATTGGGTACACTTTGAAATCATCATACACAATCCTAAAATATGGATTGTTATAAAGGTGATGGTTGGGTGACTTTGACACATGGGGTTTTGACTGCGAGTGATAGATATGGTATTTGTCCCTCCTAAGGGAGTATGATGTCCATGGCAACTTCATAAGCGAGACTGAGAAAGGCATGCACATGCATATGTGAGTCAATATGTGATATTGATGGCACACATATCTCAGACAGTCTGCTTTGGATCAAGAAACATGTATGAACTTTGAAAGGATGATACTTCCATGCCTTGAGTTCATTCAGGATATCAAAGACAAAGGAAATATACATTCACTGGAACACCAATCACAGACTGAAGGATTGAAAGTTGTTCTCCAACTTTCCTTTTCACTTGGGTAGCATTGATGTGTGGCTATGCATTGCTCTTTGCTTGTGATGTCATAAGCTAGTTATGGACATTCACTGCCAATGTGAAATGGGACCTATAGGTTCACACACAAAAGATTAATCTGGAAGAGGAGTTTATCAATGACTGCTGTTTGGATTGATTACTAAAGGTGTTTAGTTACTCAATAAAACATTCAATCAATTGACTTGACTCAGAATCATCAAGTTCAAGTGTTGAACCAACTGATTTGAGTGTCGGATTGATTGAGAACTGCATTGACTATGTTCTGCACAATCTGGACCACCAACTGACCAGTTCACTAGGTGAACTGATCGTCTCATGGCCAGTGAGATGACCGGTTCACTCCAGTGAACCGATTGGTTCATGTGTCCATACGAGCAGTTTTGGGTTGTCCCGATTTGTGAGAAAAGATTTTCATTTTACTTATACAATTCGAATGGGACAAGAATTAATCTTTGTATTAATTAGAAACAAACAAGGAAAGTCAATTGGAGGAAAGTCTAGGAAGCAAACTGATCGGTTCACTAAGTAAATCATCCATCTCACACTCCCAACCGATCGGTTCTGCTACCACCGTAAAAAAAGTTCATGGAAATTCCGGACCCTTCTACTCCCACTTTAGTCTCACATTTCCTAGGGCTGAGAACCTTGACCCTGACCCCTCCTATATATGGAGGGGTACTAGGGGCTTCTCAGATAGCACAACTCAGAACATTAGTTGCTCTACAAATTTGTTGTCCTCTCTGATTGTGGCAACCGTGAGAGCCCAAGCAAGTTCTACCCGTCCAGGGAGGAACAGTGAGGGAACGGCAAATGAAGGACATAAACTATTTGTGGGAGAGTGTGTGGTGACTAGTACACTGATAGAAGGGGATGACTCCTTCTAGTGTCCTGTGGGATAGGATGACTAGAGTTCTCGGTGGTCCATGTGTACTATCTATAGAGGTGGGAGACTTTTTCCACTCAAGAGGATGACTGTCGACCACAGTCCGGGTCAGGACTAGGAGCTGCACAGATGTCGTCGAAGACTAGGTGGTTGAAGACCACACTAGCCATGAGGTATTGTCACTGAGTAAGCCTCAGGACCAAGTATATCTCACTAAAACCATCCTTCCTATTTCATAGTCATTTATGTGATTCGTGGTTATGGTTTTGTGGTGAGAGAAAATTTTTGTTTCCGCTTCCTTCTCCCTCACCTAAAACCCAACAGTGGTATTAGAGCCACGTCAACATATTGTGTTTTAGGATAATTGATATGATCGGTTTTGGGTTTTACCACCTTTTATTTATTGCATACAATGTGAATATTTAACTGGATAAATGTGAATATCTAATTAATACCACATGATCCCAAACTAAATATAAACATATAGGATATGATATATATATTCAATCGATATGTGTTGCTCAAAATGGTTTTGATGGTGGATGTGTAGCATGGTTATGGCCTATAAACCCCTATGTGTGTGCTTAGTTGGTTGTGGTTGTTTCTTCTCGGTCTACACACTGATCCCTCTTCTTCTTTTCCTGATGTAACTCGAGATAACTGGAGCCTTCTCTTCTACCTTTACTCCCCCTGAATGTAACTCGGGGTTTCCCAAAGTTTATGTAAAAGTAGGATAGTATTATTTCCTGTTACTTCGAAGATTGGTGGGTGCCCAGACAATCGGTTGGAGGTGCGAGACGTTCGGCTAGAGGTGCCAACCAATTGGCTAGTGGATTGAGACGACCGACTGATGGTGCAGCTGGAGGCCTGGCAAGGGGCAAACAACCTGACAAACCAACCATCTGGAGGAGCCAGATGATCAGTTGGAGACAACTAACGGACTGGCCAGATGGCGAGCCTATCATTCATGTGACGAGCTAATCAAATTAGGAATGGCCTAAGCACATGATCTTCATCAACAACAGGTTACATGTGATGTACACCTAGATGATCGTAATTCCTTATGGCTCAAGTAATTACAATAGGATGGCCATAATCATCTCTTTATCATTATTGCATGTTTTCATTGTGGGATATAGCATGTATATGATACGTACTATATATGTAGTGATTGGATACTTATATGCATATATGAGCATATTAAAACCCCTCAACTAAACATTATGTTTAAGATGCCTTCCAAAAGAAGCACACATGAAAAGCTTGATCGACCAAGTGTGGGCACACCCTAGCATGGTGCACTGCCTATCTCATGGAAGTGTGATGGTGAATAGGTGGGTCTATCCCAGCAGGGTGCATATTCATCGTGTTGGCATTTGGGTCAGACTTAACAAGGTGACCTTGATCATATCAAGCACCTTGAGGCATAGAGATGAACATGGCAAGGAGTTGTGCATGCCATCTATCAAGAATTTCCTATGATGCAATTGGAAAAGGTTGCCTACCTGAAAGATTCTAATTGTGGGTGACAGCCCCAACTAGTCCATGGCTAAGAGGAAATAAGGATCTTGCTCACTAGAAGGTTGTATGTTGCAATCTTCCGAATTGATAGTGAGGGCTATCAATTTGAACAAAATAGTAGGAGCGATAATTAATTAAAGGCCTAATTATATCGTCAAAATTTTCAAATCAATCAAATTAAGTCAAAAGAATTTTGGACTAAAATTACATATTTCCTTTTGTATAACAAATGGCTGTCAACAATAATCACTTTTCATTGCGATCGATCCTTGAGTAGGACAAACTAAATGGGAATAGTTTCCATGACTGGTTTAGGATGTTGACAAATGTTCTCACTCAAGAGTGAAAGCTTTATGTCCTAAATACACCAAAACCATATGAACTCGCCCCACCACACCAAAGGCTGAAAGGGATGCTTATTGGAAGCATACTGAGGATGCCAATGATGTGGAGTGCTTGATGTTGTGTTCTCTAAACTATGAGTTGTAGAGACAACATGAGACATATGATGTCTCCAAAGTACTATCCCAGTATGTCATGAAAGAAGGAGATCCAGTAGGTCCTCACACACTCAATGTGATTGGGTATGTAGAGAATTTGACAAGACTGGGATTCCCTCTGAGCCAAGAGTTGGCTACTGATGTGATACTATAATTGTTGCCAGAATCATATAGTCAGTTTGTGATGAACTACAACATGAATAAATTTGACAATCTATTGACAGAGTTGTTGGGAATGTTGAGGATAGTCGAGGCACATATTAATAAAGATAAACCCAAATTTGTGATGTTGATCAACAGAAAGAAGGGTAAGTCTAAAGGTAAGGGCAACGACAATGCAAAGAAGTGTTCTGATGCTAGCCAGCAACCCAAGTCATCTTTACCTCTCAAGGCCAAAGGAGGGATGAACAAGGGAGTCAAATGTCACCATTGTCAAGATCCAGGACATTGGAGGAGAAATTGCCCTCTCTATCTGGATGAACAAAAGAAGAAGGAGGAGGAGATGGAAATCTCCACCTTAGGTATCTTGAAATAAACTTGAAACACTTCTTTATCTAAGGTATATGATACCAAGATATGGATCTGACATAAATGATCTACAGGATCTGAAAAGAACCGATGGGCTTTATGAAAGGACCAAGAAGGAGCACTCATCATTGGAGCAAGTGTTGCTTCCATGGATAGGTCAGTTTATTTCAGCCCAAAGGGCATGTAATAGAGTTATGAACTACTATTTCATTTTGCCAATAAATAGAAAAACTTTATTTTTGCATCTTAAAATGACAAGGTTTTCTATTAATAAAGTTGATGTTTCAATTTCAAAGATATGATCTTTTTTGGCAATTCCTTATTTATCTTGTGATACCTAAAAGTTATTGATGACTCAAACAATTAATTAGCATTATCATGAGAAATTCATTCTAGCTCCATGTTGATGGATAGGCCATATTCTTTTAGTTGTGAATCATTAAGAGATATGAATGTCTTGGGCATGATGAAAAGTCAATCTTCACTAGATGTAGCGGGAGAATGACTATTCTATTAGGTATAATACATATTGATGTATATACATGCCTATAGTTATAAATTCTAATGCTTCACATGGTGTTTATTGAAATACAAATATGAATATCTTAAAGTGTTCAAGAATATCATAAATGAAGTACCAACTTGGTAAAAGTATTAATTCTTTGATGAGATCAATGAATGGGATACTTAAACCAAATTTTTGAGGACCTTGTGAGTAATTATGATAATGTATCATAGAGAACTCATGATTAAGGCATAGTGATGTCTAAATCAAAGAAGGAATCATACTCTAAAGAGTTAGAGCATGATCATCAAATAATTAACCTTCTAGAATTCTTCAAAAAGAACATGCTTAACACTAAATAAATGAGATTAAGAATCACAAGTGTTGTGGGTTCTCAAATTCCTTATGTAATAGATACACCTCATATATCTAGGTGATGAATTGGTCATGTAATGAGCCAATGATCTAGATGATGTTGAGGGACCAGATTTTGAGTCATGGCTTGAGGATTAAGATCCAAAATGACTTCCATGTGAACCAATTAAGATATGACCTTATGGTAGCACTTGATTGGGATAAAACCCATAAGTGAAATTGGGTCTTAAGAGTTAAAACTGACATGGATGACATTTAGAGAAAGGATCATGCTTGATGTTGGAACTTGAAAGACTATGAAATTTGGCATATGGATATTAAAATTGCATTCCTAGCAGGAATAACATAAGATTGTGTATGTAACACAACCTAAAGGGTTTTATGAATCCAATATTACAAATGCAGTCTATAAGTTACAAGAGATTGATCAATGTGATTGATTGAGTGCAAGAAACTTGAAACTGAAGTCTTTACTTTGATTATATAGTCAAAAGGTTTGATTGATATATCAAAATAAAGAAGGGATCTGTGATTACAAATATTTAGTGGGAGTGTATTCACATTCCACATGATGACGAGGAATGAAATGTTCTACAATGGAAACTAATGTGGAAACAACTTCTTTAAGGGAAGAAAGAGAAATGTCCTACGTGATAAGAATACAGATCTATAGAGATAGTTCTCGAAAACCTCTTGACTTGGTAAAGAGAGAGCATACATTGGTAATTTGTACTGAAGGGTTCAGTATGCACAAATTTAGTGGGAGAAAACTTGTCCATGTTACATGGAGTTAGTATCTCAGATGCCAAGTATCCCAAATTATTACAAAGAATAGGAACACATAGTTAGATATGGATCTATCATGTATGTAATCATCCCATTATTTTGTATGTATTAGTCATGATAAGAAAACATGCATTCATCATCATATATGTATTGGACATGACAATATGATATGTTCATCCTATTAACTCGTGTGATGAGTGGATGTCTGTCTACTTCTAGTGAGGGTCACTGGAATACCATGAAGAACTTATTTGGTACTTATGAAGTACTAGTTCTATGGTAATATAACAAAGAGTTGGGTGTAAAGAGTTACACTGATGCAAGCTTCTGAAATGACAAAAAATGATTGCAAAATATAAAATATAAAAGTGAATATGAGTCGTTAAATGTAAACATTCCAATTTAAATTTTGTTTAATTCTAAAAGGGTATGTTGAGTATCCTTGTGTTATGAATAGCATAGGATACTATATGGATCTAGAAGTTCATAGAGATGAACCTATAGATATTCCAACCATTGATGACAAGTAGGAATACTAAGTCAAACAATGGAGCTAAGTGTTAGGCAAGGAATATCAAATCACATATTACGACAACTCCATCTCATACTATATTTCGTACAACAAAGGGATGTGAAACATGCAATATACCAACTAAAGCAAAGTGTTGCTAACTCACTACGTTAGCACTAGAGCAGTAGAAACATGTGGGACATGTTTGGAGACCACTAAGAATATGATTCAAAGGTGATTGGCTTGTAGTGCAAGTGGGAGTCTGTTGGTATGTATGCCCTTAGAGCCAATCATATGATGATTGGATTGGTATACATTATGGTTGATTTGATAAATATCAAAGGCAAGCTTCCAATTTATTTTGGTTCAATCAGTTATGAGATAATGATAGAACAAAATGAATGTCTAGAGAATGATAGTACTCAATGACGTACATCTTTAGGTTGAGGACGTGAAGAGTGAGATCATACAGATGTTAAGAGTTTGTACATTCTTGTTTTGTCCCTAATCAGATGTCATTATGGAAGGTTGATAGACAACAATGACACAACAAGATTAGAGTGTGTGTTGGTTGATGACATAATCTCATTAGTCATGATATGTGATATCAAACCTAGCACACATATACATGTTAGATAATAGTATATCAGACAGACCCACTGTGAGAGTGACACATGGAACCATGACATGGTAGTCATAGTTAGCTCTCACAGTGATGGTGGTGATTGTGATTCTTAGACCTGAAATCACTGCACTCATCACATGTCGTTGGGTATACTTTGACATCCTCAAACACAGTCCTGAAATATGGATTGTTATAAAGGTTATGGTTGGGTGACTTTGACACATGGGGTTTTGACTGTGAGTGATAGATATGGGTTTTGTCCCTCCTAAGGGAGTATGATGTCCATGGCCACATGATAAGCGAGACTGAGAAAGGCATGCACATTCATGTGTGAGTTAATATGTGATATTGATGGTACACATATATCATATAGTCTATTTTGGATCAAAGAACATGAATGAACGTTGAAAGGATGACAGTTCCATGCGTTGAGTTCATTCAAGATATCAGAGACATAGGAATTATACATTCACTAGAACACTAACCACAGACTGTAGGATTGAAAGATGTTCTCCAACTTTCCTTTTCACTTAGGTAGCACTGATGTGTGACTAGGCACAAGTCTTTGCTTGTGAAGTCATAAGCTAGTTATGGAGATTCACTTCCAACGTGAAATGGGACCTATAGGGTCACACATAAAGGATTAACCTGGAAGAGGAGTTTATCTATGAATGATGTTTGGATTGATTACTAAAGGTGTTTAGGTACTCAATCAAACATTCAATCAATTGATTTGACTCAGAATCATCAAGTTCAAGTGTTGAACCAACTGATTTGAGTGTCAGATTGATTGAGAACTGCATTGACTGTGTTTTGCACAATTTGGACCACCAACTGACCAGTTCACTAGGTGAACCGATCAGCTCATGGCCCGTGAGATGACCAGTTCACTCTGGTGAACTGATCGGTTCATGTGTCCAAACAAAAAATGTTGGGTTGTCTTGATTTGTGTGAAAAGATTTTTGTTTTACTTGTACAATTTGATTGGGACAAGAATTAATCTTTCCATTAATTAGAAACAAACATGGAAAGTCAATTGGAGGCAAGTCTGGGAAGTGAACCGATCGGTTCACTAAGTGAACTGACCGACTCACACTCCCAACCGACTGGTTCATTTATGAAATGACCGATTCAGTTGCCGTAGTGCAATCAATTCATGGAAATTCTGGACCCTTCTACTCCCTCTTTAGTCCCACATTGCTCAGGGTTGAGAATCCTGAACCTGACCCCTCCTATATGTAGAGGGTACCTGGGGGCTTCTTAGATAGAACAACTCAGAACATAAATTGCTCTACAAAGTTTTTGTCCTCTCTGGTTGTGGTAATTGAGAGAGCCCAAGCAAGTTCTACCCATCCAGGGAGGAACAACAAGGGAAAGACAACTGTAGGACAGTAACTAATTTAAGGAGAGTGTGTCAGTGACTTGTACGCCAATAGAAGGGGATGACTACTTCTAGTGTCCTGTGGGATAGGACGACTAGAGATCCTGGTGGTCTGTGTGGACTATCTGTAGAGGCGGGAGACTTATGCTACTCAGGAGATCGACTGTCAATCGTAGTCTGGGTCAACAACAAGAGCTGCACAGATGCCATCGAAGACTAGGTGGTTGAAGACTGCACTAGTTGTAAGGTATTGTCACTGAGCAAGCCTCAGGACCAAGTATATCTCACTAAAACCATCCTTCCTATTTCATTGTCATTGATGCGATCTGTGGTTATGGTTTTGTGGTGAGAGAAACTTTTTATTTCCGCTTCCTTCTCCTTCACCTAAAACCCAACAGCTACATCACCACGAACATGCCTTTCTAATATGCCTCACTTACACAACTCAAGACTAGCATGCCACATGCCTATGTGGACCCAAATAGTGGAGGAGTTTTGACTCGGATGTCATTTGTAATGTATGTGCCCACTGCCTAAGGCTCTAATAGAGTTTTAGGAATGATAAATGGTCCAACATACCACCACTTTCTTTAACTGCATGATTGATCTTCACTCACACACAAGAAGGGATCAACTTTCTGATTGGTCATCCATCCTAGTACTACTCAAATATAAGCATGCTTATGTTTGGGGTTCTTAGTGATGGGTTGCCTCAAAATGAGGTGCACCATGGTGATATGGATAATTTAATCGTTCCTTTTAAGTTCATATTTTCTAAGGCCTTAAACATTACAACATCATCCCGATCTTGTGTACATTTCAACAAAGAATACTAACCATAAAGAAAAAAATAGATATATTCATACCGACCTCCATCCCAAATAGCTTGAACAACTTCTGTTTCCCTCCAGTTAAGACTTGTTGTCATCCTTGATGGAGTTATTCTTTATGTGAACTTCATCTTTCCACTACTACCCCTTGTTTCCCTATGCATGTCACCTGTATATGTGGGTTCCATAGGCAAGTGTTCTCCAAAGGGTCCCTAGTATTCTATTGAGTTTCCATAGCTTCTTTTACTAGATTTTCCATTATAATAGTATTATTCATGATCACCTCATCTCCATTGGGATCAAGTATAGTGTGTGATTGTTCTCTTTCTAGATACTCACTTTATTTATAGGGTATTTCTAGTGATTCTTCATTGAGGTTATCAGAAACATCTTCAACAACAATAATTTTTGTAATTTTCTCATTTCTCTTCTTGAATTGCCCATTTGTCTTTTTCCTTCTTTTGTCTTTCCTTTCATTAGGGTTGTTTCTGCATTTTTAGTGTTAGATTTGACTTTGGTTTCTTCATCCTGTGTTCTTTATCATCTTCTTCTATTACTAGAAATTTATTGGATTGTTGTGTAGATTTCCCCTACCTTCTGTACTTAGGATTTTTTGTCTCCTTGTGGCATTCTATTGTGCATATTCCAATTGTACTTTGTTTGCCATTTTTCCTCTAGTTCCACCCAAAAAACCCACCATCATCTTTAGATGTGTCAACATTAGCACGCCATGAACATTGTTTTCTTTCCCGCAATCTTTTTTGGGAATGACCCATCACACTACGTCCTAGGCAAATGTCTGATATAATGTCATAGTCAACTTTGTAAACTTCACCATCAATAATGACAATTACTTGCACATGTACTATGGTATCAATTTTAATGGTTAGTCTCACCAATTTGCTCATTGTGCATTGGATTGTATGGTCATCAACTTTGATCAGTTTCCCAAGTGCTACTTCAATATTTTTCAAAAACTACTACATGATACAGGTGGATAGGGAGGTCCATGATTTGAGCATGCAAAACAATCCTTTAGTAGTAATCCATTTTTATACTGGAATATAGGGTACCATTGAGTAAATGTGAGGGGAAAATCCAAAATTTCCCATGGTCCCCATGTAGAACCATGAAACTAATCCTTCTCACATGATAACTTCACAACAAAATAAATCATGTCGAATTCATAGAGAGTTAACTGACCTATTGGGTGCTCACTATATCTTAATTTTTCCTAAAATGGTTAAACAACCTATGGTTATCCCAACAAGATTTAAACTTAATCATAACAAAAAAGTTTCCTTTGAATATCCTTTCTTAAGTGGTTATACAAATCTATAGGTGCCACCCTTTGTTTACTAGGGCAATGTCGTCCAGATCAATAGGTTCGGCTAGGATGTCCAACATGAATTTGTTAGGTTGTGCAAAATTGGGTATCCCAGTCATGTCCACCTTAAAGCTTTTAACTTTACTTTTAGTTTCTTTGTTCGATGAGTTTTTTGTTTCGTTAACATATTCGTTAGGATTTTTAGGAGATGTGTAAATGATAACTTCCTCAAATCTATAATTTGATAAGAATCTTCTTTGTCTCAAACTTCTAGAGCTCTCACCCCTCATAAGACATCTTCCTGTCTTTCCTCTATAATTGAGGTTCAAACTTACCTCCTTCACCTAAAGACTTATTTGTGCGTGTTCATGCAGACCGCTATTGGGTGACTCTAGGATCATATCCTACATAATGTGTTCTCTTAGGAGATACTCTTCTCTCCTTCCCAAAGAAACCATCTATATGGCCCCCCACATTCCTCCCCATGATCCTTGGTCACCATGTGTGCTGTCTCCAAGCATCTCCCCTTGTCTCCCCATTCCTCTCATCTTTTTGACGAAGTGGGATCTCTAAATTGAAGAAAAGTGCACCTTACTTGCTCCAATTCAAAGTTTTCTTACATGTTATTGACTAAGATGAAAATCCACCATAATTTGAGGATATTATAGCAAGTTGTATGAAAATTATATAGAATTATATTTTTCTTCATTTCATTCTAATTTGGCCATAAGACCAATTTTCTAAGAGATCATTTTAATTTGGCTTAAAATACACCTTGATTGCCTTGATATTGTAAGTTTATATATAGTGAATATTAATATGAAATTTATCATAATTGAGGACCTAATTGAAAAGTATAGTATGAATTTTATAAATGATTCATCCTGCATAGTCTTACTTAATTTTATGGCCTTTGGTTTATTTTATACTAGGCTTGGATGATGTTCAACCCTTGTCTAAAACCAAGCCCAGGTGATCCAATTTTCTTTGTTAAACCATGGGGTTTGGTTGTTTTGAGCCTACCCAACCTTGATATCTTTCTATGTAAGGATACCAAGGTTATTTAACTATCAACAAACCCTCATGAGGTACCTTCAATAGGATGTCTTATATGTGCACCTCGATAGGTTGTTTTGTGACCTCGATAGCTTACCTTTTTGGATATTGATATATTATGACATGGACCTCTACAACTCCAAATAAGATTATTATTAATAAGTCTAGTAGTAATAATTTCTCTATATAGCTCTAGTAGTATTGAAAAATATCAATAACCCTAGCCTAGCTCCTTGGACTATACACCTCAGCAATCCTTCCATTTTTACTCCTTGAAAGGATGTAATAAGTAGGGCTAGTTAATTGTTTTGACCCATCTTTCTACATATACCCAACCAACCTTGACCACTAGCCTCATTTTTGTATAGAGGTACCTCATGGAAACTAAATAGAAGATCTCTAAACATTGACAATGTTAGCTTTAAGGTTGATGGAAATAATAAAGTGGTTGCATGCACTTGCATGTTAAAAGTTCAAGGTTCAATGGTGGGTTTTAGTCTTGGTAGTGTATTTCCTACATTCTTTCTCATTATTAGTACCCTCTATGATGTCTTTTATTAATATTTACCTCTCATATTATACCTTCGGGATGAGCTACATTGGCTTATATGGTGGAAACTAGCGCATCTAGCAAAAGTACCTCTTATCTCCCTCTTTTCACCTAAAGAGCTTGACCTAGATTGGAAGTATCACTTTGGAGCTTGTTTGGCTTATATAGATGTGGAAAGGAGTCTTCTTGAGATTTTTTTTTGTTTTAAGACATTTTCATCACCTTCTAAGGCGAGGGGCATAACTTTTGCTATCTTTTGTTACCTACTTCATACATGTGAACCCTAATCTTGCATGAATTTTGCTTGAGATAACTAAAAGTGAGTATTTGATGGGCTGTCTTCTAGAATGGAACATGATAAAAAAAATTCATGTAATTCCTAGTCTCCAAATGGTCATTCATGATGGTTTTCATACACCCTCTTATATGCATAATCTTGGAATTATGAAATAAATATAAAATTCCATGAAATTCTCTTTTTTAAGCCTTTTTGATATAATTTTGATGGATACAACATATGAAACCTTCTCTACTATTTGCATGTGTTTTTAAGATGATATTTGAATGACTACATGACTAAATTTCTTCTAGAAGTTCATGTATATGACTAAATACAAGTGCATCTCGTTTGTTTATATATTTGATATTCTATGTCTTATGATATGATGTGGTTCAAAAATGAATCATATAAGGTGCCTTTCTATGGGGTAATGATGATATGATTGTTACAAGTGGTTTCCTTACCTTATATGTTGGTGAAATTTCATGGGTATTAGATGAACTATCAAAAGGAAGATCATCTATTATTTAAAAATCCCTTTTTTGTGCATAAACTTGTATTGGGTGCAACTTTCATATACTTTGTAGTGTGGATCTAGACATTTTCACGGTGCTTTGATTGTCGTTATAATTATTTATGTAAAATTCTAGGAAAATATGAGATTCATTCATGTAGTTAGTCATGATATGGCATCATATAGTGTTATTAACCTCATTATGATCAATGATGGTAAGGTTGGGGTTTGATGAGCCGTAATATGGTGATTGGACCTTGTTATGCTTGAGGATAGTATGTTGGACAATAATTGGGAAATTTGATATGTGTATTTATATGACTTACACTTATGGACTTCTAATAATATATTAATGCCACAATTAGATCTCTATTTGTTGTATGTAAATTGATTGTTGTTGTTTGGAACAAAAGTAATTGACCAAATCATGTCAAGTATAACCCTAATATAGAAGCAACCAAAGGGTTGTAGTAAATTTATAGGGTTTTTGAATTTTGAGTATAAAGGATGATCAAAGTTTGTGTCTTTGTAACCTATGTTAGTAGTGTGACCAAAGGGTTGATTTTCTTTAGCACCCTTATGTTGGTATGTTGATGACTGAAGGTTGGTTTACTTTTGTCTATACCTTGTTAGTAGTGGTGTTGATTAGTGATTGATTAGTGTTTTGTGTAAGTAATTTTTCTATTATGTGACTAGGTGTAAAAATTGGTGGTATCTTATCTTAGGATCACTTATTCTATAGGGACATTGGATGTTATGTTTGTTCTTATATGATCACAGTGTCTAGATATCTTTTAAAGTCATGAAGATATATATAGATGGTTCACATGAAGAGTGCATTGATAATAATATGTAGAGCCAAGATATGGTAAGAGATAGATGGTACATGAGATGGGAGTACACATAGAGGGGAAAAGGAAGCCAATACCACCTATACTAGACCTAATAGAAGCAATCGATCCATCCTTTCTGGCTATTTTCACTAATACAAATATTGCCTATACTATCAGTTATTTTAGACCTACAATGTTAGTTTTGTATGGACGCTTAAGTGCGTGAAACTGCTACTAAGGACCTTCTGCATTAGTTTTGATGGAAAGGAAAAATAGATGAGTGTACAGAGCTAGTGTCAGTTGCTATGAAAACATAAACAAATGATAGAGAAATATCAACAACAATTATAAGATTGTTTTGGGATTATGGTCGTCAGTTTGATATAAAGGAATAGAAGACACAAATATATGTTGTTGGTATAATAAAAGAAACCAAGGCTAAAGATCATAGCATAGTTGTCAGTTTGTCCAAAATAATTGACATTTTATGTCCTTATCATTTAAAATTTTAACTGATAAGGATGGTTGTGTCATCATATGGTTTTTCAAATATAGTAGGTATGCAGACCTGCTATCTGACTGTTCAATAAGATGTAGAACCTAGAATTCATTAGAATTGCAAGTTCCATCCAGTGTTCAGCATAACAACATGCCAATATACCTACAAAACTAGGAATAATAAACACATACAAGAATCCACATCCACACTATTCATTCATACACATGCATTTCCATTCTCATGCACACACACAATTCAAAAAACACACATGCAATTCCATTCTCCAATTAGATTCTCATCACATGTACAAATGCAATTCTCATTGTAATTATTCCTCTTCACATTCATTCACACATATATATATGCGCACATCATTTGCATATGCACCAATAATTCATTTACATCATATTTTAAGTTACAAAAAGTCATAACCATCACATGCATATAGAAAAAATATAATCAATGTTTAGAAAACTCATATTTTATCCCAATTAAATTCCAAGTTAACTTACTGTGCTCAATCTTCTCATATATCATATAGCTCTTCTTTTGTGTAGGTCTCGATCCTGTCAAACAACTGCAAATAGAATGAGATAGTTCAAAAGTTTGAATTGATTTTTTTTATATTATCAAATGAGACTATTTACTTATGATGATAAAGACTACATAGATTACCTTTTCTTTACAATTGATGATGGATTTTCCTATCTAATAATTAGGTCCATATATCACATCATGCAATATCACATGCCTAATATTATCTTGTATAGGGAACTATAAATTTAAAATTAAGGGAAATGTTAATAAATAAAAGTAAGAATAGTTGGCATATATGTACATTAGAGTCAGAAAACTACCTTAACAGTCTTTCAAGTTGATAATTACTTTTTTGTATCTAGCTTCCCTCCATCCAATTTGAAAACCTTTATACTCCTATAAGTTTAAGTAATGCATTTAATTGAATTAGTAAATAGTCATGTAATGATCAAACATTAATATTGTTGACAGATAAAAGATTGGTTATGCTAGTAATGCCATTTTTAGTGTGTCCCCCACTCCCTATTTTGCTACCTAAAGGGTCTATATAATACATAGACAGTGTCTTGAGGATAACTACCAACAACTCCCAATTATTATTACTGAGTGAAAAGAAGGCAAACGAAAGAAAATTTAAAGTCCACAATGAAATATAATTCATAAGTCAAAATAATAAGCAAAGTTCTTGAAACTTACTTCATATTGAAAGCATCCACATTCACACTCTTTCCAGTAGTACCAAAATATCTGAATGTGGTAGAAAAGTAATTACTAACTAATGTTGGATCTTATATACATGGCTAATAAATGATTGAACTAGAAATGCCACATTGGTTAATGCAAACTGTCCACACACCGTTTATACATAGTTGTCAAACATATATTAATGGATTCATATATAAGAAAACAATTCAACATTTGTTTCTCATATATAGAACAAGGTATTTAGCAATAGGATCTCACCACATACAAAATTCTACCACATTTGTATTCAACCAATTATAAGTAAACATGTACATGATATCTATTAAGAATGCACAAGTGTCATGATCTTGACCTGCAACATCATCTTGGATGTTGTTTATTATAGTTGAGCCTTCCTCAAAATCGTGTAACCATAGTGCCAACCCCCTACACTTAGGACCTAGAGATCAATTAGGTCATTTGCAATCCAAGTAGGTAACTGATGAGGAACTAGAGGAGGGATTATAGGGGGATTATTAGGTACTATGATCTACATGTATTCTCATATCAGTTGCCAATTATATATATACAAAAATAGAAAAGGAACACAAATACAAATGCAATTTAAATTTATCATATAGTCTCAGAAATAACTCTGACGTTGGGTCATACAACCATACTACCTTCTACATCTCCTATAGTGTCATGCTCAGGGTGGCCATATGGCTGTGGTGTTTGTCTCCAAAATGGGTAGACAAGCCTGATAGTCACAAGAACAACATTGGCAAGAATTGGTTCACCATGAATCGTGACACCTGGAAGTGGTGGGAAAGTCTCACCAAGTGCAACTACATGGAATCTAGGTTCTAGTATTGCAAGATGACATGGCCTCAACACCTACAATTTTGTATATATTCTTATATATAATCAATCAAAACATATTACAAATTCACCTAACAGACTATTATAACACAAAAAACTTACAGCAGGCATGCCTGGCTAGTCCTTGGGATTACTCTAAATCAACTCTGAGTGAGGAGGGTCCACCTTTAAAGAAGACAAGTATGGTTGATGTACTATTTGAGGTTGAGGCTAAAAATCGTGATATTGTCTCATTGATTCTTATATTGTGTACTATGTCATCCTCCTACTATTTTATTCTCTTTGCAACTATGATCTCTACCGCATCTTGTAGTAATCTTCCTTTCTTGTCAAATCTGATGATTCTTCTCTGATGTGCCAACAAATGATCTTATACTGGCACCAGCCCCAACGACCCTAACATGGCTAGGTGCTCTGGAATACCCAAAGCAACCATCAATTCATCCCTTTGTTCCTAGAGGATGAACTTTCCTTCTTTTCTTTTCTCATAGATCTCCATCAATCATCATCAAAAGTAATTGGTCAGTAAAACATAACATTCAAGGGCAAAGATGAAAATGCACTCTAAGTATTGAATTCTACTAATTTTGTAGCCACCTCAGCAGTTATAGGGTCAGTATTTCTCTAGAGTGATTTGTCCTTGCATCTATCCATGCCTTGGGGTGACATAGAGGTGCAAGATTAGTTTAAGACTTAGGAGTAGGATGCTCAGTAGAAGACACTTGGTGTAATATCTATTGACAACGCCAAGTGTCGCTACCTAGGCCCAACTTATGGTCATGCACATTCTTTGGACACCTTTATTTTTTGGCACCATGTAAATCCTGGTTAATCCAAAATGTAAGCTAATTACTTAATATATTGAGTTCATATAAATAATCATAAGAATGTATCTTAAAGGGGGTGTAATACCTCAAGTTCATCAGTTTGTCGTAAAGAAACAAACACTTCCCACACATTCAGGTCAAGATAGACCCATTTCTTAGATGGAACACTTCTTCTTCTTGTCTCTTGTTATGCATTTCCTTGTCATATTTGTCCTATAATTCCTCAATAACCTCCTACGACATTGCAACACCTTTTTACGATGCAATTTTTTGTCCAGATCAAAGGTGCTCTACAAAAATTTATATACTTAATAGCATATTTTTAAAAGATAATTGTGAATATCCCTAAAAAATAGAAAATTTGGCATTTATGTCCTTCCATATGAAGTCTTTAATATAAGGATCAACTTTATGCCAAGATACTATTATTATATCCAATTTCCTATTAGAAATAACCCTTAAATATTGCATGAAAGAACTATGATTCTTCTCAATAGGGTTTCTTATTTCATCAAATTCAAATGCCAGCTTTGGACCATTATTCCTTTGCACTACTAACTTTTTCATCAAAGTGATGACTCTTTTACAATCATGATCACATTACTCCATAATAGACCCAACAGGATCCTTAGGGTGCACGTCCTTAGATTTTTTATCCTAAAATTGTTAAGAAACACATATAAGTGATAAAAAATGTAACTTGTATAACTATGATAGAGAATGCAAAATGGCAATCTATATAATAAAATAATACCACCTACATTGGTCTCATCCTCATGGTTCACAGTGTCACCTTGCTCATCTTGGTAGGATTGTCCTCTAGGTCAGAAGCTTCTAATAAATGTAATATTAAAAAATTTCAAAGAATGAAAATATAGGTGATAAAGAATGTCAAATGCACATGTAGCATTTGAAATATATATAATTTTAATGAAGAATGTAAAATGCACATATAGTATATAAAAATAAAATGCATGCCTCTAGTATTGGTTGGATCATTCATCAATGAATAATACTTTTATGTGAACTCCATGCGTATATAAATCAGTGTAAGCTTCAAAATTTACACTTGGCAAGACAAATGAGAATGAAATTGAGTCATCATGCTTTTCGTTATACTCTTATTCATCATCTATAGGATATGCAATGAACTTGCTTTACCCATTAAGAATGAAAAACTATTTTAGCTTCACGCAGACTTTTATCCTTTTCACTAGAAAGATACAATGAACATGCTTGAAGGGTGACCCCACTATTTAGGATGACACTCTTATCATCTTGATATTTTGTGTAACATTTATGTCAAACCCTTCATAAGACACGACATTCATTTTTGGTTTAAAGTTTAGCTAATTGATATTTTCAGCAATATTATTTGGTGTTTGAGATAGTTGACAGAACAATTTTTCTTCAAACCACCTAATAAATGTCCTATTACGCTCTCTAGCATGCCACATTAAACTGGATTGAGGATATTTTCTCTTGATAAAATTGTTGATCGATGTTATAAATTCCCACTTTTTCAATGTTGCCTAAAACATATAAGTGTAGATGTTCGCATAACTCACGACTAATTACTTTCACTCGTGATCTGAAAGTCCCTTTGTCAAAATAAGCATCAATACTCTTTGCATTGGCATGATATTCATAACAACACAGAAAGTCATTGCAGAAGTCCATAAAATCCCTATCTATATAACCATGAATATTACTCATTTCCTTGCCAATAATGGTTTCAAGCATCACCTCTAAAAACACTCATGTAGCATTAATAGAATACATCCCATGCAAGAAAACAAGACCCAAGATTTTCACTTCCCTAATCAAATGGACTACAATATGTGCCCTGATAATAAAGAATGAAGGAGGAATATATGTCTCAAGATGGCATAGGGTAATGACCACTTCTCTTTGTAGCTTATCAAGAATCTCGGGATCAATAACTTCGCTTCATAAAGTATTGAACAAGAAACAAAGCCTGGTGATTTCAAGAGTTACATGCTTTAGCATTATAGATCGAATAACCATAAGAAATATGTTTTGCATTAGAATGCGAAAATAATGAGATTTAATACCTATAATCTTCAGATCCTTCATTGATACTCATCATCATCTTCATCTAAGCCTTAGTCCTAGCCATGTTGAGGTTGGCTACATGGATCCTTTGTTTCATTAAGCTCTATCATGGGCCATATTATGCTCAAGATGTTAAGATGCAAAATCTCTTTTTATAAGTTCTTCCCATGTTAAATTAGGTCTTCCTCTTTTTCTATTAATTTTTCTTGGCTCAATAGAATTACTGCGTATAGGCACATTCATCATCATGTGTTGCACATGTCCATACCATCTAAGTCAACCCTTGTGCAAGTTGTCCTCAATACTTTCCACCCCCATTTTATTCCAAATATATCATTCCTCAAGCAATCTTTCCTTGTTTTTCCACACATTCATCTCAGTATACGCATATCAATAAAGTATCATTGGGGCATCTTAACATGAAACAAGCACTCACAAAAATTTCTCTTCTCCTATCTTAAGAATGTGTATCCTTCATTGATACTAATCCACATATATTGTTAGAGTATCCTTATGGTGCCTTAGAGTTAATAAATCACTCGAAAAAAGTGCTATTCTCCTTTCTAGACATTGTATACCAAATAGGAGGTAAATATGATTATTTATCACTACTAACTTCTATTGTTAATTCTTTCCTTATAAATATTTCACATAGGTCCATCCTTGATTTAATTCCATCTTGAGTCTTACCTGGTATATTCAACAAAGTACCAATGATGATATCGTAGACATTTTTCTCAACATGCATGACATTGATACAATGCCTAACTACTAAACAACTCCAATAAGCAAAATCCATGAATATTGACATCTTCTTGAATAAAGAATTTTCACCCCAAGTAGGAATAGTTCATTGTGATCTCTTACCAAATGGATGGACAAAGTATTTTACTCTTTCATAAACATCCTCTCCTAATACAAGTTTATGGGCACTCTATTCCTCAATTGAGCCATTGAATATTTTGTGCAACCTTTGATGAGGATGCACATATAGAACAAACCTTTGATGGCCAAGATATACAATCTTGCATCCATGTTTTAGTCATATTGAATCAGTATTATCCTCACATATAGGGCATGCTATGGATCCTTTTGTGTTGTATCCAGACAAATTTCCATATGTTGGAAAGTCCCTAATAGTGTGAAGCAACATAGCATGCAAACAAAATGTCTCTTTACCCAAAGTATTATAGGTCATCACACCTTCTCCATAGAGTTTCCTAAAGTCATCAATTAGAGGTTAAAGCAAAATATCAATATCATTGTCAGGTTGTTTTGGGTCCGATATCAACAATGACAATGTGATGTACTTATTTATCATACAAAAATAGGGAGGAAGATTTTATATAACAATCATAACAGGCCAAGTAATAAATTGGTTTCTAAACGTGTCGTATGGATTCATCCCATCAGTAGAAATCCCAACTCTTAGATTCCTAACTTCTTCACCAAATGCAATGTACAATAAATTTATTTTCTTCCATTTTAGGGAATAAGAGACATGTCTAGGATCCCTCATTTTTTTCCGTTACCTATGCATGCAGTGATAAATTGTATGCATCCATAGTATAAGCAAACAAGCCTTGAAACTATGGTATTATAGGTAGATACCACATTACCTTGGTATGAGAGCCAGTTTTGGCATTACTCAAAATAGTCATTTTGTACCTTGACCCTCCACATTTTGGACAATCTTTCAAATAAATATATTCCTTTTTGAAACAATGCATAGTAATTCATGCATGCAAATATCTTTTTAGTCTCCATTCTTATTGGGTACAATCCTTTCTTTGTTTCGTATATTGAGATTGGAAGCTTGTTGCATTCAGGAAGCAATTGTTTCAATAAAAGAAGACAAAGATATGAATCTTTTGTCAATCCATCTATTTTTATCCTTTATAGTATACAATCTCAACACAGTGACCAACTTCATAAACTTAGTAAAACTGAAGTATGATGGTCTCTCAGCATCAGGTATAATGTTTCTAAATAAGGAAGGTGGATCAGTGAGATTTACCCCACAACTATCTAGCATCGCATTATTCATTTCGATTAGAATTGGTTTTTTCACATCAACATCATCAACAACTTCTTCCTCAAAACAAGTATTCTTGTCAACATCTACTGATCTCAACACAAATATCTGCATGGCAGTACCATTTTGTATAGCCTTGTACAATCTCATTGCACATGAGTTGACTTTTCATTTCATCAATAGTGTCAAATTTCAAGTTGCTACTGCAAATCTTATATGGACAAAAAAACCTATCTTTAGGCCATTTACTATGTACCAACACTAATCACATAAATTGATCAAGACCAGTATTAAAATCCAGAGTGTAGTTATTTGGAATGGAGATCCATGATCGATCCATTCTATTATCATAGAGAAAATGAGTATTGAATAAGGTGTTTAGACATTAGGGTTTAGATATTAGGTTTTAGGTTTTAGAGTTTACATAAAAAGGTTCAGGGTTTAGGGTTTACATATTAGGGTTTAGGGTTCAGTAATGAATGTGTACCACCTCACCTATTCTTGAACACCTATTCTACTAGAAATTGTATAATGTCTATTCGGTTTTCAAGAATACCATGGTAGAATTTACCCATTGTTCTCAAAGTACATTGATGTAGATGGGAAAATACTCACCTACACATGTACTTAGAGAATAAATGGAGAAGGGTTGACAAAAAATATTGCAAACCATATACAATTCATACACTTATATACTAAATGAGATTAAGTGCACAAGAAAAATCCCAATATGGGGACTAAGAAAGATCTAATCCTAATGAGTAAATCTTCAAAGAGTATCTGGGCCAACAAAATACATGTATTTTTTCATTTGTATACCTATGATCCAAGTATCATCATTCATATACTAGGTTTTCAATTCTAATTAGATATACATAATATACAAGATTTATATGAAGAATTATAAACAAGCCAAACAAGCAACCATTCATGCATTTTCAAAGAATAATTTTCAATTAATTAGGTAGACAATTAGAACTTAATGTCCTAACAAGCATGTAACAAGCCATAATACATGCAAATCAACAATTACAGTAAGAAATATTAAACTACCTTATCCTTAGTGCATGGTGACCAAAAACAAAAACAATAGGTATCCCGAGGAGGAGGCAGTGTCCAAGCTCCAAGGTCCTAGCTATTAGATTAAAGCAGAAGCAGTGTCAACAACTAATGGTGGTGGTGGATATGGAAACCAAAGGTGGGGGCAAGCAAGAGCATAGGTAGGGGTGGAATCTCCAACTAAGAGAAGAGGTAGCAGATCTACAAGAGGAGGGTAGCAGTTAGAGAAAGGAGCTATTGGGAGCTAGATAAAAGAGCGAGATTGAGTGGTGAAAGGTGGTGATCACTACAATGGAGGTGGAAGTGATGTCTAGAAGCAACATAGAGAGATAGAAGCTCATCATCATCATTATTAAATAGAATCTAGGCATCACACATTGAAATAGGGAATGGGGGAAATTAATTTTCCGTAGGTGCTATTAAGTAGCACTTAGTCATCGGTTTTCTAGGAAAATTGAAGGCATAGTTCAATATCTGTCATTGTTTAGCCACCAACAAATCAATGTCATAAGTACTTATCCCTATTAAAAAATACCAACCTCACTAGGAACTATCTCTTTGGTTCAACAAGCAAAACCAACAAGATAGTTCAATCTCTATTGTTAGTTGTCCACCAATCAACTTACATCATATATACATATCCCTAGTAAAAAAATGTCAACATCACTATCACATGTGTCATTTGTTCAACAAGAAAAATCAATGACATATTTGATTATGTGTTGTCAATATGCCAACCAAAAACTGATGACATATGTCCCTATACCAAATAGAAAAAGCCAACCTCACTAAGACTTGTGTCGTACGTTTCCAGCAGAAAATCGATGACATAACCCAATTTGGGTGGAAATACTTTTCGTAGAGAACGTGTTTGGACACCTATGTCATCAGTTCTTTTGGAAGGAACCGACACCACATGTTTTTTGGAGGTAAATATTATGCAGTGGATGTGATCTACGACGTCAGTTTCTATAGAGAACTACACCGAAAGATGCTTTTTGACAAAATTTACTTTGTGGGAAGGAATGTGTCATTGGTTTCTTTACAATCAAAGCAAATGTTTATTTTAAATTTCCCACTAAAAAATTAAATTTTGCAGACAATATGTGACATTGGTTATACCCAAGAAAACTGATACTATAATAAAAGCGGTACATGTGTTTTTTTCCTTAATTGGAAACACTTGACTAATAGTGATGTTTGTTCCTTACCAACTGATGATATACGTTTGTAGTTACATTTGTAGTGTTAGTTTTTTGTAGAAAGCGACGTCAAGAAAAGTGACACCAGCGGTCAAAAATGCTCTAGTGGTTCCAGAAACTAATATGACTATCACACACTTAGCTGGATGAGTACCCATTCAAGCGCCTATGGTAATGCCACCAAGAGGAGAGCCATTAGTTCCTAGAAAGATTTTTGAATGGTAGAAGAGGGTTGGTTCCATGGGTTATAATGGAATCAAAGGTATGGCATATTCAAATTTGTGGTTGGAAGAATTTGGGAAGGAGTTTAGGATCTTAGACATTGTAGAAGAAGAAATGATTAACCACGTGATCTACTCGTTGAATGGTAGTGCTAGCCATTATTGGGTCATTGAACATAAAAATAGGTATGGGGAGGTGATCACGTGGACAAAGTTAGGAGGGATTTTGAGAATCAATACTTGCTTCAGTCTCATTTAGATGAGAAGATTCCATACTTTGAGTAGTCGTATCAAAGAACATTTTTGATAAATGAGTATAAGGCATAGTTCATAAAAATATTGAGGTTTTCCTCATATTGTATCCACAGAAAGTGAGAGGATCGGGAGGATTGAGAAGGGTTTTAATGTTGTTTTGTCCTATTTGGTGTCTAAATTGAAGTCTCATGAGAATTCTTACACCTTTTCAAAGGTAATCAGGAGGATATAGAGGAAGATGTTGAACCTTCATTATGTTAACTCCAAGAAGAGGTATATGTAGACTCATTTAGAAGTCTAACACTGATAAAAAACAAAGGTTTCCTTCATACAACATCTCAACCCATTTTGCAATGCTTACAACCTCATGTGACTTAGTTGAGTCGAACTGGAACCTTCATCTTCCCCCTCGTGACCTCTTTACCTTTCTCTTCCTCCTACATAGTGATAATTGTTGCAAAAACCAACTCTATTTCACACACAATGGTCTCTCTAAGAGAGAGAAGAAACAAAAGTTGGACCACTTTGTGATCACATGGAACAATGATCTAACAGATTGTGAAGTATGTGACCCAAACAATTGTTGGGCCCTAGTTTGAGCAAGCTATGGAGAGGAAGCACCCCTAGAGTTCTATGTGGCACCATTTTAACATTGTGGATCATAGTGGATCTGAGATCAAGCAGCCACCTTATTCTCGTCATTTAGGTATATTGCTCCCTCTCTTCCCAATATTAATAAAATGCTTGAATCTAAAAAAAAATAGTAAATGGCTCCCTTGGCCATATATATATATATATATATATATATATATATATATATATATATATATATATATATATATATATATATATATATATATATATATATATATATATATATATATATATATATATATATATATATATATATATATAAATATATATATATATATATCTGTGTGTGTGTGTGTGTATATATATATATATCTGTGTATATATATATATATATATATATATATATATATATATATATATATATATATATATATATATATATATATATATATATATATATATAGGGTATATCTTCGCTACCCGTGCGGGTAACTAAGATTCGCTACCTGTGCATCATTTTTGTAATGGAAAGGTATGCATTTGTAATGAGACAATCCAAATTTGTAATGAGACGACCGAAATTGTAATACAAAGACTCATTTGGTATTACAACGTTGTTATAATAATAAATATATATTTATTACTGTAACAGCGCTGTAATACTAAACAAATTTTTGTATTACAATTCCAGTTGTCTCATTACAAACTTGGTTGTCTCATTACATATATGTGTCATCCCATTACAAAATTGATGCACGTGTAGCGAATCTTAGTTACCCGCATGGGTAGCGAAGATATACCCATATATATATATATATATATATATATATATATATATATATATATATATATATATATATATATATATAAGGTTAATACTTACTACTCGCGCGGGTAACCAGCTAAAATACCCGCATCTAAGTAGCGGTGGCATCTTTCATAAATAACAATGTGTCATCCTTTTTGTGTAGGCTGAAGCGGTGGCATTCACTTGTAATTATGACAAATATTTCTTATACAGGGAGGACGGAACGGTGGTGAATGGATATCGTGAGGTCTGAATAATTTTGGGCTTGGGCACCTTGAACGGCACCAGACTGACGTCCACACGCGTCATGTCCTCATCATAGTCTAGCCACACATGCATCCTGTCTTTGCTACTGAGGCTGAGGTTCTGGAACCCTCCACCGCTAGTGCCGTTAGTATCGTCCATGTAGTACCCTGCGGGAGTGGCGTTGACGGAGACGAGGCCATTGACGTCGATTCCGACGTGGTTGTCGTTGACGTCGTGGAGCTCGGGGTTGAGTATGGTGTCCAGCTCGACGGAGAAGATGTGGTTGGCCGGATCGCCGTTGTTGGTGCAATTGAAGACGTCGAGGTACTCCCCGACGGTGGCGGTGTGGATGAAGTCGAGGGTAGGGGTGAGGAGCAGCACGATCCCATGCCCGCTGATCTGTGTGTAGCGGATTGTAAAGACAAAGGTGGTGGAGAAAGAGGATCCTGAGGTGGAGTTGAGGCGGATCGGGGTGGAATAGAAGGTGTGGCCACTCTTGAGCTTAGTGGCGTTGCTGAGTTGTAGGACACCTTCCGGCGTCACCTCCGCCATGCCGTTCAGGGTGAGGTTGGCACCACGGAACCCGTTGTTGAAGGTGAATCTGACGCCATCGGCCGCAGCAGCCGGAATGGGACTGTGGCGGAGGACGAGGCACAATGGGAGAAGTGGTAACAGAAGGAAAGAGGCAGTAGGAGGGGGAGGTTTTGCGAACATGGTGGCGGTGGGTAGCGTAGGTAGATAGATATTCTGTGACAGTGGTCCATGGAGTAATGACTATCTGTGCAAAGCGGTACCAGGATCATCACCATCTAGACTAGCTATCTCTCTGTTGTTGGAAATATTCTTTATGTGTTGACAGATGCGACCCTCCCACTAGCCGGGTTGTGGTTTTGTGCGACTTCTTTAAACCTAAAGATAGGGAGTGAGATTAACTTAGCATATATAGTTCTATATGGATAATAAATTTATGCTACAGAACTGTATTTGAGATTTGTTCTTTGTTAGATAAAAGCATGTGTAGGTACAAAAAAGGGCCACAAATTAAAGTGAATTTCAACTAGTAATGCGTACAATACATATCCTCTGACCTGTAATAACCAAGTGTTATCTGTAATATGGATAGTCACATTGTAATAGGCAAGAGGCAACCATAATGTAAGTGACACTTTTGTAATATGGATAGTCATATTGTAATAAGCAAGTGTCATATATAATATAGACAGTCACGTTGTAATAGGCAAGAGTCAACCATAATGTAGGTGACAATTTTGTAATATGGATACTCATATTGTAATAAGCAAGTGTCATCTGTAATAAGCAAGTGTCATATATAATATGGACAGTCGCATTGTAATAGGCAAGAACCAACCGTGATGTAGGTGACAATTTGTAATATGGATAGTCATATTGTAATAAGAAAGTGTCATTGGTAATATGGACATTCACATTGTCATAGGCAAGAACCAACTGTAATGTAGGTGACAATTTTGTAGTATGGATACTGATATTGTAATAAGCAAGTGTCATCTGTAATATGGACAATCACATTATAATAGGCAAGAGCCAACCGTAATGTAGGTGACAGTTTTATAATATGGATTCTCATATTGTAATAAGCAAGTGTCATTTGTAATATAGACAGTCACATTGTAATAGGCAAGAGCCAACCGTAATGTAGGTGACAGTTTGTAATATGGATAGTCATATTGTAATAAGAAAGTGTCTATGTAATATGGACAGTCACATTGTAATAGGTAAGAGCCAACTGTAATGTACATGATAGTTTTATAATATGAATACTCATATTGTAATAAGTGAGTGTCATATGTAATATGGGCAATCATAATGTAATAGGCAAGAGCCAACTGTAATATATGTGACATTTTGTAATATGAATAGTCATTTTGGTGGTCCAAATTCGAATGACTTAAACAAAAACATCCCATGATTGTAACATTAGTTGAAAAATAATTGCATTGTATCATGTAGATCTCATTTTGAATATAAATATTTCAAACAGCACGGTAGAGAAATGTATTTTTTAGAGAGAATATTGATTAACTAATAATACTGTGAGAATTGCAATAGACATACTCTTTAGTCTCTTCTACGGTTGTTGTCACGTTGACCACTAGTAAAATAGAACTGGAACTACTACCACTTGTCAGATACAATGCAACGTTTTTGGATTTGAGATGACAAGTCACCCAGAAGTCATTATCCACAATTGAAACCTTTTTACAACATCATCATCAGTCGTTCCAGGTTTTTGAGATGACAACCCCCACCGCTACTCACACAGAACCAACCCCCACAAAGATGTTCCACATCAGGCGCTAGTCACCCCCACAACAATCGTTGTGCCTCTGCCACCTGATTCTTCATCTCCCTTCAACAACTCCTCCTTCAGGCTTCGACGCCACTGATCCAGACCACCCGACCATCAAAATTGCGTCACCCACACTCCCTCTATGTAGTCCTCTCAAGCACACAAACATCGGTCCGCACGATGTGTATCCTCAGGCCTCCACCAGCGTTGGCACCGCACTACTCCAGGTCCCGATCCGTCAGCTCCAGGTCCACCTCCTCCCAGCTACCGGCGACGTTTCAATTATCACGACATCTCAACGACCCGCACCTGCTGCAGAGATGGTGGCGGATTATCACCCATGTGCATCATATGGCATCTGCGACGTTGACTTCACTACCCCGACAGGCGACGTGCAACGGATCCCTGCCCCGGACAACTCTGACGACTGTTTGCCGGCACCGAAGAAGCCCCGCCCATCCACATCCTCGCAGTTAGCCTACAGGAGGAGGCTCATCCAAGGGGGCCTCCTCACCGTCTGCCTTACTCGCCAGCTCCACGTCCTCAGCGAACCTGGAGGATGACTCGTACCACACGCCGCGACACCCTGGAGCGGAGGAGATAGATACACCGGTGCGGTCATGGAAGGCGTCCAGCAGGCTCCGCGTGGAACAGGGGATCCCGATGGGGCAAACTTGTCTAGTTGGACACAGGATTTGGGACATCGTCTTTGAGGGAGGCGTGAACGATTCACACCGGCAGATGTTTTAGCAGCGTAGGCGAAGCTCCGGCCGGCATGACTAATCAAGGTGGTTGGTGAGGAGGATGGTGATGGCAATTGGCAATGGAAATGTCGTCATGACCTCTTCATAGACTTGGGTAGCAAACGAGGGACAATGAGAACGGACGGTTGGGACAGAGAATACACGAGACGGGAGTCGCTTGAACTAATGTTGCACCAATTTACGAATAGATGCCACCATGTTTTGATAGCATGGGTAACTAATCTAATCTACCCGCGCGGGCAGCAAGTAAACATCCATATATATATATATATATATATATATATATATATATATATATATATATATATATATATATATATATATATATATATATATATATATATATATATATATATATATATATATATATATATATATATATATATATATATATATATATATATATATATGTATATATATATATATATTTATGTATATATATTGATACATATATATAAACACATATATATATACATATATATATATTTATATATATATATATCTATATTTATATATATACATATATACACACATATATATATACATATATATATATATTTATATATATATATATATATCTATATTTATATATATACATATGTGTATATATATGTATATATATAGGTATATATATGTATATATATATGTGTGTGTGTATATATATATACAAATATATATATATATATATATATATATATATATATATACAATGACGGAGGGAGGGGGGCAAGATGGGGTCGTGCCCCCCCAAGCATGCGAGAAAAAATCAATTAGATGCGGATACTTTTGACTAATTTCCTATTCCGATTATAATTGTAATTATCTAATACAATTCCTATTAGTATTGGTTAGTTTATTTCTTATATGTTGCCCCGTTCAGTTGGCCATAGATTACAGAACAATCGTTTTTGGAAAACTGCCCTCGCAGTGTCTTCTGTTGTGAGAACAAGAACGGATCATCGCGTCGCGTGGAGAACGCGAACAGGCGTTTCGAATGCCTTGGCAACTGCTAAGCACGAATTTGTCCACCATTAATCAATCATCAATTTGTGCAGCAGTCTACAATATCAATTATGACTCTACGAAGAAAGCAGTTGAAGCCGTGAAGATCAGGAGACAGGCAAAAGGAGACGAGCAAAAAAGGAAAATATAGTTGGATTTTTTATTCACCTTTATCACCGTCAGTGACAACTTCCAGGTTCATATTCTTATTCGCTTTTACAATTCTAATACGTAGTACTGATCTCCAATAACACTAAATGTTTAGAACACTTTGGATTTCATTAGTTCATGTCTAGTATTATTGATAGCATGATCAATATTATGTAGTTTTATAATTCCTCATTGATCAATATGTTTGTTCTTTTTTTTTTGCTTGGCCATCGGTGGTACATATTGGTCGTGCTTTTCTTATAATCCTTTTTTCTGAGTCATATCCAATCCGGTCTACAGTCAAACATAACTATTCTATTTGCATCTAATCTAAGAATTACTAAATTGGTATATCATTGTGTATGTCTACAAAATCATTGTTTGTAGACATAAATATACATATCAATGTCAAGTAACGGTAGTCGATCAAATTTATATGTTAAGCAAATTTATATGTGAAGTAATGAATTGTATTGCTCGTTTAGGTCCAAACTATGGTGACAGATAAAACAATTCTTTCCTTTTTCCCAAAGTTTACTAATGAAGTACACAATCCATCAAGCTCAGATGTTCCTTCCACGAAACCTCATACTTTGTCTAATGATCCTTTTTCATGTGAATCTGGAGATGAGACTGACATTAATCCTACTAACAAGCGTCAAAGAACAGAAGAGGAAAACAAAAAAGAACTTTCTATAGTTCATGATCTTGGTTTGAGAAGTCAAATTTGGGAACACCCTCCTTCTAAACAAGATGAAATACGACGTGATTATTTCATCACTGGCCCCTACCAACATCATTTGGAAAATTATCCAACATCAGGGTCTGACAAACATCCACGTCAGTTTCAAGCATCTTGGTTTCAAAAATTTCCAACATGGCTAGAATACTCTCCATCCAAAGATGCAGCACACTGCTTACCATGCTTTGTATTCGACAAGCCTCCATCTGGACGTTTGGGTTCTTCTACATACACACTTGAGGGGTTTCGAAATTGGAAGAAAGTCGGGGGAGTGAATTGCTCATCTTAATGCATGTTGGCACTGAACCATGTTCTACTCATAACTTAGCTGAAAAGGCATGTAAGGATCTAATGATCCAGAAAGGCCACATAGATAAAGTTATGCATCGACAATCAGAGCAAATAATCATATCAAATCGATTGCGTCTTAGAACTTCAATTGACACTGCTCGGTGGCTAGCTTTCCAAGCTTGTGCATTTCGAGGACACGATGAATCTCCGACTTCTAAAAATAGAGGCAATTTCATCGAGATGATCAAACTTTTATCTCAATATAGTAGTGATGTTGCTGATGTGGTCCTAGATAATGCTCCTCGAAATGCCAGTTATACTTCACCAAAAATCCAAAAAGAAATTTTGCACATCATTTCTTCCAAAGTTCAAAAAGCCATCCGCAATGAAATGTCTAGAGCACCATATTGTATACTTGTATATGAATCACATGATGAATCGAGATGTGAATAATTAGCTATTGTTGTTCGATTTGTTGATGAAAGTGGACTTCTTAAGGAGAGATTTCTTGATGTGGTGCATGTTAAAGATACAAGTGCCCTATCTTTAAAAGACAATATCTCTTTTGTGTTATCTCAACATGATTTAAGTATGCAATGCATACTTGGGAAAGGATATGATGGTGTAAGTAATATGTGTGGTGAGTGGAATGGACTCCAAGCCCTAATCTTGAAAGAATGTCCTTCAGCATATTATGTTCATTGTTTTGCACATAGACTTCAGTTAGCTTTAGTAGAAGCTTCTAGAAATGTGATTTCTGTACATCAATTTTTCACAAAATTATTAACAATTATTAACATTGTTGGAGCATCTTGTAAACGAACGGAAGAACTACGCTCTGCTCAATATGAGGAAATTTCTGAAAAGGAAACTACAGTGGATCTTGAGACAGGAAGATGACTTAACCAAATAAGGACCTTACAACGACCTGATGATACTCGTTGGGGTTATCATTATTCTTCGATCACAAGCTTAATACATTTATTTGATCCAACATGTGTTGTCTTATGCAATATCATTAAAAATGGAGCCACATATTCTCAACGTGATGATGTAGATGCATCTTACAACACAATAATCTCATTTGAATTTATTTTTATTCTTCTATTAATGAGAGAAGTAGCCTGTGTCAAGCATTACAATCTCAAGATCAAGACATAGTGAATGCAATGAGCTTGGTCACAAGTACAAAGTCCCTTATTCAAGCGATGAGGGATGATGGTTGGACAAACTTTATGAATTCTGTGAAGTCATTTTGTACTGAACATAAAGTAGAAATATCTGATTTGGCTTCACGTTACCTAAGTCATGCATGTGTTCGACATCAGTCTGATGAGATTACTATAGAACATCACTTTTGAGTAGATATATTTATTACTGTGATGGACTCCCAATTTAAAGAGCTTAATTATAGATTCAATGAACGTACAATGGAGCTTCTTTGTCTTACATCATCATTAGATTCAAGAGATGGCTATGAATCTTTCAATGCTAGTGATATATACAGGCTCACTGATAAATACTATCCTCAAGATTTTAGTGTGGAGGATAAAGATTCTTTGATATTTGAATTGAAACATTATGAAATTGGCGTGATCACTGATCCTGACATGCAAAACCTTAATACACTTTCTGAGTTATGTCAGGCATTAGTAAGAACCAGAAAGGCAAAAAATTACAAGCAAATTTACAAGGTCATCCAACTTATTTTGACACTTCCAGTCTCAACTACTACTACTGAGAGGGCATTCTCTACTATGAAGCTTGTGAAAACAAGGTTGCGGAACAAGATGGAAGATGATTTCTTTGCTGATTGCATGATTATGTATATTGAAAAAGAAATAGCTGCTACATTCACAATGGACAACAGAATTGATGAATTCTATGCATTAAAGAGCCGCAAAGCGCAACTCAAATAACTTTGTAACTTCGTTAGTATTTTTTGACATATATAATATAGCAATTTTTTATATATATTATTATATGAATCGGCCCCCGCAATGACAAATTTCTGGCTCCACCCCTATATATATATATATATATATATATATATATATATATATATATATATATATATATATATATATATATATATATATATATATGGGTGTTCATTCAATACCCGCGTGGGCAGCTTGAATTTCTCTACCCGACAGTCAAAAAAGTAACTGTTCTGGCAATATAAGTAATTCTTCTATCAAAAAAAGTAAATATGTTGATCAAAAAGTAACTATACGACTAAAAAGTAATCACGTACAAAATACACAGTAGATATATATGTAACCATGTTTTGAAATCTGTTGTTACAAATGTAACAATCTATGCATGAAACTCAACAGTTTGTAAGATAAAGTAGCCCTCTACATGTCAAAAGTAACCAACTTGAAAAAAAGTAACCGAAATGGGGGGCGGGTAGCTACCCACGCGGGTATTAAAGATGGGCCCTATATATACATATGTATATATATACATATATATACATATATCTATATACATATATACATATATATATATATACATTTACATATATCTACATATACATATATATATATTCATATATATATATACATATAATATATATACATATAATATATATATATGGTTGTGCATTCATTACCCGCACGGGTAGCCAGATTTTCTCTACCTGCTGGAGTAACTCGGGGTTAAAAGAGTAACTAAATGGTACACTGGAGTAACTCTTCTGAATCAGAAGAGTAACTGTATTTATATATAGAGTAACTCTGAGAGCAAAAGAGTAACTGTAATAAAAATATACAGTCAGTAAATATATGGACAGGTTTTTTTATTTTGGGGGGGCAAATGATATTATTTTTGGATCAAATTTTTTGGGGAGCTAGATAAATGCTCTTCTACAATTGTGAAAAAAAAATTTAAAAAATATCAAGAAGTGTGCGCGGGTATCTACCTATGTGGGTATTACAGATGAGCCCTATATATATATATATATATATATATATATATATATATATATATATATATATATATATATATATATATATATATATATATATATATATATATATATATATATATATATATATATACATATACAGTATATACACATATATATACATATATATATATATGCATTCATTGAATACCCGCGCGGGTAGCTTGGATTTCTGCTACCTGAAAGTCCTGAATGTAACCATATGGCACACAAAGTAACTGGAAGTACCAAAAAGTAATATATTTATAAAAAAGTAAGTATAAGACTAAAAAAGTAAAATTGGGTAGAATACATAAGAAATATATATGTAATTGTATTTTGTAATTTGTGGTTGCAAATGGAACTATCTATGCATGAAAAGTAACAATTTGGAAGGTAAAGTAACCTTGTACATGTTGAAACTAAGAAACTTGAAAAAAAAAGTAACTAAAATAGGGAGCGGGTAGGTACCCGCACGGGTATTAAAGATGAGCCCTATATATGTATATGTATATATATATACAAATATATATGTATATATATACATATATATACATATAAGAATATATATATCTACATATATGCATGGCAAACAAAGTAACTGGAAGGACCAAAAAGTTATATGTTGATAAAAAAAGTAAGTATAAGACTAAAAAAGTAAAACTGGGCAGAATACATAAGAAATATATATGTAATTGTATTTTGAAATTTGTGGTTGCAAATGGAACTATATATGCATGAAAAGTAACAATTTGCAAGGTAAAGTAACCTTGTACTTGTTGAAACTAAGAAACTTGAAAAAAAGTAACCAAAATAGGGGGCGGGTAGCTACCCGCGCGGGTATTAAAGATGAGCCCTATATATGTGTATATATATATATATATACATATATATATACATATAAGCATATATATATTTACATATATGCATTTATATACATATATACATATATATACTATTTTAATCAAAACATTGCAAAGAATCATTAAAAATTGTTTGAATTTTTCTATCCCTAAGAAATTCTACTATCTTGTTGAAATGTGTATCTTTAATCATTTTGGAAATGTCTAATTGTTCTAATTCTCATATTGATCTAATAATTACTAAAATCTATATTCTCTCTACTAGTTAGTAACTTTTTTTATCATGTGAACCTACTACCACTATCTTTCTTGGACACTAATGATGAATATGTAACCTAAAATGTAGCACAATATGGACTTTTATGCCTTGTTCTTTAATCTTATGGAAATCTTGATCCAAAGATTTTCCATACTATTATGTAAACCTAAATTTGTAATTTTACTGCCTTAGAACTTGGAATCCCAATTTAATCACTTAAAAAATTATTAGTAACCACGCTCCATGAAATATGATTAAATATGTATATGCTATTAACTCATTTATCTTATAAAATCTTATGTTCTCCTTGTTCAAGATCATAGGACCCTAACCCAAAATCATTTATCATGTTGAGAATGCTTTACCACAGCATAAGTATCATCTATGGTTTATGATGTTGATCATGCATACACTTTAATATGTTAAAATAGATAATTCAAAACAATAATACATAAATAGCATGAAAAAATCTACCTTCATGGATGTACTCACATGACCATATCCTTATTATTTTAATCAAACCACACTTTCTTAAAATCAAGACTCTGATATGGACTCTTTTTAATGATCTAATCATGTCTTTATCTAGTTTTCTTGTTCCAACTTTCGCTAAACTAGCTATTGGCTAGCCTAACAGTATTAAAATTGCTTATATAAATATGTCTTAAAAATACATGACAATATCTACTTGTTTGGGATACATGCTCCCCAGTAGCACTATGTTTATCCTTACATCACTACTACATAAATAGCATTCAGTGTCGCTTTTCTGGGCGTCGGTTATTAAGGAAAACCGACGCCTAACATATAAGGCGTCGGTTGTTTAACAAAACCGACGTCTATATTCGAAGACCAGCCAGACACGGGTACCGCTTTGTATTAAGCGTCGGTTTTTTATAAACAACCAACGCTTAAAGTCGCCCGTGAAATCCATTTTTCGATAAATAAAATAGTGTCATTTTCAGCATCAGTTATCCCTCTCTAACCGACGCTGAAGGTGGTTCCCGCCAAAAATTTCCATGAAAATATCGCCCAATTGGACGTCGGTTGTTTCAACCAACTGATGCTAAAGATGTTTAGGCGTCGGTTGTTGTAAACAACCGACGCTATTTGGGAACTTATAACCCCCCGCGATCGCCCGACTCTTCCCCTTTCTTCTGTTTCATTGCTACTCTATTGCGGCGATTTTCCCTGTTGCGACGACTTTCCGGCGCTTCTCTGCTGCTGCTGCTCTTCGGCGCTTCTCTCCGGCACCCCATCTCCGGCGTCCTTCTTCTCCGCCGCCCCTGCTACTGCTGCTGTCCGCTCGTCGCCGCCGGTCGTTGCCCACCGCCCCTGCTCTCCTCTAGTCGTCGCCGCCAGTAGAAGCAGCTACAGTTCTGTCGTCGTCACCTCCGCCCCCGCCGGTAGAAGCAGCTTTACTCGTGCTGTCCTCGTGCAAGGTAACCCACAAACCTTCACCACCTTTTTTGTCCTCTGCCTTGCTTTTCTCTGCCGCCACCAACCTAGAACTCACGCAGGCAGCGCCTAAGTAGGTGCCAGGGCACGCCTAGGGTCCCAAGCCCAGGTGCCCTACCTAGATAGGCCTCTGGGCAGATGCTTGGGCGGCGCCAGGGCACGTCTAGGCTGCACGTCTAGTGGATTTTTTGCTAAAAGTTATTTACTGATTGTGTTTATTTAATAATGTACTGATACATATGTGATATACCAATCTGATAGTCCATGATAGAACAAAACATAATGATGTTGACTGCAACTTTGTGTGTCATGCTATTCTTAATTAAGTGTATATTTACTTCATAATTGAATGTTTAAGTAAGTTATAGATATCTTGATGATGAACTGTAATGCACACATGTGACATGTTTGGAATGTAAATGATGAACTGTAATGCACACATGTTTAACTTATTTTATTGTTGAGTATATTGAGAATCCTAATCACCCTTCTTGCTTAATGATGAACTATAATGCACACATGTGAATGCTTGGAATTTAAATGATGAACTTTTCCCTAAATTGCCAATCATGCTTTTAAAGACATCAATAATCACCCTAATTTGAAGAACTAGGATTTTAGGTATAAGAATGACAACACATTATTTGTTGGCCTAGAAACCCGTCCAAGATTTACTCATTAGGAGTAAATCTTGGATAGTCCCCGGTTTGGGACTGTTCTTGAACACCTAATCTCACTTAGGATGTAAGTGTATAATGTGTATTGAGTTTTCGAGAAAATTTTGGTAGCATTTCCCCGTTTGTTCTCTAAGTACATATGTACTTAGAGAACAGCGGGGAAATGCTGCCGAAATTTTCTTGAAAACCCAATACACATTATACACTTACTAGTGAGATTAGGTGTTCAAGGATGGGATAGGTGGTACACATTTATTATATATAAGAATGACATCACATGTGTTTGTTGGCCTAGAATGTGAACAATCATTGTTTTTTATATTACTTGTACATTGATATAAATTAGAATGAACAATCACTAAATTATATACTGTTTGTATGGAGTCCGGCTTCATTGTAGATATCTATTATTGTGTTTGTTGGCCTAGAAACCCGTCCAAGATTTACTCATTAGGAGTAAATCTTGGATAGTCCCCGGTTTGGGACTGTTCTTGAACACCTAATCTCACTTAGGATGTAAGTGTATAATGTGTATTGAGTTTTCGAGAAAATTTTGGTAGCATTTCCCCGTTTGTTCTCTAAGTACATATGTACTTAGAGAACAGCGGGGAAATGCTGCCGAAATTTTCTTGAAAACCCAATACACATTATACACTTACTAGTGAGATTAGGTGTTCAAGGATGGGATAGGTGGTACACATTTATTATATATAAGAATGACATCACATGTGTTTGTTGGCCTAGAATGTGAACAATCATTGTTTTTTATATTACTTGTACATTGATATAAATTAGAATGAACAATCACTAAATTATATATTGTTTGTATGGAGTCCAGCTTCATTGTAGATATCTATTATTGTGTTTGTTGGCCTAGAAACCCGTCCAAGATTTACTCATTAGGAGTAAATCTTGGATAGTCCCCGGTTTGGGACTGTTCTTGAACACCTAATCTCACTTAGGATGTAAGTGTATAATGTGTATTGAGTTTTCGAGAAAATTTTGGTAGCATTTCCCCGTTTGTTCTCTAAGTACATATGTACTTAGAGAACAGCGGGGAAATGCTGCCGAAATTTTCTTGAAAACCCAATACACATTATACACTTACTAGTGAGATTAGGTGTTCAAGGATGGGATAGGTGGTACACATTTATTATATATAAGAATGACATCACATGTGTTTGTTGGCCTAGAATGTGAACAATCATTGTTTTTTATATTACTTGTACATTGAAGGATTGCTAATTGATAAAAGATCACAATTTTAGAGACATGTATGTTTATACAAATGCTAAATGTTTTCCTTATTCTAGTTGATACAAATGCTAAATGTTTTCCTTTTTAATGAAATTTTCAGATGGCTCACCTTGATGAGAATGATGTCCATGATGAGCATGAAGTCCATGATGAGCATGCTGTCCATGACGAGCATGGCGAGGATACCAACGTAAGTTCTAAAAACATATCCCGTATTTCTATAAAATTCATTATCTTCTAGTTATGTCATATATCCTGTATTTCTATATTGGCTTAATTCAGTGTGTTTATTTTTGTCAAATTTTAGGTTGATGATGCACAGCTACCCACTGAAGCAATTGAGCAACTTGATGCGCAGCAACAAAAACTTAACAAGAAAAGGGGTATCACTCTGTTGAAAAAGTTACTTGCGCTGAGTGGCAGTGGATCCAAATTGGTTGTGGAGTTTGATAATGGAGGGAATGCAATTGGAGTGAACCGCAATAATTTTATAAACTATCTTGGGGTTGTCACTCGAAGCCATTGTGGTATTAAGTATGATAATTGGCATAAAGTTCCTCAGGCGAAGAAAGACTTGATATGGAAAGATTTATGCGTGAGTTATTATTATTTGCAATTCTATTTTGTAGATTACAAATTCTATTATTTGCAATTATATTTTTGGTACTAGTTAATAACATTTCTATTTTACAGAATCTGTTTGCATTGGATGAGATGTTGCATCGTAAAAGTGTGATGCAACGCGCTGGAAAGATGCTTAGGAATTACAGGACAAATCTGAACAGAGAATACATAAGACAGGGTGATAAGAAGAAGAAGTCATCCCTTGAACAATGGAACTTCTTGGACAAAGAAGATTGGGACAATTTTGTTGCTTCAAGAAAATCTAAAGAATTCAAGGTATTAGGCGTCACTCCCATTTTAATTAATATACATTGTATTCACCTATTCAAGATTAACATTTAGTGCTACTAACCTAATTATAAATGTGCATACTAACTAGGCCCTCAGTGACGCACAAAAAGCAAGGCGTGCACTGAATGTACATGACCATACTATGGGTCCAAAAGGCTATGCAAGCGTTCGCCAAAGACTACAGGCGGAGTCTGCGGCTACTCAGGAGTCTGCGACTACTCAGGAGTCTGCGGCCACACCCTTCCCTCGCCATGATATCTGGATAGCTGGCAGGAAAAACAAGAAGGGTGAAATAAAGAAGCCCGAAACTGCTGAGGCGGCTGCAAAAATGGTAAAATACAACTCTTAGAGCAATCATTTGAATATTGATTATTTGTGGTGTTAACTTACCAATTTTTGTTTATGGTGATTAGCGGGAGCTGCACGAGCAGAGGAAACAAGGCACGTTCATCCCTCAGGGCACAAGGGATGAATTGACAGTTGCTCTGGGTAACCCAGAGCATCCTGGACGTGTTAGAGGTGCCGGCGCTGGTGTGGGCATCAAAGCATTCTTTGGGCCATCCCAGCGCAAACCCAGAGCGGGACTTTCTCAAGAAGAGGTAACATATTCTATTTTTATAATGTTACTGCAAAAGGAAATTCATTAATAAAAAGCTAATATTTGTTTTATCCATGTATAGGAGAATAAGAGAGTCGAGGATATAGTTGCTAAGAAGCTCAATGATGTGGTTGCTGAGAAGGTCAAGGAAGAATTGCTGCGGTGGCAGGCATCTCAGGCTTCCAATCAGCCTATGTCGACCCACTCTTCTCCTGGTGCACAGACTGCAAGTAATCCTGGAGACCCATCGCCTAACACGTCTGCTGTAAGTATTATTTATGACATTGTAGCTAGTCTTTTCAAGATGATATGTTTTCAAGATGATATGTATATATGTATAACATTCTTTACGTAAATTTGTAGGCATTGAAGCCATGCCGCTTAAGAATGGAAAACTATGTTGTTGCAGAGGCGCAAGCTTACCAGTCCCTTCCTGGGGCAACGTTTCATGGGACTCCAATGCCGCAGGGCTACATTCGTGTGAGCCTGATACATGTATTACCCGATTGGAGGGAAGTTGAGTTGGCATATGCCCACCCAGATATTGATACACTTGGTGAGGCAGAAAGCGGGGTCATATTGTGGCCCAAAGCAGATGTCCTCTACACGACTGAAATTGTAAGATAAATTTATATTGATTTAGACGGTTAATGTGTATATATGATGTCAACTGATCTGAAATTATATATACAGGTTAAAAAGAAGACACCAGGAGCACCTAGGCCTCCACCTCCAATTCCTGCATTACCAACTTGGGTTCCAACTGACCTACAATACCCGTTAGGTCCTGCTTGTAGGGGAATGGCATGTTGGCTACAGGCACATAATATACTTTGCCCTATAATTGTTTCTTTAGATGCGGATTATGCAGGTCAATCATACGACATCTCTTTATTTATACAAGATATTATTGAGCTGTTTATGTATGATTGGTTGAATACATCAATGATAGAGACATGGATAAGGTGAGATCTTGTTTATACATCCATATACCTTGTGTAAGATCTGGTGATCTAGTTTATTATATATTAATGCATATGTCTATATGTTTTGCAGCTACTTAATCGAAGATCATTGCAAACAATTTGCATATGATCATGTGGGATTTTTGATTCCATCATTGATTAGTATGGTAGCTAAAGACCCTGATAGTGTTCAACAATACTGTATAGATGCTTTTACAATTTTTGGTCATCAAATGAAGACGATAATAATAGCTCCATTCAATGTCAAGTAAGTTTGCTTTATTTATAATTTGGACTTAAGAAAATTCCATTATTATTTTGCATTTTGAGTTATTAATTGTTAACTTTTTACCTCTAGTGGTAGACATTGGGAGTTACTAGTTATTGTCCCCGGGACGTTCACTGTTTATTATCTAGATCCCGCAGGAAGTACATTAAACACTAAAATTGGACACGTAATGAGAATGGCATTATTCTGGTGAGAAATATTTCATTTTTTATATCCGTTAACATCTTTTATTACATTACTATTTACTTATGCAACTTAGTGTGTTATATTAACATGTAGGGGTTTAGATGCATTCAAAAATGCTGGAGGAAAGGTCCCAAGGAAAAAGAACCAGCCATTGTCTTGGGAGAACGTAAAAGTAAGTTCCTGACTCCCCAACTCCAATGTATATATTATTGATGTGAATTGTGCTTAGTTGTATTATTTTGTATGTTTCAATTTATAGTGCGCTACACAAGACAATGGCTGGGCATGCGCATACTATGTGATGCGATTTATGCAGATGATTATCAAACATGCCGCATTGGACATCGATACCATACATGAGGTATTATATATAGTCTCATTAGTTAGTATGAAATATATCAATCTTATTTTTATATTATTACTTATATATATACATCATTCTCTTTGCAGGTGTTTAAAACTGACCACACTATAGGCAAACGCTTAAAAAATGTACATGCTCCATATACGAGGGAAGCATTAAATGAAGTAAGAGAAGAATGGGCAATAGCTGTACAAACAGTGGCAAATGTAAGATATAATTGGGATGTTGATAGTGATGATGAATGATACTTTGTAAATGAATGTTTCTGAATGTTAAAACATGTATTTGAATGATTCTATATGTGTGAACGTGACAATTGAATTGATGTCTGAATGTATCTACTTGTGTGAATCTTTTTATGTTAATTTTGCAGGTTTGTGGCCTGTTTGTAGGCTGATATCAATGGATGTCGTAAACCTACAGTTCAAAAAACTGAATTGCAGGTTCTCATCCTGCTGACCAGCCACAGCAGGCCTGCAAACAGATTTATAAAAAAAAATAGATATAGGCGTCGGTTATTTACCGATAACCGTCAGCACAGACTTACAGCGTCGGTTTTTTGTTGAACACCGACGCCAAAAGTGTTCGCGCTACAGGAAATGGGAGTCATCTAGGACACTTTTCTGCGTCGGTTGTTTAGTATATAACCGACGCAGAAAGCGTCCTAGATGACGTTGTTTTCTGTGGCGCGAACCCTTTTGGCGTCGGTGTTTTATAATAAACCGACGCCTTTATGTTAAATAGGCGTCGGTTTTTTAACCGACGCTGAAGTGTCCAACCTTTTAGCGGTGCCCACATAGGCGTCGTTCAGAAACCGACGCCAAAGGGGGTTAAACAACCGACACTAAAAGGCACTTCTGTAGTAGTGCATATACTATGTTAACAAAATTACAAACATAATCATATACGTACATTATGTAAATCTTATTATACCTACTTGTATCCTTTAGGTAAGGGAACAAAACACGATTGACCTACTTGTTTTATTCAAGAAAGGCATAAACATTAAGCAAGGTTATCTCATTGAAATTTTTCCTTGAGGTCCCTCATAAACCCTTCTTTGGAAAGTGGGTCAACGATCTTATGTCAATTTTTAATGGTATAATGGAAATGCACCTCAAATATGCTTTTTGTTTGAAAGGGATTAACCTTACATGAATCAATACAACCAAGAGCAAGTGAATGTCATTGGGATATAGGGTAAAAAGCAATACAATCCCTATTCCAACACCTACAATTCGGGATGGAGAGATCATCCTAATTTCTATTACCAGAACACAAGCAATGCCCAAAACTTTCAGTAAGGACAGTAGAAACCACAACAACAACAACATTTCAATCGACAAACAAATGGGAATCTCCCAGGCTTCAAAAACAATAGGGGTTACCAACAACAACAATAATCTCAAAGTTCTTCCTTGGAGACTATGATGGAGAATTTTTTTTTCTACTCAAGCGCAGCAAAATGACGAGTTCAGGGGCAATGACAAATTGTTGAAGGACGTAATTGCCCAACTCTATGCAAAAGTGGATGGAATTTCCACTCATACAAGGATGTTGGAGAACCAAATTGCCTAGTAGGCCTAGGCGCAACAAAAGAACACTCAATCTGGTTCTCTTCCAAGCCAACCAAAGGTGAATCCAAGACAGCAGGCGAATGTTATCACCTTGAGGAGTGGAGCAAAAATCCAAAGACCTTCTCCACCCAAGGAGAAGAGTGTTGAGGCCACTGATGAAGATAAGTTTTACATCCCTATTGGTGACAAAGGAAAAGGTACAACTGAGGTACCACCTTTTTACAAAGAAAATGCACCATTCCCACAAAGACTTGCAAATAAAAAGGAGGACTAAAAGTTTAGGAAATCATGGATATCCTAAACAAACTCCATGTCAACCTTCTAATGGATGAAGTTATAGCTGAGATGCCTTCGTACGCCAAGTTTCTGAAAGACATCCTCACCAAGAGGAGGAAGGTGGACCAGGTTGAAACCGTCATGCTTTCTAAAAGAATAAGTTCAATTATTCAAAATAGACTTCCTGAGAAGCTACATGACTTGGGAGGTTTCACTCTACCTTACAAGATTAGCAACACCACATTTGACAAAGGTCTTGTAGACCTTGGAGCTAGCATTAGTCTCATTTTGTCTACCGTATGGAAGGAGCTAGATCTTGGAGATTTGAATCCTACAAAGATGGCCATTGAACTAGCCAATCATTCCATCAAATATCCCAAAGGTATTGTGGAGGATGTGTTAGTGCAAATTGATAAAATTTACATTCCTTGTGATTTTGTTGTGTTATACATGGTAGAAGCTCCTTCCAATCCTATTATCTTTGGGAGACCCTTATTCAGAATTGTTGGATGCCTTGTTGATGTCCGAGAGGGCAAACTTACACTCCAGGTTGATGAAGAAGCCATGGATTTTTCTGTGTATGATTCCATGAAGGCACCTTCACAGGTAGAAGAGCTCTATTTTATAGACTCTATTGATTCTATTGTGGAGAAAAATCATGATGTTGATAATTTAATATTAAATTACTTTGATGAAGATGAAGTTACAAACAACGAATCTAAAAATTTAGGAGGACTTTCTATCACTCAATCAAATGCTATTAATGAAGACACTTCACTTGTTGATGATGAAGACAAAGAAAATTCAGCTAGGAGAAAGGTAGAGCTCAAAGCCCTTCCACCAGGGTTGATGTATGCATTTCTTGACTCCAATCCTACTTCTCCTGTGATAATCAATGATGAGTTACCCAATGAACAAGAAAATAAATTACTTGCTGAATTGTGTTTGTATAAAGATATCATTGGTTACTCTATTGATGATTTAAAGGGAATCCATCCTTCCATTTTCATGCATAGAATAAACATGGAGGATGTTGCTAAATCTATTGTTGAACAACCTAGACATTTAAATCAAAACATGGTTGAAGTGGTTAAAAAGGAAAATTTTAAGTTAGTAGACACCGGTATCATTTATCCTATAAGTGATAGCCCCTGGGTTAGTTCCATTCATGTGGTACCTAAGAAGGGGGGTGCAACTATCATTAAGGGAGATAATGACGAGTTAATACAAACACGTGTAGTCACAAGTTGGTGCATGTGCATTGACTACTGGCTCTTGAATAAATCAACTCGCAAAGATCATTTTCCTTTGCCATTTATTGATTTGATGCTTGAACGACTTGCAAAACATTCTAACTTTTGCTACATGGATGGGTATTCTGGGTTTTTCTAGATTTCTATCTACCCTCCCAACTAAGAGAAAACCACTTTTACATGCACCTATGGAACCTATGCTTACCGTCGCATGCCTTTCGGTCTTTGTAATGCCCCAATGATGTTTCAATGCTGCATGATGGCTATTTTCTCTGATTTTATTGAAAACATAACAGAAATATTCATGGATGATTTTAGCATTTACAGAGATTCCTTTGATCAATGTTTATGTAATTTTTCACTAGTATTAGCCCATTGCAAAAAGGTTAACCTAGTACTAAACTGGGAGAAGTGCCATTTCATGGTACAATTCGGTGTAGTACTAGTCCATATTGTATCTCATAAGGGTATTGATGTTGACAAGGCTAAGGTGGAAGCTATTGAGAAGATGTCTACTCCTTCTTTAGTCAAGGACATCCATAGTTTCCTCGGTCATGCAGGGTTCTATAGGATATTCATTAAAGATTTCTCTAAGATTGCAAAACCATTATGTTCTTTGCTCACAAAAGATGCTGAATTCATATTTAATGATGACTGTCACACAGCTTTCAACAAGCTCAAAGAAGCCCTTGTTTCAGCCCCAATCATCCAACCACCAGACTGGAGTGCCCCTTTCAAATTAAAATGTGATGCGAGTGACTATGTAGTAGGGGAAGTTATTGGACAACAGAAAGATAAGAAGCTTCATTCCATATACTATGCAAGAAAAACCTTAGATGAGGCACAAATCAATTATACAACCACCGAGAAGGATATGCTCGCTATGGTATACGCCTTTGAAAAATTCAAATAGTATTTGGTAGGATCCAAAGTAATTGTGTATACAGATCATGTTTCCATTAAGTATTTTCTTAACAAGAAAGATGTCAAACCTCATCTCATCTGTTGGATGTTGATTCTTTAAGAGTTTGATCTTGAGATTCGGGATAAGAAGGGGGTAGAGAACAATGTTGCTGATCATCTATCTCGGTTGACTACAGATGATGGAGATTTATTGTCTATTAAGGACCAATTGTTGATTGAGAAACTCTATGCCTTATCAACCACACAAGCACCATGGTTTGCAGACATTGCTAATTTTCTTGCCACAGGACAGCTGCCCCCAGACTTGACATATCAATAGAAGAAGAAGTTTTTCCATGATGTAAAGTTCTACTATTGGGATGATCCCTTATTGTTCAAACAGGGGAGTGTTAGCCACATCCGGAGGTGTGCTTCTGAAGAGGAAATTGTGACAATCATTTCTGAATGTCATGCTTCCCCTTACGGAGGTCACTTTGGAGGAGAGAAGACTGCAACAAAGATTCTCCAAGATGGTTTCTATTGTCCAACCTTATTCAAAGATGTCAACCATTTCGTCAAGGCATGTGATAAATGCCAAAGGGCTGGAGGAATATCAAGGCGCGATGATATGCCTCTTAACTCCATACTAGAGATTGAGGTATTCGATGTGTGAGGAGTTGATTACATGGGACCTTTCCCATCTTCTTGTGGATATCAATACATCTTATTTGCTTGTGATTATATTTCTAAATGGGTTGAGGCCATCCCAATACAAGCACTGGATGCAAAATCTGTAATCAAGCTATTCCAAAAAATCAATTTCCCCCAGTTTGGTGTTCCTAGAGCTGTGATTTCTGATGGAGGCACAGATTTTGTTGAGAAACAGTTCAACAATCTTCTATCCAAGTATGGAGTCACCCATAAAGTCTCTACGCTCTACCATCCTCAAACTTTTGGGCAAGTAGAAGTCTCCAATCGACAGCTGAAAAGCATTCTAGAAAAGATTGTGTCTTGCTCAAGGAAGGATTGGGCTTTGAAGATAGATGATGCATTGTGGGCATGTCGAACAGCTTACAAAACTATCATATGCACAACTCCATTCAAGCTAGTATGTGGTAAATCTTGTCATTTTCCACTAGAGCTAGAACACCATGCTTTATGGGCTATCAAATTCCTAAACTTTGACATGAGGAAGGCTGGTGAGAAACGTCTATTGTAGCTGCAAGAGCTAGAGGAACTCTGGCTAGATGCATATGATAATTCAAAGATCTACAAGGAAAGAACAAAGGCTTGGCATGACAAGAGAATATGTAGGAATGATTTCAAGGAAGGAGACAAATTTCTGCTATTCAACTCCAATTTCAAGTTATTTCTTGGAAAATTAAGATCCAAGTGGTTCGGTCCATTTCTTGTAATGAAGATATTCCCATATGGAGTTGTTGAACTACAAGGCTAAGATGGTGTTTTTAAAGTCAATAGACAACATTGCAAGCTATATACATCTGAAGACAAAGTTGGAAAGGGAGCCTCTTGCTCCCTTCAAGATGCTTGATGAAAAGAATGAAGAGTCTCACTCCGAACTCAAAACGTAGGACCTCATGGGAGTTGAACACACATTAGGATAGATTTTCTTTCTATTATTTGAGTCAAGAACACTTTTTAGATTTGTAAATAAGCTTGTCATGGATGAATGTAATAACTTAGACAATATCTATCACTATTATTGTGCTGAAGAGAAGTTATTTTCTACAGAAACTACAGAAGACACGACATGTCTTTATTTGACACGGCACATCACTGCTCCCAAAAACACAGCAGTTGAGCCATATCTCCAGGTACACGACGTGTTAGAAAAATACACGCCATGTCACTGTCCATCAGATTCAAGCTATTACTCAATCTGGAAAAGAACATGCCATGTCCTCATTCTGACATGGTGTGTACTTCAGCAACAACAGGAAGCATAAGTTATCTATAAAATAACACGACATGTCTTTATTTGAACATGTCGTGTGGTTATCAGTGAAAGGGACACAATTTGAATTTGTAGATTCAGACACGTCATGTCTTACAAAATACACGCCATGTCTTTTTACGAGAATATGGGTTTTAAACCCTAACCGAACTGCCTCTCTTACTCACACCTCTCTTTCGAGCCGTGTGAGAACTCCCAAGCAACTATGTGCCCTAGTGCCCTGGACCCCTTGCTCGTGTAGCCGATGTGTGCCTTAGCACACCTTGTAGTGCCTCCATGTTCTTTGGATGTGTTTTCTTTGAGCAGCAGCAAGTTGTCGTCCTCCTTGCAGCACCATCGTCATGTTCTTCTCCAAGCTTAGTGTAGTGGACGCCTTGCTCACACCACCACCACGTGAGGTGCATCTCCGAGTTGCACCACCATTCTCCACCATTCAAGATGCCACAAAGTCATCTCTTGCAAGCTACAACTGAATCTTCATCGTCTACACCAAGCCACGCCGTGTAGCTCAACCTCCATCTTCATCTTCTCCAAAAGTCACCATCCCCAACTTCAGCCTATGGAATTTATCCAGGTATGCGATGTGTCTAGTAAAGCACACACTATGTGCTTTACTAATTCGGTCATAGTTTCTACAACCACACACATCGTGTCCCTTTATAAACACGTCGTATCTTAGCCCGTCAGCAACAATGGCACATGTTACGCAAACCTCCAATTGCAAGCATGGTGCTAGCTCCTCCTCCACACCGGCATACATCTCCATGACCCAATTTTAGGTCACTCCTAAGGAAGACCAAACATACCAATTTCTCATAGCAAGGAGGGTGCTACCTACGCGATTTTCTTGTGAGCTGACTCGGACAACCCTCGACTTCAAGGATGATGTCTTCATGCGCTTCTAAGATTTGGGGCTAAGCTACATATGTTGCACGGTATCAAACACTTACCCCCATTTAGTTTATGAGTTTTTGATGATGCTCACTATAGAGAAAGACCCAAAAAAGAAGTCATAACCTTATGGTATTATCCATTTCCACCTTTTGGGTCGTAGTTTTAAGCTTACCTTCAGGTGTTTCTGCGAGATTTTGGATTGTCACTACGATGGGGCAATTAGTTATCTGCCTGCTTTTCACAGTGATGAATTTTGGTTTGAGATATCAGATGAGGAACACCATGAAGCTAAGCAAGCTAGGGCATCTGCTATTGACAACCCTATTTTTCAGTACATGCACCACCTTCTTAGTATAGGAGTGTTTCCTAAGAAAGAAACTCAAGGGGTTGTTGGAAAATAGGATCTTTTCACTTTGTGGGGAATGATGTATCACTATCAGATCAATATTGTTTACTATATCCTCATGTGTTTCCTAGACGTTAAGAAAGTGAAGAAGAGGGACGTTGGTGACATAATGTGTGGTGGTTTGATCACTTTGATAGCACAGAAGTTAGATGTTAATCTGATAGGTCTTGAGGCTGCCCCAGGTAGAAACCTAGTAGACATTCAGTACCTTCTTTTTGCAGGGTTGATCTCAAGGGTTTCCAATAGTGATACCAAATTTTGGCAATTCTTTGATGACAATCAATACATTGACATTCCAGATCCTGAGCATATCACATTGGAGAACAAAGATAACTGGAAAGTCATCATGAACACTGAAGAAGAAGTTGATGCAGCTAGAGCTACTGATGACACTGAGGCAACCCCTACTGCTCCACCAGCACACAGACAGAGTACTCATGGGCCATGCCTGATGTCAAGCATCTATATGGCTATGTGCAACATCGGTTTGACCACATAGAGAACCACATGGACATGATGGGTCAACTATTTTCTTATATGAATGATATGGTTCAACGAATGGATAGTTGGCACCTTTATTAAGGCCACTACTCAATGCCATAGTAGCACTAGCCTACTCTGTTGCCGCAGCCTGAGTTTGTCCCGCACCCCATGCAGGTGGATATTCTAGATGATGTTGATGTCGTCAGCCAGTTCCTCCCCTCTGATCACATGGGCCCTGGCCCATCCTACTGATGCCCCACCCCATAACAGGTACCCGGTTGTTTCCTTCATAAGTTTGATTGATGCAGTGAGGACACTACAAATTGTCAATCTTAGGGGGATGCAATCGATCGGTAATGTAGTTTACTTTTAATGTTTTTCATGTTGTCATGTCTTTTCTATTTTCATGATTATTTTTTGCTTTTCTTTCTTGGCAAAAATCATGTATGATGTGAGGCTATCTTGATGTGATGAACTGATTTTTCTGCCAAGTTTGAACCATCTTGTCCTTTTGCACCTTAATCTGTCATTGAAAGAATCCTAAAGAACACGCATAGATTGGTTGAAATTCTTTGGCATCCAACATGTATTTATTTCTGGTTTATACTTGTATCTTGAACACTCAACTTTTTCATTCTTTGGCCTCCAACATGTGTTTATTTTTGGTTTATACTTTAGCTTGAACACTCAACTTTTTCATCATTGATTGCCTAAAATATGTAATGGTTTCTTTTTGTGAGTAAATTAACATCATCATTTGGAATGTGGGATACCCTTGTGAAACTCTTAGTACATTTTTCAACCTTTCTTTCAGTGAATTTTGTTTTTCAAAACAAATGGATGAAATCTAGCTAATGTTTCTATTTAGTTGACTCTCCAATGTTGTGGAAAATAATTAAAATCTCTTTTATCTCATTTCACCCTCATACCCCATAAAAGATGGATAAACTGCCCACATATCATGCTAGCCTAGTATAAGTATGATCTGGTCACGATGGTTAGGTGGTATGTCTTAGAAAGAGGGTAAAATACCCCAACTGACACTACGTGAGCATAAGCCTACATTAGCCATCGATTGACGAAACCCATAATCCATTTGCCATATCATTTCTAAAGGAGAGTACAACTAATTATGTTAATGATTATCTAAGACTTCATCATTTTCATCCTTCATAGCTGAGAAATAGTGTTGTGCATCCACTAATTGTTTGACTTGGTTATCCAAATTCTGTTTAATGTTGTTGAGTTGATTGATTCATTAAATAGAAACCACCCTTGCTGAAGTTAAGAATCTTTTTCATTGATGTTTAAGTTGAGTTGATAGCCATGAGTATAAACCATTGACCATTGTTGGCTGAACATTGCATATTTGTCTTTCAACTTATCTATACATGAGCTTGAAAATTCTTTCATGTACATTTCTATGTTCATTTTGCTTGAGGGAAAGAAAAAATTCAAGCTTAAGGGGATTTGTTGTGTACATTTCACATCAAAGTTTTACACATTTCCACAGACAAATTCAATTCATTTTGTTTTCATTTATCCTCTATTCATATTCTTCTTGCCACTTTTTTTTATTTTGCTTATTGCATGATGTGTATTGTAGATATGCTTAAATAGGGTCAAATTAGAGATAGCCCAACTCAACTTCGACATCATTGGAGTCTCTCCACGCTTTGCAGACAACTCAAAATCTTATTTCTATTGAAACAACATCGCCCATGGGGAGTCTAAATTAAGACATGGTGTGTGCGATCCCAGTTAGCCATGCATCCAGCCAAAAGGGAAAAAGATATGTCGTATCTTCTTTTGGAACACGACGTGTGTAATCCCAGAAAGTGCCGAGAAGAGGAAAACATGGCGTGTTCACCACAGTCATGGCATGTATATGGGATGACAAAGTCGACTAGATCAACTATCAGAGACTGGAACACAGTGTGTCCAAAGGAAGACATGTCGTGTCTCTGTCAGTTTCAGCAAATCTGGAAAATGACGTCTCTCATTTTAAAAGGGAGAACCTACTAAGGGAGTAGTTATCACTTGTCATATTTTGAATGCCTTTTGTCTAAGATGAGGTCTAGAGAAAAGGAGGGCAATTTTGGGTTTCTTGTATAAGATCCTTCATTCTTCTTCTTTTCCTCTCTATTTTCTTCTCCGAAGGTGCATCCAAACTTCTTCTCTCCACCAAGCTTCTCAGGAGGGATTTTTGTCCGGTTTGGAGTAGCTTTAGGAGTGGAATTTTGTCCCCAATCCAGAATTCTACTCTTCTTGGATTGCACCTTTAGTTCTCTTAGTTTTTCCTTCTCTAATCCATGTTAAACTCTAAAAATTTTGTATCATTTCTATTGTACATCATCATGGATGAGTAGTCTCTTTTTCTTGGGCATGGGAGAGTATCTCCCATGTCATAACATGTATGGAACATGATAATTTCATACTAAATGCTAAATGCTTTCTTTTCTACCCTTTGAGTATCAGTTTCTTGCTTCTTGCATGTATGGCTGGCCACTATGTATGCATGTTTTTTGCTTTCTTTCTTGATCTGAGAAGATAAGTAGGAGAGTAAGGAGGTACTCTCTAGACAACTCCTCCTTTTCCACGAGAGTTGAAATTATGGAGTTGAGGAGTAGGTTTGTGATCCCAAATGAAATACATACATGAGAGTGTTGTATTGAATTAGGATCGTTGTATTTACACTGAGAGGTGAAGTATAACATACAACTCTCCTTTAGCAAGTGTTTAGTATGTTTAAATTTCGTGTTTCTACTTCATGTTATGATGTGCTGGTGAAATTCTAAGTCCAAGACATTTTTAAATCTGAAATCAAACCCTTTTAAGTAAACCTTTTATTATTTAGTATAATTATGAAATTTTAGTTTAATTAGATAAATCTTTCTTTGAGAAAGGTCTAGATTGTTGAAACTTAGCACTCTTGCATTTAATTGATTGCTAAAGCTCCTTGTGTTTGATCTCGACTACAACTACTCCAGTATACTTGTGGGAATTGTCTAGTTGAGTAAAAGATCATTTATATGATTGAAACTCATTAGTGTAATAACTGAACAAGTATGCATCGGTAAAGTAAAAGATACCTGCACAATAATTGCATTGTTTAAGCATTAAAGGTGTAAGGTACAAGAAGAGTTGTTCCCATTCAAGAAAGATGGAAATAAGTAAGTAGATACTAAATTTCGTAATTGTGACAACATAAAAGTTGTAAGTTTTAGAAAATATGATCAATAATGAATAAGATCATTACCTTTCAAATCATTACACAATCATAAAAAACATAGCATTCAATGTTTATCAAAGATATAGTAAGATTGTATACAATAGGACCGAGAATCCATAGTATCTTGAGCTAAAGTTGGATGCAAGTAGAACACCCAAAATTTTTGCTAGTGGATGTGGGTAGTGCACCTTGGAAGAAAGTTTTGTTGGAACTAAGGGCTCTAGGGGGGGTGAATAGAGCTACAAAATTTCTCACAAAATAGATTAGACCTTCAAATGACATTAATTAGGAGAAAAAGCTTAATGGAAATTTGAAGTCCTATCTAACAAGCATACCAAGGAAGAGAGAGATTTATAGGAAGCACTTAATAAAGGGATGTAGTGTGGTTCCACACTTCAAACTAGAAGTGAGTCAGTCCACTACCTAGAGAGGTCAACCTCTGGGACTTTGCAAGTGCTTTTCTCTATTATATCACCATAGAGATTTACAGCAATAGACCACCAAAGGACTTACCCATACAACTACAAGGAGATCTTCACCTTACCAAGGAACTTACACACTTAGCTTGAGTCTTCAGCCTTCACCTAGGTCTTACCCACTCAAGCTCAAGTCTTACTCCTTGAAGGACTTTGCTTCTCCTCTTGAATCTTTAGCCTTTGCCTTCTCCTTCACTTGGAGAAGATCACCACCTATTCAACATCCTTGAAAAGGACCAACTACAACTCCTTCTTCACTCGATGGAGCTTGCTTCATCTTTTCTTCATGAGAGAAGGGGATAGGGAAGTAGTGGAAGATTTGATAGCTTTACATGCACAAAGGTGGAGCTCTCTTACAATAATCCTAACTCACTCACAAATCACGAAATGAAGTGTAAACTAGAGAGAGAAAGGGCTCAAGGAGTAGTAGCACACTCAACTATAGAAAAGACCTTGAATGTAGTGAATGAGCAAACTTGGAATGAACTCTAAGAGGTCCTATTTATAGATTGGGGTGCTCCCTTGAGTTGGGGAATTTTTAGGGACAAAATAAAACCATTTGTTTCTCAAAGAAACATATCTATTTTTGTCCAAACAAGTCGCCAATGGTTAGAATCACTTTTTCTTTGTTTACCGTACAGTACATTCGGTCGAGTTTCAATAAAGGTAACTCGACCAATTGGCTAAAAGACAAACCCAATTTTCAAATTATCAGTCGAGTTTGTCCTAGGAAACTCGACCGATCAGCTAAAATTGCATTTGGTTAGTAAGCCGTTTGGTCGAATTTTGTGAATGCACAACTTGACCGATGCACATCGTCATAAAATTAATCTAAGGGATCAGTCGAGATTAAAACTCCATCGATCAACAGTCTGTGATCAATTTTCTAATGGGATTAAAACTTGGTACTAAGTGTCCCACATATTTTTCTCATTTTAGTTACAAGTCATATCATCAATACAAGTTATTAAAAATTCTTCTAAGGTCATTTGAAGGGATTTCCTTATTAGCACACTTGCATTGCATTTGACTTGAACTTTGACAAGCTAGGGCTTGTGTAAATTTGAAGCACTGTGTAACGACATGTAGGACGAGCTTGACTCTATTATTAAGGAGGAGGAGGAGGACCTTAAGCATCATGCTCACGTGAACTGGATTGTTGAGGGAGACAACAATAGTCACTATTTCCACAGTTACATCAATAAGAGAAAGAGAAGAAACAACATTTTGGCACTCAAAGATAGTTCAGGTGAGTGGGTGTGAGGGAAGGAGGACCTTATGAGCATGGTGGTTCAACATTTAAAAGGGATTCTCATGGCACCATTTGATGGAGGATCTGACCGTTGTGAGGAATTCCCAGGCTCATTCCTCCCTCCCAGAGAGGAGAGTCTCCAAGTGTTGGGAAGGATACCATATGCAGATGAGGTTCATGCCACCGTGATGAGTATGGATCTGGTGAAGGCTACAGGCCCTGATGGCATCAGTGCACACTTCCTCCAACAGAATTGGAGCACAGTTCGACCTAGCGTGGTCTTGACAGTATAGAAGGCAATTGTTGAAGACACTCTCCCCGAAGAACTTTGTAATACCACGATAGTGTTGATTCTGAAAGTTCCAAGGCCTGAAAGATGTGAGAACCTTAGACCTATCTCTCTAAATAATGTAGTGTTGAAGGTAATTTCCAAGTTGGTGGTGCAATAATTGAAAGAGTTCATTCATAGGTGGGTCTCGAAAGCGCATAGTAGTTCGTTCCTGGTAGGAGAATTACAGACAATATTACACCAGTCTAGGATATTATAAACACAATGAAGAGGAAGAAGGGGACCAAGGCTATGGCTATTAAGATAGACTTAGCTAAAGTATACAACCAAATGGATTGGAGGTTTATTTTGGACACTATTTGTAGAACCGAGATGCCAGATAACACCATCAAGTTCATCATGGCCTCAATCACTAAGGGAAGAACAAGCATAAGATGGAATGGCAGAATGTCAGATTTCTTTAAGGCGAGTAGGGGACTCAGGCAAGGGGATTCCTTATCGCGTTATCTATTTGTGCTATGTCTAGACAGACTCAGTCAATTAATTAACCAGAAGGTAGAGGAGAGGAGATGGAGACCACTGAAGTTGGGAGCAAGGGGACCGGTGGTGTCTCATGTTTTCTTCGTAGATGATTTGATCGTGTTTGTGCGTGCAGGGACATGCTACATGAGCACGATTTTGGAGTTCTTTAAGGCATTTGAACATGTGTCTGGTCATGCTATGTCCATAGCTAAAACGAAGATCTTCTTCTCTAGAAGTGTCGATCTGAATCTCAGATAGAAAATCACTCGCATGAGCGGGTTCCAACACACTAGCAACCTTGGAAAGTATCTAGGGGTACTGATCATCCATGGAAGAGTCACTAAGAGCACTTATGGGGAGATAATAGACAAGGTGAACAACATGACATCATCATGGTCAGTGAGGAGCCTCTCTCTTGTTGGCCATGTCATGCTCGCTAGAACTATCTTGCAGGACATCCCCTCCTATGTCATGCAAACAACAATACTTCCTATGCAGATCTGCAACAAAATCGATGGCACAATAAGAAGGTCTTTATGGGGATGCTTTCATAAGGCACATCTGATGGCGTAGGTAGCCTGGGACAATTGATGTGCTGCAAAAAGGAGGGAGGGTTGGGTCTAAGAAGCATGAGAGACTGGAATCAGGCACTCATTCTGAAGCACCTATGGGAGGTCCGGAGCAACCGGGATACGCAGTGGATCTGCTATATGAGGCAGAGAGATAGGCGGGCCGCAAAACATTCCAAAATTTCTAGGTTTGGGGTTGTGGTGCTCGATGGAGACAAGTTTATAGAGGACCACTCCTTTTCTGTCCTGATGAATGGGGAGTTCATCAGAGCTTGGTTTGACCGACGGTTGGAACACATGCCCAGGCTGGAGGGGGGCGGTTAGATAGATACCACAAGAATTGGGCAATCTCAGGGTGTCTAGCATGGTGGACTTGCAAGGTAACTGGGATGTGGCATTCCTTAGAGAGTGGTTGACACTAGAGATGGTTGAGGCGATCTTACGGTTAAAAACACCTCATCCGGATGACGGCGAGGATGTTCGGGTTTGGAAGTTGACAGCAAGCAAAGACTTTACCACCAAATCAACATACCACAAACTCATAGAAAGGAAAGGGATCCATGTAGAAGGCAGTTGGTCCAAGTTGTGGAAAGCAAATCTATCTACCAAGATCAAGTTCTTTATTTGGCTTATGATGCATGACACCCTTCTGACCAATAGCCGTAGGGTTAAGCAAAAACTTGATGTTTGCATCCTGTGTCTGAGGTGTCAGTAGGAGGAAGAGACTATTCTTCATGCACTGAGGGATTGTAGCGAGGCCAGGGAGGTTTGGGTAGAGATCTAGGGGGATGTCGCCATCCCCGATCCATTGTCATCCATTGGAGAGGCCAAAGAGTGGGTGCAAGCGGCTCTACACCTCGACAAGGAGATCTATACCACCATGTTTGTTACCTGACAGTACAATTAGAGCGCGAGAAATTAGCGAGTGTTATAGAACACGACCGTGTCAAAGATGGCACTGGCCAGATCTATCAGGTGGGAAATTGCAGCTCACAAGGAGGCATTTCGAGGGCAACGACAACATGATGACAATGTCAATGCAACCAGGTGGGTGGCGCCGACGTCGGGGGCAATCAAAATTAACATAAATGTTGCGGTGAAGAGAAACCATTCCTGATGTGTGATCGTAGGAAGAGATGATAGAGGACGATGGATGGGTGGAGTGGTGGCATGTCTTCATACATCTGATGTGGGGGAGGCAGAGCTAGAGGGCATCCTGCTTGCAGTGGAGGTGGCTCGGGACAATGGTATGCCCAATGTGACGATCGAGTCAGATGCACTTGCTGTTGTTAAGTTGATTAACGGAGATGTAGATATCTACCCTAGATATACGAAGTTGGTTAGTCAAATTAGACGTCTTTGGAGGCCAGGATGGAATATCAATTATATTAGAAGAGACGACAACACAGTTGCAGATCAGTTGGCCAAGTCTAATATCTAAAACCAATCGGCATACAGTGTGTATGCCTCACCCCCTGTGGGGTGCATCAGCCTTATTACCAATGATTGTAATGGTAGTAGTACTACCATGTTTATAGATTCTAGTTTAATTAGTGTTTGTAAGATTTCTTTTGATGATGCTCACAAGAGGAGGGCAGGATGAATAAGATAGCCTCCTGACTTCTTAAAAAAAACCTGAGATCCATCGAATACAGATATTATATACATATGAATGGAATGGTTGAGTCATTATCAAAATATGGACAATGCATAACCTCTAGGTCAACATTCTCCCCCTTTTGACAATGACAAACTATTCCTCAAACATATTGAAAAGGATATTGAAATTATACCTTTGCCTTGTGAATTTGGGGGATTCAAGATTTGAACAATGTGAATTGCTCCCCCTCAATCTAAGGTTATTTTAACTTGCATAGTTAGTCTTTCTACACAAAGCAATATAACATGCATGTACTATATAGTCATTTAGTAAGTTGCATGATAAATCATACAATGAACAGGAAAAGGATCACATAAGCAATAATAGCAATATGATTGAGTTTCATGAAATTGAATTTCTCTCCCCCTTTTGACATTATCAAAAAGTAAGGGGGGTATACGAGCATACATAGTCTTCTCCAAACACAACCAAGCAGATATTCAAACATGCAATATCATAACATATATCAAACAGAGACAAGAGAAACACACAAGATAGGTCATAATTAAAATATGGTGAAATATGGCACCAACTCATAAGATATAACTGATCAAATAGTAAGAGTGCACAGAAGATACATTACAACTCATGAAGCATGTCCTCATAAAAACAACTACAAGTGAGAAGAAATGAATGCTAAAAATATCACACCTCATATCATGTGCCCAAATTTTTCTAATACAAAATAGCCTAGAAAGATATATATGATTAGCAAACTAGAGTAAAAACTAAGAACATCTAGACATCTAGGTCATCTATATCTACATCATCCACAACATCATCATCATCCTCAGCGTCAGGCTTGTAGTCATCATCTCCGTCTGAAGGTGCAGCAGTAGTGCCTTCATCACCAGAGTCACCAGGAATGTCATTAGAGCCATCACCATCATCCTTACCAGCATCAGCAGTCTCGCTATCAGCTTGGTCTGGCATCTCTTCATCTATAGAAGGTCCAAAGTGACGATCGGGCCAATGAGTATTCTGCTCATCCCAAGTCATACCAAGAGCATATAGCTCATTGGCGTGAGGGAAGGAGAGAGTAGAATTGCCAAGACTGGAAAGCAGAGTGGCCAAGGGGCCAGCAGGTAGCGGTAGGATGACATGATCAGGTCCACCAGTAGCAGAGGGTGTGGGAGCAGCAGCGGAAGGCTTAGGTGCAGGGTAGAAGTGATTGTGTGCATATGATGCATGATCACTATCGGGGACAACAGGTAGGTGGGGTATGGATGTGTATAGGATAAGTTCATGTTAGACATGATTGAACATAAATCCTGGTGCAGATGCTCCTGGACTTGGAGGTTGTATGTCTATTGGTATATCATATAACCCATAAGGGCTTCACTAGAAACACAGAACGAGGCACGGCTAGGTCGGGTAGGCTGAGGAGGTAGAGGATCTTGGGTGAGGTAGAGCCAGGTGTAGTTGAGGCAAAGGCAGAGGGTGAAGCACTGGGTGTGGTTGTGGAAAGGATAGGCACACATTTCTAAATAGTAGTCTCACTGATACACACTCCCTTCCTGGCAGGTCTGTAGTGGAAGTCAGAGAAGAGTGATTTCTCAATGGTGAACTGGAAAAGACCACATATCAGGTTTGGATATGGGGGATGGGTGCCATAGGTGTTCTTGCCAGAGTCAAATCAAGTCATGTGGTGGAGGATATATCTTGACCACTTGACTCTGACATTCTCTAAGATGAGTACATTATCACCGCAATGTTCTCTGCAATATCTGTTTGGTTTTTCTTTGGGTGGATGTTGTAGTTGACCACTAGGTCTAATATATGCTTCTTGAGATCTAAGGAGGAGGAGGGTAGGGTGCTCTTATTCTTATAGGGAACATCAAGTTTCTTCAAGTAACGATGGATATCAGGAAGTGTGATCTCATTTTGCTTGCAGAAACCTTCAGGGTCCACTAGGTCAAAATACTCACCATAATCCTTACGCTAGGTATTATTCTCATCAACTCTGCAAAAGAATATATACATGATATCCTATGAGATTTGGAATTTCTTCTCGGTGATCATAGAAGTAAGGATAACTTGAGTATTAGGAAGGGGTACAAGGGAGTCATAATTCCAACACAAATTTTCTTAGAATTCATGAACAACTTTCATGCTTGACATAGAATTGTGAAAACACTCATGCTCGACACCCAGGGTAGATAGGTGATGAACTACAAGCAGCCTCGCCACTTGATCGATGATGGATTGACCCCTAGGGCTAGGCTAAAAAGGGGCTCTAAAAGGAAAAGGACTCCTAGGAAGAAGGTCCTTATACCGATTTACAACCTCAATTGAAACAAAGAGGGTCTCATCAAATGGAATCAAGTAGGAAGATGAGGAGGAGGATGGTGCATTGCTAGGGGCGGTTGTCTTTCTTGTATTTGAAGCCATGGAGGCAAAAAGAAGGAGAAGAAGAGATCAAAAACACCAAACAAACCATGAAAAATGTTCACACACCTAGGTTGAGCTAGGGGGTAGGTCTAGGAAGGTATCCCTATGTTGGATTAGGGCTAGGTTAGGGAAGGGAAGGTAAAGGTTGAGAGCTTAGGGCTAGAAGGAGAGGAATCGATCGACTATTCTCTAGTTGAGTGGGAGAATAGTTGGTTGAACCCAACTTAAGTTGGCTTCAACCCACCAATCAGTCGTGTTCTGTGAGGTGGAAACTTGATTGATTGGTCCTTTTAAAAAAGCTCTCGGCCATGGATCGGTCGAGTTTGTCCATGGGAAAATTGATTGATGGTCAACCTGACCTAAAACCATCAAACTTAATTTCTAGCTATTTGAAAGCTAATTAAATTTATTTTTCAAGTCCATTATATATATTGAACATACTTAATTAGGAACATATCACTTATCATTGGGTACTATTTTGCGATAAAATAGGCGTTTGCAAAAAATACCCAAAAACAAGAGAAAAACAAGGTGAAATGAACATGAAAAACCAATTTTAAGCATATTAGCATGCAAAGATGATCAAGATAGATGAAAAACATATAGGATAGATGACTACTATCTAGAAGGCATATCAGATTTATATAAAATAGTTATTAGCAATTTTGATCTAATAAAATTAAATTTCTCTCTAGCTTGAGGTTTGGTGAAAATGTCCGCCAACTGATTTTTTGTGTCCACATGCATGATATAAATATCCTTCTTGGCAATGTGATCATGAAGAAAGTGATGGCAAACCTCCATATGTTTAGCTCTACTATGCAATATAGGATTGTAAGACAAGTTAATTGTACTAGTATTATCACAAAAGATAGGAGAAGCATAAAAATGAATGTTAAAGTCTTGGAGCATTTGCTTCATCCATAGGACCTGGGCATAACAACTTCTAGTTGTGATGTACTCAGCCTCGATGGTTGATAATGCCATGGTGCTCTATTTCTTGGTGAACCAAGACACCAAGCATGGTCCTAGGAGGAAAGAAGTGCCACTTGTGCACTTTCTATCAATCAAGCAGCCTGCATAATCGACATCACTATAGGCAGTAAGAGTAAAGTCCTTTGACTTGGGATACCATAGTCCAAAATTTTGAGTTTTCACTAAGTACCGTAGAATCCTCTTAACAGCTATAAGATGAGATTTCTTAGGATTTGATTGAAATCTAACACACAAGCCAACACTAAACATTATGTCAGGTCTAGAGGTAGTTAAGTAAAGTAAATTCCAATCATACCTCTATAGAGCTTCTCATTTACCTTTTCACCTTCTTCATATTTATCAAGTTTGGTGGTTTTTTACATGGGTGTGTCCATCGGCTTGGTATTCTCCATCCCAAAGTGCTTAAGCAGTTCAGTGGTGTACTTGCCTTGGTTGATGAAGTTCCCATCTTTTGTTTGTTTGATTTGAAAGTTGAGGAAGAATGTGAGCTCACCCATCATACTCATATCGAATTCACTCTACATAAGATCACTAAATTCTTTGCAAAGATTAAGGTTAGTTTCGCCAAAAATGATGTCATCAACATATATTTGAATAATAAGAAAATTGTTAGAAGTGTTCTTTAGAAACAAGGTAGAATCCACTTTGCCCATGATATAACCATGATCTAACAAAAAGTTCTTTAATTTCTCATACCAATCCCTTGGTGCTTGTTTGAGTCCATAGAGAGCTTTTTGCAATAAATAAACATGGTTAGGTAGACTATCATGTTCAAAGATCAGAGGTTGTGCAATATACACTTCCTCCTCAATTGTACCTTTCAAAAAATGCACTTTTAAAATCCATTTGATACAAAAGAAAGTTTTTATGATTAGAAAAAGTAAGAAACATACAAATGGACTCAATTCTAGGTACAGGTGCATATGTTTCATCAAAGTCAATACCTTCTTGTTGATTGTAGCCTTGAGCCACTATCGTTGCTTTGTTTCTTACCACTTTGCCGCATTCATCTAGCTTGTTGCGGTAGACCCATTTGGTGCCAAAGATCTATCTATCACTTGGTCTTGGCACAAGGGTCCAAACTTTTTTCTTCTCAAAATTTTCCAGCTCCTCTTGCATAGCTAGGATCCATTCTTCATCCCCAAGAGCTTCCTTGACATCTTTAGGCTCTAGTCGTGAGATGAAGGCGTTTTTGTCTTGTTCTTTGTTGAATGCAGCCCGCATCTTCACTCTCTCAAATGGATCACCTAAGATCAGCTCCTTAGGATGATTCTTTGCAAATTGGGGAGTTGGATCCTTCTTTTCATAATCTTTGTATTCTTCTTGAGAAACCACTTTTTTTTTTTCATTTTAGATGATGTTGAGTTCTTCGAGGATAGGAATTACTTCATCTGCAACATCATCATTTGAAACAATCTTTGGGAATAGAGGGGTTAGTTTCAATAAACATTACATTAATATATTCTTATACCTTAGAAAGATCAACATTATAAACTCTATATGCCTTTCTAGTAGTGCTATAGCCAAGAAAAAAAGCCTTATACAATTTCAGATCAAACTTGTCAAGAGAATCTTTCATACTCAAAACAAAACAAGGACATACGAAAACATGGAAATGCTCGATAGAAGGCTTCCTACCACGCCATAGTTCATAGGGGGGTTTCTTAAGTGAGGGATGAGTGAAAATACAATTTTGCACAAAACAAGAGGTACTGACAGCTTCAGCCCAAAACTTCTTAGGAGTATCATACTCAAGAAGCATGGTCCTAGCCATCGCTTGTAGAGACCTATTCTTCCTCTCTACAACCCCAATTTTTTTAGGTGAAGAAAAATTGTGTGTATAACCCAATTCTTGACAAAAATACTCAAAAAGCTCATTTTCAAATTCTCCCCCATGGTCACTATAGATGGAAAAAATCTGGCAAGAAGCTTCATTCTCAACTTGTTTGCAAAAACTAGAGAAAACATCAAGCGTATCACTCTTTGAAATGAGAAAGAAGATCCAAATATATCTAGAGAAATCATCAACAATAATAAGACAATACTTGGAACCACAAAGTGACTTCATTCTCATTGGCCCAAATAGATGAATATGAAGAAGCTCAAGAACTCTCTTAGTGCTAAGGACTCCTTTGGATTTGAAGGAGGACTTGGTTTGCTTTCCTTGTATACAAGGTTGGAATTCTTCATTCTTTTCAAAGTCCAATTTAGTAAGTCCCTTGATTAAGTAATTTTTGCTCAACTTCTTTAATTGATGCATATTTACATAACCAAGCCGGTGGTGCCATAGAGAAATATCATTCGAGTTGGCTACAAGGAATCTACCAACCACGTGCCTAATAGAGTTAAGAACAATAACATAAAGATTACCGCTTCTAGTTTCCTTATATATAACTTGGTAGGTGAGGGAATTTAGAATCAAGCATTCAAAAGTAGTAAATAGTACAAGGTAACCATTATCACAAAGTTGACTAACACTTATCAAATTTTGATGTAGGCCATCCACAAAAAGAACATTCTTGATGCATAAGGATTCACCTACATCACCCTCACCTTTGACTTTACCTTTCTTATTGTCCCCAAAGGTGACAAATCCTCCTTTCTTCTTTGTGAAATTGTTGAAATGGCTTATGTCACCGGTCATGTGCTTTATGCAACCACTATCAACAATCCATATATCTTTTCCCTATAAGAAAGGATAATTTCTTTTCCCAACTCAAACTTTGGGATCCAGAGTTATCTTGGGGACCCATTTCATCTTTGGGTTGGTCCCCTTAGGCTTGTAAGGACCATAAGTGTAATAATGATCATCACATTTGCAGTAAGAACAAACCATATGATTCTTAGTGCCCAAAGATTCTCCTACAAAGAAAGAGATCTCCTTTCTCTTTTTCTTATCTTTAGCCTTACACTTGCCCTTTGAGGCTCCCCCTACAAATCCTAAATCACTAGTACCACTTTGTTTAGTAGAATGATCAAGGATTTCATTTAGGGAGTTTTTCGCTTTGAGGAATTTGTACAGGGATGCTTTCAATATATGGTTATCATCATTCAAAGAAGCAATAGTAGAAGATAAACTAGATATGTCATCCCTAACATGTACAAGATCAGCCTCAAGACATAAAGTTGTAGTAAGATATGAACCCTTTTCAAGAGAGATAGAAGAAACATTAACACTAGGAAACAAAGGTCTAGAAGATAGATCATTAACTTGACTAAGAAACCTAGCATTTTCATATTTTAGCATTTGAATCTATTTGAGATAAACATCTCTCTCTTCTCTACGAGCATCAATAAGCAACTTAAATTCAGCATTTTTAGTTTTAAGCAATTCAAGTTCTTTTAGGCAATTTTAGTTCTCTTCCTTAAGATTTTCAATGTTCTTAAGGTGGATACCATTCTCAACTTCAACCCCAATGTAGTGGAGTTCAAGATCAAGGTATTTCCCTTGCAAAATATCAATACTCTTCAGGTTGGTTTTCTCATTCAATTCCAAAAAATCTAGCTTAGCATAAAGATCATCAATAATTTTTCCTAACCATTTTCTTTTAGATTTACATTTAGCAAAAGAAGAATGGGTAGTAACAAGAATGTCGATAATAGCTTCTTTAGGAAATTCATGAAAACTTGCCTCACTTACCTCACCAATGTCTTCACTTGTAGAGGCCATGAGAGCAAGGTGGCACTCTCCATCTTCTTCGGAGTTAGAGCAACTTGAAGTTGAAGCTTCCCAAGCCACACGAGTTGCATTCTTGTCTCTCTTCTCCTACTTGTCCTTCCTCTTGTGCTTGCTCTACTTCTTTTAATCCTCTTCTTTCCTTGAGCTTCTCTTGTGGTGAGACTTTCTTGACTTTGGGCATTCACTCTTGTAGTGCCCCTTTTGACCACATTTGTAGCATCTCGGAGTAGAGGACGAGGAGGCTTGCTTTCCCTTGAAGTGCTTGCCCTTGATGTAGTTGGCTTCATGCTCACTAGGGCCTTCATCTTCACTAGAGGAGGAGGGAGAAGTCTAGCAAACAAGTTGTTGTTGAAGTATGATAGCCTCCACTTGTGCTTTGAAAGCACTATCTTGGATCTTTTTGGATTCCTTCTCTTCTTCCTTAGCTTCTTCTTCTTTCTTGTCAAGTCTAGGCTCATGTGCTTGAAGATTGAAAATTAGTTCTTCAGTTGGGATGTCACTAAGGCTCCTCACTTCTTCAATGGAGGTGACCTTTGACTCCCATCTCTTTGGAAGAGTTCTCAAGATCTTTGAGTTGATGACGCCTCTATCCAAAGTGTTGCCCAAAGCAGCCAACCCGTTGATGATGACATTTAGCCTTGAATACATCTCTGCAATGCCTTCTTTCTTTCCCATCTTGAATTTCTCTAGGAGGTTGTCCAACATGTAGATCTTTTCCTCCTTGACTTGCTTTGTGACTTCATATGTGATGCACAACTTGTCTCAAATCTCATAGATGGTGTCCCATGATGACATCCAATTGAACTTTGTGGAGTGAGGGTCATGTAAAGGATGCTAATGGCCTTTTCATTGAGTTGATCCTCCTTGAGAGTAGCTTCACTCCATGTTGCAACAACTCTGGTTGGCTCTTTGTAAGGTGTGAACATCACTTTCCACATATCAAAGTTCATCCCTTGAATGTAGAACTACATTTGTCCCTTCCAATAGAAGAAGTTGGTTCCATCAAAGACTGGAGGGTGTATGGAGAAGCCTCCCTCTAAGTTCAGTGAACCAAGTAGGTTGTCTCCCATCTTCTCATCTCATGGGAGATTGTTTGAGAAGATCCTTTGCTCTGATACCACTTGTTGGATCTAAGGTCTCAAGAGGGGGGGGGTGAATAGATCTATAAAATTTCTCACAAAACATATTAGACCTTCCCAATTTTATTAATTTGGAGCAAAAGCTTAATGGAAATTTGAAGTCCTATCTAACAATTATAGCAAGGATGAGAGAGATTGATAGCAAGCATTTGACAAAGGGATGTAGAGTGGTTCCACACTTCAAACTAGAAGTGAGTCAGTACACTACCTAGAGAGGTCAACCTCTAGGACTTTGCAAGTGCTTTTCTTTATTATATCACCATATAGATTTACAACAATAGACCACCAAAGGACTTACCCATCCAACCACAAGGAGATCTCCACCTTACTAAGGAACTTACCCACTTAGCTTGAGTCTTCAGCCTTCACCTAGGTCTTACCCACTCAATCTCAAGTCTTTCGCCTTGAAGGACTTTGCTTCTCCTCTTGGATCTTCATCCTTTGCCTTCTCCTTCACATACAGAAGATCACCACCTCTTCAACATCCTTGACGAGGCCCAGCTACAACTCCTTCTTCACTCAATGCAGCTTGCTTCAACTTTTCTTCATGAGAGAAGGGGATTGGGAGGTAGTGGAAGATTTGAGAGATTTACATGCAAAAAGGTGGATCTCTCTTAAAATAGTCCTAACTCATTCACAAATCACGAAATGAAGTATAAACTAGGGAGAGAATGGGGATCAAGGAGTAGTAGCACACTCAACTATAGTAAGGACCTTGAATGTTGTGAATGAGCAAACTTGTAATGAACTCCAAGGGGTCCTATTTATAGCTGGGGGTGCTACCTTTAGTTAAGAACACTTAGGGCCGAAATATAGCCTTTTTTTCTCAAGGAAATGGATATCTTTTTATCCAAAAAAGTCACCAACAGTTAGAATCACTTTTTCTACATTTTTCGTACAATACATTCAGTCAAGTTTAAATAAAGGTAACTCGACCGATCAGCTAAAAGACAACTATCGTTCGAGTTTGTCCTAGGAAACTCGACTGATCAACTAAAATTTCATTTGGTCAATAAGCTGTTCGGTTGAGTTCTATTAATGCACAACTCGATCAATGCACATCATTAGAAAATTAATCCAAGGGATCGGTTGAAATTGAAACTCGACCGATTAGCAATCTGTGATCAATTTTCTAATGTGATTAAAACTTAGTACTAAGTGTCCCACATATTTTTCTCATCTTAGTTACAAGTCATATCATCAATACAAGTGATTACAAAATTCTTCCAAGGTCGTTTAAAGGGATTTCCTTATTAGCACACTTGCATTGCATTTGACTTGATCTTTGACAAGCTAGGGCTTGTGTAAATTGATCCTTTTCATGTACCTAAAACCTGAGATCAATCTTGAATACACATATTAGATAAATATGAATGGAATGGTTGAGTCATTATCAAAATATGGACAATGTATAACCTCTAGGCCAACACATTTCACACCCTTGTGTCTAGTTGTGCAAAAGAATTACTACCATAGATCATATTGGTCTAATCATATTCATGTAATGAGAGTGGAATCAAACCTTTTCAAATAGAAAAGGTATGTTAACATCAATGGCATGGAAACTAAGGTCAAATAACTCATACATAAGATTCATCAATGCTACTTTCATGTAGAGAGAAAAAGATAATAATAAAAGATTAGTAAGAATTTAAAAAGATATTTATATAGAGTGATACTAGACTTTATTTTTTAGGAAGGGAAATAAGGTTGTCAAAGTCATGAAATGTCCAATATAAATGGGGAATGTGCATATGCCTAATTTTGAGTCCTCGAAAGTCCATATTTGATCCCAAAATCCAAAACAGGGTCATACATCACATTTCACATAAAATCAAGGTTACATTCCTTTAAATGCACAAAACCTAAAAAAAGAGTTTTAATCCAAATGATTTATTTCCTGAAATCAAGCTAGATGAACTATTCACAATGTTACAAGTTTATACAATATTTTATTGCGTCTTTCTCACACTTGAATATTTTGTTATGGATTTATTTAGATTAATTTGTTTATATCTAATAACAATTGGGCAAAAAGGTTGATGTGCCCCACTTCAAAATTGTAACCTTAAGCCACGTTGTATGCATAATTGTCAATTTGGCAATAGTAAAACCAATGCATCAACCATAAGTGAAAATAAAGATGAAATTTCCTTTCATAAGAGCACTACAATTTTAAGAAAAAAACTAGGGTAACTCGAAAAACACACTATGTGTAACCTTTCTCTTGATGATTTGCAAAGACATGGAACATCTTATAGGTGCTAACTTCCTCCTATGAGAAGGAATAAAAAGGCCATTGTTGGGTGTCTATGATAGAATATGTCAAGGATACCAACTCACAACAACATGGAATAGCTTTAGGGGGGAGATTTGGTGGTATTGTGGTATAGCTTGAAATGGGAAGAAAAATGAAGAATATGGGATCTCAAGTAACCAGACCACAAGTTAAAACAACCATACACATAGATTCTAGGAGTGTATAGAAAAGGAAATTGACTCAAAAAGAACCCAATGAAGTACCAACACAACCAAGACACACACTAATAATAGAAAAGATACAAAAGAAATAGAGAAAGATGGGATTTAATATTTTACCAAAAACTAGTGGAATGTTGTCACGTAGAAGAGTCATGGGTCACACCAAAGTTTAGGTAATTTTTGACATCACATAAGGTGGCATGTACCATTATGTCCACATACTCCTCAGTCTTTGACCAAAAAAAGTTTGGGGAACTCCTCAGTGGTGCTCGAGTTAGATACTAGGTTGGGAAGTCTTTATTATTGACTCATGTTGGTCCTGACATCAACAATATGAATTTAAGAATTGTCCCAAAGGATAACCAACACACCTTCAAGGAATTGTAGGAGGGGTTTGGTGGGAAAGGGAAGGTCCTTCTAAACCAATTGATACAAGGACGTGATAAGTTCTTGCATGCTAATATAAGTGGTGGGGAAATATAGTTATTGTGTTTCATGACTTGTGAGAATAATGAATGAGATGGGGAGATAACAATGTTTTGAGGTTTCAGAACCAAGGAACATGGGACTTACGAAGGAATATTTGGATGAGTTATACTACTATTAAAATAGTGGTGAAAGCATGACGGAAAAGGAGGTGTAATAGAAAGATGTTACGAGTGAGATGAAAACACTCTTACTCCAAGCTAGATGTAGGATGAAGATAATTGCCCACTATGATCTATCATAATTAGAAAATAGAAATTAAGTGATTAAATCACTCTCTCAATGGTCCACACATTCGAAGTATTCTCCCTACATATAAGTACTTAGTAATTTACATATTTTTCTTTAATTTTCTTTCTTTAATTGTGTTATGGGTCAAATAAAGTGAAAATGACTCCAAATTTGACTATACAATAATTATAGTAGGTATATTATTACATGTGACTAGATTCCTTTTTAATTAACATTTCATCTATATAAATAATTCAATTTTATATATTCCTATAATGAAAATAGTATTAATTTATGACTAAATTTGATGATAGACTTTTAATGGTGTCTTTATTTAAGTATACATATTTCATGGAGCTAAACATAAGGCATAATGATCTTGTTTATATGACCATATAATTTTTTAATAATCAAGTAAAAAAGATGGGAGTTCATTTAATGAAATCATATAAACAAGATGGTTTTCATTTACCACTTTATATTCATATTTTTTGATGTGATTGATGATGCTAATTTTTATTCAATGTATTGAGACTTAAATTGATGAATTTGTTCCCTCTACCCAAGGATAGGGTGATTATGTTACCTATATAGTGTTTTTAAAGTATGATGGAAAGAAAATAATTTCTTAGTTACACTCTAAGGTCATTTGTTTAATTATTAATTATCTTTAAATATTTTATGCATTTGTAGTTTTTATTAATATACTATGTATATAATTTATATTTGGAAGGAAACCCATTTTAATTTTTTGTCACTATGATGAGAGTTTCCCTAAAATTCCATATGCAGAGGAAGTAGTGTTTTCCTTTTAAATTAACCATCAATCTCTTTATTTTAACTTCAATTAAATAATGGAAAAATAAACAATCCAACTTGGTTTCAATACTTATTTAATAATATATAGATTTAAAAAAAACATGTACTAGGAGTATATAATCATTTGCATCCTCATATGTATTAATTATCTTTTAATGACCTTTGGGCCACATGTGAGTGTGTATACATTTATTAAGTAAGAACTAAGGTTACATATGTTGGCACACATTAATCTAAAATATTTTGTTTCTTACATACCATATGTTATATACTATTCTTCCATGTAGATCATTTTTGTTCACTAAAGTTATCTCATATTATTAATATGAGGCTTAAATATATGTATTAGTGTTAAGTCTGGCTTAAGTACTCATTATAGGTCCATCTCAAGTTCAAAAGGGTGTATTAATGAGTTTTAGTGCATTAGGATATTTTTGGGTTTAAAACATAGCTATTAACACATATTCTCACTTCAACCATGGTTGGCTTGGCTTAGTATGTTACATGAGTAATTGAACTGAAAAATGTTCCACAACTCGACATGTTTGATATGCACTAGTTGTGGTGTATTAGGCATGTCATGCACAATTATATACTAGATGACGGTGGCTTTATTTTTCTCTACTAGTAGTACAACCACGGTCTACCTTTTTAGTTGTATTCTTATAATCATCCTATCTTCATCCCTAAATAACTATTTGCAACATCAAGTTGGAGTTTTATTGTAGGATCAGGTTCCCCACTATTGTGTTGACAATGAATAGGCTAGTTATTATTATTGTGATGTTAAAATACCTCTAGTTATTCTGAATGATAGAAAAAAAAATGAATAATTACTCTAATTATACAATAGCAATCTCAAATATAGCCAATTCATACACCTTAGATCATTAAATCTGGGCATAAAAAGTAGTATGAACTATGTTCATCAGATAACTATACGTTGGTATCAATATGTTACATGCTTAATTGAAATTAAAGTGATATCTTCCTTTCTATCCCTGTTCCAAGCTTCAACAGATAAGTATGTACAACATGAAGTTAAAGTTTTATGGTAGATTTATATTCTCCACTATTGTGTTGACAATTAGTAGCTTAGGAATGTAGTGACCCATATCACTTTCTACATTGTGATGCCTTTGTAAAACCTAGGTAACATTGATGTTATTGCCTTGGGTGAAGAAGGAAAGGTGGATGTTTCCCAAGGATGAGTCCATGGCCATAGTGATATTCTCAAAGCTTCAAAGGAATGCCCTATCATGGTGGTAGGGAAGGGTTGATTGTAAAGGAGAATAGGGATTAGGATTCACATGTATGAAGAGATGTCATTTTGTGTGGGTGGTGAACTGGAGACAAATTGAGGGCCTTTCTTTTATGTGTGACACTCACAATCCAAAGTAGTTAACAAGTGGATCCTTCTATCGAGAAGATTATCCACCCTTGCAATGTCATCTCATGTTCATTATTTCTCACTACATCATGTCATGGACTTTCTTATAAACATTAGTGGTTTACCTATCATTCACTATACTAATATGGGTTATCTCTTGAAATGGAGCTTCTAACATGTTCTCGTACTTGCTCACTTTTTCATAAACTAGCAGACATACCATGAACGATATGAAGGACATTCATCAGTATTATCTTTCCTAAAATATTTTTTTTTTTCAAAAATCTGCCACTGGACCAAAACTCTGCATATTCTTCTTATTCTTTTATTTTATGGTCAAATTTGAGTCCCAATACTGTCTTGAGACATGCGATCCATGAAACCTATGTTGTAGGCTATGTTATGAATCTTCAACACATAAATTAAAACACTTATCGTGATGCTTTTTATAGTCATGTAAGAAGCAACTTCTTCTTAGATACAATGCAACATATCAAAAAATCTATTTTACGATGACATCGAGAGAAGCCATTTTTTTCATAATAGTGAAACATTCAAGAAAATACATCCAGTAAAAGAATACCCTACATCTCTCATGTAAAATAAGTATTTTAAAAGCAAACGAAAGAGAATAGTAGTATATTAATGAATAAGAATTTTATTTTAAAAATTCCTTAAAATTGGTTATGTTGGGGAAAGTTATTACCAAAAAGCATTCAACCTCTAATCATAAAGATAAATATGGTAATCCACACAGCTATAGGGAAACAACAATATTATTTGTTTTCAACAACACTATTGCCCAAACATGGCTATCTGTTGGACTAATGTGCATAATGCAGAAATGTGATGGATGTTAAGGTTTCATATGTAGTAACCCATCGTTTACAATTTAACCCAACTTAATCATGACATCAACTTGGATGTTGTGCATGAGTCTCATCACAATGGATAAGAAGTTGGGTGATTATAAATGTTAAGTGATGGGAAAGTGTGAGTGGTGATCAATGGGGTGTGGCAAGTGAGGTGGAGAAGAACTTAGGACAAATGTAAGTAGGGATGGCAATAGCGTGGTTATAGTGCAGTCAAAATTATAGCCAATTCATGTTGGAAAAAATGTACATCATAACCATATTATATTCACTAAAGTTCTAAAACCTAAAAGTCATATTTGCACCACAAAAAAATCACAATGAGATAGACTACGTTACATTGTAGAAAAACTATGTTTGAACACCATGCACAACTCGCTATACCTTTTCCACAATGAAATATATGTGGAATTGATACTTCATAGAGTACTAAATAATTAACCAACACTAACATTATTAAAGAAATCAAATTGTACAAGCTAACAATGTACTTCAAATGCATATACACACTTGAATGGAACTAATGTAATGTGGTGTAATTTTGGATCACAATATTTTTTCTGCCATAAATGTGCCTCACCTAACAGTTTACAAAAGGTAGAAACCACATCCGCACCATGTGATTGTCCATGAATACTGTTTTTTTCTTTAACATTTCCTGGATTTAAGATAACCTTTCAATGGACCATTATTTTCTCTATTTATCTTTGGATAATAGTAGTTAGCACGGGTTAAGGCCAATGTAGGTGCAACTAGTACATAAGGAGCATGGAGGAAAAAATATTTTTTGTTTTTTGTAAAAACTACGAATGTCATTAGAAAATTGTATTTTATATTCTTTCTCCTTTTTGCACATCAAGGAAATTGCTTAACTAATTACTTAATAATTAATTAATTAGTTAATTAATTTATTAATGAATGCTTTCCAAATTCGAAAGGAACTCTCCATATTCCTTCTAAATCGAAAAGGGACTCTTTGCATATATTCTGAATTGGAAAGGAACTCCTCATATTCCTTTGACGTATAAAGGAGTGATTGTGTGATTACGTCAAATCAGGAGTATGATTGAGCATGGAAGTGCTATAAATAAGGTCCATGAGCTTAGGTTAAACAACAAATGTAGATCATAGACCTCAAATAATCATATCACACAAATCTATCACAATTGTCTCTCATTTGTGTTTTGTTTGCCTGCTACTTACGTAGCCTCTCCCTGTGCACTTCTCTCGTAGAGTTCTTTTGCTGGAAGAAAGATCTCTTCTTTGTCCCTTTTTCCATTGATGCAATTTGTTGGGTGGTGGCACCTAACAATCGCTGAGTTGTACCAGTGTTATTCATTGTCTACGTACAATCAAGATGATTTTCTTCTATAGGTTTGTTATAGGATCAATAATAATGCCTACTCAGAGGATACGCGAGTACTAATTGGTTTAAGTAATGCTTGTCTTCTTCAAGAGAATGATCTAATTTGAGTTTTCTAACTAAGTTTATTTGTTTCTTCTACTGTGTTTGTTCTGTTTCTTATCTTCTTTTAACTTGACACGTAAGCATGTTAATAAAATTCCAATTTCCTACTTTTTTTATAATGACATTCTAAAATACACTACTCTTAAAGAAATCAATATATATCATTTTTAGCATGGCTGGCCTTGATCTTTACTGTCTTAAGATTTACCTTTCTAGTATGCCCAAAAACATTGATGGCACCAACTTTGCATGCTTATATATCCAGATATATATTTATCTTATGATGATAGGGATTCATGACTACATTGTTACTGATGAACCTAGGTCCAATAAAAAAGATCCTGAGAACATTAAGAAAATTTTAAGATGGTTGATTAGTTGTGTAGACGATGTATCCTATTAACAACAAAGAATGAGTTCTATGATATTTACTGTAAACCTCCTCTTACAACTAGAAGGGTTATGTGGGATGTTTTAAATAAGAAAGAAAAACAAAAAATTAGAGTGTTGGAAAATATTCTTTCTCTAATATTCTTAAATTTTGGATGATAGATGGTCATTCAGTTTCTAGTTAGGTATGTAATTATCAAATCTTGTATCATAATCTCTTTGAAGAGAAATGAAATTACTTGATAAAGTCATTATTATGTCTATCATTGAAAAGCCTATGTCTCAGGAGGATTTTGGTGTGAATAACGTGCATAGGAAGGGGGGCATCACCTTAGGTTAACTTATGCCAGAGACAACATAAAGGAGGAACACTTGAAATATAAATTGGTCAAGGTACCTGTTGATGTAAACACTATATTCAATCTTACAACTTGTAAGAATATATATATGAAAAATAAGTACACAAATAAACCCAAGGGATCTACAAGACAAAAGGCAATCAAGAGTACGAGATGTTAGACTTATAAACTGTCTCTCTCCGAAGTGAAAAATCTAGAGGTGGATCAATAGAGATTTTGGTAATTTTCAAATTAATTGAAAACTTAAATTTTAAGAGAGAGAGATGTATACAAGGAGGAGACTCATAATTTAGTGTGGTTCCATCCTTCGAATCAAAGGATTTTAGTACACTACCCAATGGTCTCCAATTGGGATTTGCAAGTGATCGATTTTATTACCTCTCAAGAAATTATAATAAAATACAATCACTTCACCTACACCTCTTCTTTATTGGGACGTGGAAGAGAACCCAAGGAGAGGATGATGATCCACCTCCACCACCTTGATGCATCCTTCACCTCCTTGAAGTAGCTCAATCACCTTGGAATAACTTTACACCTTAAAGTACCTCCAAGCAAGCTCCATCAGATAGCCTCCCACACTTGGAGTAGTCAAAAAGCAGAATTATATCAAGTTGGAAAAGTAGATTGGAGGAAGGAATAGTAAACCAATCCAGTATAATGATTTGATCCTATATCAAGCATTTAGGCCTCCTAACAACTTGGTATGGACTTTTCTAGGTGGTAGCTAGGAGCTTGTAACTATGGGACACAAACTTAGAGCTCATGGGAAGAAGATGGAAAGTATAATATAGTTGTTTTGCTCTCTAGAAGGATTCCTCAAGTGTATATTGTGTTTCAAGTGTGAAAGTTGTGTGTTCGGCATCCTAAGGCCAATTCTATTTATAGGAATGGGTTGCAAGTGGCTAGGGTTCCTTAGGGAAGTGTCTGGGGGATTCTCGGATGAGAAATAGTCATTATAGTTGGGTCAAGTTTTTTATATGTACAAGAGTGGTTGTGTGATTGCGTCAAACTAAGAATGGAATTGAACATAAAAGTGATATAAATAAGACACATGTGCTTAGGATTAGACACACAACATAGAACATGTATATCAAGTCTCAGATCACACCGATCTAAGACAATTGTCTGTCGTTCATATTTTGCTATCCTGCCGCCTGCCACCTTACGTAGCTGCTCCTTGTGCGCTTCTCTTGTGGCGTTTGTCTCCTGAACCTGAGATTTCTTCTCCTTCTCTCCTTTCCTTGACACGATATGTTGGGTAGTGGTACCTAATAACTATTGAGCTATGCAACTACGGTATTGTTGTTAATTTGTCATCTGCGTACTCGTGAGACGGCTCAGGGCCAATTGGAAGGACAAGCTTTGATTTATTTTGGTAACAATAAAGAAAACGAAATAATTTGAATTTTGTGACTCAATTTATTTGTGTCTCTTGCTATGTTTGTTCTCTTGTTTTTATCTAATTTTAAGCTTCACCTGTAAACTTATTAATAAAATTACAATTACCTGCTATAATCTATCGTTTTAAAATCCAACACATTATGTTCGAAAGGGATCCAAACCCATCATCCTCACCTCAGTTACTCAATATCAGAAATTCTGATTCTGAACAATCGTTCCACGTTTGCGCTACATCCTACATGCTTGCATGATCACACGATGCTCACAGCACCATCAGTAAAATCGACGTTGGAGGGCCACATGATGCTCCTTATTGGAGGGCGGTGCGCGCCCGTGACGGCGAAGAACGTTCCTCGCCCGCCTGCCAACTTGGAGCCGGTGGTGGGGGATAAACCCGCACAACCACAAGCGACGACAACTATGAGGTCCTCAGGGCCAGACGAAGAAGGATCTTCATCCCTCATTCTCTTGCTCCAGTTGTCTCTTCTCACACATCCTCGGTCCAGGAAAGAGAAAGGACAATAATCATTCCTCCAGAGTCCAGAGGATCGCGTCGAGCGAGCGTCAGACCACACATATCGGGCCTCGTCCAGCTAAGCTCATATGTGGTTCTTAGACAACAAGAGAACAACGCCCTTCTCGCCTAGATAAACAAGGACATTCTCATATATTGCTGTGTATGTATACGTCGATATCACCCCCTCTCTCCCTTGTCTACATATATAAACAAGTGAACAACTGGCTCGCTCAGATCTAGAGCAACAAAGACATTCGATTTGCTGTGTATGTAACGTCGTTATCACCCTTCTCTCTCTCTCTCTCTCTCTCTCTCTAATGTTGTGTGGTCACGACTACATCCTGGATGACAAAAAAAAAGTCTTGCTTTGTGTTCAGTTTTGACTGCAAATAGCTCATTCCCATATCTGTTCTCTACTGAGTGCGTCGCCCTTGCGATTGTCGGCATAGTGGCAGGCCAAGTGCTCCCAGGAAACCACTTTCTACTCCTCAAAACGGAGGGGCATAGCTACAAATCCCTAGACACATAGCAAACATGATAATGGAAAGGCAAAATTCAACCGTCTCATGTGCTGCTGAACTGAGGGCATGAAAGCAAAGCAACAAAAACTGCCTTTCTTTTCATTTTCTTTGCTCATCCAGCTCACCATACTTGCTTTGCCCAGGAGGTGGCTCAAGCTTTAACATGCACAGATAGTATTATCTTAGTTCTCCAGCTTGCTCAAAGCAAGACAGCATGATGGATGTCAGCCACAAAGGAGGAAAACAGAACGTGTTGACGGAAGCCGCTAATGTAGTGGAAAAGCCAATGTGGTTGATATTTTTATCGCAAGGCGCAAATCAAGCATATGGCAACGTTCTCTAATGATTAAGTAAAGCACAAAACAAACAGCAAGGACGTTGGGTATACGGCATCCATTACCACACTGTAATGCATGTCGGGGCAGGGGCCCCGGTAGAACTATATATAGGCACGAGTAGATCTGTAATATCGGCAGTCCTAGACCCTACAAAATTTGTCCTGGATATATATTCTTAAAATCTCATAACCACTTGTTCTAGAAGTTATTCACTTATTCTAGCGGGTCTAAAATAGTTATTATCATATTCACACCCGTTTTACTTGTAGACCCTCATGATATACATATATGTATGAGTTTATATATATATATATATATATATATATATATATATATATATATATATATATATATATATATATATATATATATATATATATAGAGAGAGAGAGAGAGAGAGAGAGAGAGAGAGGTTAGGAAGTGTGTATCGGCCGGTACATGTAACTTACGTGTACTGGCCATTAAAATAGCACACATGCAGTATGTTTATAAAAACCAACCATATGGATTGATTCAACACTATATAGATTACATGTGTTTAAAAAATCATAACCATATCTCATATAGATCATGAGATATAACAATACATCATTCAATGGTTTCTACAATTTCTGCAACTTATCGTTGATTAGAAAATACACATTTTCTTTTGTTAAATGATCTATGAATGTCACATTGTGGTGATTTTTTATACACATCTTATCTGAGGGGTATACATTACATCCATAAGGTTGGATCATTTAGTTGAATTTTACAATCACCATAAATGAAGGTGGGTACATGTAAGCTACATGTACTCGGGTACACAATTCTTTTAGCCATATATATATATATATATATATATATATATATATATATATATATATATATATATATATATATATATATATATATATATATATATATATATATATATATATATATATATATATATATATATATATATATATATACAGAGAGAGAGAGTGTGTCAAGCTAGAATACACTCGAGTGTATAGATGGCACACTACACTCAAGTGGTGTTTGCATAACAAGACTATTTTTTTACAAAATATAAACCATTGATCTTCATTATTTCACTATCATTAGGCTACATGTAAATTTTGAGCTCATTTGGATGAGTATAAGTTACTCATCTGAAGCAACAAAATCGATGCACGAAACTAATTTGAAATGTATAATTTGTGTAGTCTTCATAACATGACCTGTAAATGCCCAAATGGACTCAAAATTTATATATGAGCTATTCACATGATGTTTAAAAAAAAATATTGCATCATGGAAAAGTACTTGAGTGTATTCCTCTATGAAAACACTCGAGTGTATTCTAGCCTGTATATATATCATAAATATCATTTTTATTGTATTTAGAAGGAGGACAACATTTTCCTTTTGTATTTACAAAATAATTTTTGTAATAGAACTGTGGTTGCCTCGTTACAAATAGGTCTCTTTCTATTACAAAACATATCCACAAGTAAGAAAATTTAGTTACTCATGTGGGCAGAGAATATATATATATATATATATATATACTATCAACACACGTGCATATGCACGTGCCCCATTAAACATGTTTATTTTAAATATTTAAAAAATAAAACTTCTCAAAAGGATAATGGTAATCGTGCCCCATTGAACATGTTTATCTTACATTAAATATTTGAAAAATAAACTTCCCAAAAAGATAATGATAATCATCATAATGGCCTAGAAGGATAATGATCATCTTTTTGTTCTTTTATCATGAAGGAGAAAATATAAAATTAAGTAAATATAAAAAAGTGGAAAAAATTGTGAAAAGAGAGAGAATGAAGCAGAGTACAGCGTGAACTCGCTCTTTTTATAATAGTAGTAGTAGTAGTATATATATATATATATATATATATATATATATATATATATATATATATATATATATATATATATAGTATGTATTGAATGCCCACGCGGGTAGCCAAGTTAATTACCCATTCATTGAGATGCGATGGTATAAACTGTAATTAAATTCAAATCCATTACGGTTGCATGCATGGGGTGGCATCTATTATAATTATGTAGATTTCATTTATGTATGTATGGAATAGTGGTGGTATGTTTTGTAATTAAGCAGAATTCAATCACGTATTGTATGGAACACATTGACACCCTTTTTTAATTTAAGTTTCGTTAGTAGTGCATGGGTATGATGCTATTATTTGCAACAAGATGACAATTAATTGAGTGCATACACTAGTAGGAAAGATAACCGTAGAGGCATCCATGTTAGGTGAATAAAAAATGAATGAGGACGAAAACAATGTTCACTCTAAACACATGTTCGCCACTGACTCATAATTAGGAGATGTTCCACGTAGTTGTCATATACATAATATAGATATAGTATCTAATACAGTCAGGTTGTATTACAAGACGTGAACCTTGGTTACATTTTTTCATTCTCATTACAATTTTTTGATTCACATTACATGATGTTCCTACTTATTAGAATTTACTTTGTACTAAAGTTTAGTCTCTTAGATAGAAATTTTGATAGAATTATCATCTTTAATTATAACTTTCTTATTTTCATTATGGATTCTCAGTTATCATTACAAAATAATCTTTCTTATTATAATTTCTATGTACTTGGTTCATTCTCTAAAATAATAAAAACTTCATACACCTAGGTTGTAATAAAGAATGTCACCACTGGCTACAACTTTTTCATTCTCATTACCAGTTCTCTATTCTCATTACAAAGTGTTCCTTATTATTACAACTTTTGATGTATCGAGGTTCATTCTCTTAGAGAATTTGATACATCCAGATTGTATTACAAAATTTCATCCTTGATTACATTTGTTTCCTTTTCATTACAAATTATTATAAATTATCTGTATAGATTACAAATCATTCTTTCTTATTACATAATGACATCTTTGCCTGTTACAACATACTCTTTCATATTACAGAATGTCTATTTTAGTTACAACATGCTCTTTCATATTGCAATTTTCTTTTCCCGTTCCAGTTGCTCTTTCCTAGTTACAACTGTGCTTTGCTATTTACTTTGTTTCAGATTATATATTCTCATTACATAATACTTATTTATATTATAACTTATTTATTTTATAGCCATATTATTTTTGTGGGCATCTATATTTATGCAAATATGATGGAAAATATAACAATGACGTGTAACTATTTTGTATGCAATAAAATTTTATAGAATTTAAAAACTTTATAAGGATAGATTCAACATTTTAATGAGAACATAGAATCTGTAATGGAAAGGAGAAATTTGTAACTCACGATGACGTTTTGTAATAAAATCTGGGAGCATTATTTTATTTCTCATGTATTTATTTGTCTCCACAAAAAGATACTACTACAATGGTTTTAGACTCGTTACGTTAGGCATGGGTATACTTCAAGATTGGTATGCGATCAGTATTGAAGTAGTTGACACCTACTATTTTCACTCTTAATCAGACTTGTACCACTACTCCATGCACGTATAATCATTCATAACATAATTGCTAATAGTTCCATCGTTACTATTTGTTGAATTGTACGTATCCGGTAGTGACGAAGTTGTCAGGTGCAATTATATTCTTAGATCAGCCCGCGAGTGAGTAGCCATATATATGTATGTATATATATATATATATATATATATATATATATATATATATATAATATTGCATAATGGAAAACTACTTGAATGTATTATTTTCCGTATACACTCGAGTGTATTCTAACATGTATATATATATATATATCATAAATATCATTTTTACTATATTTAGAAGGAGAATAACATTTTCATGTGGTATTTACAAAACAATTTTTGTAATAGAATTGTGGTTGTCTCATTACAAATAGGTGCCTTTCTATTACAAAACATATCCACAAGTAAGAAAAATTAGTTACTCATATGGGCAGAGAATATATATATATATATATATATATATATATATATATATATATATATATATATATATATATATATATGTATGTATGTATGTGTGTGTGTGTATATATATATATATATATATATATATATATATATAGAGAGAGAGAGAGAGAGAGAGAGAGAGTCGGGTTGGAATACACTCAAGTGTATTCTAAACAAAAAACACTCAAGTAGTTTTTCATGATGCAACACTTTTTTTAAAAATCTAATCCATTGATCTTCTTAAACATCTTGTGAGTAGCTCATATATAAAATTTGAGCGCATTTGAACATTTATAGCTTACGTTATGAAGACCACAAGGTTTATGCATTTCAAATTAGTTTTGTGCATCAATTTTATTGCCCTCCGATGAGTGACTTACAATCATCCAAATATGATCAAAATTTGTATGTAGCCTAATTACAGTATGACAATGAAGACCATTGGTTTACATTTTGCAAAAATATTGTACTGATATGCAAACACCACTTGAGTATAGGGTGCGATCTATACACTCGAGTGTATTCTAGCCAAACTATATATATATATATATATATATATATATATATATATATATATATATATATATATAGTCAGGCTAGTATACACTCGAGTGTATTCGGACAGAATACACTCAAGTAGTTTTTCATGATGCAATATTTTTTTTTAAAATGTAATCCATTGATCTTTTTAAACATCTTGTGAATAACGCATACGTAAAATTTGAGCACATTTAGACATTTATAGGTCATGTTATAAAGACCGCAAAAATTATGCATTTCATATTAGTTTCGCGCGTCGATTTTGTTGCCATTAGATGAGTGACTTACACTCATTCAAATGGGCACAAAATTTGTATGTAGCCTAGTTATAATATGACGGTGAATCAATAGTTTACATTTTGTAAAAAATAGTCTTGATATGTAAACACACTTGAGTGTATTCATGCAATCTATACACTCGAGTGTATTCTAGTCTGACTATATATATATATATATATATATATATATATATATATATATATATATATATATATATATATATATATATATATAAAGTAATTAACTAATATACCATCTTCTTCTACTGGAACTAAATGGAAAAATATAGATAAAACAAAAAAAATATACTTTTCTAAATAAACACCTTCATAGAGACCCGAGCAACTAGTCATTAGATGGCATAATAAAAAGAAGATCACAAAGTCAAAACATTCAATGACATATATACTTTATCATGAACTACATTGTTTTCTATTTCTCCTCCTTCTCTCTGTGTGCTACTGAGCTACATTGTTTTCTATTTCTCTCCGCCCTACCTTATTCCCTTCCACCCCACCCATTTAATTGTGTCTTGTCCTTCGCAACCCGTGTTTCATTGCTGACCATACCATTACAAACTCATAAAGGGCACGTTTGATTTACCGTATTCCGACGGATTAGATTGCATTCTGAAATTCAGCAGTATAAAATTTAGGTTTACTTTGTTGGAGTTGGAAAATGACAGGAATCCCACACTATTTGTTATACTGTAAATGCTGGATTATAGTTTCCATTTGAAAACCGCTGGACGCCGAAATGCAGCGGACGTTGTCTGTTCCGCCTTATAAGCCACCGTCACCAGCTGTTTGTAGTCCCTGCCATATAGCTACCCGCTTTTGCCGATGCAAACTCATGCCCCGACTCCGTTTTTGCCGGTCTCATTTTTATCTATACCATACTTTCTGTTCTATTACATAAGAGAAGGGGAGGTGTGGTCCAAATAAACCAAACATCGACTGATGGATATTTGAAAAGCAACAATCACTTTTACTGGGATCAAATAAATCCAGTATTCCTGGAAATCTAAGGGAATCCCATAATCCAAACATACCCTTAATTGGCACCAGAAGTTCAATAAGACCTGAATCATTACAGATAGGAACAAACACATGATATTTTTTCTCCGATTACCCCTGCTAGTTGCTGTTCAATCAGGTGGCGGGAACACATGCTCTTCCAAGAGGTGGAGGAGATAAGGATAATAAACCTTGGAAGTTTGTAACGCCTGGCGTTTTCAAATGGATGTAGCATTTGCCTTTTCCATTAGAGGCAGCCCTGGCTCTCTTGATAACAAAGCGAAAATACATGGGCGTGCCATTTGCCGAATATAAACAACTAATAAAATGGGTCGGTTGATCCATCTTACGTGTCGACTCTCTACGAACGTAGATCTTCGACTATCAGCTTGTTAGAGTGATCAGATCGTCACTCAAGCAGCAGAGCAGACAGATATTACGTGCTCTGAATGAATCCCGGCTGGATGAACAGCAACCACAAGTATTCTCCCCGAGGATGTTCGGGCCTCCCTCCACCAGTTATTTGATTGTGACGTCATAGGGTGAGAGGACGGGGGATATACTGATATCATGGCTGATACAACGATCCCCACACCCTAGCTAAGAACCCTGGCGCCAAGCTAAGACTCACGATCCCCACACCCTAGCTAAGAACCCTGGCGCCAAGCTAAGACTCACCCTCAACAACTCACGTCCCTGGTCTCTCCTCAGCGTCACCAACTCACCGGTTGTGGAGCTACTCGGCCATGGGAGAATGTAGCGCCTCCGCTGTAGACGCGACTTTGTTTGCGAGCGTGTAAGTTGTCGTATTATTAGCCTATCTCTAGCACGAGGAGGAACCTATCTCTAGGATGAGGAGGAGAACAAATGAGTTGGCTAAATAAAAGGCCGTTGCGGGCATCGATGACCATCCCACCCTACGTAAAGTACTATAGTGATTGGGGGTTGGAATGATGGTAATTTGACTCGCACGGGGACCCAATAATCAATGTTCTCTAATTTTTGGGGTCTAGTGATGACTCGTCGTTGTTGTACTTCACCTAGAATTTAGAATGTTGTGGAATGTAGGTTTTTTTTCATAGAAAGTCCATATATATAGATAATTAGTTTGCAAGTATAAACATCTGCAAACTAAAGTAGTACATAGTAGATCACTCTAGAACGACCTCAAGAGTGTGTTATATGGCATCATCACCAAATAGTTTGTAAAAAAACAAACTAAGTATGTCGATGCATCGGCTGAAATAGGGAGATATTTGTAATCATGTTTGGGGGAGGCACCCCCTCAACAATAGGCCTCTGCATAAAACATTCAATAAAGCAAGAGATGGACTAGATAAATTAGTAATGGTGATAAACTAGTAGCAGAGTCGTTGGCTAAGATCTCCTCAAGGGTGAATCATCGACACTCACTGCTGCAGTTGTCAAACATATCCATCTGGGTGTCATCATCTTTCTTCTCCATAGTAGATGTCGAAGGATTTCCTACAATGCAAAAAAGTAGAGTATGTGTAATCTCTGGGATCATGTGTTGCAAACTGTGATAGATGTTGTCCTATTTTCTAGTGTTTCTCAATCTTCAAATATGCCATAAAATAGCCACGATCAGCATGTATGGCTCATGTTGTGTGTCTAATGGTGTAAGGTTGTTGATCAATGAAGACATTTGTTCATAGTTTTCTATAGAATTTATATGGTAGAAGTGGTCGACGATATGTAATATGTCTGAGCACTGGGTGAAAAGGTGTTCCACTCCACATTTGAGAGGTACATGTGATATCTAAAAGGACCATGAAAACCTCTTTTTGTGAGGTTTGATCAAAAAGTATTTTTTTAGATAATAAACCAAATTAAGATTTTCTTTATCTCAATGGATATTCCAGTAGTCAGATAGGTTTGTAGTTATACCTCTATGTGTGAGAAAATGATATGATTTATGTGGTGTGTAAAGTTTTCCTCATTTCTTGGAGATGTGGGTTGCTGTATTGTACGCCAGAGTATGTATAATATCTGAAATGACCTCATTTGTGGAGTTTTGTTATAGCAATAATTTGAGTGAGTTTCTTTTGTTGATGGTGATGAGTTTCATGGCTTTTGTAGTGCTAATATGTTTCATGTTTTGAGGGATGTGAAGGTTTATTCCTGAATTTATAATCATAATGTTATGGTACCATGGATGAATCTAGAAGTTGATGTGTTTGCTGGTGAGGGGTGTTGTGTTGATCATATGGATGATGGTGTTCATGTGTTTGTCAATATATTTCCACATAGGGGATGTAATGCTTTTCTTTGTATGCCACCTAGGGTTTTTGTTTTGATAGTATTTGTGTATGATGAAAGGTTTCCAGATATTTGTGGTGTTTGTTGAAAGTGATGCAATAACTTTTGTGATAAGGCGGATAACATGTGTTTGTAGGTCTATGATACCACATCCTCCAGATTGTTTTGGTGCACATATGGTTTTCCAGTTTACCAGGTGTAATTTTGGTTTATTAGAGGTGTTCGTGAAATGGTTCCATTTGAATTTTCTCCTAAGGGAGTCTATCATTCTTAGAGATTTTCTAGGTAAAGGCATGCAACTGAGATAATGTGTGGTAATGGGGGTAATGGAGCTATTTAGATGGGTGAGTAATCCTGCCAAGATGAGGAAGTTGTTTGTCCATGATGATAATTTCATGTTGATTTTTTCAATGATAGGGAGCTGTATACGGTGTTCAGTATGTTGAGTTGTGATGGGTAATCCTAGGTACATGACCAAAAATTGTTCAGTTTTGCATCTAAGATGTGTTTGGTATCTGAGGGTAGTATAAGTTGGGGTATTGATACCTACGATAAAGGATTTTATAAGGTTAATCTTGAGTCTTGAAATGTATGAGAAAATACCAATGATGCAAATAGTGTTGAGAATAGTGTCATCTTCTTCTTTAACTAGAATCACTGTGTCATCCACATATTGGATAACATTTTCAAAAGATTCATTGGGTGATTGGATAAGGCCTTTATTTTTCCTCATTTTGATCATATATGTGAGAAGTGAGGTGATCATGATGAAGAGGTAAGGGGATAATGGATTTGTCCTTGTCTGAGTCCATTAGTGTTATGGAAGTAGCCAAATGGTCATCCATTGATGATGGTAGAGAATGTGTTTGTCGATATGAAAGCATGCATTCAGTTGATTCAGGTTGAAGGGAACATGTATCCCTTCATGGTATGTATGAGACATTGTGAGTTAACATAATTGAAAGCTTTTTCAAAATCTAGTTTCAAATCAAGAACATGAGTTATGTTTTTGTGCCATATGTGTATCGTTTCACTAACCATAATGAATGCATCATGTATGTTTCTGTGCTTAAGAAAGGAACTTTTGGTTTCTATCTATGATTTTTTCTAAGTATGGTTTTATTTGGTTTCTAAGGATTTTTGATAGGATTTTGTATGATGTGTTGATAAGGCTAATATGTCTGAATTGTTGGATTCAATAATGTTGTTCAACTTTTTTATCAAGGCTATGTTGGTATGGTTGAGAACCTTGATGTGTTTATGGATATGTATGTTTGTGTCGTATTGAGGAGGTGCATGAAGTCATCTTTGTTATGGTCCCACATGGTAATGTAGAATAGTATACATTCCATCCGGTCCTGGTCATTTATCTTTCCCATGCTAAATATGGCATCTTTAAGTTCTTCTATGGTAAAGGTGGAAATTATGTTTTGTGGAGAGTCTATGGTTTTTTTTCATAGCTGTATCTACTCAATAGATGCCAGAAAGGTAGGTTTGTGCCAATTGTTGAAGATCTTTTGAAAATGTGGGATGATGTGGTTTGTTATGATGCTTTATTTGGTTTACTAGTCCTGTTGTTGGTTAGACTAGAGATGACATTAATTCTAGAATTATTATTACATATTTTTTTAAGAAAAAAATTGGTATTTCCATCACCTTCTATAGCCCATTTGATCTTTGCTCTTTTTTTTCCTTATAATATCAATGCAGTTTTGGATGTGCTCCGTATCTGATTTAATAGCTAGAATAAAATTTGGATCAACATTAGGGTTGTTATCTACATAGAAAATTTGTTGTTCAAGATCATCTGGTTTGTGCATCATGCTACCTAATCTTTGTTTTTTCTAAGTTTTTAGAGTTGATCTAGTTTTCTTAGTGGTGTTGTGAATGTGGTGCCCTGGCTCATTTGGTGTCTGCTAATATTTATGCTAATTAGTGCCACATATTTATATGAAGGATGGGTCTAATTACGAGTAGTTTTTTATACGAAATGGCTTGTGACCCATAAATAATTTTTGGTTTCTAAAATGATGGAGAAATGGTCATACATAGGTATGGGTGCAATTGAGACACTGGGGTGTGGGTAGTGGTCTTCCCAACAAGGGGAGAAGACAAAAAGGTCTAATTTCTCCCATGAGTTGTCGTGATTCTATGTGAAGTTCACATTAGATGAAATGATGTTAATTGAATTATGTTTTATAATATTATCTCTGATAGCACTAAACTCTTTGGTAGTACAGTGTATTGAAGTGATCTCAAACTCTTTGGTAGTAGATCACATGTGTTAGATATCAAAATCTTTGGTAGTAGATCACACATAAAATGATCTCAAACTCTTTGGTAGTAGATCATAAGGCCTAAAAACATCAAAGCCCTTGGGGGCAGATGTACAAGATATATATGATAGAAATGTGCATAAAATATATGTGTTCTCTTTTGTTAATGAGCATCTTTGTGCAAGTATATGCTTTTTCTTATATTTCTTTATAACTACCAAGTATATTAGTTTTATCTTATTGCCAAGATATGATGAGAGGTATATAAAAGACACGTAGGCGCACTCAGTACAATATTCTTGAATATTGTGCTGACGTGTATCGCATGTAATCTTTTGTTTAGGTTGTGGTTATGATCTTGAAGATCCAGGATAGTTGAGAGTTGTGTGGCGAGCTGATGTACAGGTGAACCTGTTGTCTTAAGATCATGTAGTTTAGATGTAGTACATGTATATGTATAAGTTTACCTTTCAATGTGTAATATCAAATGTTGTAACAATTCATGTTGTAACTATATGTTGAATGGTGAACATGTGTGTATGGTTTTATTACTTTTCATGTACATGTGCTACTGATTGTTTCCTTCTAACTCCCTTGATTTTCTCTTTCTTAGCCTAGTGTATGGTGTTTAAATTGAGATTCTCGCTGAGGTGAGGGTTTTAATTTGGACGTCACACATCAGATTAAGTTTTAGAAATTTCGGGGACGTCACACCCTGAGTCACTTTGCAAGCTACATATGTTCAAGTCTCAAGTAATAAGGTTGAATTCAGATCCTATGAGCCAAGGTTTGTTTGAGTAGTTCTAGAAAAGGTCTGCAATTTCATTGATATAACTCTGAATATCAGAGCTAGGTTTAGCATAACTACCAGTCAAGAGAGTCTTGGATGTTGATAATATGTAAGGTGATGAAATAGTCACGTAGAACTGTTTGAGAGATGTTGAAAATATTTTTGTTAATACCTATGATAAGACCACCCTTGAAACCCTATGGCGATATTTGATGTCATGTGTTAATGAGTTTACCCCTATGGATTTTACAATAAATGGAGTGAGTGCTATTTTAGTTTCTTGTGTGGTGATGATGTTTATATTCTGCTTGTATATGTGACGTCTGATTAATCTTCTTCTTTGGACATTGGATGAACCACAAACCTTCCATGATGATATCTTCTTGGTGTGTGGTGTGTAAAACGCAAGTATAATATCTAGAAGGAGATTCTTGATACGCATTGTCTGTATACAATTTCACTAGAATAATTATCATAGAGTTCAATCTATTTTTACTTTCTAGTTAAGGCTAGTATAGAAGGGTCGATCCCACATGACAATGTTTTTAAGATTCACTTTTAATTTTGATTGTTTTTTAAATTATTTCTTTTTGGTATTTCTGAATAAGGAGTAGAAAATAAATTCTAGTTGAGGGTTGGTTGTTTAAACTAGAACAAGAAATTAAAAAGGAAAGGAAGTAAAGATTACACTAATGCAAGGGAAGAATAATTTATTCTAAGACAAGAAGTAAAGGAAGAAATTGTTTGCTCAGAAGATTAGCTAAACAAAAGTAAAGTATTGAAATTAAAAAGGCAAATTGAAAACAAGCGTTTAGAAGAAACAATTTGAAATCGGGAAGGAATTCATTGGGGCTTAGGGGTTTCACCACCTTAGCCCTTGTGAAACCAGTATCAAGCAATACACAACAAATAAGATAGAAGCAGGTATGTGATTTATCCATAAAAAAATGAACAAGAGGAACTTCACGTGAACCAATTGTCCTAATGTTTACACATCCTTGTTCTTCATTGCAAAGAGGATTTTTCCATGGTCGCAATCCAAATTCTCATGAAATCGATTTACTCGTTCTAAATCTTGAGTTCCACGGTCACATCCGTTGAGATTAACAAGTGATTAAAAATGATTAATTATTTTATTTAAATTAGTGGTTTTAAACATAAAACCATCCATCTAAAATAGTAGTGTAAAACGCAATCCGATTAACACATGGCTAAGGAGAAACTCCCCTCCCCTCGATAAGAAAACTACTGTTAATGCATCTCTTAGCACTTACAAACACTAAGATAATTATCCTAGAGTTTAATCCTTTTTCAACCTTCCGATTAAGGCTAGTATAGAAAGGGTCGATCCCACAGGACAACTTTTTAAGATTGTTTCTTTTTATACCAATTGTTTTGAAGAACTTTTTATTTGTTTTGGTATTTTTTAGATTTGGAATAGAAAGTAAAAGTCGAGTTTTAGGGGTTGAAACACTAAAGAAGGAAATGCAAGAAAGAAAATGCGCTTAACAAGAATGTAAATTTGCCCTGGCACAAGGAAAATTAAGATTGTTGGTAGCACAAGAAAAACTATTATGAATGAAAAGACTACAAAGAAAGCAAAAACAAGCGATGATTAGATCAAGAAATGAGAATCGAGGCTTTAGGGGTTTTCACCACCTTAGTCTAGGCAAAAAAAAACTAATCCTTAAAAATGACGGATTTGATGAAGGCAAGTGAATTAATAAAAATCTACTAAAGATGGACTCCACATGAACCCATTGGTCATGGTGCTCATGTTTCTTAGTTCATCATCCTAAAAGAAGAAGATTCATGGTCGTTTCAAAACTCCTATGCGATTGGGTTTGTTGTTCTAAATTTGAACTTCCATAGTCATATCCATCCAGATTAAATTTTGATCAAATCAATTAATTACTTTGATAGATCAATTAGTTATCAAACCCAAAAGCCATCCAGAATCTTTTTTAAGGAAAAGTCGATAAAGCCATGGCTAAGGGATTATTCTCCTTGCCTCGATAGAAAATTACTCACTCATGGAGAAGGGGGAGACGGAGGAAGAAAGTACTGAAGCCATAGTCTAGCCCAAAATCAGGAGGTTAATCCTTATGCTAGAGATAATAAAATGGCATAGTTCTTAGTTCCTTGCTCCGGAATTAAAGAATGGAGAAAAGAAGATTAAGACTAAAATAGAATGAAGAGACAAGAACCAAGTATGGAAGAACATTGTTTGAAATAAAATCTATTTTATTGCAGAATGAGAAGATGATTACAAGAATAAATACTTCAGAATCCTCATACAAAGAGAAATCCAAGATGCCCAAAGAGAAGGAAGTGCCCCTCCTTTTATAGGAGAAGGAGGGGGTATACATTAAGTTTAGGGTAAAAGAAATGGCCGCCAGCGGCTGCTAACTTTCTAGATCTAATCAATAGAGGAAACAATTGATTGTTTTGAATTCCTTTTGCATTAATTTTCCGCAACAGCGGTTTCGAGCGTATTTTTGGGCTAGTTAAAAATTAGTGAGAAGCCCTAAAGTATATTTTTCCTGTAGATAATTGAATTATCTTTCCAACGCATACTCGCAAAATAAATTCCTCCTTGGGATGTGGGAGTTATACCAATTTTGGTGAAAGTTATATACTGAAATCAGACTCTGCGGGAAAACGTAATGCTACTTTCACTGGTTAATTGTGCAGCCAAATAAATACAAAATTTCTACAAAATATGTTTTTTTTGTAGCCAATAAAATTCTCTTTTCATTCCATACTTTATCTTAAAATTACACCTTTATACGCAAACGATATGGCTATTTTGGTGACAAGTATCTCAGGTACTGCGGGAATATTTGAAAAGCCTCATATCTTCATCTTTTATTTTCTCGATTTAATTACTTAGATAATTCCTAAAAATTAAGAAAAATATCATAAGAATTCAGAAAAAGTATAATCAAGAATATGAAAGTGCTATTTATTTTTGAATTAGATAAAATTAACAAAAAAGTCCTAATTAATTATTCTAAATGAAGAAAAAATGAGAGATGAATATGCATTCATCAAAATACCCCAAACTTAAAATTTGCTCATCACGAGCAACATTAAAATCAAGAAATACTTTCAAGACATACTCTCGACCTATCATCCTCACTCTCCTAACAATCAATTGATTCCTTCTACCAAAATATGGCCAAGCGACCCTGACTTCCTGAATTCACAAAAAGTGACTTTTATATTTCCTACTTCACAAACTTGCATTTATTCAAGACCTGCAATAAAATAGATTTTCATTTCACGTTTGCATTTGGTACTCCAATTTTTTTTTAAGTTTTACACAAGAACATGGTTGATTTGGATGGTTGGGGTTTTTGTAGTTTTCCCCTGGGTAGAAAATTGGAGTGAAGGAGGTATGGAAGAAGGACAGTCTCTCCTCTATTCGACTCGAGACCTTTTTATTTAGTGGACATGCAATTACATTGACCATTTTTTTTCTTTGATTTTTGGTGATACACCCAATTACGTGGGTATGGAAGAAGCGGAAGTGGGGGAAGGGGTGCCACCCCAAACTTAGCCTTTTGGGCATTATTGGCTTTTTTTTCTTTTTGACGAATGGAAAGATTTGGAAGTGGTGGAAGAAGAATAGAAGAGGTTGTTCTTGTGCAACTTTTTTTCCATCTTTTTTTAGATTACCATACATTGGTTCAACTATTACCGAATCATGCGAAAAATCAAGAAAATTTATACAAGTTGTACATGATAAGAAAGCATTGCTCTTGAATCCTATCAGTCCTCTATGGCTTGCCATCTTTTCAAAGGAGTGATTATTATTTGAGGTCCTAAGTGACAGGAGGATTTCTAGTCATGAATGTTTCAAAATTTTAGTTGCAAGGCAGTTACATCATTAAGGGAAGTATTTTGACAAATGATCATATCAAGTCCGACTAGATATGGGCCATTTTGCAACAAAAGAAATAAAAATATGGCCGACTAGATAATGGCCATGAACAAATCAACTATATGCAAAACCAAAAAAAGTGGAAATAATACAAGAATAAAAAGATAAGGGGGTGGAATAGAATCATACCACCCACCTCCACCCCAGACTTAGATTTTTACTCATCCGAAGCAAAACCCAAACCCGAGATGGAGGGAAGAAATTTGTTGGGTTCACCAGGAGGTCCTGGTAGCTCAAAATATGTCCATCTGAAGGGAATGTCGATGATTGTTGGAGTTTTGAATAGAGGAGCTTCATGGTACATCCAATGGATGGGTAGTCACGAAAGCCTAAAAAGGTTTTCTGAACGATGTTGTGTATCACCTCATAGTCCTTCGAGTAGGATCCACATATCTTCCTTCAACAGTGAAAGTAGTGTTGGACATGAATGTGGATTGGGGGGGGGATTGGTAGGTGCTAGTTGGGTAACAAATGTAGTGTCGGATGTGGAAGATCGGACGGAGAATCTGGCTCGAGTATCTTTTTGCCGCCTGGATCTACATGTAGTGAAGAGGGTGCCTGTATAAGAAGAACTGGTTTGTTAGCCGAGTAAACAATCATATGGGGATGTATGTCTTCTTGGTGGATTATGCAACAAGGTGCGTCTGGATCCTTTACCCCATAAATGGAAGCCAGTGGATTTAGTGTGGAAGACTCACAAATGGCATAATTGTCGTCATAATTATCAAAAATGATCAATCTAGGTTGTTCCATCTCTATTAGGGAGTTCTCCATCTCTTCTTCATAAAAGATCTCATCAACATGGATGTCTATGGAATCAATTGGATCCTTTACCATGCTGAAGGGGAGATCTGATTCCTTTATAGGACATGTGCCCAACTCAATGGGCTCAGAAGGGATCACCTCACAATATAACGGTGTAATGTAAGGTTCTTACAGTGGTAGAATCACCTCATCAGGTTCAACCAGATGTGGAAAAAGAGGTGGTTGAGTGAGTTCATAGTGCTCTTGATGATGAAGCCTTTCGAAAGAATCCATTAGTGCATGTTGGGGAGGTGATGGTACATTGGTCACAATAGGCTCAACCAAGATGGGATGATTATTGCAAACATCCAAATATGGGCCTACAACCGAGAAGGGGGGTGGAGTCTTAGGTTGTTGGGATGTTCTTTGAGCCCACCAGTCTTTAACCTTTTTGTTAAAAGATTCTTGATTCATGAATTTATCAACATAGGCCTCCATCCACTCATTTTCTTACTTATATGGATAGTTAGGGCCCCATATAGCTGCGGCCCTAGCTAAACAAAGTTCTTCATTTACGGCATCCTGAATTTCTTTAAAACACCTATCCATCTCCTGATCAAGGTTGTGTGGAATCTCAACTATATCACATTGGACTTCTTCTAAGGGTGGCGGTTCATTATAGAGAAAGGGTTCTAATGAAGTAGATTGTCCATTAGAATCAACTAGATTAACATCCACAATGGAAGTGATTGGTGGAGCTTTAGGTATTGGAGTTGGTTCTACTTGATTGAAGATGATATAATCATCGTCATCATCATCTATTAAAATCATCCTTAGCCTCTCTGGTTCCAGATTAAAAAATCAGGCCGCGTAATTGGCGTTCGGCGAGTGTCCCATACACAAATGAAGCAGTTAATCGTGTGTAGAAAAAAAGACTGCCGGAATGGAAACTCGGTAGAAAGAGGAGTAGCACTTCCGGAATGTTACTCGGAAGGCATAAAAAAATAAAAAAAAAGTTTTTCAAAAGATTTTTGGGGGTTCGAGAAAACATTCCGTTGTCCCCGGCAACGACGCCAAATTGTTAATGTGTCACTTAACACTTACAATCACTAAGATAATTATCCTAGAGTTTAATCCTTTTTCAACTTTCTGATTAAGGCTAGTATAGAAAGGGTCGATCCCACATGACAACTTTTTAAGATTGTTTCTTTTTATCCCAATTGTTTTGAATAACTTTTTCTTTATTTTGGTATTTTTTAGATTTGGAACAGAAAGTAAAAGTCGAGTTTTAGGGGTTGATGATTAACACTAAGGAAGGAAATGCAAGAGAGAAAATGCGATTAATAAGAATGTAAATTTGCCTTGTCACAAGGAAAATTAAGATTGTTGTTAGCACAAGAAAATATATTATGAATGAAAAGACTACAAAGAAAGAAAAAACAAGCGGTGATTAGATCAAGAAATGAGAATCGAGGCTTTAGGGGTTTTCACCACCTTAGTCTAGGCAAAAACAAACTAATCCTTAAAAATGACAGATTCGATGAAGGCAAGTGAATTAATTAAAATCCACTAAAGAGGGACTACACCTGAACCCATTGGTCCTGGTGCTCACGTTTCTTAGTTCATCGTCCTAAAAGAAGAAGATCCACAGTCATTTCAAAACTCCTATGCAATTGGGTTTGTTATTCTAAATCCGAACTTCCACGGTCATATCCATCCAGATTAACTTTTGATCAAATCAATTAATTACTTTGATAGATCAATTAGTTATCAAACCCAAAAGCCATCTAGAATCATTTTTAAGGAAAACTTGATAAATCCATGGCTAAGGGATTATTCCCCTTGCCACGATAGAAAACTACTCACTCATAGAGAAGGGGGAAACGGAGGAGGAAAGTATTGAAGGCATAGTCTAGCCCAAAATCAGGAGGTTAATCCTTATGCTATAGATAATAAAATGGCTTAGTTCTTAGTTCCTTGCTCCGGAATTAAAGAACGGATAAAAGAAGATTAAGACTAAAGCGGAATGAAGAGACAAGAACCAAGTATGAAAGAACAATGCTTGAAATAAAATCTACTTTATTGCAGAATGAGAAGATGATTACAAGAATAAATGCTTCAGAATCCCCATACAAAGAGAAATCCAAGATGCCTAAAGAGGAGGTAGTGCCCCTCCTTTTATAGGAGAAGGAGGGGGTATACATTAGGTTTAGGGCAAAAAAATGGCTTCCGGCAGCTGCTAACTTTCTAGATCTAATCAATAGAGGAAACAATTGATTGTTTCACATTCCCTTTGCATTAATTTCTCGCAACAGAGGTTTTGAGCGTATTTTTGGGCTATTCAAAAATTATTAATCAGTCCGAAAATATATATTTCCTTTAGATAATTGAACTATCTTTCCAACGCATACTTGAAAAATAAATTCCGCCTTAGGATGTGGGAGTTATACCAATTTTGGTGAAAGGTATATACTGAAATCAGAGTCTGCGGGAAAACGTAATGCTACTTTAACTGGTTAATTTTGTAGACAAATAAATACCAAAATTGCTGCAAAATATGTATTTTTTGTAGCCAATAAAATTCTCATTTCATTCCATACTTTATCTTAAAATTCCACCTTTAGACGCAAACAATATGGCTATTTTGGTGACAAGTATCTCAGGCACTGCGGGAATATTTAAAAAGCCTCATATCTTCATCTTTTATTTTCTCAATTTAATTACTGAGATAATTCCTGAAAATTAAGAAAAATATCATAAGAATTCAGAAAAATTATATCAAGAAGATGAAAGTGCTATTTATTTTTGAATTATCTAAAATTAATAAAAAAGTCTTAATTAATTATTCTAAATGAAGCAAAAATGAGAGATGAATATGCATTCATCAACTACTCGCTCGTCATAGCAAGGAAGGGAGAAACAAGGAGAAAAAGATATGAAGCCATAGACTACAAATCCATAATCTTTGAAGAGAACAAAGTGGTGAAAATTAAATGGCTTTATGTCTTTATCTCCCGCTCCAAGAGAAAGAACAAGAGAAGAATGAGAATAAAAGAAATCCAGATGAAGAAGAAAAGAATGAACTTTATTGCTTGAATGGAAAGATTACACTAGAATTGAATTTGATAGAGTTTCAACTAAAAATTCCAGTACAAAATTGGGACCCTTTTCTAAGTAAAGTCCACCCTCCTTTTATAGGGGAAGGAGGGGTGTAAAATCCTAAAAGGGGGTAGAGAACATGGGAACATTGGGTATTGAAGTCTGATGCTTGCACACTACAAAATGGTCATCTCACTAGGTGAGACTATCTTATGGCAGTGATATGGCTTGGGTCTAGAAATTTTAGTTTGAAACCCTAAAATGGGTGCTAGAAGCACCATTTGGATGCAATCTTGGGCTCAAAGTAATGCTCGAGAGGGCTGTCTGGCTAATCTGGGATGCCCATCTTGGTTATTATGTGGCATGACATGGGAGCAGCAACTGAACCATAGTCGAGTGAAGTGGCGACACCCTTGCTTTCATTTCTTGATTTTGAAGTATAACATCGAAATGGTCATTTGGGTGAAATAGGGTGCTCGTCTCACACCATCGTGTGTGTAATCAAAAGATAGGAACCCTAATCAAGTGGCGACAGACTTTCTGATCTAAATTGATTTTAGGTCAAGTGGCCTAGCAGTCTGGGCTCACTCGAATGCTCGTTTGGGCCATTGAGATGACCATCTCATTGAATCGAGATGCATGTCTGGCGTGTAGAGTAGGATGGTTGAGCCGAGGCCAAGGTGGCCATTTGGATCTGAAACATGGGGTCTCAGGGAGCGAGTTGACCATCAGGGCTTAGTGAGACGGTCGTCTTGCTGACTCAATGGGTTAGAATCAACTTTGTAGAAAATACCTACAAAATTAAAACTTAGGTAAGTATTTACACAAGTAAACCAAGAAGTGTGTAAACTGCAATTTTCGTCCAGAAATTTCTAAAAAATAGATAAAATATTTGTATGCAAAAAGATAGATGAATATGCATTCATCATAATACCCTGAACTTGAATCTTTGCTCATCCTGAACAAATTAAATTATAAAATGATAGATGGATATGCATTCATCAAAATACCCTGGACTTGAATCTTTGCTCATCCCGAGCAAATTAAATTATAGATAATTTCCAATTCATACTCCCAAAATGTCGTCATCACCTTTGTTACATCACTATAGTACTTACTTCCAAATTTAGGCCAAGTGACCCAATCTCCTAGAACCACATAGCATAAAGATCTATGTTCCCTATCAAAAAAATATCACATCTAGCTTATAAAATGAGAATTTGTAGAAAAATAGGCTTCCTCTTATTGGCTCTTTGACACTCCCAATTTTTATTTTTTTTGTAAGTTGTTACACAAGAACATGATGAAGGAGGGGTGTGAAAAAAATAAGTGATAAATTTTTTTGATCCCTCCTCTGTTCGACTTGGGATTTGACTTTGTGGAGTTGTGGCAACATTGGTCACATTTTTTTCATGTGCACTTATGACACATTTTGATGGTATGACCTTTTGTACGGTATGGAATTTCATTTTGGAAAGCATGTTACCCTGGACTTGATTTTTTTCCGTTGGAGATTCTTTGCTTCTGGCTTTTAGGGGAAAAATAGTGGGAAGGAAGATATGTTCTTGTTCTTATAATTTTAACTTTTTTTCATATTGTTTTTTAAAAGAGTGTCATTGATCAAGTAAGAATATTCCTATAAATCACATGATGCAAGTTTTATAACAAGATAATCCATTTGTTTAAAATTTGGGGAAAATTATGCTAGGTTCAGATCGATTCATTATGATTTTCCCACTATTCTAAGGAGTGATGTTATTAGTGGTCCTAGGTGAAATGATACTTTCAGACATGGCAATTTGTAATAGATTTTGCAAAAGATTTACTAAATTCAAAGGAGTACAATGATAGATGTTGTAACACCCCTGACCTGGGTTTTGGGATAACCCTAGAAGCTTTTCCTAAGTAATTTTCTTAGAACCTTGTCTTAATCCTTTGAAAAGTAATTAATACTTAAGTAGAGTTTAATTTTATGTTTGATCTTGTTTGCAAATTGTTTGTGCTTTATATGATCGTTTTGGTGCAAATTGCAATTTTCCCAAAATATGGGGTTTATGTACAATTTAGCACCTATAGAGTGTCCCTTATCTCTCTTAGTATCATCTTGAGGAGAGAGAAAGGAAGGGGCACCTTGATTGAGTCTTGGTTGAGTGATAACACTTTTGGCAATGAAAGAACCAAAGAATGAGGAGTATCTTGAACCCTAGATGGGGTTGTGTCAAGTTATGAAGTGTATATGGGATTTGCTATCGGCTTGGATGCCATAGAGGAGGTCCTATATTGGTTAATAATCTTTTTGAAAGTACTCATGTTGGGCTAAGCACCTCAAGTAAGTGAACCCTATCAGTTTAGATGTTCCTTGCAAAAGTTGTATCAGTTTGTACATAAAGTGATATTGGGTTGTGATATCTTATCAAGCAAGATACCCAATGGCCGATATGTTATCTTTGGATTACACTCATGAGTTTGCATGATGAGATAATTATATATGCATGAAGCCACCATGCATGGACACATGTCATCTAAGTGCACATGGTGATGACATTTAACAAACACTCTCTCCCTTAAACCTCAACTATATAAGCCTCTCTTTTCACCTACAAGTGAACCTTTCAACTCTTAGATCATCATTTTTTTGGTGGAATACTATAGAATCTTGAGCAATAGGAAGGATCTCAAGCATCTTGCCTAAGGTGAAGCCATGGTCATCTTCAACCTTGGGTGGACTATGCTTCTCAAGTGATGGTTCCTTCCTTTCTTTTCTTCTTCACCAAGTTCCTAACCATGGTATCTTCTTTCATATAGAAGTGTTGTGATCAATTCTTAGTCTTTTGATAAGTCATATTCAACCTTGGGAACGTGGATCTTTGAATCTTTAAGCTCTAGTGGTGATCTTAAGGCGGGTTATATAATTTGAACTCAACTCTATTATTATTCACCTTCAATCATACAATACTTGATGATTCCTTTTCAATTTTGACTTTCCTTGCTTGAATGATGATTTTTTGAGATCTATTGGATATATGGGTTTGTTGTCCATGAACTAAAGTGTCAATGGATGAAGGGTTGAACCTTGAAGATGATGGAATCTCATGTTCACAAACTGATATTATTTTGAGAAACCCTAACCCGATATGGGTTATGTGAAGTAGAAACTGATACACATGAGTGCCTAAACTATTACTAGTTTGTTACATGTGAAGGACTATTGTTCCTTTAGTTATTTATCATGTCACCTAAAGCTCATAATAAGGGTAGGATAGTATCTTGAAAGAGAATGAAGTTATAAAGCCAATAGGGAAACCTGATATACTCTAACCCAAGCAACCCAACACACATCCTGCCTGACAAAAGTGTGATGGGTGACACACCTAGACTGACACACTATGTGAAGGTGTGGGAAACACACTCTTTGAAGTATGTTTGACACACCAAGTGTAACATCCCTGACCTGGGTTATGCTTTAACCCTAGATGTCTTGATTAAGAAAGATAATTATATGCTTGCTCTTATCTTTTGAAAAGTAATTAAGGCTCATGAGGAACTTATGTTTCAATTTTAGTCCTTTTTGAATAATGTTGAAAACCATGTTTTTCCTATTTGGACTAAAGTGCAAATTACCCAAGTTGAGGTGTTAACGTGCAAATGTTACATGATAAATGTTCCTCAAGTGTTGAAGCATCATAAGAATGAGAATTATGCAGAGGTATGGCTTGTGGTAGCCTGAGCACCAAGAAAGAGCTTGTTAAGCAATGTTTGTGCATTAAAACCTAGTTTTGGTGTAATGTGCAATTTACCCAAAACCTAGGGTTCAATATGAAACATACCACTTCTAGAGAGTCCCTAATGTTTCTTGGTATCATTTAGAGACAAGAAAATAAGAGGGGAGTCTCATTTGAATCTCTTTGGAGGAGAGAGAATATTGACATTAAAATAATCAAGATTTAAGCATAATTGAAACCCTAATTCAATTTAATGCAAAAATAAATATATTAATGGAAGTGCCCTTCAACCAAAAGTGTGATGGTTGAATTTTTATAAGTGTTTACGTCCTTTTTCCTTGCAAAGGCAACAAAATATCTAAAGAGAGTGGAGAGCCCACTCACATTAGTTAAAGAAAAAGTAATATCCACTCATTTTTGGATATTATTATTATATTGATTAATGTGCTTAATTTGTTTTATTTAATTCATGGATAAAGAAGAATTTTTTGAAGGAGAGTATGATGGATTCTTATGCAAGGAATTGAGGGGGATAAGTGACACCAATGTTGGGGGTTGAAGGAATTTTTTATTGCTTTCTCTCTCTTGAAATTTCCTTACATATATCCCATTTTTTCACCCACATGAAAGACTCTTTTTCGACTATTCTTTCTTTCCTTGATTTGGCCATGCACAAGGAAACTTAGGAGAAATAGGAGGACGTATCTCAACCTGTAGGTAAGCTCCATAGTCATCTTCAACCTTGATTGCACTGTGGAAATTGAAATTCAATGCTTTTTTTCTTCCTTTCTCCATTCAATCTTCACCTTTAGCCAATCTTTTCACTCAAAGACTTGAGAACGGACCTTGGAAAGTTGAGAAAGCTTCATTCACCATTAAGGACGTGAAGCATGAAGCTTAGATTCAACTTTGAAGGTGGTTTATATAACTTGAACCCTTAAATATCATTATTGATTCCATTTCTTCATCATGTGTTGATTCCTTTTTCATTCACGATTTTCCTTTTGATTAATTGTTGAAATCACCATAAGAATCACATAAAATTTCAAAGTTTTGTAGCTTTAATATGATGATGTCATATTAGCACACACCTCAATTAACATCTTGAGTAAACGGTTTGCAATTTTGATGACCAAACAGTCTCAAGATCGTTTGGTGATCAAACAGTCTCAAGACCGTTTGATGGCAAACAGTCTCAAGACCGTTTGAGGTTGAACGGTCTCAAGACCATTTGGGGTCAATTTATTATGTGGATGATGAAGATACAATGGCTCAAATTGATTTAATTATAATGGATTCAAGAATGGGTGATCCATTGATTACAAACCCTAATTGTATTGATTTGGTTGAAACCCTAAATTGATTGAGTCAATTTCAATTTTGAATGGCTCAAACGGTCTCAAGACCATTTGAGGGCATATGGTCTCAAGACCATTTGAGGTCAAATGGTCTCAAGACTGTTTGAGGTCAAGTGGAGTCATGGATGGATGGAGATCCAAGGGTTGTAGTTGATGTACTTTCAATGGTCCCAATATTGGATGGATCAATGAGTACAAACCCTAAAATTGATTGATTGATTGAAGGAAACCCTAGATGACCCTTTCGGTTTCAAGGTGGTTTGGACCAAACGGTCTTGAGACCATTTGAGATCAAATGGTCTTCAGACTATTTGGAAAGCAAACAGTCTCAAACTGTTTGATGTTCAATCAGTTTCAATAATGAGTTGCTCATTCGGTTTCAAATTGTTTGGGGTTAATAATATTTAATTCAAATGGTCTCAAACCATTTAGGGATTGTGATATCAAGACCGTTTGATGGTCTAACGGTCTTAAGACTGATTGAAGGTATAGACCAAGACCCTTTAAAGGTCAAAATATTTCAAGACCATTTGAAGGTCTAGTACCTCAAGACCGTTTGAAGGTCTAATTGACTCAAACCATATAAGTACTTTTAAAACCTATGATTGTTAATGATGTTTATCAAAGATGATTACAATGGTTGTACCTTTAAGGTACTAGGGTGACTAGTATCCTTAGAGAGGTTAACTTTTGATGCTTATGGAAGAAATGCCTCAATATACTATGTTAACCCTAAATGTATGCACTTGAATGAAGGGTTGACCTAATCTAATTGAGTTTGAAGTAATTAACATCCTAGAGAGGATGAGAGAGAGAGAGAAATCCATACATGTATGCAAATCATGTAGTGGTTAAGCCTCAACACTTTCAACATGAGTAAATTATGTAGTTAGGGTATGATCCTTGATAAAGAGATCATGAAACCCTAATTGAGAAGGTTGATGAGCCATAACCCTAATTTATGCCAATGCTAGGTGTAACCCTAATATAGGGTAATGATGTAACCCTATTCTAGAGTAATGATATGAGAAATATCAATTCATGGTAATATAATGAAAAACCCTAATTTAAGAGGATGCTTCATGAAACCCTAAATTTGGGTAAAGTTACATGGAACCCTAATCTGGGGAAAAGTTATAAGGAACCTTAATTCAAGATAGTGACGTGATGTGAAACCCTAATCAAGGGTGATGTCATGTGAAACCCTAATCAAGGGTGATGTCATGTGAAACCCGAATACAGAGATGTGATGTGAAACTCTAATCTAGGGTGATGTTATGTAATGCTATATGCAATCCTACCCTAATATAGGGTGAAGGTATGTGAAATCCTAATTTTGGATTATAGTGTGTGAAACCCAAATTTTGGGTAATATGATGATAAACCATAACCCTAATTTTGGGTAATGGGATGATTATCCCTAATTAACATGAATTTGGGAAATCCTAACCCTAATGAGTGAATAGTGATGTTACCATTACATTGCATAGTGATGATATGTAATTGATATAACTATTATCATGTGTACTAATCATGCAGGTATCATGAGATGTTGAACATAGCTAGGTATGAGCTATGATGTTTTATTATTGAAATTGTTTTATGGGCCTTGTGAACCATAATATGTTGTGTTGGCTAATGAGAGGTAACAAGAAATTAATGGGGTTTAAGAGTCATGTGAGATGCATCTATTGCAAGTGTCATGTTTACCTTGGTCAGATGACCTGAAGGTATTAGTTACCTGATAAGTGGTAACAAGTGTTCTTTGATGAACTGAGGGTTTGAATACCCATATTCCATAATAATGATGATGAGATGTTAAGGGGTGAGAATGCCCCTAATGTGACAAGGGATTGAGATCCCAATGTTTTATAAAGATTTAAAAGGTACTTGATAGAAGTATTACTCATTCTTTGTAGCATTTGTTATAATAATTTATGTTTGAAAACTTGACTGATGCTAAAAGAATATGGTAATGTACTTAATTAATCAAGTGAAATCTTATCATGTAGAGCCTTGGCCATAGATCCATCATCGTCAGTAGTTGGTGATGGTGAAACATGTTTTCCTATGGGATCTCCTCGAGGGCATACTGTTGAGTATGTGGGGGTTATGGGCGTGAATATCCTTACGCCCTAATGGAGGAATTGATGTGAGATAAACATTAAATCTCTCAATCCTTCATTATATATGCCAGGATGGATGTATCACTAATCTCCCGATGCCGGGATAGATGTATCATGAATCTCCTGATAATGTTAATGCCTGATCGATGTGAGATAATCATGAAATCTCTCGATTGCGAAGAGAGTACAACCTCCACTGTAACTCTATAGCGAAGTTGACAGAATACCCTGGAAAGCTATTTAGTAGAGACACAAGATGTCCTGCATTTTGTCCTCACACTAACTGAGGAGGATGAGGTCATGAGAATCCAACTCTTCCTTGACCTATGTATGGTAAAAACTTTGATTTCGAAATGGTCGGTTGGAGTATGAGTGGTATACCTCATCACCTCAGGGCTTAAGTATGATTGTAAAATATAATCATCCATGTAGAGTATTTGCTTAAGGTTGAAACATGAGAATCAATGGATGATGTTACCTTGCTTAACATATCATAGATGGATAACTATCATACATGTTCTTGAATTCCTTATTGGATAAGTAACATGCTGCTTTATCAAATCACAACTGAAATGCTTTGAATAAGAATATTGCTCTAATCTGTTTAGGCATTGATTTATCTACTATTTAATATATATATATGATTCCTCTACTCAGTTTTAATCTATTAAACTGCAATAATAATGTTTCTGGAAGAGAGTTATATCTCTCGCTGGGACAATTTTCAATTGTCTCACCCCGTGTGATCCAACTTTTTAGGTAAACGCAGAAGAAGAGGCAGAAACCCTACTGTAGGAGAAGAGAAGTAGCAACAACAGGGACAGTAGTGATATTCCAGGTGGAGGCACTGGCTATCATGTTTTGTATAGTGAGTCTAATGTGTCGTCTCTGTACTCTCAGGTCCTCAGAGTTAGTAGTTAGTACCTTTAATGGATCGATCTGAGATTTTGGCTTGATGCCTCGAGGTTCTTATGCTACATGTGTATAGTTTTAACAAAGCAATTGATGTTTGTACACTACTACAGAAATAGCATTCAATGTCACTTTTCTGGGCGTCGGTTATTAAGGAAAACCGACGCCTTATATGTTAGGCATCGGTTTTTTAAGCAAACCGACGTCTATATTCAAAGATCAGCCAGACACGGGTACCGCTTTGTATTCAGCGTCGGTGGTTTATAACAAACTGACGCTGAAAGTCGGCCGCGAAATCCAAATTTAGATCAAAAAAAAATAGTGTCATTGTCAGCGTCGGTCATGTAGGTATACACCGACGCCTATGTGCGATGAAAATTTGCGCAAAAAGTGTCACTTTCAGCGTCGGTTATCCTGTTATAACCGACGCGGAAGGTTGTTCCCGCCAAACAATTTCATGAAAATATCGTCCAATTGGACGTCGGTTGTTGCAAACAACCGACGCTAAAGATGTTTAGGCGTCGGTGGATGCAAACAACCGACGCTATATGGGAACTTATACTCCGCGATCGCCCGACTCTTCCCCTTTCTTCTGTTTCATTGCGAGCAATTACCCTATTTCTCTGCTGCCGGCGATTTCTCTCCGGCGATTTCTTCTCCAGTGCCATTTCTCCGGCTATTTCTTCTCCGGCGCCCCCTTCTCCGGCGCCCCCTTCTCCACCACCACTCCTCCTTCTCCGCGCCCCCTTCTCCGCCGCCCCTACTGCCCGCCCCTGCTGCCTGCCCCTGCTGCTCCAAGCGCCTGAGGCCGCCGCCACGCCTGACTCTTCGGCGCCGCCTGGTGCTTTTCCACGGTCGTCGCGCCGCCGCAACCACCGCCAGAGCCACCGGAGCTGCTAGCTGCTCCTCCACCGCCGTCGCTGCTAGCTACTTCTCCAGCCAGAGCCACCGGAGCGTCTGCCTTCTTCCCTCTGACAAGGTTGGTCTTCCCGCTGCTAGCTGCTCTGCTTTTTTATGCATCGATCAAATTGTTGTGATAAAAATGCATGTAATGTATTTGATTAGAGTTAATCTAATCTGGATGTTCATAATAATGGTATGTTAAATATGATGATTAGGGATAAATATAATGTCTAGTACACAAATATTAGATGATATTCAAGAAAACCCTAGTTTGATGAGCATGTTGTTAATCATGTTAATTATGATTCTTCTATATATTCTGATGTCATTATATAATTATGTGATCCCAACATATTAAATTGAATTAGAATGATTTCATGAATTATAGGGTTTTAAAGTTGATAAACATGTACATGCAGAAATAGGGTTATTAAACCAATGGTTATAACATAGTATGATCTTAATCTGATCTGGATGTTCATAATAATGTAGTATGTTAAATATGATGATTAGGGATACATATAATGTCTAGTAAAGATTCCTAGACCTTTTGTTTGAAACTATTGATTTCTTGATTTATTATTTAATAATGCTCTAATGATTAGGATTAACCATGTTGCCTGTACTTTATAGACATTTATTATATATAAGAATGACAACACATGTATTTGTTGGCCTAGAAACCCGTCCAAGATTGGCTCATTAGGAGTAAATCTTGGATAGTCCCCGGTTTGGGACTGTTCTTGAACACCTAATCTCACTTAGGATGTAAGTGTATAATGTGTATTGGGTTTTCGAGAAAATTTCAGTAGCATTTCCCCGTTTGTTCTCTAAGTACATATGTACTTAGAGAACAGCGGGGAAATGCTGCCGAAATTTTCTTGAAAACCCAATACACATTATACACTTACTAGTGAGATTAGGTGTTCAAGGATGGGATAGGTGGTACACATTTATTATATATAAGAATGACATGAAATGTGTTTGTTGGCCTAGAATGTGAACAATCATTGTTTTTTATATTACTTGTACATTGATATAAATTAGAATGAACAATCACTAAATTATATACTGTTTGTATGGAGTCCGGCTTCATTGTAGATATCTATTATTGTGTTTGTTGGCCTAGAAACCCGTCCAAAATTTACTCATTAGGAGTAAATCTTGGATAGTCCCCGGTTTGGGACTGTTCTTGAACACCTAATCTCACTTAGGATGTAAGTGTATAATGTGTATTGGGTTTTCGAGAAAATTTTGGTAGCATTTCCCCGTTTGTTCTCTAAGTACATATGTACTTAGATCAGCGGGGAAATGCTGCCGAAATTTTCTTGAAAACCCAATACACATTATACACTTACTAGTGAGATTAGGTGTTCAAGGATGGGATAGGTGGTACACATTTATTATATATAAGAATGACATGAAATGTGTTTGTTGGCCTAGAATGTGAACAATCATTGTTTTTTATATTACTTGTACATTGATATAAATTAGAATGAACAATCACTAAATTATATACTGTTTGTATGGAGTCCGGCTTCATTGTAGATATCTATTATTGTGTTTGTTGGCCTAGAAACCCGTCCAAAATTTACTCATTAGGAGTAAATCTTGGATAGTCCCCGGTTTGGGACTGTTCTTGAACACCTAATCTCACTTAGGATGTAAGTGTATAATGTGTATTGGGTTTTCGAGAAAATTTTGGTAGCATTTCCCCGTTTGTTCTCTAAGTACATATGTACTTAGAGAACAGCGGGGAAATGCTGCCGAAATTTTCTTGAAAACCCAATACACATTATACACTTACTAGTGAGATTAGGTGTTCAAGGATGGGATAGGTGGTACACATTTATTATATATAAGAATGACATGAAATGTGTTTGTTGGCCTAGAATGTGAATGTTTATTATATATAAGAATGTGAATTTATTATATATAAGAATGTGTATGTTTATACAAATGCTAAATGTTTTCCTTATTCTAGTTGATACAAATGCTAAATGTTTTCCTTTTTAATGAAATTTTCAGATGGCTCACCATGATGAGAATGATGTCCATGATGAGCATGAAGTCCATGATGAGCATGCTGTCCATGACGAGCATGACGAGGATACCAACGTAAGTTCTAAAAACATATCCCGTATTTCTATAAAATTCATTATCTTCTAGTTATGTCATATATCCTGTATTTCTATATTGGCTTAATTCGGTGTGTTTATTTTTGTCAAATTTTAGGTTGATGATGCACAGCTACCCACTGAAGCAATTGAGCAACTTGATGCGCAGCAACAAAAACTTAACAAGAAAAGGGGTATCACTCTGTTGAAAAAGTTACTTGCGCTGAGTGGCAGTGGATCCAAATTGGTTGTGGAGTTTGATAATGGAGGGAATGCAATTGGAGTGAACCGCAATAATTTTATAAACTATCTTGGGGTTGTCACTCGAAGCCATTGTGGTGTTAAATATGATAATTGGCATAAAGTTCCTCAGGCGAAGAAAGACTTGATATGGAAAGATTTATGCGTGAGTTATTATTATTTGCAATTCTATTTTGTAGATTACAAATTCTATTATTTGCAATTATATTTTTGGTACTAGTTAATAACATTTCTATTTTACAGAATCTGTTTGCATTGGATGAGATGTTGCATCGTAAAAGTGTGATGCAACGCGCTGGAAAGATGCTTAGGAATTACAGGACAAATCTGAACAGAGAATACATAAGACAGGGTGATAAGAAGAAGAAGTCAGCCCTTGAATAATGGAACTTCTTGGACAAAGAAGATTGGGACAATTTTGTTGCTTCAAGAAAATCTGAAGAATTCAAGGTATTAGGCGTCACTCCCATTTTAATTAATATACATTGTATTCACCTATTCAAGATTAAGATTTAGTGCTACTAACGTAATTATAAATGTGCATACTAACTAGGCCCTCAGTGACGCACAAAAAGCAAGGCGTGCACTGAATGTACATGACCATACTATGGGTCCAAAAGGCTATGCAAGCGTTCGCCAAAGACTACAGGCGGAGTCTGCGGCTACTCAGGAGTCTGCGACTACTCAGGAGTCTGCAGCCACACCCTTCCCTCGCCATGATATCTGGATAGCTGGCAGGAAAAACAAGAAGGGTGAAATAAAGAAGCCCGAAACTGCTGAGGCGGCTGCAAAAATGGTAAAATACAACTCTTAGAGCAATCATTTGAATATTGATTATTTGTGGTGTTAACTTACCAATTTTTGTTTATGGTGATTAGCGGGAGCTGCACGAGCAGAGAAAACAAGGCACGTTCATCCCTCAGGGCACAAGGGATGAATTGACAGTTGCTCTGGGTAACCCAGAGCATCCTGGACGTGTTAGAGGTGCCGGCGCTGGTGTGGGCATCAAAGCATTCTTTGGGCCATCCCAGCGCAAACCCAGAGCGGGACTTTCTCAAGAAGAGGTAACATATATATTCTATTTTTATAATGTACTGCAAAAGGAAATTCATTAATAAAAAGCTAATATTTGTTTTATCCATGTATAGGAGAATAAGAGAGTCGAGGATATAGTTGCTAAGAAGCTCAACGATGTGGTTGCTGAGAAGGTCAAGGAAGAATTGCTGCGGTGGCAGACATCTCAGGCTTCCAATCAGCCTATGCCGACCCACTCTTCTCCTGGTGCACAGACTGCAAGTAATCCTGGAGACCCATCGCCTAACACGTCTGCTGTAAGTATTGTTTATGACATTGTAGCTAGTCTTTTCAAGATGATATGTTTTCAAGATGATATGTATATATGTATAACATTCTTTACGTAAATTTGTAGGCATTGAAGCCATGCCGCTTAAGAATGGAAAACTATGTTGTTGCAGAGGCGCAAGCTTACCAGTCCCTTCCTGGGGCAACGTTTCATGGGAGTCCAATGCCGCAGGGCTACATTCGTGTGAGCCCGATACATGTATTACCCGATTGGAGGGAAGTTGCGTTGCCATATGCCCACCCAGATATTGATACACTTGGTGACGCAGAAAGCGGGGTCATATTGTGGCCCAAAGCAGATGTCCTCTACACGACTGAAATTGTAAGATAAATTTACATTGATTTAGACTGTTAATGTGTATATATGATGTCAACTGATCTGAAATTATATATACAGGTTAAAAAGAAGACACCAGGAGCACCTAGGCCTCCACCTCCAATTCCCACATTACCAACTTGGGTTCCAACTGACCTACAATACCCGTTAGGTCCTGCTTGTAGGGGAATGGCATGTTGGCTACGGGCACATAATATACTTTGCCCTATAATTGTTTCTTTAGATGCAGATTATGCAGGTCAATCATACGACAGCTCTTTATTTATACAAGATATTATTGAGCTGTTTATGTATGAATGGTTGAATACATCAATGATAGAGACATGGATAAGGTGAGATCTTGTTTATACATCCATATACCTTGTGTAAGATCCGGTGATCTAGTTTCTTATATATTAATGCATACGTCTATATGTTTTGCAGCTACTTAATCGAAGATCATTGCAAACAATTTGCATATGATCATGTGGGATTTTTGATTCCATCATTGATTAGTATGGTAGCTAAAGACCCTGATAGTGTTCAACAATACTGTATAGATGCTTTTACAATTTTTGGTCATCAAATGAAGACGATAATAATAGCTCCATTCAATGTCAAGTAAGTTTGCTTTATTTATAATTTGGACTTAAGAAAATTCCATTATTATTTTGCATTTTGAGTTATTAATTGTTAACTTTTTACCTCTAGTGGTAGACATTGGGAGTTACTAGTTATTGTCCCCGGGACGTTCACTGTTTATTATCTAGATCCCGCAGGAAGTACATTAAACACTAAAATTGGACACGTAATGAGAATGGCATTATTCTGGTGAGAAATATTTCATTTTTTATATCCGTTAACATCTTTTATTACATTACTATTTACTTATGCAACTTAGTGTGTTATATTAACATGTAGGGGTTTAGATGCATTCAAAAATGCTGGAGGAAAGGTCCCAAGGAAAAAGAACCAGCCATTGTCTTGGGAGAACGTAAAAGTAAGTTCCTGACTCCCCGACTCCAATGTATATATTATTGATGTGAATTGTGCTTAGTTGTATTAATTTGTATGTTTCAATTTATAGTGCGCTACACAAGACAATGGCTGGGCATGCGCATACTATGTGATGCGATTTATGCAGATGATTATCAAACATGCCGCATTGGACATCGATACCATACATGAGGTATTATATATAGTCTCATTAGTTAGTATGAAATATATCAATCTTATTTTTATATTATTACTTATATATATACATCATTCTCTTTGCAGGTGTTTAAAACTGACCACACTATAGGCAAACGCTTAAAAAATGTACATGCTCCATATACGAGGGAATCATTAAATGAAGTAAGAGAAGAATGGGCAATAGCTGTACAAACAGTGGCAACTGTAAGATATAATTGGGATGTTGATAGTGATGATGAATGATACTTTGTAAATGAATGTTTCTGAATGTTAAAACATGTATTTGAATGATTCTATATGTGTGAACGTGACAATTGAATTGATGTCTGAATGTATCTACTTGTGTGAATCTTTTTATGTTAATTTTGCAGGTTTGTGGCCTGTTTGTAGGCTGATATCAATGGATGTCGTAAACCTGCAGTTCAGAAAACTGAACTGCAGGTTCTCATCCTGCTGACCAGCCACAGCAGGCCTGCAAACAGATTTATAAAAAAAAAAATAGATATAGGCGTCGGTTATTTACCGATAACCGTCAGCACAGACTTACAGCGTCGGTGTTTTATAAAACACCGACGCCAAAAGTGTTCGCGCTACAGGAAATGGGAGTCATCTAGGACACTTTTCTGCGTCGGTTGTTTAGTATATAACCGACGCAGAAAGCGTCCTAGATGACGCCGTTTTCTGTGGCGGGAACCCTTTTGGCGTCGGTGTTTTATAAAACACCGACGCCTTTATATTAAATAGGCGTCGGTTTTTAACCGACGCTGAAGTGTCCACCCTTTTAGCGGCGCCCACATAGGCGTCGTTCCGAAACCGACGCCAAAGGGGGTTAAACAACCGACACTAAAAGGCACTTCTGTAGTAGTGGTAATCCTCGAGAAGGAATGATACATGACATGTACTTATGAACCAGGATGTAAATAAAGTACATTGGTTCTTGATAAAAGAGTTTTCCTGTGTTTGGATCTCTTTGTAAATGGTTTTAATTTTTAGTGATTTGTAGTAATCTGCTGCTACTGATCGCTTCCTCTTAGTCAATGGCGTAGCATTTATCATTATCCGATGTTTTGGGATTTTTCGTCACACCAAGTAGTGGTGAGGTCGATACCTTGATAGGTGAAAGAATATATGAGTGTTGATGATGGTTAACTCGATACAAATTAGAACCCTAGAACTCGATGTGTATCAAAACTCTATATGCTGATATCACTTAGTGATAGCTAGGCAGATACACTAGATGATAGTGTCGACGATACCCTAAAGTACATTATGGGATACACACCAATTAATAGGGTGGCCTATACACAAAGTGATAGGGTGGTCGATATCCTAAGGTGAGGTCAAGATATTATGCTTAAGTGAGGTGAAATTATTTTGCTAAAGTATGAAGAAGGTGATGCACCAAGGTTTGGTGATGGTGATACACCAAGATGTGATTCATGGCCGATATCACTTTAAAAACATCACAACCGATATCACCTTATGGACCTCTAAACCGATATCTCTTTGATGTGTCATGGCCAATGATAACCTCCCATTTTGGACGATTATCTTAGTCTTTTTCTTTAGTTTTCCATACTCTTTCTAAATTAAAACTATACATAATCCCAAATTTACCCTTTCTTTGTAAATATACCATCAGACTAACTTTTCCCTTTCATACATGCAGAAAAACACAAAAAAAATCACAAAAGAATAACTCAACCTCAAGACCACATGGATTCAAACGGTCCAAAGACCGCATGAAGCCAATCAGTCTCGAGACTGCATGGAGTCAAACGGTCCCAAGACCGCATGAAGCCAAACGGTCCCGAAACCGCATGGATTCAATCGGTCTCAAGACCGCATGAAGCCAATCGGTCTCGAGACCGCATGGAGTCAAACGGTCCCAAGACCGCATAAAACCAAACGGTCTCGATACCGCATGGAGTCAATCGGTCTCAAGACCGCATGAAGCCAATCGGTCTCGAGACCGCATGGAGTCAAACGGTCCCAAGACCGTATGAAGCCAAACGGTCCCGAGACCGCATGGAGTTCAAACGGTCTGAAGACCGCATGAAGCCAAACGGTCCTGAGACCGCATGGAGTTCAAACGGTCTCAAGACCGCATGAAGCCAAACGGTCCCGAGACCGCATGGAGTCCACCGGTCCCGAGACCGCATGAAGCCAAACGGTCTCAACGTCCAAACGGTCTTGAGGCCCAAACGGTCTTAAGGTCCAAACGGTCTCAAGATCCAAACGGTCTTGAGATCCAAACGGTCTCAGGCCCAAACGGTCTTAAGGTCCAAATGGTCTCCAAACCGTTTGGACTTCACTTAGGGCCTATAAATAAGACCCTAAGGGTCCTCCACCAGGGGGGAGTTTTTTCAGACGTCCAAAGGTTGCCTCAATTGTTCCAGAGCTCTTGCTACTTCCATCCTCCGCCCTGGGGCTTCCGGTCTGAGACCCATACTCCATCTTGAAGTTGCTTTCTCCTTCCTCGCCAAAGAAGGTGGGAAGGGGAGATCTCATCATCGTGCAACCTTTGAAGACTGGTGGATCGTTGCTCTCTCTCCAAGGGGTTGACCTTCCAATCTCCTTCATGGGGATGATGCCCTCTCTCTCTCTTCTTGCCTCCTTCTTTGTCCTAGTCATGAGCGAGTAGTCTCTTTCACTAGGGTGCGGGGAGTAGTCCCGCTACCCATGTTTTCATATCATGCAAATGTAATCCATATCTTGTAATATAGAGTTCTTATCTTTTCAGTTCAACATCAAACGATTAATGAATGCATGTTTCTTGATCTCCAACTTGTGTTATCCTTTATCTTTTAGTATGAATTGTCTACGTTTGTACTATTAGATTTGAAACTCGTTTGTATGTTGGTTCTTGGTGCATGTATCCACCATGCATCTATTTCGGTATCTAGAAGTGTATCTGAAGAAGTGGAGTAAACTCACTATCATCCGTTGCACTTTCATACTATGAAATGGAATCAGTTGACGTATGGAAGTGCAACCTTGGTAAGTCGAGGAACACACTTTGCGAGGGGAATGATGCAAAGTAATGTGACCATTTGTTCGGGAATGGCTGGCGTTGCAACATTCCCGCACTTCTCGTAGTTAGTTCTCCAAAAGGAATTTAAGTCTACAAGGATACTAACTGACTAGACTCTTTTGCAGGTTATGTTTTTGCTTTGCATGTGTTGATCCATGTGTAGTGGCGTTGAAAAACTGATCATACCCTAGTGATCTTTTATCATAGTTTAACTCATAGATTCATTTGCTTTCTTCACTTTACTTGCATTTAGCTTAAAAACAACCAAATCATCCGTTTGATTTAAATACCAACTACTAAAGAAATTAAGTGAAATTATTATGTTTTCCATCTTGTTGGCAACAAAAAGACCGTTGTCTCGAGGATTCGACCCTTAACTATACTAAGATAAGACTTCCATGTATCTTAGCATACGTGGGTGGATCTCTCTATCTAGTATAAGCAAGGCTAAACTTAAAGACTTACAATCTTTAGGATTTTTAGTGGTGCACGCAATTCCACGCGAGTGGAAGCTCCATCAAAAATTGGCGCCATTGCCGGGGACAACGGAACGTTGTAATTTCACTCAGTATCTTTCTAGTTGGTTAGGATTTTACACTTTCTTTTTAATCATAACTCTATATCTTCTTGAAACTATCATATCTTTGTCATTTTCTAAAGGTGTTTTCTTTTCTCTACTCAGGTAGAAATCGTGCATGCAACCTGCGCATAGCCTCGGATTCTCCCCTGATCCAGAGTTTGACTCTGAGGTAGAGAGAAGCTTCCACCGCCGCATTCGACTCAATCACCAAAGGGCCAGGAAAATGCCTGAAGATCAACGCCAGGCTGCTTTGGTAATGGAGAGGGTCAATGCCACCATCTCCGCTCAAAGGGAACAACTCATCGCTGAAACTCGTGCCCAAATCCAAGCGGAGATTCGTGCGGAAGAGCAAGCTCGTATCAGAGCTGAAACTGAGGCAACAACCCAAGCTGCTCAGTTGGAGTTAAGAAACAAACAACTAAGGGACTACGCTGTCCCAAAGAACTTTGAAGATAACCACCCGGTCCGACCTCCGATTATTAATATCCCCAACTTTGAGATTCAGACCCAGTGGATCCAGATCATGCAAGGCATATCTTTCTCCGGAGGTTCTGGAGATGATTGCATGGATCATTTAAAAAGGTTTAAGGCGTTGTGCCTCCTGGTTCCACAAGATGGTGTCGCTTATGATGCCATAATGCTTCATCTGTTTCATTTTACCCTATCTGGGAGGGCCTTGAGTTGGTATAACTCACTTGACAGAGAACCAATAATAACCACCTGGGCTCCTCTTGAGGAAAAGTTCTTAGAGAAGTTCTTTCCACCCTCACTAACCTATGAAATTAGAGGGTAGATCAATCACTTCTCTAAGCTACCTGGAGAAACCCTTGATGAGGCATGGGAGAGATTTAAAGAACTTCTGTGTAAATACCCTCATCATGGAATCTCCCAGAATCAACTGATAGAAACCTTCTATCGGGGAGTAAGCGATGATATTAAACAGTTCTTAGATTCCTCTTCTAGAGGAAACTTCATGAGGAAAAATTACGAGGACGCATGGAAGATTGTTACTCTCGGAGCTGAAAACCAGTCCAACTGGGGACGGTCAGCCAGTAAAGGTGTCCTCAATGTTTTCAAAGTTGAAGAATCAATAGAGATGAAAGAAATAGCTGAAGTCCTGAAAACCATAGTTCATAAGCAGCAAGCTCTCGAGACTTCTCTCGGAGAGATCGATAAGAAGAAAAATCTGCTAGTTCAACAAGTCAAAGCCGTCACGGGATCCTGTGAGGCTTGTCATGCTTCTGACCATCCGACTCTTTCCTGCGGTATGCTATATACTTTGATGATGGATCTGCATCCACCATCACAACCATATGAACCTATCATTGATCAGTCGGAAGAGCAACTACCAGAACAAGTTAACTCTATCCACTCTATCCCTGGGCAAGTCTACTACAACCCTAATCAACCAAGGAATCATCCAGGGTTTCAGTATGGAAACCCTACTGGGACTTCCAATCCTCAACATCAAACACAGGGGGATCTACTAGTAGGCTAACACCTGGATTCCCAAACAACTTCAACCAAAATCAAGGGAATTCCAGGAGTAACTTTCCTAGGGCTAACTACCCCAGGAACCAATCAGCTTACTACCAGTACACTCATCCTCCACTCCACCCACAGCTGCATACTCAGCAACCTCAGCTGGCGTTACCACCCCAACAATCTCAACAAACCCAGCAACCAATTCCTCCGAAAAATGTTCCTACCCAACCGGAAGATGAAATATCCTTGATCAGGCAGATGTTACAATCACATCAAACTATGCTAGCTAACCAGCAGGCTCAGCAAAAAGCAGTTGAAGCTCAACTTGCTCAGATCGCTGCACAATTGAAGCCACCAGCAGGTACGTTTGCTGGGCAGCCTGAATCAAACCCTAAGCACGGACAAAACAGACATGAGCAGTTGAATGCCATCACCACCAGATCTGGACGCATTCTTCATGAGACTACCAAGATCACCCTGGATAATGATGATACCCCTGCTTTCATGACGAATGAGAACCCGCAACAAGGAATGGATAAGCCCTCTGAGGACACTAAGGGCAAAGATAAAGTGTTCAAAGAACCTGGAGTTTTGCAATATAAACCAAGAATCCCGTACCCAGGAAGATTACAAGAAACAAAGATGGACACCAGGTTTCAAAGTTCAAAGAGGCAATGAAGAAACTATACATTGATATCCCGCTCCTTGATGCTCTTTCCGAGGTGCCAGCCTGGGCAAAATACCTCAAGACCTTACTATCAAGAAAATACATCACCGAGGAACAGGAAACTGTTAAACTTTCTCAAACCACTTCGGACATCATCTTAAACAAGATGCCCAAAAAGAAGAAGGACCCAGGTTCCTTCAAAATCTAATGTTGCATTGGCAACACATCTTCTAAACAGGGATTAGCTGACCTTGGGGCCAGCATATCTATTATGCCTTACTCAATGTGCAAACGTCTGGGTTTCACTGAATTGCTGCCTACATCAATGACTATCCAATTAGCTGATTCCACTATAACTCCACCTTTGGGGATCATTGAAGATATCCCGGTAAGGATAGGCAAGGATGCTTACGTACCATGTGACTTTGTCGTCATGGATATTAAAGAAGACCTAAGGTATCCAATCATTTTTGGCAGACCATTCCTCGCTACTGCCAGAGCGCTCATTGACGTTGAAGCTGGTACCATCATTCTTAGACTCGGAAAAGAAGCAATTCAATTCCAAGTCCTTCATAGTATGAAAGGGCCCAGCATCCAAGAGGAGGTTTTCCTCCTTGATGCTATTCAACAAATGTCACAGTTGGAAATCTCCGAGCCAGTTGACGAACTTGAAAATGTTCTAATCAATCCATAGGTTGAATTCTCAGCGAATGAATTAGTTCAATAGTGCCTCCAACATCTATAAAAGGCTGAAGAAGTGCCAAAGGCCACTTTTGAAGAACTTAAGGCCGTTACTGTTATAGAAGCACCTGAGTCGCCGAAAGCCCCTGAATTGAAGACTTTACCTATAGGGCTCAAACATGTTTTCTTAGATGAAGAAAAACTATGCCCAGTTATCATCAGCTCCACCCTTACAAGAGATCCAGAGGGAAAGCTTCTGAAAGAGCTGAGGAAGCATAAAAAGGTCATAGGATATAAGATAACTAACCTAACAGGCATCAATCCAGCCCTGTGTATGCATAGACTTCCAATGGTTGACGAATTCAAGCCCTCTCGAGAGCATCAAAGAAAACTAAATCCTAATCTAAAGGAGGTAATTTGCCTGGAGGTCCTTAAATTACTCAAAGCCGACATGATCTATCCTATTTCTGACTCCCAGTGGGTCAGCCCCGTTCAGGTTGTTCCAAAAAAGGGGGCACTACTGTAGTGCTAAATGACAAAAATGAACTAGTGCCTACCAGGACTGTAAATGGATGGCGAATGTGTATTGATTACAAAAAGTTGAACAAAGCCACAAGGAAAGACCACTACCCTCTACCTTTCCTTGATGAAGTCCTGGAACGCCAAGCTCACCAAAAATATTTTTGTTACCTCGATGGTTACTCCGGGTTTTACCAAATACCCATACACCCGGAGGACCAGGAAAAAACCACCTTCACCTGTCCTTTTGGGACCTATGCCTTTAGAAGAATGCCGTTCGGGCTATGTAACACACCCGCCACTTTCCAATGATGTATGTCTGCTATCTTCGCCGGTTTAACAGAATCTGTCATGGAGGTGTTTATGGACGATTTCTCAGTATACGGAGATTCTTTTGACAACTGTTTAATAAATTCTGCAACGCTGTGAGGAAACGAACCTTATCTTGAATTGGGAGAAATGCCATTTCATGGTAACAGAAGGTTTCGTCCTCGGACACAGGGTAAGTGATAGAGGAATAGAGGTTGATAAAGCAAAGATCAATGTTATCTCAAAGATGTCACCTCCAAAGGACATAAGAGGAGTTCGAGCTTTCCTGGGTCATGCAGGATTCTATAGGAGATTCATCAAAGATTTCTCAAAGATTGCCAAACCCATGACCCAACTCCTGACCAAAGATGCCAAGTTCATATTCAATCAGGAGTGTATGAAAAGTTTCTCTATCCTTAAGGATGCGTTAATCTCTGATCCTATTCTAAGAGCTCCAGATTGGTCGCTGCCCTTCGAAATCATGTGCGACGCAAGTGATTATGCCATAGGGGCCGTTCTAGGACAACGGATTGATAAGAAACCCTATGTTATCTACTACGCATCTAAAACGCTAGATGAAGCGCATAAAAACTACACCACTAAAGAGAAGGAGTTTCTGGCTATCATCTATGCATTTGAAAAATTTTGCTCGTATTTGATTGGTTCTAAGGTCATTGTTTATACCGACCACTTAGCCATTCGATACATGATCCAGAAGCAAGATGCCAAACCCAGGCTTATCCGCTGGGTGCTAATGCTTCAAGAATTCGACTTGGAAATTAAGGATAAAAGTGGAGTAGAGAATGTTGTGGCTGACCATCTCAGCCGTATCGAGGTTGAAGAAGAAGACAAAATCCCTATCAGAGATTCTCTTCCAGACGATCAGCTTATGAAGGCCACCCATGGATTCCCCTGGTACGCGGATATCGTCAACTATCTAGACACATGGATTATTCACCCCTCTGCTTCCTATCATGAAAAAAGGAAGTTCCTTCATGACATAAAACAATATTATTGGGATAAACCCTACCTATTTCGCTTTTGTACTGACGGACTTTTCCGTCGCTGCTTGCCAAAAGAAGAAATAACCCCGGTCCTAGAGCATTTCCATTCGGGACCTACAGTGGGGCACATGAGTGCTAAGAAAACAACTATAAAAGTTTTACAATCCGGTTTCTTCTAGCCCACCATATCAAAGGATTCGTACGATTTTGTGAAAGCCTGTAACAAATGCCAATTTTCTGGAAACATATCAAAAAGAGACGAAATGCCCCTCACCTTGTGGCAGGAAATTGAGCTTTTCGACGTGTGGGGGGTAGACTACATGGGCCCTTTCCCCCCATCCTATGGTTTCTCTTACATCTTGGTCGCAGTAGACTACGTCTCTAAATGGGTTGAAGCTGTACGCACTGTATCCAGCGATTCCAAACCTGTTATTGAATTGTTCAAAGATGTTATTTTCCCAAGATTTGGAGTTCCAAGAACTGTCATATCGGACGGCGGGACCCATTTCTTGGAACGCAGTTTTGAAGCTTTACTGAAAAAGTACGGAGTCAATCATAAATTCACCATGCCCTACCACCCACAGACAAGTGGTCAGGTCGAGATATCCAATAGACAACTAAAGGTGATTCTTGAAAAAACGGTGAACAGAAACCACACTGATTGGTCCACCAAACTTCCTGATGCCCTTTGGGCATACCGAACTGCATATAAAATACCAATCGGAACAACCCCGTTCTGTTTGGTGTACGGGAAGTCCTGTCATCTGTCAGTAGAGCTGGAACATAAAGCTTGGTGGGCAATCAAACAATTAAACTTCGATCTTAAAAATGCATGTGAGAATAGACAACTCCAGTTGCAGGAGTTAGAAGAGCTCCGAATGACCGCCTATCACAATGCCAGAATCTATAAGGAGCAAACAAAAATGTGGCATGATGGTCATCTCAAGAGAAAAGATATTGCCGTTGGTGACAAAGTGCTCCTTTTCAACTCCAAGCTCAAATTATTTCCTGGAAAACTTAGAACAAAATGGTCCGGGCCCTTTATTATAAAACATATTTACCCAACTGGAGCTTGCATTATTATAGACAACAACGGAGGAGAAAGGACGGTCAACGGTCACCGTTTAAAAAGATACTACTCTCCGGAAGACAAAGTGCCAAGACAAACCATCAAAATTAAGGATGTTATAACAACAGCATAACTCTATTACAGCTTCGTCGAGCCAGCGACGTAAAACCCAGGCGCTACTTGGGAGGCAACCCAAGATTTCTTTCTTTTCTCGTTTTCCCGTTCTTTTTACCTTAGGTTTATCTTATTAAAAAAAATTTATACCAAACATAAAAATAGAAAAATGATAATATACAAAAAAATTCACATAACTAAAACAAACATAAAAATATCAATTTTTTCATTCAACCTTAACCCTATCAATCGGTTCTGAAACCGTTTGGAACCACACGGTCTCCAAACCATTTGGAACCAAACGGTCTCCAAACCGTTTGGAACCAAACGGTCTCCAAACCGTTTGGAACCAAACAGTCTCCAAACCGTTTGGAACCAAACGGTCTTCAAACCGTTTGGAGTCCAAACGGTAGCTAAAATCGTTTGACTTAGGGTTTTTGTCAGGTCAACCCCCTGTTTCCTATAAATATAAACCTTACCCCTTCGTCTTTCTTTCCTTCGACTCCCGAGCAATCTGCAACTCCCGTGCTAGCCCTGTTTCATTGCCTTTGTTCCCGCGTGATCGCACCTCCGTCAACCTCGCCTCCGTCGCTCTCCCTGCAACAAGGTGAGCGCGTCACCATCACGACGTCGACAACATTGCCTTTGCTTGCGTACCACCGCCGTTCTGGTCACCCCCAGCTCCTCACGGCGCTGTCGAACTCCTTCTCTATCACCGACATCACCATCGTCTTCGCTGTTTTCACCAACGGCTCTGTCTATCCTCATCGTCTTCACCACCGTCCTCACCGCCGTTTTCATCGCCAGAGTCACCGTCGTTTTTATCGTCTTTTTCACCATAGCTTTTATCACCACTGTTAACCGCCGCTTTCGCCGTCGTCACCGACGCCCCCGCCATCTCCGCGACGTTTCGCCTTCATCTTCTTTTTCGCCGGTAGCTGTGCGACGCTTCACTTTCCAAACGGTCTTGAAACCGTTTGGGACCAAACAGTCTTGAAATCGTTTGGAACCAAACGGTCCTGAAACCGTTTGGGATCAAACGGTCTTCAAACCGTTTGGCCTTGCACATTCATCTAATTTCCATAAACATACATAAATTAATAAAATCAAATCTCTGTAATATGATTTTCTAACTCTTGATCTCCCATTTTGCAGCCATGACATCATCAGCGAAGAAAACCATCAGATTTGAAGCTGCTCCTTCTCTGACAAGGGAGAAAATGATGGAAGAGCTAGCTCGACTCCAGAATATCAGAGATGTCTTCAACCAAACTGGGAAGGCCCCTCCAAAAATCAAAATGATGGAGGTTCTAGTTGACATTGACCGACTCACCAACTGTCTAACAGAAGCGACCGACGAAGACGTAGAAGATATTTCTTCTAACGATGATGAAGCCTCAGAATACGAGCCAAATCCCGAGGAGGAATCCCCAGCCGAAGAACAAATGGGGAAGCGCAAGGTCCAGGAAGCTGCATCTGGGAAGCCCTCTAAGAAACGGGCAAGGAAACAAGTTCGACCTGCCTCGGCCATGGATCAACCCTTTGCAAAACCCAACACGACCATTCCCGCTACTACCATCACCATCCATGTTACCATCCCCACTTTCATTCCCATCACCACCACTACACCACCACAAGAAAACCTCTTCATCCAAACCAACCTCTCCACTAACAAAATACTAAAACCCACCAAGTATGTTTGCTCCAGCATTCTGCTTAAGATGGGGATATACGACCGCATCTTCAACATGCTAGAAAAAGCCAACCTCTCCAGGTTGTGCCTAGTACCTGAAGTATCTTACTCTGAACCCACTACAGAGTTTTTCACTTTTCTGACCAAGGAGCCCGTCGACATCATGGAAAGGTCATGGGACGGAGGTGACAGAAGGCTTGTCACCCAAATCTTCGGCAGCAAGGTTGTCTTGAAGGAATATATGATGAACACAATCTTCATCGACAACCAGGACCAGCTGCGGAAAGCCATGGAGGTGGGTACCGAACATTCAGAGTTCAATAGACACAAATTCTGGAAAACTCTAACCGGGATCCCCACCTATGACCCGAAGATGTGCAAAGCGTCAAATATCCACTCTGGCTTTGTGCGCACCATGCACAAAATTCTCGCTGGCGCACTCTTCCCCAGGACAGAAGGGGGAAACGTTACAATTTTAGATCTTTTCGTTCTCTGGTCTATTTTTAATGAGAGGCCGGTCAATATCAGACGACAACTGATCCAGAAACTATCAACCTCCAGCCTGGGGAAAGAGATATGCATGGGAGGGCATGTCACATCTATTATCAAATATCTCAAGATGGACAAACCCCTACCCCGCTGCACGCAACTAAAGGGCGACATCCTTACCAATGAACAAACCCTGAAGAACTCCTTCATCATCAAGGAAAAGGATGGGAAATTACACTACGTCTTCAGCACGATGGTTAAGTCTTCCAGAACACTTATCCCTCTTCCGGAGCTAGCAAATTATGACACCAAACAGCTCCTCTTCTCAGATGAGGAGCTTTCACAAATACTAGCTTCAGTTAAAATAACTAAAAAGAAAGCTACAACGGGACAAACGGAGCTGAGCATCTCAGCCCCGGCAACTCAACCAACAAAAATACCTGTCAAACGACCTTCCAGAAGGCAATTGCAAGCCCAACAACTGTCGGGGACACCAACATATAAACCAAATCCTGAGGCCGAGATCCTCCATGAAGAAATCTTAACCTCCTCCTCAATCGACTCTTTCATTCAGAGTCTACATGAGCAGCTAACCGCTGCCACCACTCCACCCTCCACCATTCCAACATCTACCACTCCTTTCTTCCACATCCCATCCACGCAACCATTCACATCCACTTCATCACCCCTATTTCCTTCGGGCTTCCCTTTCTCCACCCCTATGCCTGACTTTACCACCTTCCCTTTCACCTCCGCAGTTTCCACCCCATCACTATCTCTGCCACCGCTTTCACCACAAATTCCACCACTTTTCACACCTGTCACCACCCCGACACCGCTGGTGACTTCATCCACAGTCACTATGCAGCTCGGGGCATCATCAGTGTCTCTTCCGCAAGACACTAACACCATCCCACGCAGACCCCAGCCATCCCACCCTTCCGCTCCTGGGGTCCCTTTTGCCAATATCGGTGAGGAATTCGACCGTCAATTCGACGCTGTCCGAAACCTCCTCACCGATCCTTCTAATATATTAAATTCTATTTTTTCTTATGTGCAGGGTTTATCATGACAAGTGGCCACGATCGACGAACAATACCGAGCCTTGCCCACCATACTCCAAGGCTTCCACCAACGACAAGATGAGGTGGCTAAGCAAGTTGAGCACATCAACAACCACTATAACACCTTGCCAGACCTGGTCCTTGGAGCTGATGCGATGATTTTGAGTCACATTTATAGACCTATTTGATATGTGTTTTGTGCTTTTATTAGTCATTTTTATGGTTAATATTGCATAATTCACCCATTTTGGACTTTGCCATCATTTTATGTCAAATTCTCTTAGTTTCATCATTTTGAGCATTCATTATCACATTATTATTATTTGTGTGGATTTATTTGATCTTGTCTTCAAATTTCAGGAAAAACAGGAAGTCGATACCATCGACATTGTCGCAGGTTGCCAGCCGAAAGGAGCAGCAAAGAGTCGATACCATCGACGCTGATGTCGATGGTATCGAGACACCTTCAGGTTGCTGGCGAAGCAGCAGTCGATAGTATCGACACCAAGTCGATACCATCGACACATGGAGGCTACAGCATCATAAAATGACAAAACCGACGCCTAAAGGAAGTCGATACCATCGACCCGAGTCGATGGTATCGAGATGATGAAGGGCGCGAAAAAGGAAGGGTTTGCAGCCAGCCGCTACTGTAGTCGGTCGATACCATTGACTCGCGTCGATGGTATCGACACCGTCAGATCTGCGTTGGATTCAGATTGATCTCAATCGGACGGCTGGAGTTAATTAACGACCTAATTAGGGACTTATACCTAATGACGGCCGCCCAGACGAGGGAGGATCGGATTTTGCCATTGCACAAGTGCCGAGGAGGGAGAGAAAGGAGAACGGAGGCCAGAAGTTCATACCTGTCGATTCAGACGCTGCTGAAGACGGATTTCACCACCGAGAGGCGGGAAAGCACGTGTTCTACGCAAAGGATCAATCGGTTCTTCTCCGTTCAGGGGTTTTCCCATTCAATTCACGTTTTTCATATGATTTCCCCTATTTCTACCATGTACTTGTGTGACATGAACATGCGGGGCTAATCGCCTCCATCTTTAGGACCGGGAGTAGCACGGGAATTCATTGTATGACAGTTTTATATTAGTAATTCATATTTTCTCTCTTAAATCCGTGGTATAGTTTCATTTTCTCCATATATTGTTATGCTTGATCACCATGATAATAACCTAATTCCCTTAATCACTTCGACAGAAGGATTAACGGTTGAAAAGAGACGGAACCTACATTCATCGATAAATCCCTTGACAAAGGTGGTGTAAAATTAATGGTGGAAACTGAGAGACCATTCGTAATGCACTTAGTTTAGGGAATAGGTTACTACGAAGGTGGAACCGACCTAAACCTAAGTAGTGAATTGCACCACGACAGTGGGTAATTATGTTTTCAGGCCACTACCCAGATAGAGAGAGAAGATTGAGGCATTATATAAAATCTAATACAATGAATACCCGCGGTGAAACCGCAATCCTAAAGATACCTTTTTGAATTGATTAAATTAACCTTTAATCAATTGTTTGCTTTTGTTTCATTTTTATTTTCTTTTAATTTTGACAACAAACCCCAATTTGTTATTCGGCTTAGCGGATCGCAAATAGTTAGTAGGAGTCTCCGACAATTCCGAGTATCCCTGTGTTCGACTCGGGCCTCACAAGGCATGTACTACTTGACGCGTATACTTGTGTTTTTAGCGCGTAGTAAAATACACGTCAAGTTTTTGGCGCCGTTGCCGGGGATACGGCGAATTGTTGGCACTTCGAGTGCTACGAGCGGGCACTCTAGGCCACATTTCTTTTATTTTTTTGAAACAACTTCAAGTATTTGTAAATTTCTCTATAATTGTTTACACTCGTCTAAGCATAGTACTGAACTCGAATTTTCTCATTTCAAGTACGTTGCATGGTGCATACACGTAGTACAGACTACGACAATCGCACACCCGAGGTTCCGTTTTCGGGACCTGAGGACGAGGAGCATTCTGAGCAAGAGTACCAAGAAGAGATAGATTCTGAATCTGAACCAGAAGAGATGGCCGAGCCACAAACCATATGGGAGAAGATCAAAGCTTCTTCCTCATCAGCTTTAAAGGGGCCTATAAAGAAGCAGGCGATCAACATACTGACATATAAGATCGATCCAACATTGATTAATTTGGTGAAATCAAATGCGTTTCATGGGCTGAAGAATGAGGATCCGGTTGCACACATCAGCCAGTTCATTGAAAACTGCGACATGGTAAAAATAGACAGGTTTTCACAAGATGCATTGTACCTCAAGTTGTTCCCAAGTTCCTTGGCGGGAGCAGCAAGAGAGTGGCTACATAATCTAGACGATGAGTTCGTGGAATCTTGGGACCATATGGTGGAGGTCTTCTTTGAGAGGTTCTTCCCTCCTGAGAAGACTAATGACATGATCCGGAAGATTCACAATTTCACCCAACAGGCCGGTGAAACATATTCTGAGACCTGGGAGCGATTTCAGGTTATGTTGAGGAGATGTCCGCATCACGGGCTGGACAAAGAGACACATGTGAAAATCTTCTATTTTTCTCTCTTCGAGCATGATAGGAGTAATCTGGATTCAGCCGGGTCGGGATTTTTTCTAAACAATACTGACACTAGATGCTGGGAAATACTCAAGAACATGGCTAGAAAGCAGTCCTGGGGAGAAAGAGAAAGAGGCCCAGTTGAGCAAGCATGAGTCGCCAGTGAATCAAAGGCAATGAGAGAGCTGAATGAGAAGATGGATCTACTCGCAAAGAAGTTACTGCAAAAAGAAGAAAATGAGTCCGAGGATGAGACTCAAGTCAAGTACATGAGACAACAACAAGGGTACAGGAACAATGACTACTCATGGAGAAAGGACAAAAAGTTCTCATGGAAGGATCTGAACAATTTTCTGCAGGATCCGGAAGCCAAGCCCGCGCCAGCTGTAGAGGACAAGAGCACGGAGTTGCTCAATCAGGTCATCAAGCAAAATCAAGAGTTAATGAACACATTCGGGCAGCAAATCAAGCAACAAGGAGAATACATGAATCAATTTGGGCAGACATTGCAGATCCATGGGGCTCAAATGAGGACCATAGAGACATCCATGGCGCAGATGGCAGCTGAAATAGCTAGTTTGAAGAAACCAGCACATCCGGGTTTTCCGGGGAATACCAATGTTCCCGGGGGAAACCAGCAAGCTAAGGCTATTCTGCTGAGAAGCGGAAAGAAAGTGTTGAATCCAAGAACGGATGAAACAAGTACACCGCAAGATGAAGTTGAAGGTAAATCCAATGAGGGGCAGCCCACACTAGTCACAGGGCAAGTTCAAGACATAGCCATGGATGGTACTGAAGAACAGGTTGCTGAGGAGGAACCGCAGAAAAAGACGCCTTATGTGCCACCCCATCAAAGGGCACAAGCTGTTCCGGTCCCTTATCCGAATAGTGCGAAGGCAAGGAAGGTAGATGCACAGTTCAAGAAATTCTTGGACAGCTTTAGGAAGCTTTCAGTCAATATTCCGTTATTAGAAGCCATTGATCAAATTCCTTCATACGTGAAGTTTCTAAAAGATGTCATTACCAAAAAGAGGAAAATACCAGACACTGAGGTCGTTTTGCTAAAGGAGCAAGTGAGTGCCTTCATTATGGGCACTCTACCACCAAAGAGAAAGGATCCAGGGTGTTTCAACATTTCTTTCTATATCGGGAAGTTTAAATTTGGAGAAGCACTGTGTGATTCAGGGGCGAGCATCAAGTTAATGCCCCTTTCGACATTCAAAAAGTTGGGACTGAAGGAGTCACGGCCGAGCAATATGACTATTCAATTGGCCGACAACTCTGTGGTGAAGCCTTATGGAATCTGTGAAGATGTCTTAGTAAAGGTGGATCGATTTGTCTTTCCGGCTGATTTTGTGGTTATGGAGATGCAGGATGAGCACGGCAATGAGCTGTTACTTGGACGTCCATTCCAAGCTACAGCCGACATGATCTTAGAGATGGGGAGAGGTCGCTTGACCTTGGGCATAGCAGATGATCGCTTTGAGATGGTCATGCCCTCTAGCACTGCGTCTTCTAAAGCAAAAGAACAATGTAATATGGTGAAACATATGGATCACAACATCTCACTCTGCCTTGGAAAACCATTTCTGGACATGGCTCATGTGATGAGCAAGATGGATAATGGAACCTTAGCTGTGGATATCAGGGAGCAAACTAAGGTTGTTTCTTTGTGTAAAGCTGTGGGATTTCCGAATGATGAGAATGAGGACATTATGCCTTCTTGGGAGGATGATGCGATTGCTATTTCTGTTGTTGATGCATATCCGGAATTGCCGTTAGAGGCTTGTTTGTTGAATGTTACCTATGATTGGATGCGGAGTAAATCACTCAAGGAGTGCGCTAAAATGCTTCATATGCTTCCATGCTTCTATGCGAGGCATTATGAAGATTTAGGTGTACTTCCCCCACCGCTGCAATCATCTCTTATCAGCCCGCCAGAGTTAGAATTGAAGCCACTTCCCCCGCATCTCAAGTATGTCTTTCTAGCTGAGAAAGACAAGTTACCGGTGATCCTATCTGCTTATTTGAGTGCGGACGAGGAGGAGAAATTGCTGATAGTGCTGAAGAACCACCGTGGAGCTTTTGGGTGGTCTGTTGCAGACATCAAGGGGATTTCCCCTACTCTATGTCAGCACAAGATTCAGCTCGAGGAGGGAGCCAAGCCTGTTATTCAGCCTCAAAGACGTTTAAATCCGAGCATGATGGAGGTTGTGAAGAAGGAGGTCATCAAACTTCTTGCTGCAGGGATTATCTATGCCATATCAGACTCGATGTGGGTGAGTCCCACACAGGTAGTCCCTAAGAAGGGGGGAATTACTGTCACTAAAAATTTGTTGAATGAACATGTCACCACCCGACTGGTAACCGGGTGGCGAGTTTGTATTGACTACCGTCGTCTGAATGCCGCCACACTTAAGGATCATTTTCCTTTACCATTTATTGATCAAATTTTAGAACGCCTTGCAGGTCGGTCGCATTTTTGTTTTCTAGACGGATATTTGGGGTACAACCAGATCTCGATTGATCCTTTAGATCAAGAGAAGTCTATGTTCACCTGTCCCTATGGGACTTTTGCTTACCGTCGAATGCCGTTTGGTTTATGTAATGCACCGGCGACGTTTCAACGTTGTATGCTCGTCATATTTTCTGACATGGTAGAGTGCTGTCTTGAGGTTTTTATGGATGACTTCTCGTTTTATGGTGCATCGTTTGATGAATGTCTCTATAACCTAGACAAAGTGTTGCAACGTTGTGAGGACACACACTTGGTCCTTAACTGGGAGAAATGTCACATGATGGTGACAGAGGGAATAGTGCTAGGACACAAGGTGTCTAGCAAAGGTCTTGAGGTAGACCCAGTGAAAATAGAGGTGATTTCCAAGTTGCCCCCACCAAATTCTGTAAAAGGGGTGAGAAGCTTTCTGGGACACACCGGGTTCTATCGGCGATTCATAAAGTATTTTTCTAAAATTGCAAAACCCTTATCCGGACTTTTGGAGAAAGATGTGGTTTTCGATTTCAACGATAAGTGTCTTCATGCATTCAATGTTTTGAAAGAAAAATTGATTTCTGCCCCGGTTGTTCAAACGTCGGATTGGACAAAACCCTTCGAATTGATGAGTGACACTTCGGATTTTGCAGTAGGAGCCGTATTGGGGCAACATGTGGATAATAAACCCGCTGTGATTTTCTATGCTTCCAAAACTCTGAATGATGCTCAATTGAATTATACAACTACTGAGAAAGAATTACTTGCCGTCGTGTTTGCTTTCGAAAAATTTCAGCAGTATTTAGTTGGATCTAAAGTAGTTGTATGGACTGACCATGCTATAATAAAATACTTGATGGAGAAAAAGATGCAAAGCCCAGACTCATTAGGTGGATTTTGCTTTTACAGGAATTTGATATTGAAATCAAGGATAAGTCTGGAATTGAGAATGTAGTGGCTGATCATTTGTCTAGGTTAGATAGGGTGGATGAAAAAGATTTGCATATACCCATAACCGAGACGTTTCCCGATGAACAGCTTTTAAAAATTAATTCTAAAGAGCCTTGGTTCGCTGAAATTGTTAATTATTTGGCTTGCGGGATCATCCCGGAAGATTGGTCATATCAGAAGAAAAAGAGATTCTTTCATTCTTTAAGATACTATTTTTGGGATGATCCAATTCTTTTGAAGCAATGCAGGGACGGTATCTTACGCAGGTGTGTGCTTGAAGTGGAGTACGAGAGTGTTCTCCATCATTACCATGCATCACCTACGGGAGGACACCATGCCAGTTCGTGAACCGCAGCTAAGGTGTTGGAAAGCGGCCTTTATTGGCCAACTTTGTTTCAGGATGCCTACGATTTTGTGAGGCAATGTGATCCTTGTCAGCGAGCAGGTAATATATCGAAGCGACAGGAGATGCCCCTGAATGTATTTCAGGAAGTTGAGGTATTTGATTTGTGGGGCATAGACTTCATGGGACCCTTTGTGTCATCGAACTCCAATTTATATATCTTGTTAGCCGTTGATTATGTGTCGAAGTGGGTGGAAGCAATCCCCACAAGGACTAATGATTCTACTATAGTGTGCAGGTTTGTGAAAGAGAATATTTTCTGCAGGTTTGGGATACCCCAAATGATAATAAGCGATGGGGTTACACACTTTAGGAATCAGAAGTTCTCGACATTATTGAAGAAATATGGGGTCAAGCACAACATTGGCACCCCATATCATCCGCAGACTCAAGGCCAAGTGGAGGTCTCAAACCGTGAAATCAAGAAGATTCTAGAGTAGACGGTGGCATCCACAAGGAAGAATTGGAGTGCCCTACTACCGGATGCACTGTGGGCATATAAAAACGGCTTACAAAACACCTATAGGCACTACGCCTTTTAGGTTGGCGTATGGCCGGGCTTGTCACCTACCGGTGGAGTTGGAGCACAAGGCCCATTGGGCGCTTAGAAGGCTAAATCTAAGTTATGATGAAGCAGGAAGAAAGAGAATGTTTGAGTTGAATGAGCTGGATGAGTTACGGATGACGACATATGAGAATGCCCAGATATACAAGGAGCGCACAAAACTAATCCACGATCGCCACATTGAGTTGCGCATGTTCAAGAAGGGAGATAATGTTTTGTTGTTCAACTCTCGACTCAAGTTACACCCCGGGAAGCTGAAGTCCCCGTGGAGTGGACCGTTCGTGGTGGAAGAGGTAAAACCACACGGTGCAATTTTAGTGTGTGATGGTGATGCCACGTTCTTGGTGAATGGACAGAGGTTAAAGCTGTATTTTGGTGAGAATTACAAGAGAAAAGTGAATGAGGTTAAACTCATTACACTTTCAGATGAATGAGATGCCCGGAAGTCGTCTAGCCTAAGACGTTAAATAAGGGCGCTTTTTGGGAGGCAACCCAACCATCGGTACATTAGGATAGTTTAATTATAATCATAGGTTGCTTTATTTTCATTCAATTTTTAGTTTAAAGAAGATACCTTGATCCGTTTGTTCATTGTGCAGGCTGAGGCAGAGTCGATACCATCGACACTCAGGTCGATGGTATCGACATAGGTTCAGGTTGACAACTGCAGAGTTCGTTCTGAGTCGATACTATCGACGGACTCGTCGATGGTATCGACACACATACAAGCAGGTCGCCCAACAACAGTCGATAGTATCGACATAGGCATCGATACCATCGAGATCTCTGGAGAAGTTCAGATCAATTTGTCTCAGTCAGCTCGATACCGTCAACGGCCTCGTCGATGGTATCGACATCGTTACAAGTTGAAGTGCAAAGTGGCAGTGTCGCAATGAAGCCAAGTCGATACTATCGACACCTGTCGATGGTATCGACCATCCATGTCACCGATCCGCGCAAAGAAATCGACGGCGATTGCGGCGCCCACATCATCGATCCGGGTGCAGCGTCGATACCATCGACCCGCGTCGATGGTATCGACTCAAGAGTGATTCGGGTTACAAGATCAAGCAACCGTCAGCCGTCGATACTCGCGAGGGGGGCGGATAGCATCGAGACGTGTCGATACCATCGACAGTGGCACCGGCCAAGTCTATATAAGGAGAGTCATTACGTCATTTGACGTCACACCTTCAGAGTGATCTTTCTCCTTTGCACCGAGCACTCCCCCGAGCCATCCAAGATCGAAGAGCAGCAACACCGAGTGAAGATCTTCACCGAGCGAAGAGTCAATTCTCCAAAATTCCCCGAGCTCTTCTTCTAATCCCGTTTCACTCGCAACAATGGTGCACGTCGCCGGAGCATCATCCTCCCGCGTGAATCCTATGGATATCATGGAGTTCGTGCCACCCCCTACTGCGTCAGTATCACGTCCGCGCCTGGTTCACCCATCCACAGAGGTGAAGAAGATCTATGAAGAGATCTTGAAGCGAAAGATCGAGCCTACCCGGTATGTGGACCGGGATATGATCCGCGATCTTGGATTCGAGGCCAACTTGGCCTATGTTCTGAAGGGTCAAGCACGCCACACCAGCAGAAGGCCAGACGAGCTGGAGTACCATGCGGATGGTCAACCATTCTTCGGCGAGTGGCCCACCTACAAAGAGTTGGTGGCGGAATTCATGGCGTCCCTTGATGTCTGCATCGTGCCCAACGACGTAGTTGCTACTGATCGTGAGTGGATCAAGGGCCGGGTGTCGTTCCGGCTGTTCAACATCGACTACAACATCACTCTTAGGCAGTTTAACAACATCTTCAACTGGAACCACTCGCAACACGATCACCGGCGACCGGACTCCCGCACCGATTATGACAAAATCTTCGCCGAGCTAGTGACAGTGCCGGCGGGCAAGACAGTGAGTACCACAATGCTGCCGTAGCAGATTTCGAGCACCCATTTGTCCGGGTCCTACACCGGATGTTGAGTTTCACATTCTTTGCTCGTAGTGATCTGGCGCTGAGCAAATTTCAGGAGACCGACCTCTTCTTTCTCTACATGCTCCTGAAGCGACAAGAATGCAACTGGGGTGCGTTTTTCCTGCAGCGAGTTCTGGCGGTAAAGAGGAGTACGAGGAAGGCCCCGATTCATTTTGGCGGGCTCATCAGCAAGTTGGCGCACTACCTCGGGCTCAACTTCTCCACCATGACTTCAATTTCCACGAGGAGTAAGGTGAACATGCAACATCTGCACCGTTCAAACCTTATTCTTCTATGGGATGGTTTGGCATACGCGCACTGCCACGTCAACCACGCTTACCAGGAGTGTGCGCTGCCGGATCCCGTCTTCCACATCGAGGGCGCACAACATTTCAGATGGCCAATCATAGCCATCGAATCCGATGAGGAAGAAGGCGGCAATGACGGCGGTGACGATGGACAGGACGACGAGGCTGAGGAGGAAGAGGAGGCATTCACACCTCTTCGAGCACACGTAGCACCCCGGAAGCGTCCTCGGATGCATCCAGGTGCTTCATCATCTTCTCCGCATCCGCCTCCACCGCCGCAGTCCTCGCAGCAGAGCAAGGATGTTTACTCTATGCAGGGCATGTACAACATGCTCCAAGACATTCAGCAGACGCAGCACAGCCACACCGCTGCATATGCCGGTATTCAAGACACCACCAACCGGCTTTTCGTCAACCAGCAGGCGATCTTCGAGAATGAGCGCCTTCTTTTCGCCAATCAAGAAAGCCCCCATGATCGGCTGCATAGGATGGAGCAGCAGCAGCATCCATTCTACGACCACTACTGGAGTCAGGGCTATTTTTGTGGGTATCCACAGCCTCCACCAATGCCCCAGTATGAGCCGAACTTCCAAGGGCAGTTCCTGTCTTGGGACCCCACTTCTCCGCAGCCACCTCCACCTCCACAAGAGTGATCGGGTATCTCTATTCCAATCTTTAAGTTTGTTTTTGACTATGAGGCCATAGTCGGATTCAAGCTTAGGGGGGTAGTTGGAACAACTCTATCTTTTATTGTTTTTAGTTTTTGGCATTATTATTTGTTTCTTGCATCTTTACTTTTTGTAGGATCCACGCGCTATCTAGTGTAAATTTTGGATGTCATAAAAGTGTGTCATCTTGTTTGTTAGTGCATGGGGAATTTAAGGGAAATTTAAAATTTTTGTGTCTTTGGATAGCTTGTTTTGTTTTGAACTTGGGAACACATCCTATGAAAATGATTGATTATGTCAACTTTAAAACAACATTTCATACCTGTACTCCTAATGATTCATGAAAGTGGACGGAAATGGTTGTTTGAGCCTAACCTAACCAAAGGGTAATGAGACTTTAATTGGATGTAAGAGAGAGAACCCTCTAAACTAATACACAAGTCAGTAAGGAGGGACACATAATATCTTTCTAAGGTTCAGTCATCTAGTCTTGTGATCGTTCCACTTCATTTTTCCATAATCCACCTAAGAATTGGAAGTAAAGTGCAGTTTTAATTCCTTTTTGTGTGCATAGCATTTAGATAGGATTTGCATTGGTATTTTCCATACTTTTGCATAAAAAGAAAAAAATACAATGATTCATGCACATTACCTTTAGGTGCATGCCATGTAGTTGCATTCATGATCTTCATGCATAAAGTAATTCATGTATCTCAATTTTTCCCTAATGGTGAATTAATTGTTCCATACCTTATAAATAATGCAAAAATTTCTGAGTATGAAGAAAAAGCCCAATAAACTTATCTTTAAGCAATTATGGATATGTGGGCTGAAAAAAATCTGAAAATTTGCAATATATAAAGAAAAAAAAGATAATAGATATCTACATGTTAGGGTTTCATCACAATTGATGTTAGGGTTTAAAAAATGTTACCAGACTCTTGCGATTTGGATGAGGGGAAATGGGAAAAAACGGGACGAGTGGATGATGGTCGGTGGCCTGTTTGGCGGACGAAGCGCAGACAGGGTAAGTTCCAGAAGGGGGGGGGTTTGGGTTTTTATAATGAACCGGGGTAGGCGCTTGGACGGATAGGATGAAGAAGATATGGTTGAACAAGCGTTGACCGTTTGGGAATCTTGTTCCTAATTATGTAGTATAATGACCCTCCAAATTTTAGGGGTTAACTCCAAAGGAATCGTGAGTTGAAGGCCAATCAATTAGATAAATCGAATTGAATTAAATGCTGATTTTCAACCTGATCAACTTGACCTGTTTGGGAAAACGGTTTCAAGACCATTTGAGTGTGTTGACCAAGCATTGACCGTTTGGGATTCCTGTTTATAATGATGTTGGTTAATGACCCTCCAAATTTGAGGGATTAACTCCCAAGGAATCGTGAGTTGAAGCCTAATCAATTAGGGAAACCTAATTGAATTAAGTGCTGATTTTCAATCTGATTTAATTGACCTTTTTGAGTAAACGGTCTCAAGACCGTTTGAATGCATTGACCAAGGGTTTAATGTTTGGGATTACTATTCCTAATGATGTGGTCTAATGACTCACCAAATTTGAGGGATTAACTCCCAAGGAATCGTGAGTTGAAGGCCCTTCAATTAAGCAAACCCTAATTGTTTATGGAAGCAATAACTCAGTATACTATGTCAAACATAGTTGTTTGTATTTGATCATATGGTTGATGTAACCAAATCAAGTGGAGAGAATGATAGAAATGAATTCATACATGAGTATGATTCATATGGTGATTTAGGGTAGGATCCTTAGTAAAGAGATCAAGAAACCCTAATTGAGAAGGTTAACGAACCCTAACCCTGATTTAGGGAAATTTTGAGTAAAACCCTAATCTAGGGTAATAGTGTAACCCTAATTAAGGGTAATAGTGTAACCCTAATTAAGGGTAATGACTTGGGTAACTCTAATTTAAGGTAATGAAATACCAAACCCTAATTAGAGGAATAATGAATCCCTAATTTATGGGTAATTGAATGAAACCCTAATTGGGATGATTAGTGAAACCCTAATTGAGGGTGATTCCCTGAGAAACTCTAATTGAGGATGATTCCATGTGAAACCCTAATTGAGGGAGATGTCATATGAAACCTTAAACCTAACACAGAGTAAAGCTATGTAAAACCCTAAATTTGGTCTATAGTGCATGGAATTCTAATCATGGGCAATATGATGATAAATCATAACCCTAATGTCTGGGTAATGATATGAGTAAACCTTAATGATGAAATAATGAGTAATACCCTATAATGATGAAATATCTTAAGTGGTTGACTATAGGCAACCTTATAACAAGCAATGCCTTAATTTGAGATGAGTCCATATCATTGAAGATAGTTGGACAATCCTTGTGTGTGATCTATGCACATCATGGTAAAGGTGATAGGTTGGTGGATGAAAGTATTAAGATGTGAAATTCCTTATTATAAGATAAGTTAATAAACTCATGTAAGATAGAAGTGATGAGGGAAGTGATACATTGAGACATGATAGATATCACATTTAGCATTTCAGGGTTGATATACCTTGATGCATCTCAAATCCAATATTTTTAGATAAGATACACAAGGAGAGTGTTATGTAAATTGTCACAATGAAATGTAATGAGTTTAACATACTTGATAAGTAAGCTAAAATGAGTATGATGTAATCATACCATGATAATGATGAGAGATAAACTCATACCTTGTGTTGATGATCATTTAATGATAAATGATAAGAATATTAAATACTTGGAATGTCGATGGATGCTCCTAGATGTATGGAACAATATATTAGGGTTGTATTGATAAAATAAACATGAAACCCTAATTGATGTGAATAGTAAACCCTAACCCTGTGGAGGAAATAGTGGTGTTACTATTATATTACATGAGTTAATATGTTATTGTTGCCTAGTGAGAGGTGACAAGATGTTTAATGGCCTTGTGAGCCATATGGTTAGATGTTACCTGGTAAGAAGTAACAAGATGTTTCATGGGCATGATTGAGCCCTGAATGAGGTGTATTCCTCTTATGTTGATAAGGGTTGATACCTTGTGCTATTGTGAAAAGGATTTATATCCTGTGATAATATGATAATTGGTGTAATCTAATGAATGGCAAGTGAATATTACCATGTGATGAAGAGATGAGAAATTATGTTTCATATGTTTTATATCTTTTCAGGTTTTGATATTTATATGCTTGCTAGAAATGAATTAGGGTTTGTATGTCCACTTGTTTGATGCAGCCTTAATTCACCTAATTGGCATAACTAATTAAGTGCAACTCTAATCATGTAGTGCCCTATGCCGTAGAACCATCTTCAGTGTCAGAACTTGCTGGATGGTGAAACGAGTATTCCTAAGGGAAACTCGGAGCGCATATTGTTGAATATGCGGGGGTGGCAGGTTGAGGATATATATACTTGTCATCCACAATTGCAGGTTACAGAGGATGGCTATGGTCATGCCTCAAATATTTGATGTGATTGAGGACAGCTGCGGTTGTACCTCGGATTAGAGGGTTTTGTATACCCTGTTTTCTAGTGTCGTAACTTGTACCAAGTACGGACTAGTTGTTATCAGTTGACTATATGTCACTGTTGGCAGTTTGACTGGTATGTCACTGCAGTTTACTCGTACTGACCGAGGGGAAGAGATCTTAGGATGCCGGTACTCCTAGATCTTGTACGGAACTGAATAGCCCTTCGCAGGGGTCGGTTGGACTTTGAATGGTACGATTCAAATTCCCCAGGGCATAATAAAAGATGTAATACAGCCGTATAGCATATCTGTTTAGGGTTATACATGACGCTTCACATTGAATGGAAACCCATGTTTGTTCTCTTTACATAAAGATGATGCTTAGTGCAACTAAGAGATAGTAATTATACTTATGTTGTGGATATGCATAAGACTGTAATTGTGTACATACAATAGTCATGCTTATGTTGATATCTTACTGCTACTGTTGATTATAATCATGATGCTAGATATCTCATGTTGATAGTTATGTTTCACATGCTATTCATGCCTCTATAATTAGAAATACCTGACAGAGGCTTAATGCCTGTAATTAGGTTTGGTTAAAGTCCAATGCCTGGATGTGTAATCAGGATTGGTATAGTCCAATGCCTGAAACATTTATACCTGATTGATATAGTTTAATGCTTGAATAATACATGATGATTTATATAATCACATGTCTGGCATAAGTGAATACTTTTTTAGCAGATTGGCTAAGGCCAACAAATAGAAACAAGAATGAATCATGGGTGACACAACAGAATAATGAATGACATGAGCAAAACTTGAGATGTTGAAAATGTATGGTAGATGAATGTTATACATGTTCTTTCTATTTCTTATAAAGAGAATAGATGAATTACTGTTCAATCATAGATATGTGTAATACTTTAAAAGATGAGAATGATCTAAACTGCTTATCCTCTGCTCAGTTTTATATTAATTAAACTACAATAATGATGTTTCTGGCGGAGAGTTATATCTCTCGCTGGGGCAATTCTCAATTGTCTCACCCCCGTGGGAACCAACATTTTTAGGTGGATGAGTGTGAAAGAGACTGATAATATCTTTCGGATGAAGAACATCAGCAGCTACAAGGACAGCAGTGACAACTCAGGTTGAGTGTGCTGTCTATCGTGTTTGGTAGATAGAAGTCCTATGTGTCGTCTCTGTACTCTCAGGTCCTCGGAGTTAGTACTTAGTGCTTTTAATGTATCGTTTTGAGATTTTGGCTTGATGCCTCGAGGTTATTATGTTGTCTGTGTTTAGCTTTTAACAAGGCAGTTGATGTTGTAACCCTTGAAAAGAGATGGTATAAGATATATACTTATGAACCATGATGTAAATGTAATACATTGGTTCTTGTTGAAAGAGTTTTCCTATGATTGGGTCACAAAACGATACCATCGACACATGGAGGCTACAGCGTCACAAAACGACAAAACCGACGCCTCAAGGAAGTCGATACCATCGACCCGAGTCGATGGTATCAAGATGATGAAGGGCGCGACAAAGGAAGGGTTTGCAGCCAGCCACTACTGTAGTGGGTCGATACCATCGACTCGCGTCGATGGTATCGATGCCGTCAGATATGCGTTGGATTTAGATTGATCTCAATCGGACGGCTGGAGTTAATTAACGACCTAATTAGGGACTTATACCTAATGACGGCCGCCCAGACGAGGGAGGATCGGATTTTGCCATTGCACAAGTGCCGAGGAGGGAGAGAAAGGAGAACGGAGGCCAGAAGTTCATACCTGTCAATCCGGACGCTTCCGAAGACGGATTTCACCACCGAGAGGCGGGAAAGCACGTGTTCTACGCAAAGGATCAATCAGTTCTTCTCCGTTCAGGGGTTTTCCCATTCAATTCACGTTTTTCATATGATTTCCCCTATTTCTACCATGTACTTGTGTGAGATGAACATGCGGGGCTAATCCCCTCCATCTTTAGGACCGGGAGTAGCCCGGGAATTCATTGTATGACAGTTTTATATTAGTAATTCATATTTTCTCTCTTAAATCCGTGGTATAGTTTCGTTTTCTCCATATATTGTTATGCTTGATCACCATGATAATAACCTAATGCCCTTAATCACTTCAACATAAGGATTAATGTTTGAAAAGAGACGGAACCTACATTAATCGATAAATCCCTTGACAAAGGTGGTGTAAAATTAATGGTGGAAACTGAGAGACCGTTCGTAATGCACTTAGTTTAGGGAATAGGTTACTACGACGGTGGAACCGACCTAAACCTAAGTAGTGAATTGCACCACGACAGTGGGTAATTCTGTTTTCAGGCCACTACCCGGATAGAGAGAGAAGATTGAGACATTATATAAAATCTAATACAATGAATACCCGCGGTGAAACCGCAATCCTAAAGATACCTTTTTGAATTGATTAAATTAACCTTTAATCGATTGTTTGCTTTGTTTCATTTTTATTTTCTTTTAATTTTGACAACAAACCCCAATTTGTTATTCGGCTTAGCTGATCGCAAATAGTTAGTAGGAGTCTCCGACAATTCCGAGTATCCCTATGTTCCACTCGGGCCTCACAAGGCCTGTACTACTCGACGCGTATACTTGCGTTTTTAGCGCGTAGTAAAATACACGTCAGGAGCGAAGCGTCAGCAGGAAGCAATGGCAAAGCAAGTCGATGAGATCTCCACACAGACTCAGCCTCTGCCAGAGACTCTCCGTGAGCTCCAGCAACACCAAGAAGTTCTGAGCACGCACTTGGACACCATCAACAACACACTCACACAGCTACAACATCGCCAAGAGGAGTCCAATAATGATGAAATCTAGCAGTTACATGCTCAAGTTATGAATCTTACAACACGTCTCCTCTCCGTCGAAGGCAGATATACCGACCTCAAAGAATCCCATGATGCACTACTCAAAACACACGAGCATCTGCAAGTGGCCTTCGATGAGTTACAAGCCACCCATCGGCGGTGCAAAATGTCCGCAAGTAAAAAGCACGCAGACAAGGCTGCGGACGACAAGGATGGCGATGATGACGAAGAAGACGACTCCGACTCATCTGCTGATTCAAACAAAGATAACACCTCTTCTGGTGATAAACATGATGATGGAGAGGACCCTGGAAATGCAGCAGAACCTTCTCACAGAGGTTCCGACAAAGGTCACCACGACAGTGACAATCACCCCAAGTCCCCACATAATGATAATGTCAACATGTCATACGGGGACCAATTCTTTGATTATTCCATGATGGGATCTATCGGGGAAGCTGCTAAAGACGCGGCTTACGCTGAACTCCACCAGTGTATACTAGGAACCAGTGCCAGCCCACCAAAAACAACTGCCCCACCTCTCTCCACACCTTCTCCCTATGACGAGGGAGAGGAAGAACGAGTAAGTTTAGACACCGAGGAAGACCTTGATTCTGCCTCCGACTCGGACGATGACCTACCAGGCCATGAACAGGCCTTCGAACAACCTGCTTCTCCCCCTCCACAAGAGCTTCCCCCGCCACCACCTATGCCGCATAAAATGCATGACCTGGACATGGCGGCCATCTCCACATTAGATGCTCAGGACATTTTTATACTGAACACTATAGTGGACGATGCAAAGGCGGGGGAAGACATAATTTACCTTAATACAAAAAATAGGCGTAAGATGACACGTGAAGACTTCCACAGCATCCTCCGACCTCGGTCCACGATGCCTATGGCAATTTTCCGTGTCGTCCTCGCCAATAGCATCGAAATATATAGAAGTCATAAGCGGCAACAACCGATTTTCAATGCCTCGCCTGCTCTGTCTGTTGGCCTTTTATACAAAGACATAAGAGCAAGGTCGATCGAGCGGCTGCGTGCTGGTTTAGCACGTCGGGCATGCTATCTGACCGTGCCTTTCCAAGTTTCAGACCACTACTTTTTATGATCGTGGATACAGAGGCTCGAGATGGCAAGGTGTATAATTTCTGTGGCGCCGAGCTACCAGCCGACACAATAAACTTCGTCGGTGAAGCAGTAGGAGAAGCAAGGTGTATACCCTTCCGGCTTCTTAAGTTAATCTGGGCCACGCGCCCATCTCTCCGCCAAGATTAGAGCCAGCCTTAGTTCAAAATCATAAACCCTCAAGTTCAAGCCGCTGAGGGATCTGGGGATTGCGCTTTCTGCACCATACGTCACATCCAAGCACTGAACCAGGAAATCTCATTTACTGATCTGGTTGCTGAAGATTTTCATTCCTTGCGCGGCTGTTATGCCATGGAGCTCATCTGTGATAGGTGATTCTTCAAGGACCCAACTATGGCACCATATGATGTTCCTCGCTACCTCTTCTCAGCTATCCAGCGACCGCAACGACGACCCTTCCGACAAACTCTGAAGGAGTCAGAAAAGACTAATATAACAGTCGTCGGTACCGAGCAAGCTACAAGCAATTTCGATCCTCTGTCTGCCATCGAACCAACCTTTCATGATTTTGACCGTGATGCTTGCAAAGGTCTCTCCGACCTCGAGTTGCGTCTCATTATGCAGCGGCTCTCATCCGACAAAGATGGGCTCATATTCATGTATAGAGATATTCTTGTAATGGCAGACACACTACGAGAGACTTTACAAATCAAAGGATCGCTCTCTGTAAGCTTAATGGCCGCCTATCAGTTTCTACTTGGCCAAAACAACCCAACAACATACATGGCGTCCCCATATATGAAAGATGATCTTCTAAAGCTCAAGAACTTTGGCACAACTGACGCACTGATCTCCTATCTCCAGCACACAACACCGACGTTCATCATGCTACCTTTCCTCTATCATGAGCACTGGATGCTCCTAGCAACAAATCTCCCAGAAGGAACAACCACAATATATAACAGTTCTGATGGCCAGTATAACGCATGACAGAGAAACTACGTCGTGACACCAAAGACACCAACAGAAGTAGCGGCAAAGGAGTGCGCCGACAAATTAATTGATTTTCTGAGTCAGTATATAAGGGCGTACGACAAATAGCATTTCCACCGCCCTTCCTTCTGCCACAAATGCCCCCAGCAAATCCGACAATCGAACGACTGTGACTTCCACGTCCTCTACTGGATGTACACCATCATCGTTCTACAAAAACTAGTAGAGGAGATGACTGACGTGGATTACCACGCTCTACGAGGACAGTTCACATCCAACCTACTTCATTCACCGGGGGCAAATGCAGATTTACCTTAGCCTGCAGCTCTTGTCCTAATTACTTCTCAACCTATCACTTTGACACTCTGAGGACATAGTGAGTGATAAGTTAAGGGGGGGGGGTACATTAGACAAGGGCGAGGTATCACTTTTTTTTCATCCCTCTTCCTTCTTTTCTTTTCTCGGTTTACACTTTTTTTCCTTTTTAACTTTCTTTTTAATTAACCCTTTTTTTTAGTAGAATCACCCTCACTTAACTCTAGAATCATGTTAGTCCCTAAAAGTAAATAGCACTTAGACATTTAATGGCGATTTAATAATGTCACTCCACCATCGATTTTCATGCTTTTACTTCAATTCTTTATCTGACTCTCCACAGGTCAAAATCAAGGCAGAAATAAGCCAAGCTCTCAAGGACGAGAGGGGAATTAGGCAACTTCCAAATCAAGAGGTTCTGCAAGTGGACCACAAACCAAATAAGTGCATGTTGAAAAACCCTAAGAACATCTTTCTTCTCTTCAAAATAAAAGAGGCTTGGCCGCCCAAAATAAATTCCCAAACAAAACCCCAAAACCCAAGCCTGCAAGTTATCGAATAAAAGCCAGAGAGACGAATAAAATTATGAGAGTTGTGCCATGAATAAGGATCTATATAAAGAACCAATGAAGGTTTCATCCGGCCGGCACATTCCGCTACCCTCACAAAGGCAGATGTGTCGTTCCCGGTAGTGTAACCCTAAGGTATCTAAATATATGAAAGGCTCATAAAGGACACACCCGGACGGTACATTCAACTGCCCTCATAAAGGCAGATGTGTCGTGCCCGGTAGTGAGATCCTAAAAAGCATAGACAGCCCCTCCCCCACTTGAAGGGGGAGCTACACTTCAAGCATTTAGCCAACCCTCATACCCTTTCTAGCTTCCAGTAGGTCTTTCAGAGAGGTATAAAACTGATTAGAGTCAACAACATGCACAAAATAAAGGTGGTCCCAATGCAAACTACAAGATACGGAAAGAACCTGAGACCCAAACAACTCTCGAAACCTAAAAGAGTCAAGGCAAGCAATAAGCCTTGATATGACCCGAGGGGAACTCAGGTTAAGAATTGAAACAAGAGTATGGAAATCCTAACTAAATAAAATTGCCTCGCCATTACATATCTCAACTCTATCTAACTTGAGGACAAGCTAGACTCTAAGTTAGGGGGGGTGATAACCTCCCATTTTGGACGATTATCTTAGTCTTTTTCTCTAGTTTTCCATACTCTTTCTAAATTAAAACTATACATAATCCCAAATTTACCCTTTCTTTGTAAATATACCATCAGACTAACTTTTCCCTTTCATACATGCAGAAAAACACAAAAAAAATCACAAAAGAATAACTCAACCTCAACACCGCATGGATTCAAACGGTCCCAAGACCGCATGAAGCCAATCGGTCTCGAGACCGCATGGAGTCAAACGGTCCCAAGACCGCATGAAGCCAAATGGTCCTGAGACCGCATGGAGTCAATCGGTCTCAAGACCGCATGAAGCCAATCGGTCTCGAGACCGCATGGACTCAAACGGTCCCAAGACCGCATGAAACCAAACGGTCTCGAGACCGCATGGAGTCAATCGGTCTCAAGACCGCATGAAGCCAATCGGTCTCGAGACCGCATGGAGTTAAACGGTCCCAAGACCGCATGAAGTCAAACGGTCCCGAGACCGCATGGAGTTCAAACGGTCTCAAGACCGCATGAAGCCAAACGGTCCCGAGACTGCATGGAGTTCAAACGGTCTCACGACCGCATGAAGCCAAACGGTCCCGAGACCGCATGGAGTCAACCGGTCCCGAGACCGCATGAAGCCAAATGGTCTCAAGGTCCAAACGGTCTTGAGGCCCCAACAGTCTTGAGGTCCAAATGGTTTCAAGATCCAAACGGTCTTGAGATCCAAACGGTCTCAGGCCCAAACGGTCTTAAGGTCCAAATGGTCTCCAAACCGTTTGGACTTCACTTAAGGCCTATAAATAAGACCCTAAGGGTCCTCCACCAGGGGGGAGTTTTTTTAGACGTCCAAAGGCTGCCTCAATCGTTCCAGAGCTCTTGCTACTTCCATCCTCCACCCTGGGGCTGCCGGTCTGAGACCCATACTCCATCTTGAAGCTACTTTCTCCTTCTTCGCCAAAGAAGGTGGGAAGGGGAGATCTCATCATCGTGAAACCTTTGAAGACTGGTGGATCATTGCTCTCTCTCCAAGGGGTTGACCTTCCAATCTCCTTCATGGGGATGATGCTCTCTCTCTCTTCTTGCCTACTTCTTTGTCCTAGTCATGAGCGAGTAGTCTCTTTCACTAGGGTGCAGGGAGTAGCCCCGCTAACCATGTTTTCATATCATGCAAATGTAATCCATATCTTGTAATATAGAGTTCTTATCTTTTCAGTTCAACATCAAACGATTAATGAATGCATGTTGCTTGATCTCCAACTTGTGTTATCCTTTATCTTTTAGTATGAATTGTCTACGTTTGTACTATTAGATTCGAAACTCGTTTGTATGTTGGTTCTTGGTGCATGTATCCACCATGCATCTATTTCGGTATCTAGAAGTGTATCTCAAGAAGTGGAGTAAACTCACTATCATCCGTTGCACTTTCATACTATGAAATGGAATCAGTTGACGTATGGAAGTGCAACCTTAGTAAGTCGAGGAACACACTTTGCGAGGGGAATGATGCAAAGTAATGTGACCATTTGTTCGGGAATGGCTGGCGTTGCAACATTCCCGCACTTCTTGTAGTTAGTTCTCTGAAAGGAAGTTAATTCTACAAGGATACTAACTGACTAGACTCTTTTGCAAGTTATGTTTTTGCTTTGCATGTGTTGATCCATGTGTAGTGGCGGTAAAAAACTAATCATTCCCTAGTGATATTTTATAATAGTTTAACTCATAGATTCATTTTCTTTCTTCACTTTACTTGCATTTATCTTAAACACAACCAAATCATCCTTTTGATTTAAATACCAAATACTTATGAAATTAAGTGAAATTATTACGTTTTCCATCTTGTTGGCAACAACAAGACCGTTGTCTCAAGGATTCGACCCTTAACTATACTACGATAAGACTTCCACATATCTTAGCATACGTGGGTGGAGCTCTCTATCTAGTATAAGCAAGGCTAAACTTAAAGACTTACAATCTTTAGGATTTTTAGTGGTGCACGCAATTCCACGCGAGTGGAAGCTCCATCAGCCAACACAAGTAAAGAGTGTCATGACTGATACATGTGTCTAGGTTGACACAAGTGAATGTGTCTTGGCCGAAACAAGGGTTAGTAGGTAGGCCGATACACCTTGATGAGTGTAGGTCGATACACCTTAATGAGTGTACGTCGATACACCTTGATTGTGATGCCCCGACCTCCATGCCATCTCTAATGACCCTGAAGACTAGGGAGTCACCCTCAGTAAACCACTCTTAACTTTTTCTTTTCTTGATCACTTAGGTTAACTTAAAAGAAAACCATTAAACATGAATAGCATTGGATTATAATAAAACTGCGGAAGTGAATTTCCATTAACCTTACTAAGAAGAAAAACATGTTTACATGACATATTACATTTTTCGTGCAGACTATAAAACACAGTAGATAATGGAAAACTAACTACATATTTCACCACATTCTCTCTCTAACCCACCATATGCCCAAGGATCGAGGGGAAAGGACTAAGAGACCTCTAACTAACTACTAACTACCTTCTATGTACTCAGATGAAATGATCCCTCAGCCTCCTCATGCTGACGTTGACCTGAAAAATGTTTCAGTAGGTTGGTGAGCTACTGGCTCAGTGAATAGAATTTCACCCAACCATCACAAAAAAACAAATTTATGTTTATTATTTAGAATAATATGCAAGAAATACTACATTGAGTAGGTCTAATCAATTTAATTTAAACAACAGAAGGTGTCAATATTTCATTATGATAAATAATTGATGCAAAGCTGTAAATACAATTAATTAAATAGAAAATACTTAAAGAACTACTACTGTGAAGCTAACTTGTAAATTTCTTAACTCTTTAACTTATAAAAACTCTGTGAAGCTATATGAACATATTTTATCTTATGCCCTGCTCATATGTAGTGTACTCTACATATAAAGACTCGTAGAAAAATATGATGCCACCGTACAAGACTTAGCCAACACTCTGGGATAGCTAAGTCTGACTGCTATCCTGGTCTGCTGCAGGAACTCTGGCTCTCTGGCCTCGGCATCCTATGATGTCGTAAACTGGACTCCTCCTCTAGTTGAGTACACAGGTGGAGGGTCTGAGACGCTCTATGGGCCTCAACTTGGTACGCTCTATGGGTACCTCTGGGTTACCACCGAGACGTCTGGTTCATGTTGAGTAACCTGTTTTCTCTTAGGAGACTTCCTCAAGGGCTTCGTCTCCCCGCACGCTCTATGGGTGCGTTCCAACCCCCGTATACTAGATGCACCGCCAGGGTAGGTCGTTTCATCCCTAAAGTACATACCTCTCATAGAGATTCTACGGTGTCAGGGCCCTTAATCTAATATTTTATTATTCTAGAAAGGCTCTTACTACATTGAAATCTCTCTCTTACTTGTTCGGAACTTTGATATCTCTATGGTACCTCATCTATTTGATTGCAGTTCAAATCGCAATACGATATCTTTCTGGAACTGAAAGAGCAGTATACTCAAAACCATTGTAAATACTGAGTAATCCTTATATCATGCATGCAGGAAGATTTAAAATTCGTAAATAACCCAAACTCATATTAATTTGCACATACATACTGAATTCATGCAATTGAACATCTTATTGCATTGATAAGAGTAATTTACTTCACATATAAGAAATTATCCGTAGTATTTATCAGTTATTAGAAATTTCTCGAAGAACGTGCACATTAACCCTAATCTTGGTTTATGCATCACATAACTCAATTAAGTGTTTCTTACGTATCATAACACGAACTATTAACAATACTGGAGAATTTCTAACAATATCTTAGAGAATGTGCCAATTCATGTAAATGTTAATTAACACATATCAACATAACAAGAAGCATGCAACTAGGGTTTATTTGCATATTTTTATGTTATCGTACCTTCTTTGAAATCGTGCATCTAAAAATTTACAAAATCTGTATTGCCTGGGTTTATACCCAAACCATACCATTATCAGTCGTGTATTTCTAATTTCAACATTCACACTAAGCAATTTAGGTTCTGATGAGCTATGTAAATTTACTGGTCCAATTCACACTGATTCGATGCTAAACTAAATCATATGAAAGTGTAAAGAAGTAGTTTATGAAATAAAAAGTCGGGCGATGCCAAAAACTGCCCAACGCCTGATAACTGTTGTTATCAGTGAAAAATGCACAATTAACCAAACAAATCCAAACACCAAAGTTAAATCATGATAGGTGAGTGAAATCCTACTCACAGTGGTTCGGGATGTTCGGATTCATCCGGAAATGTGTCTAGAGCCTGTTTCTCGGCGATTTTTGGATTGTCTTCAACATTGGATTTCACTATTTATGGTCCTGTTGCAATAGGTTGCTTCACTAGGAGCTGAATCGAGGGTTATGAGTTGCGAGTTCGTGCACGGACCTCTTGGCCGAGTTCAAGGCGGTTGATTTGAGTACTTGCTTGCCCAAATCTGTTCTTGATTTGAACCTACTGCTAATAGCAGCAACTTCTCACATACATGATGGAGAGGAGCTCGATTTGGATGTTAAATCATGGCTAGGGCTACAAATTCTTGCACGAACCTCAAGGTCAAAGTTGGAGGCATCATTTTCTTGGCGCTTTGCGCCCAAATGGGCTCCTGGTCGGCGCTCTGTTGCAGCTGCAACTACTGGCCACCAACGCCCAAGCCGCTAGGGCCGAAAGTGGCTGGGAGCGCCGCAAGGGCGTGGTAGAGAGGAAGGAGAAGGGTAGAGGAAAGAGAGTGGAGGTCAAGTCCTTCCTGAGATGCCCTGAATCACCCTAACATGTTCTCCCTAGCACCCTTTACTCTAGGGTCGATTGACCTATTGAGCGCTGCTTACGGCTGCTCTCTGTTGTATCGGGTGAAGGAAAAGAAAGGATAAAGGAAAGAAAAACAACCGACCCACTTAAGGAAATCAAATTCTGGTAAAATTGCATCCTAGTTGAAAGGAACATGAAAACGTCATAACTCTTGCCTCGAAGGTCCGATTAACACGATTTATTTTGCAACTTTTCAAGTGAGAAATCCTCTACAACCCCAAGGCATAAAAACATGCTAGTTATCTTATCTTAGCTAATCAAAAGTCTAATCACACATAAGCACTTAGCTTAGGTCAATTAACTTGATTATGCACTAATCATGATACTTACTAGTTAATCATGGAGTGGGTCATAACAATCTCCCTCTCTTATAAAAATTTTGTCCCAAAATTCCTAAGAGAGAAAAGGAAACTTGTTACACATCTCGGACTTAAGCTCCCACGCAGCTTCCTCTAGGTTATGGTTTCTCCATAGAACTTTCACTAAAGGTATCTCTCGATTCTTGAGCTTCTTGATTCTGTGATCGACTATCTATACTGGTCCCTCAACATAGGACACATCTGATCTGAGATGTGCAGGTTCTGTGTCTATTATCTTCTTTGTACCAAGATAATACTTCTTCAACATCGATACATGAAACACATCCTGTAAATTAGCCAACTCAGATGGAAAATTCAACCTATAGGCTATAGGACCAATCCTCTCAATGATAGGATATGGGCCCATAAACCCAGGATTCATTTTTCCTCTCTTACAAAACCTCAACACTCCCTTCCATGGTGAAACCTTCAGGTACACTTCATCACCAACCTCAAACTCAAGAGGTATATGTGTCTTCTCAGCATAGCTCTTCTTCATATCATGTGCAACTTTCAACTATTCTTTGATCACAGTAATCTTTTCAGTGGTCCAATCCACTATCTCTGGTCCAAGAATCTACTTTTCACCTACCTCATACCAACATATGGGTGATCTACACTTTCTACCATACAGAGCTTCATACGGGGCCATACCAAGACTGGAATGGTGACTATTATTGTATGCAAACTCTATAAGGCTCAAGTGTTCTTCCCAACTTCCACTGAAATGCAAGACACATGCTCTCAGCATGTCCTCAAGAGTCTAAATGGTCCTCTCTAACTGACCATCTATCTGCGGGTGAAAAGCTATACTAAATCTTAACTTTGTGCCCAAAACACGATGCAACTGATTCCAAAACCTGGATATGAACTTAGGATCTCTATATGATATAATTGAAATTGGAATACCATGCAACCTGACTATTTCATCCACATATATCTTAGCCAACTTTGGGACATTAAATCTTGACTTAACAGGAAGAAAGTGAGCAGACTTAGTCAGTCTATCCGCAATCACCCATATCGAGTCACAACCTCTAGGTGTCCTGGGTAACCCTATCACAAAATCCATTGTGATATGTTCCCACTTCCATTCTGGTATAGGGAGAGATTGCAAGGTACCTGTAGGTTTCTGATGCTCATTCTTAACCTATTGGCACACACTAAATCTAGCCACATACTCAGCTACATCCTTTTTCATACCTAACCACCAGTACAACTCCTTGAGATTCCTATACATCTTAGTGTTACCTAGATGCATGGCATACATCGATGCACGTGCCTCCTTAAGAATATGTTCTTTCAAGTCACTATCTCCAGGTACACACAACCTATCATGCTGATACAACAAACCGTCATCTGAAAACCTAAACTTTGGTCTTTTTCCCTTTGTCATATCCTGCATGATCTGCTGTAACTCACTATCATTCTGCTGAAGTTCCTTGATTTGATCATAAAAAGTAGGCTTGACTTGCATCTGTGCAATCAAACCACTTTGTTCTGTCACCCCTAAGTCTAAGTTCAACTTCCACATTTCTACTAGCAGGTCTCTCTTGAAACATGCCATAGAGAATGCATCAGATGCTGAACTAGACTTTCTGCTGAGGGCATCTTCTACCACATTCGCTTTACCAGGATGATAATCTATCGTCACATCATAATATTTAATCAATTCTAACCATCTCTGATGTCTAAGATTCATATCCTTCTTGGTGAAGATATATTTCAAGCTCTTATGATCTGTAAACACTTGGCATGCCTCACCATAAAGATAGTGACGCCATGTGTTAAGAGAATGAACTACATCAGCTAACTTCAAATCATGTGTTGGATAATTCTCCTCATTCTTTTTAAGCTATCTAGATGCATAAGCTATTACTTTGCCTTCCTGCATCAATACACAACCTAAACCTCTCCTGGAAGCATCACAAAACACTGTGTAGCCCTCATCTGCCTCGGGCAGGGTCAACACTGGTGTTGTGGTCAATCTGTTCTTCAAAATCTGAAAACTCTTCTCACAGTTGTCTGACCAGACGAACAGTGCATTCTTCCTCATTAAATGTGTCAGAGGTGATGCTATAACACTAAAGTTCTGGATGAACCTTCTATAGTAACCTGCTAATCCTAAGAAGCTTCTGATCTCAGTAGGAATCTTGGGCTGCTCCCATTGTAGAATAGACTCGACTTTCTTAGGGTTAACACTTACACCATATCCTGAGATGATATGTCCAAGAAAAGACACCTCAGCTAACCAGAACTCACACTTACTGAACTTAGCATATAACTGATGTTGTCTCAACAACTATAATGCTATCCTCAGATGTTGCTCATGCTGCTCATCATCTCTGGAATAAATCAGAATATCATCTATGAAAACCACTATGAACTAATCCAAGAATGGATTGAAAATCTGGTTCATCATATCCATAAAAGTTGCTAGGGCATTAGTCAGTCCAAATGACATGACCAGAAACTCATAATGCCCATATCTTGTTTTGAAAGCTGACTTAGGGATATCTGAAGCTTTTATCCTCAACTGATGATACCTAGATCTCAAGTCTATCTTAGAAAAGGTTGTTTCTCCACGCAACTGATCAAATAGATCATCTATCCGTGGTAGAGGGTACTTATTCTTGATAGTGATCTTATTCAACTGTCTATAATCTATACATAATCTCATAGTACCATCTTTCTTCTTCACAAACAAGAGTGGATCTCCCCATAGTGAAGAACTAGGTCGAATGCAATCCTTATCCACTAATTCCTGTAACTGGATCTTGAGTTCCTTCAACTCTGTAGGTGCCATCCTGTAAGTTGGTAGCGCTATAGGTTGACTACCTGGAAACACCTAGATCTCAAAGTTTATCTCTCTTTTAGGAGGTAGACCTGGAAAATCATATGGAAAAACATCTGGGAACTCACAAACCACTGGCACATCCCATAGGTTGACTGTGCTCTTTTCTGCTCTAGTATCTACCACATGTGCCAAGAACACCTCACAACCTTTCTGCAACATCTTATCAGCTACAACAGCTGATATAATACACGTAGGTAAGACTTTTCTATCACCAGAAAAGGCACAAGAAAATTCACCCTGTTGAAAGACAACCTCCTTCTTCCAACAGTCGAGTTGAACTCGATACGTCTCTAGGAAATCCATACCCAATATAACTTGAAAAGAGTTAATATCCAGGGGTATTAGATTAACCGCAATGGTGTAACCACCAAAAGTCAATAAACATCCAGGGCAACACTCTGTCAACACTGTCGGTTCACCTAATGGAACCCTCAACAACAATTCAATTGGTAATTCTTGTGTTAACAGGTTAAGCTCACAAGCTAAGGAACATTGTATAAATGAATGAGTGGCACCCGGATCTATCAAAACTATAACTAACATGCTATTAAAGAAAAGAATTTCTCCTATAATTACTCGAGAAGAAACAATACCTTCTTGTGGTGTCAGAGAGAAGAAGCGTCCTGAGGCTCTTCCTCTCCCACGATGTCCACGTTGTCCTTCCCTAACACTGGGTGCTGCATCACCTCGGGAACCTGAAGCTACAGAAGAACTGGGTCCTCCGGCTAGAGTCTGTCTCAGAACATTCTGATATTGCGACTGGGAACCCTGTGATGCTAAATGATGTATATAGGGGCAATTCCTCCTGACATGTCCCATCTATCCACATTGATAACATCCTTGAAACCCTATTCCCAAACACAATCCTGAGTGTGATCTTCCACAGATGTCACATGCTCGCATCTCTTGCCTTGGTGGACCTGTCACTGAAACCAATGATCCAGATGACCTAGTTGGAGGTGTCCATGTAGGCTATGTACCCCATCTTCCGAAATTGGGTCTTCCTCCACTTGATGAAAAACTAGATCCTTGTCTACCAAAACAGCCAAGTCCTTGTCCTATCTTTAAAAAGAAACCACCACCACCTCTATATCTACCACTGCTTTGTCCTCTTCTAATAAAGTCTCCAGATCTTTCCTTACTTTCAATCTTCTTATCAATGTTAACTGACTCTTCTACACGTCTGGCTGCCTCAAGAAATTCTCTAAAGTTCTCTCTTTTTCTTTGGCCAATAATAGATAAAGTATGCCAAATTTCAGGCCACAATCCCTCCTGGAACCTTCTACACTTTTCCACATCATTTGGGACTAGCTGTGGGCAGAAGTTTTCCAACCTAGTGAAGTGTGCCTCATACTCTCCCACTGACATCTTGCCTTGTCTAATATTTTGTAGTTGTCTTATCTTCTCATTTAGAAAGGTAGGTAGGTAGTACTTAAGATGAAATTCATCAACAAAGTCCTTCCAAGTTAGTGTCGTGTTTCTCCTTTTGTCTTCCAGTCCACGCCACTAGAGTTCTGCATCACCCTTAAGAAAATAAACTACATGATTAATTTGCCTTTCCTCTGATTGCTCCATCAGACGGAACACTATCTCAATCTGCCTCAACCATTCATCTTCCACTGTGAGGTCTGTAGTTCTAGTGAACTCAGTACCCCGAATCTTCATAACCAGTTCATAGGATCTCATCAGATCCTTACTACTCGAGGTAGAAGCTCATTTATCTGACTTATATTTTTCCTTGGTTTCCAAAAACATTTTGTACATTCTCGCTACCTCATCCACCTCTTCACCACCACCTGGACCCATCTCCTGGGGATTAGGTCCAATGTGGCTCTCAGCTTGGTCCTCATGACCACGTCCTCTTTCTGCCATCTACAATAGTATAACAGAATATTTCCTATTAGAAAACTGCAGTTAGAAGAAAGATACTTAAATCCTAATCCTATTGGTCTCTTATCATCCCCTGACCTTGACTTAGAGTAACTATGTATTCAACCTATTCTCTGATACTAAATCTGTTGTGATGCCCCGACCTCCGTGCCATCTCTAATGACCCCAAAGACTGGGGATCCCTCGGTAAACCACTCTTAACTTTTTCTTTTCTTGATCACTTAGGTTAACTTAAAAGAAAACCATAAAACTTGAATAGCATCGAATTATAATAAAACTGTTGCAGTGACTTTGAAGAAAAACAAGTTTACATGACATATTACATTTTTCATGCAGACTATAAAACACAACAGATAATTGAAAACTAACTACATATTTCACCACATTCTCTCTCTAACCCACCATATGCCCAAGGACCGAGGGGAAAGGACTAAGAGACCTCTATCTAACTACTAACTGCCTTCTATGTACTTGGATGATATGATCCTTCAGCCTCCTCGTGCTGACGTTGACCTGAAAAATGTTTCAGTAGGTTGGTGAGCTACTGGCTCAGTGAATAGAATTTCACCCAACCATCACAAAAAACTCATTTATGTTTATTATTTAGAATAATATGCAAGAAATATTACACTGAGAAGGTCTAAACAATTTAATTTAAACAACATAAGGTATCAACATTTCATTATGATAAATAATTGATGCAAAGCTATAAATACAATTAATTAAATAGAAAATACTTAAAGAACTACTGTTGTGAAGCTAACTTGTGAATTTCTTAACTCTTTAAATTATTAAAACTCTGTGAACCTATATGAACATATTTTATCTTATGCCATGATCATATGAAGTGTACTCTACATATAAAGACTAGTAGCGAACTACGATCCCACCGTATAAGACTTAGCCGACACGCTGGGATAGCTAAGTCTGACTGCTGTCCTGGTCTGCTGTAGGAATTCTGGCTCTCTGGCCTCGACATCTTATGGTGTCGTAAACTGGACTCCTCCTCTATTTGAGTAAACAGGCGGAGGGTCTGAGATGCTCTGTGGGCCTCAACTTGGTACGCTCTATTGGTACCTCTGGGTTACCACCGGGTCGTCCGGTTCATGTTGGGTAACCTATTTTCTCTTAGGATATTTCCTCAAGGGCTTCATCTCCCCGCACGCTCTATGGGTGTGTTCCGACCCCCGTATACTGGACGCACCGCCAGGGTAGGTCGTTTCATCCCTAAGGTACATACCTCTCATAGGGATTCTATGGTGTCAGGGCCCTTAATCTAATATTTTATTATTCTAGAAAGGCTCTTACTACATTGCCATCTCTCTCTTACTTGTTCTAGACTTTGGTATCTCTATGGTACCTCATCTATTTGATTGCAGTTCAAATCATAATACGATATCTTTCTGGAACTGACAGAGTAGTATACTCAAAACCATTGTAAATACTGAGTAATCCTTATATCATGCATGTAGGAAGATTTAAAATTCATAAATAGCCCAAACTCATATTAATTTGCACATACATACTGAATTCATGCAATTGAACATCTTATTGCATTGATAAGAGTAATTTACTTCACATATAAGAAATTATCCGTAGTATTTATCAATTATCAGAAATTTCTCGAAGAACATGCACATTAACCCTAATCTTGGTTTATGCATCACATAACTCAATTAAGAGTTACTTACGTATCATAACATGAACTATTAACAATACTGGAGAATTTGTAATAATATCTCAGAGAATGTGCCAATTCATGTAAATGTTAATTCACACACATTAACATAACAGGAAGCATGCAACTAGGGTTTATTTGCATATTTTTATGTTATCATACCTTCTTTGAAATCGTGCATCTGAAAATTTACAAAATCTGTATTGCCTGGGTTTATACCCAAACTGTACCATTATGAGTCATGTATTTCTAATTTCAATGTTCACACTAAGCAATTAAGGTTCTGATGAGCTATGTAAATTTACTAGTCCAATCTACACTGATCAGATGCTAAACTAAATCATATGAAAGTGTAAAGAAGCAATTTATGAAATAAAAAGTCAGGCGATGCCAAAAACTGCCCAACACCTGATAATTGTTGTTATTAGTGAAAAACACACAATTAACCAAAAATTTCCAAACACCAAAGTTAAATCATGATAGGTGAGTGAAATCCTACTCACAGTGGTTTGGGATGTCCAGATTCGTCTGGAAATGCGTTCAGAGCCTATTTTTGGGCGATTTTTGGGTTGTCTTCAACCTTGGATTTCACTATTTACGGTCCTGTTGCAACAGGTCTAGGCTCAGGTTGAAGAGGAGCTTGGGTAGGAGCTGAATCAAGGGTTATGAGTTGCGAGTTCGTGCATGGACCTCTTGGCCGAGTTCAAGGCGGTTGATTTGAGTACTTGCTTGCCCAAATCTATTCCTGATTCAAACTTGCTGCTAACAACAACAACTTCTCACGTACAAGATGGAGAGGAGCTTGATTGGGATGTTAAATCATGGCTAGGGCTACAAATTCTTGCACGAACCTCAAGGTCGAAGTTGGAGGCGTCATTTTCCTAGTGCTTTGTGCCAAAATGGGCTCCTGGTCAGTGCTCTGCTGTAGCTGCAGCTACTGGCCACCAACGCCTAAGCCACTAGGGCCGTAGGTGGTTGGGAGCGCTGCAAAGGCATGGTAGAGAGGAAGTAGAACGGTAGAGGAAAGAGAGTGGAGGTTGAGTCCTTCTTGAGATGCCCTGAATCACCCTAAAACGTCCGCCCAAGAACCCTTTACTCCAGGGTCGATCGACCTGTTGAGTGCCGCTTACGGCTGCTCTTTGTTGTATCAGGTGAAGGAGAGGAAAGGATAAAGGAAAGAAAAACAACCGACCAACTTAAGTAAATCAAATTCTGGTAAAATTGCATCCAAGTCCAAAGGAACATGAAAACGTCATAACTCTTGCCTTGAAGGTCCGATTAACACAATTTATTTTGCAACTTTTCAAGTGCGAGATCCTCTACAACCCCAGGCATAAAAACATGCTAATTAGCTTGTCTCAGCTAATCAAAAATCTAATCACAAATAAGCACTTAGCTTAGGTCAATTAACTTGATTATGCACTAATCATGATACTTACTAGTTAATCATGGAGTGGGTCATAACATTGATGAGTGTAGGTTGATACATGATGAATGTAATCAATTGATACATTATGAAGTAATGAGATTAATACACTTTAATAAGTGTAGGCTTATAAATCCTAAAGAGGGTTAAGCCAATGTTATAAGTATGTTGGAATCAATATCGTAGTAAGGATGATAAAGAAACTTATACTACTCATATGAGAAAGGTAATACTTCATGTTGATAATCAATTTATGATAATTTATGTCAGTAATTAAGTATGATTGAATACTTATGGCAGTAAAAAAGCTCTTATGATATGAATTAGGGTTTGGTTTTTAAATATGAACTTGAAAACCCTAATCGACTACAAGGGGAAAAACTAACCCTGATTATGAGAGGGTTGCAATTTGAATGATTCACTTTATGGAATGGTGATGATGTTTACTTGATTGTGCTTTTACCATGAAATCCTAACTAGGCAAGTATTATGAGATGATCAGCATAGCCATGTATGAGCTATGATGATTTAGCATGATACAAATTATATAAGGCCTTGTGAACCATGTGAAATACTTGTACAATAAGTATGATATAATTAAATGGGTTTGATGTCCTAAGGATGATTGTTGCCTGGTAAGAGGTGGCACTGTTCAATGATGAACTAAGGGTTTGATACCCAAAATAGGTTATTATTATAATGAAAATGTTGAAGGGATGAGATTCCTAGTAATATGTTCAAGGGATTGAGATCCCTGGATAGGAGTAACAAGATGTGTTCCAACTGATACAAGATTCCTTGAAAATGTATTACACTTTTCCTTTGAGCATTTATCTATAATTCATGCTTGTAACTTGATTGATGCTAAAAGATGTTGTAATACACTTAACTTATTAAGTGAAACTAAAACATTTAGTTTACCTTAGCCATAGATTCATTCAGAGCCAGGATTTGTTGATTGGTGAAATGACTTTAATTCGGAGCACATATTGTTGAATATGCGGGTTGCAAGTTGAGGTATCTCCTTGTATCCTTAACTCACAGTATTGGCTATGGGCCATACCCTGAAAAGAGTGTGGTTGTAAGTTGTGGCTGAATATGCAATCAGGATTGGTTACAGACCATGGCCTAACACAATCAGGATTGACTATGGGTCATACCCTGATAAGGGAACAACTACGGGTTGTATCTCTATAGTGATGAGCTTATATACCCCAGGCTAGATAATTGCAGTTTGACTCATTATGTCACTACCAATATTCTCATACCTGACTGAGGGGATGAGGTCATGGAGTTCGGCTCTTCTGTGGACCTTGTATGGTGCTGATGCTACCTAATTTAGGTTGGTTGAAGCATGAATGGTATATGTCATATCCTCAGGGCATAAGATTGATTGTTGAAAGATGTGATCATCCGTGTACCATATTTGCTTAATGGTCAAATGTGAAACATTGAATGAGGCTGCAATTACTTTTATATGTCATAGTTGATAAATGTTACACATTTTTTTCGTATTCCTTTTTAAAAGAGATTAGATAATTCATTGCTCAATCATAGATATCTGACTACTTAAATGATAAGAGTGTTCTACTCTACATATAACAAGTAGTTATACTTGTTTAATTCAATAAAGATTTCTTTTTCTCTCTTTCATAGGATTTATCTGTGATAATAATATTGTTGGAAGAGGGTTACATCTCCCACTGGGATATAGATCTCACCCTGTGGGTCTCCACACTTTTTAGGTGGACGTGCATGTGGAGGTAGATATTGTGCAGTAGAGAGCAGATAGTAGAAACAAGGACAACAATAAAAGCTCAAGTTGAGAGTTTTGTTATGTGTCTTGTAGATATAGAGTCCTATGTGACATCCCTATACTCTCAGGCCCTTGGAAGATAGTGCATAAATAGTTTTATAATCAATCTACAATTTTTTCTTGGATGCCTCGATGTATAATGTTGCTTTTATATGTGTTTTGGTAAAGCAATTGATATCTCATATCCTTGCGATGTGATGAAACAATGTATCTATGAAGAGAACCATGATGTATAAATGACGTTGCTTCATTCTTTAAAGAGTTTCCTGGTAGTGGATCTCTTGGTAAAAAAGTTTTATTTTTTTTTGTGATTTTGGATGATCCATTGCTTATGATTATTGTCATGTAGTTTTGTGCGATAACATTGTCGGTTAGATTGCGGTCATCACAGATGTCTACTCAATGGGCATATTAGATAATGGCCCTTTTAGAACTAAGTAAAGAAGAAAAGGATGGCCAACTATGTAAAGGCTATAAACTAAAGAAATACATACAAAACAATAAAAAGGCAAAATAAAGAAAATAAGGAAAATATAGAGCGTGGAATAGAATTGTACCACCCATCTCCACCCCAACTTAGACTTTTACTCATCCCCAACAAAACCTAAATTGAACATGGAGGGAAGAAAATCACTTTGGTGGAGGAAAGTGAAAAGGTGAAGGAAGGTTGTAATAGTAGTTTCCCTAATAATGGGAGTTGGGGTCATAGTAGGCCTAGTGGCCCCATACTCCTAATACTAAGGTCTACTGGTGTCGTAGTAGCCCTGGTGCACATTTTAAGACTCATGGGAGTGTTGCATCAAATACATATGGTTGAGTTGATGTCCTTGATGCTACTGCTCGTACTGGATCTCCTCCAACTGGTCTCAGATCTCGTAAAAGCCATAAGGCTCCTCGGGTCCTTCCTTAGTGCCTAAAGATCTACTAGTACGGCATCGTGAAGGCAGAGGCGGTGGTCCAATCTAATCTCCATGTGCCTCCTTGGAGATGTTCTTCCTATGAGATGTTGGCTTGGGGATGTCAGCTGGATCGGGATGCTCCTGGAGGAAACATAAAATATGTCCAACAAGGTCTATCAAATAGAACATCAGATTTACAACTACTAACCTTGCATGTCTAGACCAAGGGAGATACCTTTGAATGTCAAGTAATAGACATCTCTAGTTTGTCTATAGCGGATGAACTTATAATCATTCAAATATGTAAGATCGATCAGATGATGCATGTTATCCAATGGTAGAAAAGGGATGTGAGTGAATCCTAAGAATTTGGCCACCATAGTGATAGCATGGCCAATACAGAGTAAGGAAGAGGTGTTGCAGGTATCTTGATAGTTGAGATGTGAAATCATAGCATTCCCCCAATTGAAAGTCTCATAATTCAGCTGGCACCATAAAGTGTAGAGGTCGAGGTGGGTATTTACTCTTTGTGTTCCCTCCCTGCTAAAAATAGTGCATGCGAGGACATGATGAAAATAGCACACCATGGGATTGTTGATGTTGGATGCTTTGGTGCCGCTGGGTATCTTGAGTGGGAGGTACGTGATGTATGACCAAAATTTCTCCATGTTGTAGGAGTCAAGATAGTAGTCATGGCGGTGACCCATATTAAGATAGCTGGTCGAACTTTTCTTCATCGATGATGATGGAGGTGAACTGGAAGGATGAGATCTCCAGGCATTGCCCAAATATCTAAGATTCTACAACTAGAATTCCCTTGGGTGCAGTGGCAACGTTGAAAAGTTGACATGAACTCAAGGGTGAGAGAGAACTGTACACTAGAAGGACGTGATAGATGATGGTCATAATGTGGTTGTGTCAGAGAATGTTGTAAACTCCTATTTTGATTCCAAGTGCAGTCAGAGTAGATACACATGCCCATCTTAGGAGGGAGACGTCGATAAAAGATAATTGTTCGAATCTCACAGAGTGATCGTCGCTAAGAAATTGGTCGTAAGTTCTAGGATGCGGAAGATGCAAAGCGATAGAGGAGTAAATGATGAGGAAGACGACATCTTGGAAGGCAAAGCTACTCTCTTTCGCCGGAAGAAGAACGCTGATAGATCACGCATTGACCTCGACGGCGATCTACTCGGTTGCCTCGATCAACATTCCTGCTGGCATATCAAAACGCATACAAGCGATGATGTCTAAATTCCTTTGGGCAAACTTCTCCAACGAGCGGCGGAGGGCTTGGGTCGCCTAGAACCATCTCACATGTTCCACCCAGCAAGGGGGACTGGGCCTCACTTCTCTGAAGACCATTGAAGGTGCATACTTGCACAAAGTGTGCTGGGAGATATCCACTGGATCATCTCTCTAGGCCAAGTTCTATAGAGCTAAATACACCTCTCAATTCCCCAATCATCACGGCAACTTTCCATCGTATCTTAAGATTGGAAGCAACCCGTCGCCCTTTTGGAAGAGAATCTAGAAGAACTTCCCCAATTTCCTGCCGAGATGCAGATGGATTCTTGGGCAAGGCAATATATCTTTTTGGAACAGCAGGTGGTGCGAGAGACCTCTAAGAGACCATATTATTCACTACAGCGATAGAAACAGAGACCTCTTGATCAGAGATTTCTGGCGAGATCACGATGGTTGGGACTGGCCATCCATCGAGCAGATTGTAGACAAAGGTGGTATGCAATTTATTCGTATATTGCAAACCACCATCTCTCACTACCTTGACAAGCTGATATGGACGCCCAATAGCCGTGGCCTCTTGACTATCAAATCTGCCAAGTCTACGATCAATCGGGATAGTGAGCCAGTAGCCTCATCTAGATGGGGGTGGATCTGGGACACCTCCACGCCTTGAGCTAGCACTATTATTTGGATGCTTGGGCGCAAAGCCTTGCCTACTGATGACAACATTACTAGTGGCATGATTCCCACTGTTTCCCGCTGCTCATGTTGTAGGCAAAACTCGACCGAAATGCTGGAACATCTCTTCCTTCATAGCGAGATTGCAATTTCTTTATGGTCATACGCTGTGATTCTCATGGATACACCTGACTTCACACCGACCACCATCGCTGACATCTTTGAGACTGGTAGCGCACAACAGAGAGGAACCATTCGTGGATGGCTCACCACAGAACTGATATCTCTAGTATGCTGGTCTACCTGGAGAGCGAGATGCGCACAGAGGTTCAACAACCACCTCCCCAGCCTTAGTAGGTTATGGACTGACATCATTTCTCACATTAACTCGAACATTCACAAGCAACATTTCAAGAGATCAGAGGACACTAGCTTCTATGAGCACCTTCAGAGAGGAGGCATCACGCATCTTAAAATGAAGATCAGAATGATCAATATAGTGAGATGGATCCCTCCCGACATCAACAATCTCAAGCTCAATATCACGTCAGGTAGATCGATTGATCCAAACGGTAATAGCAGATGATGGATTACATGGCTTATCCACAATAGACATAGCTACATCAGTTTAGCCTTTCGATTCTGGTTGAATGTGAGGGACTACACATCTGCTTACATCTCCGGCATCCTTGTCTGGCTGAAGATTGCCGACGAGAAGAATCTTACCGTGTCTACCATTGAAGTTGATGACCAGTATACCTATCAAATCCTGTGGGATAACCATACAAGCCCGTGGATAGACACCTCTATTTGCAGTGAGGCCAGGACTGTCTTGCGTAATGAAGCCATCTCGGGATATCTTGTTCCCAAAGTGGTTAACTCTATCCCTAGAGAGCTCGGCAAGTGGGGAAATAACTCTGAGGCTGAGTTCATCACAACGAAACCAACCACCCTTCCCATGAAGATTAGAGGTATGAACATCCTAGAGAGGAGAGGAACTCCATACATCTTTTTCAGTTGGGCCGAGCCCCACTAGTTGCCCTTGCGGGCATTGGTGGGGGAAGTACCATCTATCTTGAGTTTTTATTTTTGAAGGTGATATACCTACCATATGAGCAAGGAGATGTATCAATTTCTGGTTGATTTTGCCCACAAGAGGGGGTGGGATGAATAGATTACCCCCTGGCTTCCTTAAAAAAAAAGCGATAGAGGAGTAACAAGATTGGGGTCATGGTGGGCTGAGGACCATCCACCTATGGTCTCTTGGATGAGTTTGTCTACCTTGTTGATGTCCTAGAGCATCTCCTTGGCTACCTCAAGAGAACATTCACCAATAGGCTCTCACATATGAATGCCTGGTGCAGAGTGGGAGCAGTGAGGTGGCTCATGTGAGGAGGAAGCAGGGAACTTCCCTTTGTTCTTTCGGAAGCAGTTGAACCATTTTTTCAAGTTGTAGGCGGTGAGATGGGTGTATGGAAAGCTTGAGACACTTGTCTGAACTAACAAGACGGTCACCTGGGGAACCACATGGTTGTTTGATGGTTGTTACTTGTGCGGTGTTGATCTCAGTAGGTGCCTGACTGGTGGGCCAGATGCCCGTCTAGATGGTAGTAAGGTGCTACTGGTAGACTAGCGGCCATGGCAGTGGTGGAGGAGATGAGGAGGAAGAGTTATGCTGCCAGTAAGACGACCATCAGTGCTGAAAAGATGATCATCAATGCCGCCAAGATAGCCGACTAGCTCTGGAGTGCTAGTCGTCGAGTCAAATGAGATGGTGGGGAAGAAAAGGAGGAGTAGGACCGGCCGAGCATCGAGGAGGATTGGGACTGTTGTCTAGCTATGAGACGACGACTGATATCTGGGAGGTGGAGTCTATTGAGGTGATTGGCTAGTCCAAGATGGTTTCTTGGTCACACAAGGGGGCGACAATGAGATTATAGCGGGATGATCATCGTAGCCGATGAGGCGTCCATCTGAAGGTGATGGCGATGCTACTAGAGAAAACTAGGGCTTGGGAGAAGAAGGAGATTTGAGTGTGAAAAGTCTACTCCACATCCACTCATTTCATAAGTCTCGAGTTGTGCCATACAGTTGTCTGGTGCTTCCCAGATGATCATTTGGGGTCTTCATGTCAAAAGGTGCCATAAATGCTGAAACGGTGGTGAATTGAATGTGTTTGAATGCACATCGAGGTGGGTGAGACGATCGGCGCATGAATTCCAAATGATTGTCTGTAGGTTGAGGGTGCCTTTGTTGATTTCTAAATTTCAAATGGTTGACGTTGTTATTATAGCTATCTTAAAGGTCGAGACGGTCATCTCGCCTTTACCAGACGGTTGTCTAGCTGGGTGGAGTGCCCTTCCTACATTCATTTTTGGCCAGTTGAATAGCTCATTTTTTTCTTCTTTTTTTGAAATTGAAACAACAAAGTTAGCTAAAACAATGATAGAAGAGAATGTTTGCAAAAATTGATGATTGGTTTGCCTCCCAACAAGCGCTTAGTTTTATGTTGAAATCCTGACAAAGCTAGATTATGGAGCTATTTCAGGCTCAGGAGGGGGAGGCGGGGATTCAAGAAGGACAAGGTCTATGAGTAAAGAGAGTTAATGTGCCTCAGAAGATACAAAAGTCCTCAATGGTGATGTACCATTTAAGTCTATGTCCATTAACCTTAAAATCCCCTAATACATTATCCCAAAGAAGAAAAGTGCCATGAGTGTAGGCACATTTTACAAGATAGGGCATGTACCATCTGTATTTAAGTTTTCCAGGAAAAACCCTCAACCTATAATTGTACATTAAAACTTGGTCACCCTCACTAATGTATTTTCGCCTAATATGTTCATCATGCCATAGTTTGGTTTTGTCTTTGTGAATTCTAGCATTTTCATAGGCCATCATCTAGATCTCATCTAACTCTTGCATTTTCAAAAGGTGGTTTTCACCTACAACTGTTAAGTCAAGATTAAGAGTTTTGATATCTTAATTGGCCTTATGTTCTAATCCTATGGGTAGGTGGCACGATTTCCTATAAATTAGTTTGAATGGATTCGTGCCTATGGGGATTTTGTAGGCAGTTCTGTATGCCCACAAGGTATCATTGAGTTTTAAATCCCAATCGTTCCTAGTGCAACTTATCATTTTCTTTAGGATGGACTTGATTTGCCTATTTGACACTTCAACTTGACCAATAGTCCAAGTGTGATAAGGAGTGGCAACCTTGTGATGGACTCCATACTGTTTCAACAAGGAATCAAAACTCTTCTCTAGAAAATGGGATCCTCCATCAAAAACTATGGTACGAGGTACCCCAAATAGAGGAAAAATAATGTCTTTGAAAAGTTTCTTCACAGGCTTGGAATTGATAGGTTTTGGTGGGGATGGTTTCAACCCATTTGGAAATGTAGTCAACAGCTACCAGAATGTATTTGTACCCACAAGAAGAAGGAAACAAACCCATATAATCTAGTCCCCACACTTCAAAAATTTCAATCTATTGCCAAAAAGTCATGGGAATTTGGTCTCTTGGATATGTTTCCAGTCATTTGACATTCATCACATTCAAGGACAAAATGGTATGAGTATTTGAGAAGAGTAGGCCATAAAAAACTAGATTGTAAGACTTTTCTAGCAATTTTATGATAGATCGTGTGAATTCCATTAGGGCTAGAATGGTACTTCTCAAGTATGTCTTCAGCCTCTTCCTCAGTAACACACATACGGAAAAATACGTTTGATCACAATCTAAAAAGATATGGATCATCCCAATAATATTTTTTCACATCATGCAAAAATTTAGCCTTAGAATGTCCCTTGTATTCATGGTGGAACACACATGAGGCTAAAAAATTCACATAATCGGCAAACCAAGGATATTGGGATTCCATTTTTAACAATTTATCATCAGGAAGGGAGTTATTTATGGGGATGCCATCATCATCAAAAAAATCAAGGCGACTAATATGGTTGACAACAATATTCTCACAACCCTTTTTGTCTAGGATTTCTAGGTCAAATTCCTGAAGTAAAAGGACCCAACGGAGAAGGCGTGGTTTAGCATCCCTTGTAGTCATCAAGTATCTAATGGCCGCATGGAACATATAAACAACAACTTTGGACCATACCAAATATTAGAGGAATTTTTCAAAGGCATATACTATGGCTAGCATTTCCTTTTCAGTAGTGGTGTAATTCCATTTTGGGCATCATCAAGAATTTTGGATGCATAGTAAATTATATGGTGCCTTTACTAACATGTTGTCCAAGAATAGCACCAACGTTGTAATCACTAGAATCACACATTAACTCAACAGATAAGGACAAGTCAGGGGACCTAATGGTGGGAGTAGAAGTGAGGGCATCTTTCAAACAAAGAAAACTGGTCATGCAAGCTTTATCAAATACAAAAAGGGTGTCTTTTTTTTGGAGAAGATTGGATAAGGGTTTGGAGATCTTAGAAAATTCACAGATGAAATACCTATAAAAACCTATGTGCCCAAGGAAGGCATGCACATCCCTAATGAAATAAGGGGGTGGAAGTTTGGAGATGACCTCAATCTTGCCTATATCAACTTCAATGCCATGATTGATCACCCTATGTGCTAAGACAATTCCTTTAGTCACCATAAAGTGACACTTTTCCCAATTGAGGATCAAGTGTTCTTCCTCATATTTTTCCAACAAAATAGAGATAAATGATGGAGGCAAGAGTCAAAACTATCTCCATAGAGGAAAAAGTCAAAACTATCTCCATAGATGGATAAATCATCCACAAACACCTCCATAATGGTCTCAGTCAATCTAGCAAAGATAGCAGACATGCACTGCGTAAAAGTAGTTGGAGCATTACATAACCAAAATGCCATTCTCCTAAATCCATATGTTCCAAATCGACAAATAAAAGTCATTTCCTATTGGCCGTCTAGATGAATAGGGATTTGATAGAAACTTGAATAGCCATCAAGATAATAGAAATATTGTTGATGGGTGAGGCACTGTAGTAATTGATCCAGAAAGGGAAAGGGGAAATGGTATTTCCTAGTGGCCTTATTCAATTTCCTATAGTCAATACACATCCTCCACCCTGTGACTATACAGGTGGGAATAAGCTCATCATTTTCATTTTTCACGACAGTGATACCCCGTTTCATGGGGATGACTTGAACTGGACTAACCCAAGAGGATTTAAAGATGGCATAGATGATTCCTAAAATCAAAAGCTTGATAACCTCTAGTCTCACAACCTCCTTTATGTTAGGATTTAGTTTCCTTTGAGGGTCTCTCGATGGTTTGTATTCCTCTACCAAAGGAATTTTATGCATGCAAATGGCTTGATCTATTCCTATCAAATCAGCCATTTTGTATCCTAAGCCAAATTTCCTCTTCCTAGGCTCAGCCATTAGTGTGGTTTCCCATTTATGGGTGAGATCAAAAATAATGATAACATGATACAGTTCTTACTGATCAAGGAAAACATACTTAGGACCTTCAAGAAGGGGCTTCATATCGGGTGCCTTGGGGGTTTCAAGTTTTGCATCCACAATAGAGACCATTTTTAGATCTTCAAACTCTCCATCATGGATCTCTTCAAACTTGTCATGGAAATGTCTAAATTGCTTCAATTTCTCATATTCAAATCCACAATCAATAGGGGCTACAAGGGCATTTTGGAGGGGATCCTCAACTAGTTCCCATCCATGTGTCAATTGTTGCATCTTCTCAATGCAATCAAGGAGATGGACCTCTTCTTCGAGGTTTGGTCTGCACATGCTTTAAAAGAACCTAAACTTTAGGGTTTGTTTTTATAGGTGCAAGCAAATGGTTCTAATATCGACATCCATCAAGGCATGAGAAGTGGCCAAAAAGGGGAAGCTAAAGATGATGGGGCACCTTAAGTCTTCCTTTATGTCCATGGTGACAAAGTCACATGGGACATAAGCATCTTTCCCAACTCTTATAGGTATGTCTTCAATGATACCCATGGTTTTTGTCATGGATGAGTCAGCTAATTGGATTGTCCATGTTGTAGGGAGCATGTCAAAAAAACCTAACCTCCTACAAGGGCTATAGGGCATAATAGAGATACTAGCGCCCAAGTTTGCAAGACCCTTCCTGCAAGCATTATCACCCAAGTAGCCCCGAATCCTAAATTAACTGGGATCTTTCTTCTTATCATGCATCTTTCTCTAGATGATATCAAAGGTGGTTATTGCAAGCATGACTCTCCCATGATCTTCGGTGTGGTACTTCTTGGTCAGTAAGGATTTCATTTACTTGGACCAGGCTGGCATATCAGCTAAGGCATCAAGAAAGGGAACATCCACATGCAACTTTTTCATGGATTCCCTAAATTTCATAAAACTAGTATCAAGCCTAGTTTGATTAAGGTGGGCCTGGTAAGGTGGATGGGGTTTGTAAATAGAAAATTTTGGCTCATCAATTTCCATAGGTGGGACCATAGGGGAAGGGATGGTAGTGGTGGGAATGACAGGAGTGGTTGAAGGGGGAGTTTTAATGACCACAATATCATCATTCTCAAAACCCAAAGGTACAACTACTGGCATTTTTTTTGGGGGGGGGGGTATGAGTCTTCCCCAACTGGGTGGAGACAACATTGAGTTGTTCAGGATGTTTTGGGTTGTTCTCAAGCTATCCATTGAAGGTACCTATAGGGGGTTTTTGTTGGGCAAAGAGACGAGCAAACTGAGCATTAGTTGACTGCTGATGTTCTATTTTGATTTGCTCTAAGTAAGATATCCTATCATCGAGTACATGAGTAGGAACATTCTAATGCGGTGGTGGTTGATGAAGGTTTTGGTATTGTTATCCTTTGTGAGGTCCATGCTTTGGGATATTACCCCTATAGCTCCCTTAGTTTCCAAAATTCCTTCAATTGTTATTATAAGGAAAGCTTGGTGGTGGACGGTAGTTGGCTTGGGGTGTGGGGGTCTTTTGAAGGGGGAAGTTGAGATGAGTTTTCAGCTCCTTAAGGGTTTCCGTATTGAAATCTGAGATGGTTTCTAGTTTGGTTTGGATTGTAGTAAGCCTGGCTCAGGATACTATGGATAGCATTAAGGTCCTCCACTTATTGACCAACATAATACTGCATAGGAGTGTTGTAGAGAGATTGACATTCAAGGATAGCATGATCATTCCCTTGGCATATCCCACATAAATATTCCACAACCCACACTTGTTGAGGTTGCCTTTCATAGGCAATAAATGAGGACTCCAAGTGATCCTATTTCAAGGAGATCAATTTAAGGGATTCAACAATAGTATGGGTTTCTACATTTACCTCATCCTTAACAACTTTGAGGACCCCACTGGTTCCTCATCTAGCTTGGGTCTCAGAGGCTCTTTTAAGAACCTCCTATGCGATGCTCAGGTTTTAAAACATGAAACTTCCTCTAGATGAGGAATCAAGAATTGTTTTGGTGTCATCATCAACACCACGGTAGAATATCTCAATGAGTTGAGATTGTGATATGTCATGATGGGGGAAATAGAGGAGGAGTTCCCTAAATCTCTCCCAAGCTTCTCCTAATGTTTCTCCAGGGACCGTTGAAAAGAGAAGGATTTTTCCCCTGATCTCATAAGTTAGGGAGGGAGGGAAGTATTCATCCAAGAACATCCCAAGTGGTGATAGGGTCTTCACTCTCCATGGAATTATACCAACTGTTGGCTTGCCCTGAGAGAGAGAGTATTTGAAAATCCTAAGTCTAATGGCATCTTCAGAAACACCTAGAATCTTGGTCAAGGAACTAAGGTCGGTGAATGTTGGAGGTGATCTTGACAACTCTCACCCTTATTCCATGAAAAAGGGTTGTCTTGGAGCATTGTGATCCACTGATTGAGGATCTTAAATTAGTAGGTGGTTATCAAGGGTGGCACACTGGGTGTTGTGCATATCCAGTTTTTAGAGTGGAAAAATCACTTATTTGCTTTTGTCTCTCAGCCTCTATCTTAGCGTCTTCTACAGCCTTTTGCTCAGCGATATAGGCTGAAATTTCAACCATCATAAGCTCTCTTTCAGTGGCAAGTGCATGTTCAATTCTATGGGCAACCTCCTCTTCATCCATCCTAAGTCTGTTTTTTCAATTTAAGAGATGGAAAGTTCCCTCTAGCTCGGGATAAAAAACTAGTGGCTTAGAATCATTCGGTGGGTGGTGCATGTACAATTATACTAATATATTTTAGTGTAGAAAAAATGTATTGCCAGAATGGAAACTCAACATAAACAGTAGATAGAACTTCTAAAATGTTACTTTGAAGGTATTAAAAATAAAAAAGTTTTTTCAAACATTTTTTGGGGTTCGAGAAAATGATTTGTTGTCCCCGACAACGACGCCAAATTTGATACAGGGTGTTTGCACACCAATTTACTAGAGTACTTATCCTAGAGTTCAATCCTTTTTTACTTTCTAGTTAAGGCTAATATCGAAGGTTCGATCGCACAAAACAACATTTTAAAGATTTGTTTTCTTTTAATCCTATATTTTTTTTAAATTATTTCTTTTTGGTATTTTTGAATAAGGAGTAGAAAATAAATTCGTAGAAAATAAATTCTCATTTTGAGTTGGTTGTTTAAACTATAACGAGAAATTAAAAGGGCAAGGAAGTAAATATTACATTGATGCAAGGGAAGGAAAAAATATTCTAAGACAAGAAGTAAAGGAATAAATTGTTAGCTCACAAGATTATCTAAACAAAACTAATGTGTTGAAATTAAAAAGGTGATTTGAAAATAGGCATTTAGAAGAAACAATTTGAAATCAGGAAGGAAAGCATCGAGGCTTAGGGGTTTCACCATCTTATCCATTATGAAAATAGGATCAAGTGATACTCGACAAAAAAGATAGAAGTAGCTATGCAATTTATTCATAAACAAAATGCAAATGAGGAGCTCCTGTAAACCCATTGGTCCTTGTGTTCACATATCCTTTTTCTTCATATTAAAGATGATTTTTCCACAATCACATTCAAATCCTCGTGAAATCAATCTAGGCATTCTAAATCCCGGGTTTCAGAGTCACATTTGTCAGGATTAACAAGCGATTAAAATGATTAATGAATTGATTTAAATCAGTGGTTTCTAAATAAAAAACCATCAGTCTAAAATAGTCATGTAAAACTCATTCTAGTACAAAAATTGGGACACTTTTTGAAGCGGAGTCCCCCCCCCCCTTTATAGGGGGAGGAGGGTGAAAACCCTGAAAGGGGGTAGAGAACTAGGGAACAATGGTTGTTGGAGTCCTCTGCTTGCACATCATGAAACAACTGTCTCTCTAGGTGAGATGAGTGTATGGTGTTGATGTGACTTGGGACTAAAAAGGTTGATTTGAAACCCTAAAAAGGGTGCCAGTGGTGCCATTTGGATGCAATCTTGGGCTTGAAGTAATGCTCGAGACGACCATCTAGATGATCTAGGACTCCCGTTTCGATTATTCCATGGCATGACTTGGGAGTAGTGGCCGAACCCTAATCAAGTGAAGTGGTGGTGCCCTTGCATCCATTTCTTGGTTTCAAAGTAAAACCTCAAAATGGTCATTTGGGTGAACTGGGGCGCCCGTCTCGCACCACCGTATGCATATTCAAAAGATAGGAACCCTAATCAAGTGTCGAAGGACTTCGCGATCTAAATTGATTTGAGGTCAAGTGACCTAGTTGTCTGGGCTGGCTTGAATGCTCGTTTGGGTCACTGAGACAAGTGTCTTGCTGAATTGAGACACATGTCTGGTGTGTAGAGTAGGCTGGTTGAGCTGAGGCCAAGGTGGCCATTTGGCTCTAAAACATGGGGTCTTTGGGAGCAAGACGACCGTCAGGGCTCAGTGAGATGACTGTCTCACTGGCTCAGTGGGTCAGAAACAACTTTGGAGAAAATCCCTACAAAAATTTAGAATGTAAATAAGTATTTACAAAAGTAAACCAAGAAGTGTGTAAATTGCAATTTAGTCCAGAAATTATTGAACAAGTGATCAAATCTAACAAAAAGTACTAATAAGAATATTAAAAAATATAGATGAATATGTATTCATCAAGTCTATGGGACAATATGTAGTTGTTGCACACTAGTATTCATGTTATGTATATGCCTTTGATTTCTCCATCCCATGAAATGTTTTATGTTGTCTAATTCTACATTTACAACATCTTCAGAGTCAACGGTGATGTGTAGGGTTTCGACAAATACTGAGAAAGATTGTATGTCTGACAATATCATTAGTGATATCTATCAGAATATCATTATTAGTGTAACCTGATAAATCTAAAAAGGTAATTCTCTTCAATAGGAATTTGTGATGTTTTCATAGTAGTTTTTTGTCAGTCCCTCTGGTGTTGTCATAACCGAACTGAATGTGGAGACTATAGTAGAAGCCTTTTCTCTTTCTCGTGTTTAGGGCTTTGTGAGAAGCATATTTCTTTCATAATATTAGTTTTAATCTTCTCTACAGTGTCTTTGTCGATGTTTGTGGTTGGTTCCCAGTTGATATGAAATGGAAAAGGTTTAATGGAATCGAAAAAGGAGTTGTTGTTTTTATCTACTGATGGTGATGTTATTCTAGGTCTTCTATTAGGTATGCTAGGGTTGGAGTTTTCATGTGAGAGGTTTGATGAATTCTTTCTTTACAAAACCATATTCCTATCCTTTGGTTTTCAAGAGGCGGCTAAGGTTTTCTTTTTATTTCCATTGTTGATCAGATAGTACCAAGATGGTGAGTGATGTGTGATATCAGAGAAGATGGTCGATGAGTGGGTGGGGTTTTCTACAACACGTTTGATAGTGTATATTTTCTCCCCAAGTTGGATTTTAATGAAGGCTAGAAGTGTGACAGCATGTTTGAGAGAAGATGCAAAAAGCTTTGATGTAGATGGTGGGGTGTAGGGTGTCTTGGCTAACAAATTGGAGTGTTTTTGTACACTATCATATGGAAGATGTCAACCTCCCATAAGTGTGGAGGAAGATCAGAGATGGAAGCTCATCTTGATCTACCTGAACCAACTAGTGATGATCCTTATTTAGGAGACCATTTAGAAATGGTTTCCTGAATGAAGTTGGTGCCAAATGGGATCGTCATAAATTGACCAAAAATGTGTTCAAGATTAGTTCCTTCAGGAACAGAGTAACAAAGTTGGGATGGTGATAGAATTTTGGGTTTGAGAATAGTGTGTCCAGGTAGAATAAGTGTTATGGTCTGTGTGACATCAAGAATGTTAAATGTGTTGTTGTCAATGTTATTGGATATAGTCATTGATCAGAAAAAATTGCACGTCTAAAAGGAGGTAGACTCAAAAATTTCAGACTATTAAATTTATAACCTAAAATCTTCAAGGACCCCCGCAACTTTATTACGAGGTCAAAGTAGTTATACAGGGTCAAACACAGGCACGTGGGTACATTTAGGATGCTTAATATCTCAATCTTAAATTAGTTAAGACAATCCTATAATTGATAAAAGTTTGGAACTAGAACTAGTCTAGAAAAATGTCACGAAATAAAATAAAATAAAGTAAAGAAAACAAAACCGAGTCTGTCAAATTCTACAAATAAATGAGAAAGAGTTCATGCCTATGTAACAAAAAGTTGGGCAGTCTATGCACCCGTTCTTAGGCGTTGACAACCCTCAAACACCCAAGCAAGAAACCTACATCCAAACATAGTACGTATTGTGGTGTCATTTCCTGTGGGGTCATCCCACTCACTTTCGTGCAACATGACTAAAACCCATCAATGATATGAAACCTCTCTCAATGATAACAAATCAACACCCCAGATAATTCTTGATACCCTCTCAGGTCTAGAGTATTCTGAGGTTCTAGGGACAAGTGAGATTTGGGAAGACCCTAGTAGTGGGCCTAACTGTGTTGGGATGGGCTCGGTTGTGCCCAAGTATATGGTTCTACACAAATCACCTTGAACCATCCCCTTTTCAGATTCCGATCCAGACTACCTTCTCTTATCTATTTCTATAATGAATCTCTCGGTATAGACATAAATAGAAGTTCTAGCAAGAAAGAGATCAACCAAGCTAGCAATCATAACCAAAAAGAGAAGATAGAACATAAAATATACTAGATTTGGAATAACACTACTTTCTTAAGGTAAAAGTACATAAACATGCCCAATATGGGCTACATAGCCAAGAAGGAGCTCAACTAGTCATAGACAAGCATAATTTTTTTTAGTGAAGTTAGGAGTTTATTATTCATCCCGCCTCCCTCAAGCAAGCTAAATCAAAGAAGTTCATACAATTTAAACAAGAATGCTTAGTAGTAAACATGGTAGTACTACTACCATTACACAATTCTGAGCTAATGATAGTCACTAGCTCCTTTGGGATGTTTCTATAGGTTAAGAGACCATCCCGGGTTTTTGGGTGGCATTTAGCCAGGGTATCCACAGCCATGTTACCTTCTCTGTGAGTGTGAGACACCTTCCACTCTCTCTTCATCTTCCTTCTAATCTCAGCAGTCCATGGTGCCAGCCTCGGGTACCAGCAGGTTGCTTTTCAATAGCTTTCCTTATTTCTGATGAATCAGTTTCAATAATAGCATGTTCTACTTTTAGATCCTTAGCTAGAATTGCTGCAAACTCGATGGCTCAGACCTCTGCCAACAGAGCATTGTCAGTAGAAATCCGTTTGCTCCAGCCTCCTCCCCATTGTCCCATGCTATTCCTGCAAACCACAACAATACAAGAATTTCCATTTTTATAAGCTGCATCCACATTAAACTTCAAATCATTGGACGTAGCTGGACACCAGCAATCATCCATGTTCTTAGACATAGTAAGGCTGTTGTTACCTCCCCGCACCTCCTCATAGGATAAAGCCTCCGATCAAATTTGATTCACCTGACATCCCAGCGGCAGTGTTGTTTTCTCAAATACTTCCTTATTCCTATATCTCCAAATGCAGTGACAACCCATAATGATTATGTTAGTCACTCTAACTTCCTGTGTCAAGCTCCATTCCAGCCATTTCCATAGATTTTGTTCCCCAAAGAAACGATTCCATAAATGTTTGTCTAATAATTCCTTCCAGATGGGTGAAACCTTTCCATAATCCCGAAGAGCATGGAGCGCGTTCTCCTCTTGTCCTCCACATCGGTGGCAGCTGCTATCAGTGGACATGTGTCGAACTATTCTTCTATTGTTTGTCAATAAGGGGTTATGGTCTACCAGCCATAGGAACATCCTCACCCTCTCAGGGGCTTTTACCTTCCATACCAGGTCCCATTTTCCTTCCACGTTAATGACTTTCGATTTTCTCCACCTTCTGTAAGCAGATTAGGAGTTAAATTGCCCACTTTAATTGTGCGCCCAGACAATAATATCCATACAGTTTGTCTTGCTTGGTACCTTCGCTTTGGAAATTTCCTTCAGGTCTTCCTCCCTCACATACTCCTTGAGAAACTCCTTGTCCCACTCATTATCCAGATCAACGAGGCTGGCTACTTTAAGGTCTTCTAGTTTTGGAGGGATCAGTTTGCAGGTCCTGTCTTTCAAGGTATAAGACATGCTCCACCATTTATCTTGCCACACATAGATGGACTCACCACTAATAGGGTTCTAGAATGTTTTATCTTCTACAAAATCTTTGCACTTGAAAGTTGCACGATCCAACCTTGATATGTTAGGGATAAGCATACTCCTTCTGTTCTTCATCCTGTACTTCATTCCTTGGCACCAGTTCGAGTTCCTTTCTGACAAGATTTCCCAAAGATGCTTAATAATGAGAGTGAGGTTCCATTCTCTCATAGCCTTGATGCCCATGCCCCCTTCTATTTTATTGGAAGTCAGTTTGTTCCTCGGCACTAAGAACATCGGGTGTGCCTTGTGGTTGCCACCCTAGATGAAGGAACATATGCTGCTATCGATTCTATCTCATACCTTCATTGGTAAGACCGACGTCTGCATGATATAGCTTGGAATTGCAGTTAAAGTTTCCCTGGCCATTGCTACTCTACCTGATAGAGATAGGCATCAAGCTGACCAGGCATTAATGTTGCTGCTAATTTAGTTTAGGATATCGCCATATGTTCCATGATTAACCCTTCCGTGTATCAGCGACACACCCAAATACTTACCCAGGTCCTATACTTCCGGAATCCCACTGCTCCTACAGATTAATATCCTTATCCTTCTAGGTACAGAACTAGAGAAGAAGGTACATGACTTTGCTATAGAAATGGTCTGCCCCGACACAGCTCCAAACTCCTCAAAGCCTTTTAGAGTAGTGTTCGTTTGGGTTTGGATGGCTTTGGCGAATAAGATCATGTCATCTGCAAAACACAAATGAGATATCCAAGGACCCCTAGCAGTTAACTTACTGGGAGTCCATTCCTTCTTCACTACTTTTTCCTCCATTAGCTGGATGAGCCATTCTAGACAGAGAACAAAAAGATATGGTGAGAGTGGGTCTCCCTGCCGAAGGCCCCTAGTTGCTTTAAAGCTTCCTACTTTTTTACCTTGCCATATGATAGTATCTCTGCAGCTTGAAATCGAGTTTATAATGTAATTGACAATGCTATTTGGCATACCAAGCTTCTCAAGCGTATCATCTACAAACAATCATGTCATCTTATCATATTCCTTCGACAGGTCGATCTTGATTGCCATAGAATGTGGTTCACCTTTCCTACGCATGTTGAAAAGAATTTCCTATAAAACTACTATATTGTCTGAGATCCTTCTGCCAGGAACAAATGCACTTTGGGCTGGGGATACCCAATGATGCAAATGGTCTTTGATACACTCAACTATCACCTTGGAAGTTAGTTTCAGAGATACATTATTTAATGAGATAGGTCTTAGCTTTGCACAACAATCAGGCTTATAGACAAGCATAGTTCACACTAAACAAAGATGGTAAAAAATCATTTGTACAAAAACAAAGGAGAACAATAGAAGAAATGAGAAGAAAAAGAGATTTAGGCTATAGAGAAGAAGTGGCTGTCACTGCTTAGTCTCTGTATGGGACAGATCTCATCTTTGGTTTATCCTCATTGATCTTCTAAACTCCTGACCTCCTTTCTCTTTGATTCAACCCCAAACAGCAGCTTGGTGGGTGTATAGAGGTGAAAGATAGTTGGGGATGGTAGGAAATGGGTGAATGATGGTGGAAAATGATGGTAGATGGAAGCAAACTGAAGGAATGGACGTAGGATGAGAACTTAAACCTTTTCAGGATTAGAACTTTCCCATGGGGCTCTAGGAACTAGAAATCTCAAAACCACAGTGTGTAACCAAAATGTGTCGAAAATGCCAGAATTGTCCAGAACTCCTTTCCAGGTAGTGAGGGTTAGGTGTTTATAGGTGAAGGGAACTGTATGTGATAAGTGGTCATGACACATGTCTCTGTCGCTACACTTATCTCAGAATGATCGTGTTGGGTGTATCAGTTGTGACCTTACTCCTTAGGGATAAACCCACCCCATAGGGGGGGCTATTACCAGTGGTCGATGGGCCCACGTCAATCATCCTTCTGATTGATCCGTTAAATGACTATCCATCAAAAATAGGGTCCAAGATATCAAAAGTTTCTTGGGCCACTAGTCTATTAGTTGGACTACCGTCTCCTAATTTGGTGCACATAACGCGATGTGTGTGGGGTAGAATCCAGAGAATTGATGTCTTCCTGAGTTTGGTGCCTACAAGTCCAAAAATTGTCTAATTGAACAACTCTATCTATGAAAATATATGAATTACTAAAATATAAGAATGTCAGGTTGTTTTGGGCATATTAAGGCTATAATGGCACAAAACCATACATAAATGCTTAGCATAAATGCCTGAATTTGGGTGTTATCAGTCACCATGATGTTTCAGCTGGTGAAGACATAGAGGAGGCACATGGAGTTTGTCGGGAGGTAAATAAGAAACTCCTTTTCTAGGTGGATCAAGATCCATGTCTATTAAATGGGAGTGCAAGTATTGGAAAGTGGCATGTTCAAGTGTATGAAATTTCCTGAAGTGAATGATGCATGTGATGGTAGTATATGAACTAAGGAAGATCGTGAGTGTTGGGAGTGTCTTGAGGGTAATGTGAAAGATTTTACTAGTGATTGAGTAGAGAATATGTCAGATAGGTGAGGGGTAGTTTTGTGAGGTAAGCTTGATTTTGTGTCATGGATGTAAATGCATGGGAAGGGATTATGGTCTCATGAAGATTGTGTTTTCCATCGAGGGTGTTGGAAAGAGGCAACAACATATTGATATTGTTGTGATCTATCAGTAAATGGATCTTTAGCATGAAAAGAGGGACCATGGACAACCTTATTTCATCTTTGAGCATAGAAAGGTTGGCATTTATGTGGTCAGACATATGAAAGGTGCCCTTGCAATCTAAAAACTAAGTATAGAGGAGGAAAAGTGCATCGAGACATAGAATGTCCACAATGGTAGCACCAAGAACAAAGGGTGTGTATAGTATCGCATTTGTAGAGGTGTGTGACTGATGTGCATTCCTATTGGTTAGAGGATTGTTTAAAGGACTCGATCAACAAGTTGGTCATTGAAATAGATTATAGTGGTAAGAAGTTGTGATTGTAAGATGAGGATGTAGGAGCAACTCAATCTAATAACCCCTTAGTGTTTGAGAGAACAAATATGGAAGGGGAACTAGAAAAATTATACTGGAGAGATGTTGAAAAATACTTGGTGTTTGAAGAAGAGATCTCCATGGATGTTGTGTCTTCAACAGAGTATGTAAGAGATTTTGATGCGGATTCAATTCAGACAAGTAGATGATTTTCTAAGTTTGATACTTTAAAATTAGAGTCACCCGATATACCGTAGAGTGGAAGTAGTTTGATAGGCCTTTTCAATAATGAATATGTAACTCAAGCCATAAGAGTATGGTGTGCAATTGGTCTAAGATAGATGATCCAACCCTATTTGAGGTGTAGTTCTTCTATCATCTTCACCCATCCTTTTATGATGTGCATAATCTGACTATTGTCAGCTGTCCTGGTAGCAATGAAACTCTTGTTTCCAATATGTATAATTTTTTTTCCATGACTAATTTCAAACTAGAATGTAGGTGGTGAGCCATATGTTCAGTTTGAGTGAAAATACAATTAGAAATAGAAAAGGAGCTTTGTCAATGGTGCAACGAGGAATATGGAAGTTGTAGAATCATGAGGCAAAGAAGAAAGGTGTTGGTAGGGAGAGAGAGAGTGAAATAAGTGAGTGGAATGAGAAGATGAGTCTAGTCAAACAAAAGCAATATATCTTGCACTGAGGTTATACCCTCCTTTTATACCATCCATTTACATAAAGACAATTAAATAACTCGAGCCACTGATATTGAGCTCATGGGGTTTTTACATGGACAAGCCATATATCTAAAGCAACAACTGACATACATCACTTACATATTATCTAACACCCCCATCAAACTTGTTGTAGGTACGAGAGAATAAGTTTGTGTCTTAAATCAATGTATCATCTCATAGGGAGACCATCTGTACGATCATCAACTAACTAAGCTTGAGACAAACTATGAGTAGTGCCTATGTAACCTAAGGCCACTTTTCCCTGAGAAATGTGATATATAATTTACACATGCTTTGTCTAGTATGTTAAAAAGATTTAAAGTCAAGTACATAGAACTTAGATTGTCACAATAGATGTATGATGGTTTAGTTATTTGGAGGTGAACATCTCAAAGAAGAAATATGATCCTCGTCAACTCAGTTGTAGTAGATGTTAGAGCTCTATATATGACTTTACAACTAGACCTAGCCATCATGAATTGTTTCATTGTGCTCTAAAAGATGCATGCATTTGCTAAGAAGATACAAAATCCAATAGTTAATTTCATGGTTGAGGATCATCCAATTCAATATGAGTCATTGTAAGCATTCATAGTCAATAAAGGAGCAGGGGCCTTGATTTACCACCCTCCTGGGCGTTCGGCCTCCACCACAGGCATGGGAGAGGGGGAGAGAAATCTTTATCTCTTAATCCCATACATACATACATAGATATATATACATGTATATATAGCCTTTCAAATAATAATGGAAGCATTTAATAATAAAAACATGACGAAATGTTGGAGATTCTATATTAAGGCATGGTATGTTAATAAAAAGTGAAATGTCAGGCCAAGTTATGGTGGCATATTATAAATATCCTACAAGTTTTTTGCAAGTGTAATGATATGGATCATTGAAAGTAGATCACACATTCTTCATTGAAATTGAAAGTAATGGGAGTAGAGATGGGTTCATAGTCAATCAATGTATGATATGCCAAGACATCCATCATGTAATTTTGTTGCCTAAGTAAGAGACCATCTTGTTGTTTAATGACTAAAATGGATGAAGTAATTGTATTTGTCGAGTTATCTTGAGTCAAAAATTTGATTTTGATCTTCTAGAACATTCAAAGTAGAATATAATTATTTCTACTGAGAATTATAAAACCGATGTCAAATGTAGAAAATTTAATTCATTAGAAAAGATAAAACAAAACGGATTGAAGTTGCTACACACAAAACCATATGAGGTTAATCGTAGAGTCATTTTGTTAAACCATGCAAATGGTCCCTTTCAAGACTGTGTAATGCTTTGGTGAGTTTAAACATGTATGAATGAAACAAATTATCCATAATCTGACTGGTTGTTTCATAAAAATAGGCTCATGGTGATCATCATTGGAAAATTCATTAGAAGTATAGCAGTGAAGTATTTGATTTTAATAAATTTATTTGTCTGTCTAAAATGTCTGAAATTTTAGTTGTAAGCTAGAAACATCATTCACAAAAAAAATCTAAAATTCTATAATTTTAGTAGTGATATATGGTTATACATAGTAGTTCATCATTTGAGTTTCATTGCTACAAACAACTTAGTCGAACAACCATTCTAAAAAAAGGATAAAATTATTAAAATTGATTTCCCCAAGAATATGAATTTATATATATGAAACAAACTCAAACCAAGCATCTATGACTTACGTCTTTCACCGTAAAGATGATTTTTTCCATAGATAATGAGATTCCTTGGTTTATGAAGTTCTTCATATTGGAGAAGCACTCTAAAGGCTTCATCTTAGTAAGATGGTTTAATCATATAAGTTCATCAATCATGACCAGATTTGTGTGGGTCTTCTTCTATTCTATGTTTGATAATTGTCATTCCTTTAACTGGGATTAGAAAGATCTCTAATTTCTCTATTTTCTCATTTTTTCTCTCCAAGTCTCTCTTCCTAGGATTGTTGAGTTGGAAGGATAAAAAATAGTTACTGCTTAATTCTTGAATCAAATTTGAGGAGCTTAGTCATTAGGATATAATTTTGAAATTCATTACACCTAAGGTGTTTTTTAACTAATTTTTTATCTATATAATCAAATTATAGGACTAGTTCTATCTGGCTAAAGATTAATGCAACTACTGCTTCTATTTATGTATTGTTGTGCAACAATTGGGAAAATCTCAGGATGTTGAATACTTTTTATTTTAGATTAGTTCTTAATAAACTACACTGGTTTTATTAATTATTTTTATTAAAATTCTATTGAAGTTTGATGGTAAAGGAATCATCTGTACACGTGTTAAATATTGCTTAAATTATCCCAAATAAGTACACTGTTGAAAATCGAATGAACATGTTTGAGAGATTTTTTATTTGAGTGTGTGCTTAAAATGGATCTTTAGTTTTTATGATTCAATTTGTAATGAATCTAACTGTGGTTATGTCTTGGGGTTATGTAAACCTTCGAAATGGTTATATCTATATTTAGGGTTAATGTTGAGAAATTGACTCAAATGAGCTCATGAAATGATGTATACATGTAATTCATTGATAAATACCATGTGATGGGAAATACAGACATAGAGTATAGAAGCGGAAACAAACATTTCATCTATGTCTATTCCCATAACAGCAAGATCACGCCAACTTCTATGAAATAGGGAGGATGGTTTAATGAGTTATACCTAGTCTTGCAAAAAGTCTAGCGACAACATCTCGCTTCAATGCAACTGTCAACTAGTTGCTCTTGGATAGTGGTTGTGCAACTCCTTGTATTCACCATAAACAATGAACATAACAACTTCTGCATCACTCATGTGGTCTCACCATGAACTATAGGATGACTTTTCTCTCCTAGCACTATTCAAAGGATTCCAACCTCTAGAGTAGTCCACACGGACCAACTAGAACTCCTGTCTTCCAACTAGAATGGACAGGAAGGAGTTGTCCCTCATGTTGGTGTAGGACTTGCTTGGGCTCTCTTGGTTACCACAACTAGAGAGGACAACCATTGCCAGTGTAATTGATTCTCAATTGATGTTGTTATTCTTATTTTGCTCTGAGAAGCCCCCAATACCCCTCTATTTATAGGCAGGGTTTGGGCCAGGGTTCCCAATCTATTCGGAATTTGTACGGGAGTGGAAAGGACTAGAATATCTTGAATTTTCACAACCTACAAGATGCCAGATGGTCGTATGGAACTATGAGACAGTTATCTTGTACTACTAGATGGTTGTCTAGCAGTTTCTAATTAGATATCAAATTGTGAATTTGTTTCCTAATTAATAGTAAATATTAATTCCTTGCACCACAAGTTTGAGAAATTGAAACAAGTTCAATAAACTTCCAAAACATTTTCTCAGACCCAACTAGCCATCTCATACACGCAAAATGCTCATTTTGCTCACCCAGATGACCGTATGGGGAGTTGAATTGAGAAGATCAGTTCATCAGAATGAACTCGTCAATTCAGATCTCGATTTGAGAAAAACTTAGCCAATTCAATCTCTAATATGTATAACAACCCAAACATCCATCTCAACACTTGAGATGCCCTTATAGCTTGTCCAAACGGTCATCTCAACCTGTTCGATGGTCGTTTGGTTGTGTAGTCAGCCAATGTTGTGTGAATGGATTATGTAAACACTTTAGTAATCAATCCAATCATTGTTCAAGATTCAACTCCTCTTTGAGCTACATTCCTATGTGTGTGACCTTATAGGTCCCATATCACATTGGCAGTGAATGTCCATAACTAGCTTATGACATCACAAGAAAGGAGTGTTGCTTAGTCACACATCAATACTAGCTAAGTGAATGGAAAATTGGAGAACAACTTCAACCTACAATCTATAGAAGGTGTTGCAACGATTGTATAATTCCTTTGTCACTGATATCCAGGATGAACTTGAGGCATGGATGGTCATCTCTCAATGTTCAATCCATGTTCCTTGAACCAAGAGCAGACTGTTAGAGATAATGTGACCCAAATATCATATATTGATTCACATGTACATGAACATGCGTTTCTTACTCTTTCTTATCAAGTGGCCAAGATATCATACTCCAGTAGGAGGGAAAAATCACACATATATCACTCACAGTCTATGCCCATGTATTAAAGTCACCCAATAATCACCTTTATAATAATTCATGTTTGAGTATTGTGTTTGATGATGTCAAAGCATACCCAACGACATGTGATGAGTATAGAGATTTTAGGTCTAAGAATCACAATCACCACCTCCACTATAACCACCAAAGAAGGTTTCCATGTGTCACTCTCAAGGTGGGTATGTATGATACATTGCTCTTTAACATGAATTTGTGTTTTTCATTTGATATTGCCATATCATGAGTAATGAAATTCTATCATCAACCAACCCACACTCTAGTCTTTTCTGTTACTGGTGTCTATCTACCTTCCACAATAACAATCGACCATGGACCTAATGAGAATATGTATATGTACTCTTAACATTCGTATGATCTCATTTCCCCAAGCCTTAAACACGAAGACATTTATCATTGACTAAATTATTCTCTAGACATTCATGATATTTCCTCATTATCTCGTTACCGAGTTAACTAAAATGAGTCAAAAGCTTGCCTTTATTAGTATTAATCAAATCCTTTATGGTCTATGCTACGTCAATCATCATATGATTGGCTCTACAGAAATAACTTACCAATAGACTCCCAGTTGTACTTAGATCCAATCACTAATGAATCATATTCTTAGTCATCTAAACATGTCCACCATGTTCTACTGTGATAGTGCTAATTCAGTGGGTTAGAAACACTTTGATTGCAGTCGGTATGTTGCATGTTACCTTATCTCTTCATTGTATAGTTTCTCATATGATATGGAACTATCATAATATGGTATCTAATATTCCTTGCCTAACCATTAGCTCCATTATTGTCACAATATTACTACTGAGTCATCAATGGTTGGAACATTTATAAGTTCATCATATGAACCTTTAGAACCATATAGTATGACTTTGTGTTATAACAGAAGTATACTCGACTTCTATTGTAGAGTAGTATTACTAGCTATTAGTTTGGAACCTTTCCAACTAATCAACACTTCTCCTTTTGAATCAGATATATTTTATTGCGATCACTTTTTTCATTATGGAATCTTGCATCAATCTAACACTTTAAATCCAACTCTTCCTCTTATTGCTATCCTTATTGACTATCCTTAGATACTTCTCAAGTACTAACATATATTTTTAATGACTTTTTAATAAACCTTATTGGATATCTTCTGATGTCTTATACATACAAGATCATATGGGATAAGTACATTTAAAGCAATCATGATAGATCCATTGCTAAAGCCTATGGAATCTTAATCATGTCATTTACATTAATCACAAGAATCAGAACATATGGTTCATGAGAGACTACTCTGGATTCTATCTCATTGAATGTTTTTGTATTGAACTCCTTCAAAACATTCCTATTGTATGTGCTTAAACGTCTATTGTGAAATAGTCAAGAACTATCTCATAGGTTTTGATCCTTATCCCATAAGATGTTTCATCTTATCCTTCATTGTTGAAGATGTTATTCATGACATCTCTCAATATTCACAATATTGAGATGTCATTCCTAATCATATGTGGAATATTCATGCATGCTCCCACTAGATCTTTTGTAATCGTAGATTTCTTCTTTTATCTTGATTCAAGTCAAACTCTTTGACTATCTTGTCAGGTCAAAAGATCCCAGCTCTAAGATGCTTATTTTAATCCTAGATTTAACTTTGTAGTTTATAGATTTTTTTTGCATTCTTAAAGTAATGAAACCTTTTAGGTTGTGTCATGTACACATCCTATAATGTATTTCTTTTAAGGAATCTAATTTCTATCTTCATATTCAAAATCTCATATTCTATTTTAACTACAACAACAAGCATGAAAATTGGGAAACAAAATTTCTATCATGTTTAACAACTTGAACTTGATTTTAAATTATTATTCAACCAATTTGTCCTTTTATATTATCCATGTAGGCCTTTTCCAAAAGACCTTACTGCACTCTTTGGGTATTACCCCTTTAGGTGGTGTTATCAAGGTCCTACCTTGTTAGGTTACATGGTTTCCATATTACTCAGAAATAACTTCTAGTTGACTAGTTGGCTCATCATGTTATGACCAACCTATCTGAATTGTTGGATTCACAATCCTCCAATCTTAAATGTGTTCTACTAGAACTATATTATTCTATGTTAGATGATGAACCCAAGAATCCACATTACTTGTGATTCTCTTGGTTTGCATTGTACCTTTTTGTAGACATCAAACATTTCAAGTCTTAGTTTTACTCCCATTGATTCTTTCAGAACTCAGTTATCCTATCAAAAAAACAATTTTGTTATGGGATTGGAATAGTAATATTCAAAATTCATGGTTTATGGATCAACATTTATCACCAAACTACTTTCTCAATTAGGTTTTAATTCCTTATACATATTGGGACATACCATCATATCATATATGATGTCTTTATAAACCTTTCATATGGTATATGAACTAGTGATATATATATATATATATATATATATATATATATATATATATATATATATATATATATATATATATTGATGGTTTAAGAAGATTATATTTAATTGATGATTATATCATGACTCATCATGGTATAATTCCTTCATTTTGACTCATTATTATGTTTAGATGGATTCGACGTGTGATACATTATCACAGTTCTTTCTTGAACGTTCTCAAGGTATTAATGTGAAGTATTTCAACACTTGATTACATCAAAGTTACTTAATACTTTCATCAAAGTCATACTGCATATATAATCTCCTAGAACATTTCAAGAGATTTCCATTTTATTGAGTGCATATCATCATATTACTAGTAAATGAATATGAGGTATAAGTAATTATTTATAGCACTCATTTCCATAAGATCTTCATACATCATATGTATGAGTTTTAATGGAAAGCTTATCCTCCCACTACATCTATTGAAGGGTGACATATCACTTATGTAAATAAATAAGTCTTAGCATATTTCATTAGGTTCGATAACCAAGGGAATCTAGATTAACATCAATATGTATTCTAGACATGCATCTATTATATATACACACAAGATGACTAATGATCATGATAATCTTGAGTTATCAATTATATTCCTTTGGTATTTAACATTATAAACACCCATCTTAAAATATTTCATACAATGACCATTTAGATGTTTGGGTGTTTCCATGTAAGATCATATCTTTTCAAATAGAAACATTAATATATCACTTTATAGATTTATTATCCTTGTCCTAAAATATGCTATAAAGATTCCACAAATCTTACTACCTTGTCCATCTTTGTCCTCCCATGAGGGCCTTTACTTCTTGTCAGCTCCTACACATAACCTATGTCAGGTCTTTGTTTGGTTATCATATACCAAATTGAAGAACTTATCAAATTATGTTATAATATTTATACCTGAAGTGGAGGACTTAACGCCTTCCTTATTCTTCTTTATTCCTCTAGCTAGAGTCAAAAATTTCTTTTTTAGTGTCTAGGTTGGTGACAGTGGTGACAATCACCTCTTATTTTCTTCACACCTCCTTTTGCTTTTAAATATGAAGACTTGGGCTTATGGCCAACTTTAGAACTTTTCTAAGCTTTTCCTTTGCATCCTTTGCCTTTGGACTTCCCCTTTGTCTTGTTGATCATCATCACAGACTTGGGTTTGTCTTTCTTCATCTGTGTTTCACATGTTCTCAACATGCCCAACAACTCTGTAAACATTTTGTCAAAGTCATTCATGTTGTAGTTCATGAAAAACTGATTGTAAGATTGTAGAAGAGACTACAAAATCACATTAATGTCCAACTCTTGACCCAATAGGAATCCAAATATTGCTAGGTTCTCCACATACCCAATTACCTTGAGCACATGAGGACTGAATGCATCTCCTTCTAACATGTTACATTTGAATAGTGCCTTAGAGACATCATATCTCTCTTGTCTTACCTGATCTTGACACATGTTTTTGAGATGTGTGGCCATCTCAATCACCTCCATGTTCTCATGTTTTCTCTTACACTCACAGTTCATGGACCATAGCATCAGACATTTGAAATCCATGACATATTCACTAAGCTTATTATAAGCATCTTTGTCAGATCTCGGTGCATTTTGAGATGGTTCTTCTGGTTCTGGCATCACCAAGACATAGAGCTTTCTCTCCCACGTGAGAATGATTCTTAGCATCCTAAACTAGTCATGGAATTTTTTCCCATTTAATTTTCTCTTCTCAAGGACCGATCATAGAGAAAAGTTATTGTTGTTTATTACCATTTGATTCTACAAAAGAATTTACAATTTTTTCAAAAAATCATTTTTGATTTGATTTGATTAAAATATGGGTGATATTAATTAGGTCTTTAATTAATTATTGTTCCCGTTATTTTGTTCAAATTGACAACCCTCAAGCATCAATTCAAAAAATTATAGCAAATCTATTTTCTAAAGAGCAAGATCTAAGATAATTCAACTATGGACCGACCCTCGCCGCAAAACACAATTAATTACCAAGGTAGAAAACTTTTTCCAATTATATTATATGAAATTCTCGATAGATAATATGCTCAACTCCTTGCCATAATTATCTATATGCTTCTAAGCCTAGATACTCTAAGAATCACCAATTAAGCCTGACCCAATCGCCAACATGACATGCACTCCACAGAGGAGGAACCTACATTACTACCATCACATTTCCATGAGGTAGATGACACACCACGCTAAGGTGTAACCTACTCTTAGTCGAATAATCTTTTCATGCGTATTGCCATTGGAGTGCATCTTAGACTAATATATTTGATTTAGGGGTTTTTATATATATCATATATATGAATATACATATACTACATCCAATCACCACATATATAGTATGCATCATATACATGCTATATCCCACAACGTAAACATGCAAAAAAATGATGGATACGACCATGTCTACATGTAATTCCTTGGAGACACAATGAATTACTACCACATAGGTTAATCATCACATCTCATGTATGAACTTGTTGTTGGTGTATATATGTTCTTGCCAATCTAGGTAGATCGGTTAAACCCTTGAACTGGTCATCTCATCTCTTAGTCAGTCGGATGGTCATCACAGATGGTCGTCTGACCTCCATATCATCTAATGTTTGGACTCCTTCCAAACGGTCGGTTGGGTCCATTAGTCAGATTTCTGGCTCCATCATTTGGTCCCCCATGGTCCTCTAGATGGTCGACTCTGAAAACACTAGAGGGGGGTGAATAGGGTTTTATAATAATTTTAAAAATAATTCAACCAAGCAACCACAAGAATGTTGGAGAAGGAGACAAGGCGTTTAGAGTGGTTCCACCCTTAGCAAATACTAAGGGAGTCAGTACACTACCCGGTTGTTCCCAATTGGGAATTTGAAAGCAATTGTATTTTACTACCTCACAAGGATGTTACATAATATACAACTACCTTCACAAGCGCTTTGGACAGCCTTCACCCCGAAGTCATCTCACCAACCTTAAAGCAGCCTTCACTTGAAGTAACTTCAAGCTCCCCCTTGAAGTAGCCTTCCTCCTTGAAGTAGCTTCATGTTGAGACCTTCTAGAAGTAGTCCAAAGTCACGCCGAGCTACCTTCACCACTGAAGAAGCTCCAACAACCTCCTTTCCACAACCTCCAACCTAGGAGTACCAAAGGAGAACAAAATACAATAGAAGGAATAAGATTGGAAGAAAGAAACAATGTTACCAATTGAGTACAACGCTTTGATCATATATCAAGTGTATTGATCTCCTATCCACTATGTATGAACGTGGTAGTGTGATGGCTAGGAGATACTAAGCTATAGGACACTAATGTAGAAGAGATTGCAACTGTAGCTCAGCTTGTTGCTCACAAAGATTGAATCTCAAGTGTAATTGTATGCACAAGTAATGCTTTAGGTGTCCTATAGCTTGTCCTATTTATAGGAGTGGTTTGCTAATGCTTGGGGACGTTCTAGACACCTTCTAGGGTGTTCTTAGTGCTCAACTAGCCGTTATGTGTCCACTAATTATATTGCAAAGACTATTTATTTAATGCTGAAAAGTGCAGTCCAGAATGTAGCTCGATCGAACTCTTTGTCAACCGAGTTGGTCTCAGTCGAACTTTTCCTTGACCGAGTGGGAGACTGAGGTTAGTGGATTTGCAACGTTCAACTCAACTCCCAACCACTTTTTCCCACCAAGTCTAACGGCTACAGAACCTGCTAGAAACTCAATCTCAGTCGAAGTAAAGTTCGATCGAAACTTTCTCAGTGATAGCATTGAGCAGGTTATGCAAAGGTGTTCATGCTCTAGACTGAGTACATATTCGGTTGAGAAGTTGTTTGACTGATTGTCTCTCAGTCGAGAAATAGTTCGACCGTGATAGTCCCTATTTTGGTGGTTAAGTGTGTATATCAAAGTGCAATTATGATATTATCTTGGGGGATGACCTATCTAAGTGTTGTGAGTGGATAGGAAGATCTAAACGCTTGATTTACATGATATCTAAGTACTTGTACATTATAAACTTGTACACGTTTTTACATTAATTACAATTAAGAAAATAAAGCAATTTTGAGCATAAGGATCTTCCAAGTCTTTGCTATCCACCACCTTTTATGCTTGTCCCTGAAACACTCAAATAGCAAGTTAATTCCATAATAATGAAATGTTTGTCATCATAAAAAAAGGGATTTATAATAATGTCCAATTTAACCAACAATCTCCCCCTTTTTGAAGATGGAAAACATTTCCAATATAAATCAAAGTAATGTAAATCATATGAGTATATGAGTTTCATACCTGAAATTTTACCTTTGCATTTCATTTACATTTATTCTCTTTTTCAAACAATATCATTTTATAAAACTCTTTTGATTTATATTGTTCTTCCCCTTTGTCATTTCAAAAAGATAGACAATATAACCAAGACTTGTATTATTCCCCCTAAATTGTATGCTTTGATGCTCCCCCTTAATAAGATATTCAGTTTTAAAAGCAAGGGGTTAATATTAATGCAAACCACTTATTGTCAAATTTAGCCACAATTTATTTCTCAATCATTTGCAAAGGATGTTAAGCCTTGAAATGATATGAGATTCTTTTAGGTTCATGTCATATGTGTTTTGATTTCACAATCATTTACAAGGGATGTTAAGCCCTGAAATGATATGAGATCCATTTAGGCTCATGATGGATTTATATATTGATTTCTCATCCATTTTGCAAGGGATGTTAAGCCCTAAAAATGATATGAGGTCCATTTAGGCTCATGATAATTCAATAATCCTAAGGTCATAGCTAGTTTCAAAATTTCTTTATGATGTTTACAAAGTTTTGTGAGCTCCTTCTTCATATTATAATCAAGATAGTTTTTGTGAGCTCCCCCTTAATCTTATAATAAAGATAATTTCAGGATTCTAAGGTCATAACTATCATTAAAGTTTAATAATAACTCAACCCTTTTATTAGAACTTTGCAATAAAATCTTGTTTTTCAATATAGTAAACAAGTTTTGAATCATACAAAGATTTAGTACAAAGAGATTATTTGATATTCAAATAAGCATTTTGTCAAGCTTATTTTAGGTCGACCTTGACTTCGACCAAGGCGCCCCTAAGTCAAACTTGATTTCAACCGAGAGGCAATTTCTGCAGATTTCCAGTTTAAGCATTTACAATGATCCACTTGATTGAATATAAAGCTTTTATGTATCTTAAATAGGTTAATATCAACTGAAAATTGTATACCTTAAAAATAGTTTTGATTCTTATAGTATTTAATGACTTGAAGCAAGATCTTTAATTCATATGAGTTGTGACATTTTTTCTCTTAGAATAAACAATTAGATAAAACATTAACATTCTTGTTCTAAGAAAGATATTGAAATCAAACAATTTTTCTTGCCTTTTTCTTCATAGAAGATTTTATATGCAAAACATAAAACTTGAAGTCCATAGTGAAAATATTCATGCATCACAAAGATGTTATCCTTTTTCTAAGCACAAGATAATCATTAACTAATATGTCAAGATGCATTTGTGCGACAGAGATTTACCTTAATGCAATAATGGCATTTTCAAATACAGCATCATCTATAAATGCAATGAGTTGAATCACTATAATTATTCTGATGATAAGAAAAATCCATTCAATTTCATAAGTTTCTATAAAATTTTAAAGCACATGGTTTATTTATAGATATAGACTAGGGATTATTTCAAACAAACTATGTGAAATATGATACATCGTTAAAGCATATCCATAATTTCTTTGATTAATTTTTCTCAAATCAACATGCTTTTTGGATTTAAGATAGGAAAATTAGAGAATCAAGGCAATCATGGTTCATCAATTCTCAAATCTAAAGCAAAACATGCTTAATAGACTTCTTCAAAAATATGAATTTTCAATCAGTGATTTTAAGAAAGCATGTCCAATATCAATTTTCATATAGTAGTTTTGCAATATGTTTAATAAGAAAATATATCTTCATTCAAAAAATCATGATGTAAAGGATCAATATGTCTTGATTTAAAAGGTGGTCTCCAAAATTTGTGATTCATTCTTGATTTCCAATTAAATCAATTATTCATTTGTTGCTAAATTGATAGAAATTTGAAACATTTAAATAGGTTTTCTAGAACCTTGGTCGGTCGAATTATTTCTTGACCGATTTCTTTTCAGTCAAATTCTTTTTTGACCGATATGGTTACTGTTTTTATCCAATTTTTTACAGGTTGACTATAGGTTGCACCAGCTTTAGGTTTGGTCCACAAATTTTTGACCGACCGATATCTCGGTCGAATTATTTTTCAACCGAGTAAGTTACTGATTTGCCAGTTATTTCAGGTCCAATACAGAGCCTTTGTCAATCGAATAGTTTCTCGACCGAATTACTTCTATTAGAATTATTTGTAGATCGAGAATATTTATGTAAGTCTGATCAGAATTATGTTTATACAAGTTATGGATTAAATTGCTTTGGTCCATTTGTTGTTCCTTTATGTTAAGTTGAGATAGGACATAAAGATAGTCAAATTAGAGTCTTTGGTCATATCTCAACTTAATTATTTAGTTTAGTTTGAGGGTCTTGGAACCCATACCAATTCAACATCCTTTTTCTTGTAAGGACATGAGAAGGAATAATGTCCAAGACGCAAGCAATAGTAACAACAGATGGAATCAATTTCATTTCTCTTTTTGGGTTCAAATATGATTTTGGTCTTGGGTGCTTGAGTTCTCCTAGGTTTAGGTTGATAAGAGTTTTCTCTTGGAACATATCCTAAACCTCTTCTTCCAACATGGCCAGAAGAATTCTTGAGGATCTTATCAAGAATACCATTATTTCTCAAGCTACTAACTTATTTTTGTAACTTAGCAATCTCATCCATTTTCTTTTTGATATCTAACTTTACTTGATCTAGATTAGATGATAAAGTATCTCTTTCTTTAACAATAACATCATAAGCTAAATGAGTACATAAAATAGGTTGAGTTTGAAGATCACTTAGTTTTGCAAGCAATTCAAGCTTTTCTTGAGAGAGAAAATCATAGTTCGTTTCCAGAGTAAGAAACTTCATATTGCAATCATTGAGAGATGATTTCAAGGTAGAGTTTTCAAAAATAATACTTTCCTTTTCAAAAGCAAGACTATTTAATTTAGCATACAACTCCTCATTGGTTTTAGTAACTCTTTTTAGTTTCTTTTTGCAATCAATATATTTATCATGCAATTCATCAATGCTAGCAACTAACACTTATTTAGATAAATCAAAAAGGCTTACCTCTTCTTCTTCATTTGTTGTAGCAATAAGACACTCTACTTGTTCTTCTCCATCTTCACTATCATCACTTGAATCATCCCATGCAGCTTCGTAGGCTTTTTCTTTCTTCTTGTGCGATGATTTCATTCCTTTCTTGAGCTTAGGAAAATCACTTTTTAAATGTCCCTTTTTACCACATTCAAAGCATCTAGAGGAAGAAGAAACACTAGAAGTTTTGTTAGTTTTAAATCTTCTGTATTGCTTACCATTTACAATGAGTGTTTCTTCTTCACTGTCTTCTTTACTTGTCTCATCACTTTCTTGAATGATGACCTTTGTAGCCTTTAGATCCTTGTCCTTCTTTCTCCCTTGTTGAAGTTCATGCTCCCGTCTTTCTTACTCCTCTAAGGTTGCCTTATGTGCTTCTATGTTACCAACGAGTTGCTCCATCCTTAGTCAAGTGAGATTATTGGCTTCTTCAATTGTAGTCACCTTAGGCTTGTACTTGGGAGGAAGAGACCTAAGAATTTTAGACACTTGATCCTCTTCACTAATGGCTTTACCCAATGCATTCAAAACATTAACAATAGATAAAAACTGTGCATACATTTCACTAATAGACTCATTTGGATCCATACAAAACTGTTCAAACTTTTGTTTAAGCATACCAATTTTGGAATTCTTTACTTGAAGAGTTCCTTCTTAATTAATAGAGAGTCTATGCCATATTTCATATGCGGTTTCATAATTTGATATTCTATTAAACTCACCTACAGAAATTGAATAGTAAAGGATACTTATAGGTTTTGCATTCAATTGGGCTAACTTTCCTGTATTTCCATCCAATGTGGCATACTCTGTTTGACGAAGAGTGTAATCATTTGAAACCATTCTCTAAAGTTCCAAGCTTATCCCTTGAAAATAGAATTTCATCATCCTCTTCCAATAGTTGTAGTTGGTGCCATCAAATGGTGGAGGTCGAGCTACAAGTGTTCCTTCCAGGTTGAGGTTCTTTAGTACCCCATCACCCATTTTCTTCAAGACTTGTTAAAGTTCCTTGAAGCCTGCTCTAATACTGACACGATTTTACCGTGTGTATAAAGCAAGTGCACACGTCGATGTAGTAAAGGCCTTTGTGAGGCCCGAGTCGAACTCAGGGACACTGAATTATCGAAGACTACTACTAACTACTCGCAATCAGCTAGACCGATTATAAAGTTGGAAGTTGTTGTAAAATTAAAAGAAAATGAAATAAATCAAAACAGAAAAATCGATTAAAGGTTTAGTTTAATCAATTAAAGTGGAGATCTTTAGGATTACGGTTTTACCGCGGGTTATCATTGTATGAATTCTTATCTAATAATTCAGATTCATCTCTCAATTCTAAGTAGTGGCTTGTAGTCAGAATTGCCCACTTTCATGGTACAATTCACTAACTATGTCTAGGTCAGTTCCACCATTGTAGTAACCTATACCCTAAACTAGGCGCATTAGAAATGACCTCTGGGTTCCCACCATTAACCTTACATCACCTTGTTCAAGGGATTTGTTAATTAATGAAAATTTCATCTTTTTTCAACCGTAAATTCTTCTTTCAAAGTAATTAAGGGCATTAGATTATCATTATGGTGATCAAGCATAACAATATAGTTGAGAAAATGAAATTATACCATGGATTTAAGAGATAAATGATTAATTACTATGGTAAAAATGTCATACAATGCTTCCTCGGGCTACTCCTGGTCCTAAAGATAAAGGGGATTAGCCCCGCATGTTCATCTCAGAGTAAAACATGGTATAAAAAGGGGAAACATGGATAAAAGCGTGATTGAGTGATGAAACCCCTGAACGGAGAAGATCCAAGCGGTCCTTGGCATAGAATGCACGATCTCCGGCCTTTCGGCTGTGGAAAACGTCTTCTTCGACATCCGGAATGACTGGGGCATGCTTCTGGCTCCGTTCTTCTCTCCATACCTTCTTGGGACGTGTGCAACGACTAATGACGTGATCCCTTGAACTTGGCCACTGTCATTAGGTATAATCACCGAGTTAGGTTGCCAAAATATCACAGTCGTCGGATTTAGATCAATCTGAAACCAACTTGTATCTGACGGTGTCGATACTATCGATGCGGGTCGATAGTATCGACTCTGCACGGTATCGGCCGGTCTTCTTTTCTTTTCTTTGTCGCGACTGATGCTAACTCGATACCATCGACGAGGGTTGATGGTATCAACTCTCTTAGGCATCGCTTTTGTCTTTTTCCATCGTTGAAGCTTCTCATGTCGATAGTATCGACTTTAGGGTTGATAGTATCGACTGTCTTCTCCCCAACAACCTGATGGTACGTCGCTACCATCGACTTCACCGTCGATGGTATCAACTCTGTGCTGCTCCTTGTAGATGGCAACCTGTGCTTGTGTCGATGGTATCATCTACTGTCGATGGTATCGACAGTAACATATATTCATTTTTCCTAAAATTACAACACAAAACAACATAAGCCAAAATAAAACATATTATTGTAATCATTTATGCTCAAAATACCAAAATAAGGGAGATATGACACTGAGAAGGATCATAGACCAAAGTAAATGAATCATGCAATATTAACCACCAAAATGACCAATAACTGCATAAAACACAAGTAAAATATGTCTATAAATGTGACTCAAAATCATCGCATCAAACTCCCCTAAGCTTGAACATTGCTCACCCTCGAGCAACAAAACCTTAGAATAGAATTGTGAGGGTCAACTAAAGAACATATCATCACAACAACCATCACCATATGATCCCCACCAGAGATTCACATTCCTGCCCTTACTAACCACGGAATGATAATTACCCTAAAGGTGACAATAATCATCCATAAAAGATATCTAACTCAAAATTGATAAACACTATCATATAAGGCAGTTGACATAATAAAATTCTCTGGTTCAGACTCGGTGCATCTTGTGATCTCCTATACTACGTTGCTCGCCCTAACTACCACCTACATGGAAACAACTCTCCTGATATTCATAAGTGAGGAGAGAATCAAGGTGGCCTACCAATTTGAGCAACGGGTGGATGGAATGGGTGTTCATGGAAGAAATGGAAGAATTATATAGTTCTAACATGCACAAAACAAAAATGACCTAAATGATGCATATGCAAGTGTAAATGCCCTAATGCCTACATTTGGGTGTTATGATGTATGTACTATCATTCCTTCTCAAGGTGAGATGGAATATCTACAAAAGCTACATCATGTACTTATTCTTCTTAATATGCAGTGAAAACATGTTCCTTTCTCCCTCTCATTCTGATTTATTTCTCAATTCTCTTTTTTTTATTTTCATATTTTTCTTCTCTTTTTTTTCTTTTTAAGGCCCTTTATATCCAATAATGACAATGAATTATTTGTCAGGCTCACTTTTTTTGCATAGCTCAAATGTTTGAAGCATTTAGAAGGTATGGAACAAGTTAATCACCCTTATTGTTTCAGAAGAAATAAGATACATGATGTAATGTATGCATAAAAATTATGAATGCAGTTAAAGGACACACACCTAAGGATAATGCGCATGTATAGCTACTCGATTTTTTATTTTCATGCAAAACATGTGAAAATACTTTGCAATGCAAGACCTATCTACATGAGATGCATTCAAAAATATTAAAACCGTAATGTACTTCCAATTCTTATGGTGGATTATGAAAAACAATGAGGTGGATAGATCACAAGACTAATTGACTGAACCGTTGTAAATTATTATGTGTCCCTCCTTATTGACCTGTGTAGCAATTAAGAGGTTTCTCTCTCTTACTTCAAATTAAGGTCTCATTATCATTTGGTCAGTTTAGGCTCAAACAACCAATTCCATCCACTTTTCATGAATCCTTAGGAATGTACAGTTGTGATTTTCTATTTTAAAGTTGACAAACCCAATCATTTTCTTAAGTTATGTGCTCAAAGTTTAACAACACAAGCTTGCAAACACTAAATTTTTTTAAAATTTTCCCTTGATTCCCATGTACAAGAAAATGAGATGACACAAGACTTAAGACATCCACAATTACACTAGATAGAATTTGGATCCTACAAACAAACTAGGAACTAAGAAAAAAAATGACAAAAGGCAAAATAATAAAACTAAAAACTAAAAAAAATTAAAGGATAGAGTTGTTCCAACTCCCCCCCTAAGCTTGAATTCGACTATGGCCTCATAGTCAAAAACAATCTTAAAGGTTGGAATAGAGATACCGATCACTCTTCTGGCGGAGGCAGGTACTGTGGGGCCGTGGGGTCCCAAGATGGGTACTGCCCCTGAAAGCTCGGATCAAACTGGGGCATGGGTGGAGGTTGTGGATACCCCCCCAAAGTAGTTCTGGCTCCAGTAATGATCGTAGAAGGGCTGCTGTTGCATCTCCATCCTATGCAACATGTCGTGAATATGTTGTTGGTTGTCGAGGAGGAGGCGCTCATTTTCAAAAATAGCCCTTTGATTGTCAAGCAGCTGGTTCGTTGTATCGTGAATACCGGCGTACATCGTTGTATGGTGCTGTTGCGTCTGCTGGATATCCTGCAGCATGGCATACATTCCTTGCATTGAGTAGACATCCTCGCCCTACTGTGAGGGCTGTTGTGGCTGTGATGGCGGAGGCTGGTAAGAAGAAGATGCACCTGGATGCATCTGAGGACGCTTCCTAGGTGCCACTCATGCCCGAAGAGGAGTGAAGGCATCCTCTTCCTCTTCAGCCTCGTCACCATCATTGTTGTTGTCGTCGTTGTCGCCATCTTCATCTGAATCATCAATGGTGATAATCGGCCATTGAAAATGCGGACCACCCTCGATGTGGAAGACGGGGTCGGGGAGGGAACATTCCTGATAAGCGTGATTAACGTGGCAGTGTGCATATGCCAATCCATCACGCAGCAGGATGAGGTTGGAGCAGTGAAGATGCTGCAAATTGACCTTGCTTCTGTTAGAGAGAGGAGTCAACTGGGAGAAATTCAACCCAAGATAGTGGGCCAGTGGTGTGATGAGCCCTCCAAAATGAATTGGAGCCTTCCACGTGCTCCTCTTTACAGCCAACACGTACTGCAAGAAAAATGCTCCCCAATTACACTCTTGCCGCTTCAGTAGCTTGTGCAGGAAAAATAGGTATGTCTCTTGAAACTTGCTAAGAGACAGGTCACCATGAGCAAAGAGTGTGGTGCACAACATGTGGTGAAGAATCCGCACAAACGGATGCTCAAAGTACGCCACCGCCGCATTGTGGTAGCTCACAGATTTGCTCGGTGGCACAGTCACTAGCTCGGCGAAGATAACATCATAATCAGTCCAGTTGTCTGGCCGCCGGTACTGCTCTCGCCCATGATTCCAGTTATAGATGGAGTTGAATTGCTTGAGGGTGAGAGTGTAATCATTGTTATATAGTCGGAAAGAAACACGGCCGTTGATCCATTCCCGATCCATGGCGATGATGTCGTTTGGCACGACACAAATGTCCAGCGACGCCATGAATTCGGCGACTAGCTCTTTGTATGTCGGCCATTCATTGAAGAATGCCTGGCCATCAGCGTGGAGTTCCATCTCATCGGGCCTCCTACCCGTATGCCTCGCCTGGCCTTTGAGCACGTAGGCCAGTTAAGCATCAAACCCCAGATTACTGATCATGCCCCGGTCAACGTAGCGGGTCGGCTCAATCTTGCGCTTCATCACTTCCTCATAGACCTTCTTGATTTCCGTGGAAGGATGGACAATCCGCGGACGTGGAATAGATGCAGTCGGTGGAGGAATGAACACCGAGATCTCCAACGGTGTCACGCATGAAGAAGATGCGCCGGCGGTGTGCACCATTGTCGAAGAAGAAGAAGAAGGATTAGAAGATGAAGCTCAGAGAAGGTCGGAGAAGATTATCTCCACTCGATGAAGGCTTGGTGAAGAACACGCATCATGGATGCTCGTAGCCGGGCTCCGATTTCTCACAAAGATGCTCGACACAAGTCGAGAAGGTTTTCTCTGAAGGTGTGACGTCACATGATGACAATACATCTCTTATATAATCGTGGTTGGTGCTGTTGTATGCCTGTCGATACCATCGACGCGAGTCGATGGTATCGACTCATGTAGTACAATCCGTCTGCCACTGGTATCGACGGTCGTCGATGGCTTGATGTAGGGGGCCCAGATCGATGACGTGTCGATACTATCGAGAGGTGTCGATGGTATCGACCCATCCCACGGATCGACTTTCCTGACGCAGTGATCGCCGTTAATCTCCTCTCACGGATCTGTGACATGTCGCGTCGATACTATCGACACATGTCGATAGTATCGACTTCTGGTTAGGGCAACACCATCGCGAGACTCGGCCGCCGCTTTCTGCCTGTAACTGGGTCGATACCATCGACAAGCCCATCGATGGTATCGACTTCACTGAGACAATTTCGTCTGAAAATCTTCAGAGATCTCGATGGTATCGACATGCATGTCGATACTATTGACCTCAACTTTGTGATAACCCGATGGTGTGTTGATACTATCGACGAGGCCGTCGATAGTATTGATGCAGGGCAATTTCTACAGCCGCCAACTTGTACCCATCTCGATACCATCGACACAAGGGTAGATGGTATCGACTCTGCCTCAGTCCTGTACATAAAGAAAACGATCACGGTACCTTTTTTACACTAAAAATGAGATCAAATCAAACCAAAGTACGAATGTGAAAGAAACTAAACTAAACTACCGATGGCTGGGTTGCCTCCCAACAAGCGCCCTTATTTAACGTCTTAGGCTAGATGACTTGAAGCTCCTCATGCATCCGGACACGCAATGAGTTTGACCTCATTCACTTTCTGTCACACCCCAACTCTCACACTAACCACAACCCACGAGATTAGGGCGCGACGGAGGGTAAACACACACAAGCCAAACCACTCATAAATTTTTAAACCATTTTAAAGACATTGAAATGATAACCAGATTTATGCTGTAAACTAAAGCTTAAACAAACTGCAGGAGCATTATTATTAAACTGACTGGAAATATAAACAAGGTCTACAACATATTACATTGTTTGACATAAAATAAAGCATAACAGGTAATTTACATCTTTATACACATCTCACATACACATTCTCTCTCTCCCACACCATGTTCCATGGATCGAGGGGAAAGGACTAAGAGACCTCTAACTAAACTAACTACATATACCTTCTACAGACTAAGCGTTAGGATGAAAAGATCCTTCCGATTCCTGTTGCTGTTGTTGACCTGAAAATGTTTGAGTAGAGGGATGAGCCTACTCGCTCAGTGAATAGCATTTCATTTAGCTATCACTAAACAACTCATCAGATAGATAAAATTAAATAAATGATAAGTGCAGTACTAACTGGGCAGTTCTAATGTCATAGCAGTTTTATAGATAACAATCTCATTTCTAAGCAACATCGGATATTTTAACAAATAAACAATTATAGAGAATTGGCACAAAAGTTCAAATCTCTTAACACATTAAATTTACTGTGATCCTATATGATTACATATTTATAATATTATTATGCCCTAATCATATGTAGTGTACTCTGCATATAAAGATCCGTAGCAAACTACGATCCCACCGTACAAGACTTAGCGACACACCTGGGAAATGCTAAGTCTGACGCCAGCCCTGTTCTTCCACAGGACCACAGGCTCTCCGGCCTCAATGCACTACTCCGAGTGCTCTAGACTCCTCCTCTAACCTGATTACACAGGCGGACAGTCTCACGGGGTTACCTCCATGACTCCGAATGGATCTTGTTGCAATAACCCCTATTTTCTCCAGTGCCACCGTGACTCTGTACGGATTATTGTTGAACACTGCCTCTCTGCCCTCGTGCCACCATGACTACGCACAGTTAATGTTGCAACACGAGTTTCACCCCTAAGAAGCATATCTCTCGAAGGGGTTCTACGGTGTTAGGGCACCTAAGTCTATTAACTGATTAACATATAAACATTTAAACAGGAATATCACATTTCATACTTATTTCACATTCTAAATATCACTTGAAAACACATATATATCATTTGTCACCCTTAAACATGACACAGTATCACTTATTCAGATTCAATGCTAAACAACCATCTTAAATCAACAAATACATGCAACTGTAATACATAAAAATTCCATCATTTTCATCAATCATACTACGTATTTCAAGTTTCAAAGAATCTATCATACACTATTGTATGTGCTATACTGTTTAAGAGTTATACCAACTAATATTGAAGCAATTAAGCACTTAAATTGAGTTAAATAATGATTTCTGAATGAACTGCCACTCACAGCTCAGAAACTCGACCGATTGGTCGGAAACTCGACCGATCACTGCACAACTCGATCGATCAGCTACAAACTCGACCGATCAACCTGGTGTTCGGTTCCTGCTCAAGAAAACTCGACCGAATCACATATAACTCGACCGAATGGCGAACAGAATGAAAACCTAAACCGACCTGCTGATGTCGATTTCACTCGAATCAGCAGACAAGACTATGGATTTGTGCAGCAAATCACCTGCAAAAGATGCATACACCCACGAACTAACTGTAGGAGAGGAGAAGAACGAACTAGGGCTGCTCTTCGCGCCCTTTCTTTCTCCTAGCCGTCGCTGCTGCTAGCGCAGCTTCTGCTGCAAGCGTAGCTCCGGCTACCACTGGTTCAGCTGGCGAAGAAGAACGGTGAGCCGAGGATGGAGGGTCGCAGCTGCTGGCCGGAACCAAGCTAGGGCTCCAAATCGCCTTCTCTCCCAAATCTCCCTCTCTTTCCCTCTCAAGCGAAGAAGGGAAGAAACGCTCTGCGTTTCTCTCGTTTCTGATAAATGAAACGAGTAAAGGGGAAAGAAAGGATAATAAGGGAAAACCTAGGGGCCAAAACGTAAAGTCCGAGAACTTTTAAAAACTACAAACAGGTCCCTAAAAGCCCAAAAACCTACAACTTTTGGCTCGAAAGTCGGTTTCAGACGATTTCTCTGGCAACGCCTCAAGCGCAAGATCTTACACGTTTTAAGGGCTAGGATTCACACTATGCACATATCATATCTGTTTTAAACGTTATTAACAAAAGCAAGCTTATAACTTAGCAAAGCAGCTATACACATTCTTAGAAGCATACTTACAGGGTAAGCTCAACACATGTCGTAACAATCTCCGTCCATTATAAGAATTTCGTACCGAAATTCCTAAAAGAGAAAAGGAAACTTGCTACGCATCTCAGACTCAAGCTCCCACGTAGCTTCTTCAAGGTTATGATTCCTCCACAGAATCTTCACTAAAGGTATTTCACGGTTCTTAAGCTTCTTGATACGGTGATCAACTATCTGCACTGGTCCTTCTACGTAGGACACATCTGTTTTAAGCTACGCCGGTACTGGATCTAAAATCTTTTCTGTACCGGGATGACACATCTTCACCATAGACATATGAAACACATCATGAAGATTTGCCAATTCAGACGGCAAATCCAACATGTAGGCTACATGTCCAATCCTCTCAACAATAGGATATGGGCCCATATACCTAGGGGTCAACTTGCCTCTCTTGCCAAACCTTAGCACTCCCTTCCACGGTGAAACCTTTAGATAAACCTCATCACCAACCTCAAATTCAAGAGGTCAATGTCATCTCTCTGCATAACTTTTCTGTCTGTCCTGAGCAGCTTTCAACTGCTCCCTGATCACATATATCTTCTCTGTAGTTATATCAACTATCTCAGGTCCAAGAATTTCTTTCTCACCAACCTCGTACCAACAAACTGGCGATCTACACTTCCTGCCATATAGAGCTTCATATGGGGCCATTCCAAGACTAGAATGGTAGTTGTTGTTATATGCAAACTCCATCAGGCTTAAGTGTTCTTCCCAGTTACCTATGAACTGTAGAACGCATGCTCTCAGCATGTCTTCAAGAGTCTGAATGGTCCTCTTAGATTGACCATCTGTCTGGGGGTGAAACGTTGTAATGAACCTTAGCCTTGTGCCCAACGCACGATGTAACTGATTCTAGAACCTAGATGTAAACTTAGGGTCTCTGTCAGAAATAATGGAAACTAGAATCCCATGTAATCTGATTACCTCATCCACATAAGTCTTGGCCAGTTTTGGAACATCAAAGGTTGACTTGACAGGAAGAAAGTGAGCAGACTTAGTTAGTCTATCCACAATCACCCATATCGAGTCCAAACCTCTAGGCGTTCTGGGTAACCCTACCACAAAATCCATTGTGATGTGTTCCCATTTCCATTCAGGTATAGGAAACGACTGCAAGGTACCAGCAGGTTTCTGATGCTTAGCTTTAACCTGCTAACACACTCCAAATCTAACCACGTACTTAGCTACATCTTTCTTCATACCAGACCACCAGTACAGTTCTTTGAGGTTCCTATACATTTTTGTGTTACCTGGATGCATAGCATACATAGAAGCATGCACTTCTTCAAGAATTTGCTCTTTCAGCTCACTATTCCCAGGTACACACAACATGTCATGAAGATACAACACACCATCGTCAGAAAACCTGAATTCTGACCTTTTACCTTCTGACATATCCTGCATAACCTGCCACAACTCATCATCATTCTGCTGCAACTCCTTAATCTTATGATAGAAAGTAGGTTTGACCTGCATCTGAGCAATCAACCCACTTTGTCCAGTCACATCCAAGGCTAAGTTCAACCTTCGCATATCTACAAGCAAGTCTCTCTTGAAACATGCCATAGAAAATGCATCTGTTGTTGAACTTGACTTTCGACTCAAGGCATCTGCCACAACATTCGCTTTACCAGGATGATAATCGATTGTCACCTCATAATCTTTAATCAGCTCAAGCCATCTGCGCTGTCTCAGATTCAAATCCTTCTGAGTGAAGATATACTTCAGGCTCTTATGGTCCGTAAACACCTGACAAGTCTCACCATACAGGTAGTGACGTCATGTCTTAAGAGCATGAACTATAGGAGCTAACTCCAGATCATGAGTAGGATAGTTCTCTTCGTTCTTCTTAAGCTGTCTAGATGCATAAGCCACAACTTTGCCTTCCTACATTAGCACACAGCCCAAACCTCTCTTGGAGGCATCGCAGAACACTGTATAACCTTTATCTGCCTCTGGAAAAACCAACACTGGTGCTGAAGTCAATTTCCTCTTCAAGATCTGAAAACTTTTCTCACAGTTATCAGACCAAACAAACGGTGCATCCTTCATCATCAAGCGTGTCAAGGGTGATGCTAGCACACTGAAGTTTTGTATAAACCTTCTGTAATAACCTGCCAATCCCAAGAAACTTCTAATCTCAGTAGGAGTCTTAGGTCGTTCCCACTGAAGCACAGAATCAACTTTCTTAGGATCAACGCTAACTCCATCTCTCGAGATAACATGTCCAAGAAATGCTACCTCAGCCAACCAGAACTCGCACTTGCTAAACTTAGCATACAGCTGATGTTGCCTCAACAACTGCAACACTACTCTTAGGTGTTGCTCATGTTGTACATCATCTCTAGAATAGATCAGGATATCATCTATAAAGACTACAATAAACTGATCTAGGAATAGTTTGAAAATCCGATTCATCATATCCATAAAGGCTGTTGGGGCATTGGTCAGCCCAAACGACATGACCAGAAACTCATAATGCCCATACCTGGTTCTAAAAGCTGTTTTGGGAATATCAGAAGCCTTTATTCTAAGCTGATGATATCCAGATCTTAAATCTATTTTAGATAAGATCGTCGCTCCACGCAACTGATCAAACATATCATCTATTCTCGGTAAAGGATACTTGTTCTTAATAGTGATCTTGTTCAATTGCCTATAATCTATACAGAGACGCATGGTACCATCCTTTTTCTTAACAAACAGGACTGGAGCACCCCACAGTGAAGAACTGGGTCTAATGAAACCCTTATCCAGTAATTCCTGCAACTGCACCTTGAGTTCCTTCAACTCTGCAGGTGCCATTCTATAAGCTGGCAGTGCTACTGGATGACTACCTAGATATACTTGAATCTCAAAATCAATGTCTCTGACAGGAGGTAAGCCTGGCAACTCTTCTGGAAAAACATCAGAAAACTCACGAACCACAGGCACATCATAAACACTGGCGGTACTCTTCTCTGCTTTAGTGTCAACCACATGAGTAAGGAACGCTTCACATCCTTTCTGTAGCATCTTATCAGCTACAGCAGCTGATACTATGCACGTATGAAGAACTTTCCTGTCTCCAGTAAAGACACAAGAAAATTCACCTTGTTGAAAGGTAGCTTCCTTCTTCCTACAATCGAGTTGCACTCGATATGTCTCAAGACAATCCATACCCAAGATGACTTGAAAAGTATTGACATCCAGGGGTATGAGATTAGCAGCAAAGGTGTAACCTCCAAAAGATAACAAGCATCTGGGACAGAACTCAGTCAAAACTGTTGGTCCACCTAATGGAACCCTCAACACTAACTCATCTACCAACCCTTGAGTTAACAAATCAAGTTCACCAACTAAAGAGCGTCGTATGAAAGAGTGAGTAGCACCCGGATCTATCAAAACTGAAACTGGTATACTATTAAACAAAAGTATTTCTCCTGTAACGACTTGTGAAGAGATTATACCTTCCTGAGGTGTCAAAGAGAAGAAACGTGTTGAAGCTCTCCCTCTGACATGTCGTCCTCTCTGACCACTCCTGCCACTAGGCACTCCACCACCTCTGGAACCAGAAGCCACAAAAGAACTTGGAACATCATGCAACTGAGGTTGGAAAGCTTGTGATGCTGCTTGTTAAAGCTGAGGACATTCCCTTTTGAGGTGTCCTACTTGTCCGCTAACAAAACAACTTGGACTCCAACACTGACCAGAATGTGGTTTTCCACATTTGTCACATGGCGGTATCCCTTGTCCCTGGGGACCTGTCACTGACATTGACGACCCAGAGGACTGTCCACTAGCGGCACTGCCCCATCTCCCTGGGTTGTATCCCCCTCTGCCTCTAGAAGAAGTAACATCCTCAGATCTCTGTCTGCTGAAACAGCTAAAGCCACGCCCAAGTTTAGAAAAGAAACCTCTACCTCCACCTCTGTATCCACTACTGGACTGTCCTCTACTGAAATCTGCAGATCTCTTCTTAGACTCAGGCACCTTGTTAGCATTCACAGATTCTTCAATCTGTCTAGCAGCCTCAACAAACTCACCAAAATTCTCTCTGTTCCTCCTACTAGTAGCAGAAACTGTATGCCGAATTTCTGGCCTCATCCCTTCTTGAAACCTTCTGCATCTTTCTATGTTGTCGGGAACAAGCTGCGGACAGAAGTTCGCTAATCGGGTGAAAAGTGCTTCATACTCAGTAACTGTCATGTTCCCCTGCTTAATGTTCTGTAACTTCCTGATTTTCTCATTAATGAAAGTGGGTGGATAAAATTTAAGATGAAACTCTTCAGAGAAGTCCTGCCAAGAAAGCTATGCACGTCTCCTCTTTTCCTCCACACCACGCCACCACAACTCTGCATCGCCTGTCAAAAGATAGACTGCATGATTAATCTTTTTCTCTTCTGAAAGCTCCATCAGGGGAAAGACCTTCTCTATCTGTTTCAACCACTCATCAGCCTCTGCTAGATCTGTATTACCATTGAATTCTGTACCACCAAGCTTCTTCACAAGCTCATAAGATCGCATCAAATCCGTAATGCTGGTAGAAGTAGAAGCTCTCCTATCAGCCTTATACCTCTCTCTGGTCTCCAGAAACATCCTATACATATGGGATGCTTCATCCACATGGTCACCACCACATGGACCTAAGTACAGTGGATCAGGACCAACATGGCTCTCAGCCTGATCATCACGATCAAAGCCTCTTTCTGCCATCTGCAATGATATAACAGAATATTTCCTGTTAGAAAACTACAGATAGAAGAAAGACACCTAAACCTTAATCCTATTGGTCTCTTATCGTCCCCTGACTTGGACTCTGAGTAACTATGTACTCAACCTAAGCTCTGATACCAAAAGATGTCACACCCCAACTCTCACACTAACCACAACCCACGAGATTAGGGCGCGACGGAGGGTTAACACACACAAGCCAAACCACTCATAACTTTTTAAACCATTTTAAAGACATTGAAATGATAACCAGATTTATGCTGTAAACTAAAGCTTAAACAAACTGTAGGAGCATTATTATTAAACTGACTGGAAATATAAACAAGGTCTACAACATATTACATTGTTTGACATAAAATAAAGCATAACAGGTAATTTACATCTTTATATACATCTCACATACACATTCTCTCTCTCCCACACCATGTTCCAAGGATCGAGGGGAAAGGACTAAGAGACCTCTAACTAAACTAACTACATATACCTTCTACAGACTAAGCGTTAGGATGAAAAGATCCTTCCGATTCATGTTGCTGTTGTTGACCTGAAAATGTTTGAGTAGAGGGATGAGCCTACTCGCTCAGTGAATAGCATTTCATTTAGCTATCACTAAACAACTCATCAGATAGATAAAATTAAATAAATGATAAGTGCAGTACTAACAGGGCAGTTCTAATGTCATAGCAGTTTTATAGATAACAATCTCATTTCTAAGCAACATCATATATTTTAACAAATAAACAATTATAGAGAATTGGCACAAAAGTTCAAATCTCTTAACACATTAAATTTACTGTGATCCTATATGATTACATATTTATAATATTATTACGCCCTAATCATATGCAGTGTACTCTGCATATAAAGATCCGTAGCAAACTACGATCCCACCGTACAAGACTTAGCGACACACCCGGGAAATGCTAAGTCTGATGCCATCCCTGTTCTGCCATAGGACCACAGGCTCTCCGGCCCACAGGCTCTCCGGCCTCAATGCACTACTCCGAGTGCTCTAGACTCCTCCTCTAACCTGAGTACACAGGCGGAGAGTCTCACGGGGTTACCTCCATGACTCCGCACGAATCTTGTAGCAATAACCCCTATTTTCTCCAGTGCCACCGTGACTCCGCACGGATTATTGTTGAACACTGCCTCTCTGTCCTCGTGCCACCATGACTCTGCACGGTTAATGTTGCAACACGAGTTTCACCCCTAAGAAGCAGATCTCTCGAAGGGGTTCTACGGTGTTAGGGCACCTAAGTCTATTAACTGATTAACATATAAATATTTTAATAGGAATATCACATTTCATACTTATTTCACATTCTAAATATCACTTGAAAACACATATATATCATTTGTCATCCTTAAACATGACTCGGTATCACTTATTCAGATTCAATGCTAAACAACCATCTTAAATCAGCAAATACATGCAACTGTAATACATAAAAATTCCATCATTTTCATCAATCATACTACGTATTTCAAGTTTCAATGAATCTATCATACACTATTGTATGTGCTATACTGTTTAAGAGTTATACCAACTAATATTGAAGCAATTAAGCACTTAAATTGAGTTAAAGAATGATTTCTGAATGAACTGCCACTCACAGCTCAGAAACTCGACCGATTGGTCGGAAACTCGACCGATCACTGCACAACTCGACCAATCAGCTACAAACTCGACCGATCAACCTGCTGTTCGGTTCCTGCTCAAGAAAACTCAACCGAATCACATATAACTCGACCGAACGACGAACAGACTAAAAATTTAAACCGACCTGCTGATGTCGATTTCACTTGAATCAGCAGACAAGACTACGGATTTGTGCAGCAAATCACCTGCAAAAGATGCGTGCACCCACGAACTAACTATAGGAGAGGAGAAGAACGAACTAGGGCTGCTCTTCGCGCCCTTTCTTTCTCCTAGCTGCCGCTACTGCTAGCGCAGCTTGTGCTGCAAGCGTAGCTCCGGCTACCGCTGGTTCAGCTGGCGAAGAAGAACGGTGAGGCGAGGATGGAGGGCCGCAGCTGCTGGCCGGAACCAAGCTAGGGCTCCAAATCGCCTTCTCTTCCAAATCTCCCTCTCTTTCCCTCTCAAGCGAAGAAGGGAAGAAACGCTCTGCGTTTCTCTCGTTTCTGATAAATGAAACGAGTAAAGGGGAAAGAAAAGATAAGAAGGGAAAACCTAGGGGCCAAAACGTAAAGTACGAGAACTTTTAAAAACTACAAACAGGTCCCTAAAAGCCCAAAAACCTACAACTTTTGGCTCGAAAGTCGGTTTCAGACGATTTCTCTGGCAACGCCTCAAGCGCAAGATCTTACACATTTTAAGGGCTAGGATTCACACTACGCACATATCATATCTTTTTTAAACGTTATTAACAAAAGCAAGCTTATAACTTAGCAAAGCAGCTAAACACATGCTTAGCAGCATACTTACAGGGTAAGCTCAGCACGGGTCGTAACACTTTCCTTATGTAATCTTCACCAAAGTACAATTTCAACCGTTATCCATTGACCAGGAATGTTGTCTCGCCATCACGCACCATGATAGCTCCATGTGGCTTGACCTCTTCCACGGTGAACGGTCCACTCCATCGGGATTTCAATTTTCGGGATGCATCTTCAACCTGGAGTTGAACAAAAGTACGCGATCTCCTTTCTTGAAGATGCGCATCTGAATATGGCGATCATGAATCAAATTTGTTCGCTCCTTGTAGATCTGTGAGCTTTCATATGCATTCATCCGCAGCTCGTCAATTTCATTGAGCTCAAGGAACCTTTTCTTTCCCGCTTCATCATAGTTTAAATTTAACTTCCTCAGTGCCCAATGCGCTTTATGCTCCAATTCCACCGGCAAATGGCAGGCCCGACCATAAGCCAACCTAAAAGGCGTAGTGCCTATAGGTGTCTTAAACGCCATCCTATACGCCCACAAATCATCCGGTAACAGGGTGCTCCAATTCTTTCTTGTGGAAGCCACAGTGCGCTCCAAGATCTTCTTAATCTCCCGATTGGAGACCTCCACTTGCCCCTGTGTCTGGGGGTGGTACGGGGTACCAATGTTGTGCTTTACCTCGTACTTTCTCAACAGTGTCGCGAACTTTTGATTCCGGAAATGTGTACCACCATCACTAATTATCATTCTTGGTACACCAAACCTGCAGAAAATATATTCTTTGAAAAACCTGCACACTACAGCGGCATCATTAGTCCTAGAGGGTATTGCCTCTACCCACTTCAACACGTAATCAACCGCTAAAATAATATACAAGTTAGAATTTGAGGACACAAAGGGTCCCATAAAATCTATACCACACAATTCGAACACCTCAACCTCTTGAAATATATTGAGGGGCATCTCTTGTCTTTTTGAGATGTTACCTACCCTTTGGCAGGAATCACATTTCCGCACAAAATCATAGGCATCCCTGAACAAAGTAGGCTTGTATAGGCCACTTTGAAGTACTTTGGCTGCAATGCGAGAACTAGCGTGGTGCCCACCCGTCGGTAGTGTATGGCAATGATGAAGAACACTTTTGTATTCCACCTCTGATACACACCTGCATAAAACACCATCCTTGCACTGCTTCAACAAAATAGGGTCATCCCAAAAATAATAACGCAAGGAATGGAAAAATTTCTTATTCTCTTGGTATGTCCAATCATCCATGATAATTTTGTAGGCTAGATAGTTAACAATTTAAGAAAACCAAGGGTCTTTCGATTTCACTTTTAAAAGTTGTTCATTCGGAAATGTATCGGTAATGGGTATGTGCAAATCCTTTTCATCTACCCTCTCCAACCTAGACAAATGGTCCGCGACCACATTTTCAATGCCCGCCTTATCTTTGATTTCAATATCAAATTCTTGTAAAAGTAAGATCCACCTAATCAATCTAGGTTTGGCATCCTTTTTCTCCAACAAATACTTAATGGTGGCGTGGTCCGTCCATACCGCGACTTTTGATCCAACAAGGTATTGCCGAAATTTTTCGAAAGTAAAAACAACGGCGAGAAGTTCTTTTTCGGTTGTCGTGTAATTCAGTTGAGCGTCATTCAAGGTTTTGGATGCATAGAAAATCACAGCGGGTTTATTGTCCACACATTGTCCCAAAACAGCCCCAACTGCGAAATCGGACGCGTCACACATTAATCAAACGGCTAAGTCCAGTCCGGTGTTTGTACAATCGGTGCGGAAATCAATTTTTCTTTAAGCACGTTGAACACATGTAAACACTTGTCATTAAAATAAAAAACAACATCCTTTTTCAACAACTCAGATAATGGTTTGGCGATTTTAGAGAAATCTTTTATAAAGCGGCGATAAAAACCGGCGTGACCTAGAAAACTCCAAACCCCTTTAACCGAATTCGGTGGGGGCAACTTGGAAATAACTTCGATCTTTACTGGGTCTACCTCCAACCCTTTGCTAGACACTTTATGTCCAAGCACAATTCGTTCGCTTACCATCATGTGGCATTTCTCCCAATTGAGTACCAAATGTGTGTCCTCACAACGTTGTAGAACCTTGTCCAAATTGTATAATCACTCGTCAAAGGACGCACCATAGACGGAGAAATCGTCCATAAAAACCTCCAAACAGCGTTCAACCATATAAGAAAAGATGGCAAGCATGCAACGCTGAAAGGTTGCCGGTGCATTACATAACCCAAATGGCATACGGCAGTATGCAAATGTTCGGTAAGGACAAGTGAAGGTGGACTTTCTCGTGGTCCTTAGGATCAATAGAAATTTGATTGTACCCCGAATAACCATCAAGAAAACAAAAATGCGATCGGCCGGCTAAATGCTCTAAAATCTGATCAATAAATGGAAGAGGGAAATGATCCTTAAGCATAGCGGCATTCAATTGACGGTAGTCTATACATACACGCCACCCGGTTACCAAACGGGTCGTGACAGGTTCATTTAACAAATTATTTGTAAATGTAATTCCCCCCTTTTTAGGGACTACCTGTGTGGGACTCACCCATGTCGAGTCTGATATCGCATAAATGATACCTGTAGAAAGGAGCTTGATCACCTCCTTCTTGACGACCTCCATCATGCTAGGATTTAGTCGACGTTGTGGCTGAATCACCGACTTGGCTCCCTCCTCAAGCCGAATCTTGTGCGGGCACAATGTAGGGGAGATCCCCTTGATGTCTGCGACCAACCACCCAAATGCACCTCGGTGGTTCTTCAACACAATTAGTAGATGGTCTTCCTCCTCGGCACTGAGATATACCGAAATAATCACAGGAAGCTTCTCTTCCTCAGCTAGAAATGCGTACTTTAAGTGCGGTGGCAATGGCTTCAATTCCAACTATGGTGGGCTGATTAAGGATGACTGAAGCGGTGGTGGGAGTTCGCCAAGGTCTTCATAGTACTTAGCATAAAAACATGGAAGCACTTGAAGCATCTTGGCACACTCCTATAGTGACTTGCTTCTCATCCAATCATGTGTTATATTGACCAAGCAGGCTTCAAGTGGTAATTCAGGATATGCATTGAAAACCGAACTCGCTATGGCCTCATCTTCAGTAGAGAGGGGGATGTCCTCCTCTTCATCATTAGGAAAACCCACAACTTTTCTAAGGGATACAACCTTGGTTTGCTCCATGATGTCAACCGCCAATGTCCCTTTCTCCACCTTAGTCATTACATGAGCCATATCTAAAAATGGCTTCCCTAGACAAAGTGAGATATTGTGATCAAAATGCTTTACCATGCGGCATTGCTTCGTTGCTTTAGATGATGTGGTGCTGGAAGGCATGACCATCTCAAACTGATCATCGGTGATACCCAAGGTCAAACGACCTCTCCTCATCTCAAGTATCATGTCAGTTGTAGCTTGGAAGGGTCGTCCAAGTAATAACTCATTGACATGTTCATCTTGCATCTCCATTATGACGAAGTCTGCTGGAAACACAAACAGATCTACTTTCACCAATACATCTTCACAAATTCCATAGGGCTTCACCACTGAATTGACCGCGAGCTGAATTGTCATATTTCTCAGCCTTGATTCTTTTAATCCCAATTTCTTGAATGTAGAGAGAGGCATCAAGTTTATGCTTGCCCCGGAATCACACAGTGCTTCTCCGAATTTCACCTTACCAATGTAACATGAAATGTTGAAGCTGCCTGGATCCTACCTCTTAGGTAGCAATGTGCCCATGATGAAGGCACTCACATGCTCCTTGAGAACTACAACCTTAGTGTCAGGGATCTTCCTCTTCTTAGTAATGATGTCTTTCAAAAACTTGCCATAAGAAGGGATTTGCTCTAATGCCTCTAATAATGGGATGTTGACGGAGAGCTTTCTGAAACTGTCGAGAAACTTCTTCAACTGTGTGTCCACCTTCTTTGCTTTCACACTATTCGGATATGGGACCGGGACAGCCTATGCCCTTTGATGTGGCGGCATATAAGGTGTCCTTTTCTGCGTCTCCTCCTCAACAACAATGGGCTCTGCAGTGACATCCTCTGCTATTTCCTCAACTGGATCTGTGATTGAGTTTGGCAATTCCTCAGTAGCCTCACCTTCGGTTTCTGCTTGGGGTTTGCTTGGTTCATCGGCCCTGGGGTTTAAAATCTTCTTGCCACACCTTAGCAAGATTGCCTTCGCCTTTTGGTTTCCTCCTGGATTGTTTGGGTTACCTGGAAAACCTTGCTGCACTGGCTTCTTCATATTGGCTATTTTAGCTGCCATTTGCGCCATCGACGTCTCTATTATCCTCATATGAGCCCCATGGCTCTACAATGTCTGTCCAAACTAATTCGTAAATTCCCCCTATTGCTTGATCTACTAACCAAAGGTGTTCATAAGTTCTTGATTTTGCTTTATTACTTGGTTGAGCAACTCCGTGTTCTTATCCTCCACCATCGGTTGGGGTTTTGCATCGGGGTCCTGCAAAAAGTTATTCAGATCTTTCCAAGAAAATTTCTTGTCCTTCCTCCATGAGTAATCATTATTTCTGAAACCCTACTGCTGGCACATGAATTTGACTTGGGCTTCATCCTCGGATTCAGTATCTTCTTTTGCAAGTAGTTTCTTTGCTAGAAGGTCCATCTTCTCATTTAGCTCTTTGATGGCCTTTAACTCCCCCGCAACTCGAACGTGTTCCACGACATCCCTGTCGCCCCAGGATTGCTTCTTGGCCATGTTTTTTAGAATTTCCCAACACCTTGTGTCCGTGTTGTTCAAAAAGAATCATGAGCCCGCAGAATCTAGGTTACTTCTATCATGCTCAAAAAGAGCAAAATAGAAGATTTTAACATGTGTCTCCTTATCAAGCATGTTATGCGGGCACCTCCTAAGCATGATGTGAAACCTTTCCCAGGTCTCAGAGTAGGTCTCTCCTGCCTTCTGGGTGAAATTGTGGATTTTCTTGATCATGGCATTGGTCTTCTCGGGCGGAAAGAACCTTTTGAAGAATACCTCCACCATGTGGTTCCATGATTCCACATATTCATCGTCAAGATTGTGCAACCATTCTCGTGCATTTCCTACCAGAGAACTCGGGAACAGCTTCAGGTAGAGCGTCTCCTGTGGAAATCTGTCAATTTTAATCATGTCACAATTTTCCACGAATTGGCTTATATGAGTGACTGGGTCTTCATTCTTTAGCCCATGGAACACATTTGACTTGACCAAGTTGATTAATGCAGGATCAATCTTGTAAGTCAGAATGTTGATCGCCTGCTTCTTAATTGGACCCTGTGATGCAGATGAAGAAGAAGCCTTGATCTTCTCCCATATTGTTTGTTCCTCTGCCATTTCTTCTTGTTCAGATTCTGAATCTGTTTCTTCCAAGTGGTATTGATTGTAATCCTCCTCATCGTAAGGTCCCGGCAGTGGAACCTTTGGTGCCTGTTGCGTGTAGTTGGTGCTACGCGTCTGCACCATGCACAGGTACCTACAAAATTGGTAAATTGAGTTCAATACCGTGCTAGACAACTACAAAATGCGAAAGATAAGCTATGAATTTAAAAAGTGAAAATAAAATTATAAAATAAAAATGTTGCCTAGAGTGGCCGCTTGCAGCACTCGTAGCACCGACAATTGTCGTGTCCCCGGCAATGGTGCCAAAAACTTGACACGATTTTACCCTGCGTATAACGCAAGTGCACGCGTCAATGTAGTAAAGGCCTTTGTGAGGCCCGAGTCGAACTCAGGGACACTGAATTATCGGAGGCTACTATTAACTACTAAGTACTCGCAATAGATAGACCTATTATAAAGTTGGAAGTTTTTTTTAAAATTAAAAGAAAATGAAATAAAACAAAACAGAACAATCGATTAAAGGTTTAGTTTAATCAATTCAAGTGGAGATCTTTAGGATTACGGTTTCACCGTGGGTTATCATTGTATGAATTCTTATCTAATAATTCAGATTCATCTCTCAATTCTGGGTAGTGGCATGTAGTCAGAATTCCCACTGTCGTGGTACAATTCACTACCTATGTCTAGGTCGGTTCCACCGTCGTAGTAACCTATACCCTAAACTAGGCGCATTAGAAACGACCTCTGGGTTCCCACCATTAACCTTACATCACCTTGTTCAAGGGATTTGTTAATTAATGTAAATTTTGTTTCTTTTCAACCGTTAATTCTTCTTTCAAAGTAATTAAGGGCATTAGATTATCATTATGGTGATCCAGCATAACAATATAGTTGAGAAAACGAAATTATACCACAGATTTAAGAGATAAATGATGAATTACCATGGTAAAAATGTCATACAATGCTTCCCCGGGCTACTCCCGGTCCTAAAGATAAAGGGGATTAGCCCCGCATGTTCATCTCAGAGCAAAACATGGTAGAAAAAAGGGAAACATGGATAAAAACGTGATTGAGTGGTGAAACCCCTGAACGGAGAAGATCCAAGCGGTCCTTGGCATAGAATGCATGATCTTCGGCCTTTCGGCTGTGGAAAATGTCTTCTTCGGCGTCCGGAATGACTGGGGCATGCTTCTGGCTCCATTCATCTCTCCACACCTTCTCGGGACATGTGCAACGACTAATGATGTGATCCCTTGAACTTGGCCGTCGTCATTAGGTATAATCACCGAGTTAGGTTGCCAAAATATCACAGCCGTCGGATTTAGATCAATCTGAAACCAACTTGTATCTGACGGCATCGATACTATCAACGCGGGTCGATAGTATCGACTCTGTGCGGTATCGGCTGGTCTTCTTTTCTTTTCTTTGTCGCGACTGATGCTAACTCGATACCATCGATGAGGGTTGATGGTATCGACTCTCTTAGGCGTCGCTTTTGTCTTTTTCGGTCACTGAAGCTCCTCGTATCGATAGTATCGACTTTAGGGTCGATAGTATCGACTATCTTCTTGCCAAAAACCTGATGGTACATCGCTACCATCGACTTCACCGTCGATGGTATCGACTCTGTGATGCTCCTTGCGGCTGGCAACCTATGCTTGTGTCGATGGTATCGACTACTGTCGATGGTATCGACAGTAGCAGATATTCGTTTTTCCTGAAATTAAAACACAAAACCACATAATCCAAAATAAAACATATTATTTTAATCATTTATGCTCAAAATACCAAAATAAGGGAGATATGACACTGAGAAGGATCATAAACCAAAGTAAATGAATCATGCAATATTAACCACCAAAATGACCAATAACTGCATAAAACACAAGTAAAATATGTCTATAACTGCGACTCAAAATCATCGCATCAAATACCAACTGAAAAACACTAGAGGGGTGAATAGGGTTTCATAATAATTTTAAAAATAATTCAACCAAGAAACCACAAGAATGTTGGAGAATGAGACAAGGCATTTAGAGTGGTTCCACCCTTAGCAAATACTAAGGGAGTCAATCCACTACCCGGTTGTTCCCAATCAGGATTTTGAAAGCAATTGTATTTTATTACCTCACAAGGATGTTACATAAGATACAACTACCTTCACAAACCCTTTGGACAACCTTCACCCTGAAGTCATCTCACCAACCTTGAAGCAGCCTTCACTTGAAGTAACTTCAAGCTCCTCCTTGAAGTAGCCTTCCGCCTTGAAGTAGATTCCCATGGAGACCTTCTAGAAGTACTCCAAAGTCATGTTGAGCTACCTTCACCACCGAAGAAGCTCCAACAGCCTCCTTTCCACAACCTCCAACCTAGGAGTAGTAAAGGATAATAAAATACAATAGAAGGAACAAGATTGGAAGAAAGAAACAATGTTACCAATTGAGTATAGTTCTTTGATCCTATATCAAGCATATTGATCTCCTATCCACTGTAGATGAACGTGGTAGTGTGGTGGCTAGGAGATACTAAGCTATAGGACACTAATGTAGAACAAATTGCAAGTGTCGCTTAGCTTGTTTCTCACAAAGATTGAATCTCAAGTGTAATTGTATGCACAAGTAATGTTTTGGGTGTCCTATAGCTTGTCCTATTTATAGGAGCGGTTTGCTAATGCTTGGGAATATTCTAGACACCTTCTAGGGTGTTCTTAATGCTTAACTAGCCGTTATGTGTCCACTAATTATATTGCAATGGCTATTTGTTTAATGCTGAAAAGTGCAGTCCAGAATGTAGCTCGGTCGAACTCTTTGTCGACCGAGTTGGTATCGGTCAAACTTTTCTTCAACTGAGTGGGAGACTGATGTTAGTGTATTTGCAATGTTCAACTCAACTCCCAACCACTTTTTCCCACCAAGTCTAACGGCTATAGAACCTGCTAGAAACTCAATCTCAGTCGAAGTAAAGTTCGACTGAAACTTTCTCAGTGATAGCATTGAGCAGGTTATGCAAAGGTGTTTGTTAGACTGAGGACATATTTGGTCGAGAAGTTGTTTGACCGATTGTCTCTCAGTTGAGAAATAGTTCAACTGAGATATTCCCTATTTTGGTGGTTAAGTGTGTGTATCACATTGCAATTGTGATAATATCTTAGGGGATGACCTATCTAAGTGTTGTGAGTGGATAGGAACTTGATATCGAAGTACTTGTTCATTATAAACTTGTACAAGTTTTGACATTGATTACAGTCAAGAAAATAAAGCAATTTTGAGCATAAGGATCTTCCAAGCTTTTGCTATCCACCACATTTTATGCTTGTCCCTGAAACACTCAAATAGCAAGTTAATTACATAATAATGAAATATTTGTCATCATCAAAACAAAGGGATTTATAATAATGTCCTATTTAGCCAACAGACTCATGTTAAGAACTGGTCGTCTCATATGTAGATGATCGTCTTCTTCGTCGTTGTAGGAAAAGAAACTATCATGTTGCTATTAAACCAATACATTGTATAGAGAAAACTCAAGTTACGTTCGAGGGAAGCAAAGGTAGGAATGAATTAACTTTACACTTGGAAGAGGGAGGTATAGGCTCGGTACGCATACTAAGATAAACACAAATAAAAACACACCATCCAACCACACACATATATTGAGTCTAGGCCATAACTACGATACACATCCACCATCAAAACTTCTTTTAGGGCGACGTGAGTAAATTGCATATATATATATATATATATATTGTTGGTATGTATGCCCTGAGAGCCATAATTGGTGGGATACATTAAGATTGATTTGATAAACATCAAAGCAAAGCTTCCAATTCTTTCTGGTTTAGTCATATGAGATAATGATAGAATAGATTGAACGTCTAGAGAATGACAGTACTTAATGATATATGCTTTTAGGTTGAGGACCTGAACGATGAGATCATACGAATGCTAAGAGTTTGTACATTCTTATTATGTCCCTAGTCAGATGTCATTTTTGTAGGTAGATAGACAACAATGAAACACAAGAATAGATTGTGGTGTTAGTTGATGAAAAAATCTCATTAGTCATGATATGGAGATATCAAACCAAACACATAGGTACTTGTTAGAGAACAAGTGTACCGGATAGACCCACCGTGAGTTTGACACATGGAACCATGACATGGTAGTCACAATCAGTTCTCACAGTGATGGTGGTGAGTGTGATTCTTTGACCTAAAATCACTACACTCAACACATGTCATTGGGTACACTTTGACATCATCAAACGTAGTCCTGAAACATGGGTTGTTATAAAGGTGATGATTGGGTGGCATTGACACATGGGGTTTTTGAGGGGTGAGTGATAGATATGGGATTTATCCCTCCTGAGGGAGTTTGATATCCATGGCCACTTGATGAGTAGGATTGAGATGGGCGTGCGCACGCATGTGTGAATCAGTATGTGATATTGATGTCATACATATCTCCTCCAATCTACTCTAAGATCAAGAAAGTGAATGAACATTGACAGGATAACTATTCCATGCCTTGAGTTCATTCGGGACATCAGTGACAAAGGAATTATACATTCACTGTAACACCATTCACGGATTGTGGGATTGAAAGTTGTTCTCTAACTTTCTATTTCACTTGGGTAGCACTGATGTGCGACTAGGCACCACTCTTTTCTTGTGAAGTCATAAGTATTATGGACTTTCACTGCCAATGTGAAATGGGCCTGTAGGGTCACACACATAGGATTTAACCTGGAAGAGGAGTTTATCCACAAATGATATTTATATTGATTACTAAAGGATTTTAGTAGTTCAATTAAACACTCAATCAATTGATAGCTCAATATCATAGTGTTCAAGGTGTTGGACTGATTGATTAGAGTATCAGATTGATTGAAACTGCAATTGATTGATTTTGCACAGTCTGCAATCCCAACCGATCAACTCATATGATGAACCGATCAGCCAGCTTGGTGAACTGATCGACCCAGTTGGTGAGTTGATCGACTCAGGTCACTAAACTGATTGGTTCAAGGTGTTGAATCGATCGGCTTGATAAACCAGCCGAGCAAGTTGGGAAAGTCAGGTTGTTGAGAAATTTCTCTTCGTTTCACTTGTCTAATTTGATTGGAACAAGGATTGGTATTTGGATAGATAGGAAAAGTCAACTGGGAACTGATCTGGGGAGTGAACCGACCGGTTCAGACTTGAACCGATCGGCTCAACTGCCCCAACCGACCGGTTCAGGTGTGAACCGATCGGCTCTGGTCCCCAATCAACTGGTTCACGCATGAAATGATCGGTTCAGCTGACACAATTGGTTATTTTGTAGAAATTTTAGACCCTTCTACTCCTGCTTCAGTTCTGCATTTCCCAGGGAAGAGAACCCAAACCCTGACCCCTCCTATATATAGAGGGGTATTGGGGGCTTCTCAAGTAAAACTCAGAACACCAATTTCTCTGTAAAGTTGCCATTTTCTCTGGTTGTGGTAACCAAGAGAGCCCGAGCAAGTGCTACCTGATAAGGGAGTCACAACAAGGGAAAGACAACTACAGAAAGGTGACTTGTGGTAGGAGAGTGTGTCGCTGACTAGTACGTCGACAAGAGGGTATGACTCCTTTCGGTGCCTTGTGCGACAAGGTGATCGGAGTTCCAGGTGGTCCGTGTGGACTACTGTAGAGGTGGGAGACTTCTACCGCTCGGAGGACAACTGTCAATCCCAACAGTCCCGGTGACTAGGAGCTGCATAGACACCGTATAAGATCGGAGGTGAAGACTGCACAAGCCGTGAGGTAACGTCACCAAGCAAGCCTTGGGACAAGGTATATCTCTACAAACCATCCTTCCTACTGTATATACGTTGACGTGATTCCTTTGTTTTGGGTTTGGGGAGAAATTTTTTTGTTTCCTCTACCTTCTCTGCCTCTCCTAAAACCCTACAAACATATATATATATATATATATATATATATATATATATATATATATATATATATATGTATATATATACATATATATACATATATATACATATATATATGGCTGTTCATTTGTTACCCGTACGGGTAGCCAGATTTTTGCTACCCACTGGCTACTCGCACATCCAAAATAGTAAGGATATGGTACACAAGAGTAACTCTTATGATCAAAAGAGTAACTGTATTGATATAAAAAGTAATTATGTGACTAAAAAAGTAACTGTGTAAAAAATATACAGTCAGTAAATATATGGACGGGTTTTTTTTATTTTGGTGGGGCAAATGATATTATTTTTGGATCAAATTTTTTGGGGAGCTACCCACGCGGGTATTAAAGATAATCCCTATATATATATATATGGGCCCATCTTTATTGCCCGCGCGGGTAGCTACCCGCCCACCCTTCCGATCACTTTTTTTCAAAAAAAAATTTCGAAATTGTAGAGGACTATTTTTTCTAGCTCTCTAAAAAATTTGAGCCAAAAATAATATCATTTGCCCCTCCAAAATCAAAAACCCCGTCCTTATATATATCTGCTGTATATTTTGTACAGAGTTACTTTTTTGGCCAGCAGAGTTACTTTTTTGACACCATAGTTACTTTTTTTACAGCAGAGTTACTTTCTTAGCTAGGAGAGTTACTTTTTTGGCTGCAGGGTAGCGAAAATCAATGCTACCCGCACAGGCAATGAATGAACACCCTATATATATATATATATATATATATATATATATATATATATATATATATATATATATATATATACACACACACAAAGAGAGAGAGAGAGAGTCAGGCTAGAATACACTCGAGTGTATTCGGAGCAGAATACACTCAAGTAGTTTTTCATGATTCAATATTTTTTTACAAAAATATAATCCGTTGATCTTCTTAAACATACGCAAAATTTGAGAACATTTGGACATTTATAGGTCATGTTATAAAGACCGCAAAAATTATACATTTCAAATTAGTTTCACGCGTTGATTTTGTTGCCCTTTGATGAGTGACTTACACACATCCAAATGGGATCAAAATTTGTATGTATCCTAGTTATAGTATGACAGTGAAGATCAATGGTTTACATTTTACAAAAAAATAGTCTTGATATGAAAACACACTTGAGTGTATTCATGTGATCTGTACACTCAAGTGTATTTTAGCCTGATTCTCTCTCTCTCTCTCTTTCTATATATATATATATATATATATATATATATATATATATATATATATTTGTGATTATCCTAAAACATTTTAAATTAACATGACTCTATTAGCACTGTTTAGAAATATGGGCATAGAGTATAGTAGAGGAAAACAAATTATCTATTAGTATTCCCATAACAACAAGATCATGTCAACTACTATGAAATAGGAAGGTTGGTTTAATGAGTTGTGCCTAGTTTTGAAGCGAGAACATATACAACAATTAACTTCAATGAAACTACCAATTGGTTGATCTTAGATGGTGGATATATAGCTCCTGCACTAATGAATCGAATAGCTTTTGCATCGCTCATGTGGTCTCACCACGGACTGCAGGTTGACTTTTCTCTCCTAGATGTAGCTGAAGCCCTCCTGCCTCTAGAGTGGTCCATAAAGACCAACTAGAACTCATGTCGTTCAACTAGAATGGACAGGAAGGAGTTGTCCCTCACATTGGTATACTAGTCACCAACTTGCTCTCCCACAACAACAACCTTCAATTGTTCTCTCCAGTAGCTATGCCACCCTTGTTGGCTAGGACTTGCTTGGGCTCTCTCAGTTACCACAACCAGAGAGGACAATAGTTATCAAAAAAAATGATTCTCAGTTGATTTTTTGTTCTTGTTGTGATCTAGGAAGCCCCCAGTACCCCTCAATTTATAAACGGGTTTTGGGCCAGGGTTTTGAGTCTATTCAAGATTTGTGTAGGAGTGGAAAGGACTGAAAGATTCTAAATTTTTGCAACTAGTGAGATGCCAAACGGTTGTCTAGAAGTCTAGACTAGAACTACAATACGGTCATCTCATTCTTCCAGACAGTCGTCTGTAGTTTTCTAATTGGATATCATATTGGCAATTTGTTTCCCAATTAATGTCAAACATTAATTCCTTGCACCACAAATTTGTGCAATTGAAACAAGTTTGGGAAACTTACAGAGTGTTTGTTCGACCCCCACTGAGATATCTCACACATGTGGGATTCCCATCTCTCTCACCCAGATGGCCATCTGGTGAGTTGAATCCAGTTGATCGGTTCATCAAAATGGACCGATCAGTTCAGACCTCGATTGGGGAAAAACTTTGTCAATTCGATCTTTGATCTACTTGACAAACCAAGTGACCCTCTCAACACTTGAGACGCCTGTATGGCTTGTACAAATGATCATCTCAACATGTGAGATCGTCGTTTGGCTATGCACTCAGTCATTGTTGCATGAATTTAATACCTAAACACTTTAGTAATCAATCTACCATTATTCAAGATTCAACTCCTCTTCTAGATGAGTTCCTATGTGTGTGACCCTATAGGTCCCATATCACTTTGGTAGTGAATGTCCATAACTAGCATATGACATCACAAGTAAGAAGTGGTGCCTAATTGCACATCAGTGCTACCCAAGTGAATGGAAAGTCAGAGAACAACTTGAACCTACAATCTATGTAAAATGTTGCAATGATTGTATAACTCCTTTGTCAGTTATATCTAGGATGAACTTGAGGCATGTATGGTCATCGTCTCAAGGTTCAATCCATGTTCCTTGAACTAAGAGCAAAATGTCTGATAATATGATTTAATTATCATATATTGATTCTCATCTACATGTGCATGCATTTCTCAGTCTCACTTATCAAGTGGTTAGGGTATCATACTCTAGTAGGAGGGACAAATCCCATATCTATAACTCAAATTCTATCCCCATGTGTCAAAGTCACCCAATCATCACCCTTATAGAAACTCATGTTTTAGGACTACGTTCGATGTTGTCAAAGCGTACCCAACGACATGTGCTGAGTGTAGTGATTTTAGGTCTAAGAATCACAATCACCACATTTACTATGAGAGATGACTATGACCACCAATGATGGTTTCCATGTGTCACTCTCAAGGTGGGTCTGTCTAATACACTATTCTCTAACATGTATTTGTGTTCTTGGTTTAATATTTCCATATCATGAATAATGAGATTTTTTCATCAACAATGCCACACTCTAATCTTTTGTGTACTGGTGTCTATCTACCTTCCATAGTAACAACAGACCAGGGACATAACAAGAATATTATATGTACTCATAACATTTGTATGATCTCATTTCCCAAAGTCTAATACATGAAGACATATGTTATTGAGTAATATTATTCTCTATACTTTCATAATATATCCTCGTTGTCTCATAACTAAGAGAAATAGAATGAATTGGAAGCTTGCATGTATTAGTATTAATCAAATCCTTAAAGGTGAATGCCATGTCAATCATCATATGATTGGATCTACAGGCATACCTTACGAACACTATGTATCAATAATAGCCTTAATAAAACCTAATACCCCTATCGAGTTAATGATTAATAGTGTTCTTATGGTTCCAGTGTTGAGACAACTCCTTGAAAACTCTAAAATTTACTATGAAAATGAAAATGAGAGATAAGGACCTGGTATGGACATGATTTTGTTAATGGGAAGTTATGCTCATGGTTAAATTTTACTGCATATTTTGAATGTAAGAGATAGTATACATGAGTTGACCTACATATATTGTATGGTATATGTTAAGGATTACATGAACTAAAGACTCTCTAAATGCTAACTCTCTTAATTAGGACATGATGAGAAAAGAAGAAATTAATATTGATGACAGTCCAAGTAATGTAAGCATACTTTAATTTTGAAACAAATATTTTACTAAAAATTTAAGAATGTATGAACATTAACAGAAATCCCATCAGATGTGATAGGATAATGGAATGTAGAAACCTAATGCTAAGTGGAAAGCAAAGAAAGGGTTTGAGTTAAAAATAATTGAGAGTGATGTTTTAAGTATAATGAATAAGTAAGGAAATAAATGAATTGAGGTAGGGAACTAACCTTAATCCTAACCCTAATATGATGGGTTAAGTAATAATAATGAATACTTTTCTTTAGTCAGGTATTAAGTGATGTAGAAGAGTGAATAGTTTGATTCAATTATATATGAATTTCAAGGATGTGAATTAATTCATAAGAGTGTGTTCTAAGATTTTAAGTGTGTTCTAGCAGACTTCTGTGCTGATAATGGTCTATTATGATGGATTTTAAATAAGAGAATATATGTATTGAATAGAAACCCTGATCAAATCATGATAAATAGTAAATATGATAAATGAGTCTAGTATGAATGTTTAGGTATTGATATTTCTCAGTATATGAGCTAATATGGATGGAAGAGTTATGTGATGCAAAAAAAAACAAAATATGAGCACGATGAGTAACAAAAGTTGTTTATATGCTTATAGTGTTGTGAGTAGTAATGTTTCTGTAAATATATACTAAAAAATGTAAACAGAATGAAATCATGTGAAAATTTTTATTGAAATAAAATGTATTGATATGTTTTCAAAAAATCAAGATTATGGTAGATACCTAAGAATGAGGTTATATCTTAGGTTGATAGTGCATTAAAGATGATTCATATGAATATATATGAGAATGGAAAAGAAACATGTTGTAACATACTAAAATCTACCTGACCAAGCTCTAGAAACTTAACCTCATGGATAGAAAGATAGTGTGTTTGGATATTTAGAATCAACCAAAAAAGGATATACATATATCCTAATACACTTATTTGCACTCCAAGTGAAGACAAAATACACATGTAATTAGTAACTCAAATGTAATACTTGAATATGGATACATATAAACTTGATCATGCTTTGAGTCAATAATCTGTGATGTGACGATGAGTTTGATACATATAATATATGATACCTAACCCTAGACTTATACATGTTTAGGATGTGTTTTAGATGAATGATATTCATGTTGACCTAAATCGTAAGTTGAAGTCACTAACCCTAATACGTATACCCTTGATACCATGTAAAATACATTAATATTTTAATAATGCATCTTACATTAGAGCACTCCAACGTAACAAATAACCTAAATGTGACTTAATATGTAGTTGAGCTCAATACATGTAACACATATCACATTGTTCACAAATATGCACCTAGTGATTTATATGTGACTAATAAGTGTTTGGTTTTGAATAAATTCAAATAAACGGTTAATGAGTCCAAACATGCTTAAAATATATATACAACATTGATGATTAGATCTTGAGTACATATAATTAATGTGTAATTATTTAAGTAAATACTGGCATAATGGAGTGAGATATCATAGTTTGCAAGATAAATTGATATAATTATGATGGTACAATATGAGGCTTCGAGGGCTCTAAATATTAAATTATGATGATAATGGTGTTATATAATTATAAATATGAATACAACGAGGCTAAAAAAACTTAATTCTACTACAAATCGTAAATGGGAATCTTATCAGTTAACTATAACTTCTAAGTCAAACTCCTTGGGTCCTAATGGGTTGAGACTGCAAGCTTCATCTTTATCAAATAATAATAACTATCTCAATTTAACTAAAAAGGATCATAATTAAATAATCATTCCTTATACAAATTAGAATTTTCTAAGTTAAATTTCAATTACAATTTCCTAGATCGGTTATTAGATGACTCATTGTTTGGATCTATACTAAGTTTCCCATGTCATGCTTTATTTTTCCCCCTCTTTGTGTGATGATTAGTTGTACAGTCAGAATGTGTTCTCACTATTCCTAAGTTCATCTAGCAGCCTAGAAGTTTCATTGTCAATTCCCAACCCCCCAGGACCCGACACCAAAAATGATCCAAAAGAGTGCCAACTTGATAAGGATTCCTCTCTCCCAATCAACCCTAGGGTTCCCTCCTCTCCCCTCTTTCCTTCTCCACTTCATATACTATAGGACTAGGACCTATTTTCCTATAAATAAGATATCTAACACCACAACACAGACACCATAAGTGAATCTCACATAGTCATGTATAGTCTCTCTCACCTCACTTATAACCCTAAGCCCCCTCTGTTACAACCTCAGTTTTGGGTTCTTTTGGTGAGAAATGTAATTTCTCATATTAAAGATATTTGAACAAATAATGAATGAATGCATGATTTTTCGTTTTAAATAGCCTTGTTGATTTATTTGTGGGCTTTATTGGCTATTGGGCCCAATAACAAGGAAAGGATAAAAGAAATTTCACTATTATCGAGAAAATAAGAAAATAGAGAAAAAGGAAAAGTGTGGAAACCTCTAGAAGGCAAAAGAATATGATCCAAGGATGGATTTCGTGCCTCTTGGGTTCCTTGGGTTCCAAAGAGTCCCAAGTTGCAAAAAGAAAATCAATAAGAAAAGAACAAGTTAATTAAGTATTTCTTTAGTAAGAAAGAAATTGAAAATAATGGTAATATGTGAGAAATAAGTAAAAAGAGGTATAATCAAGTTATCCTTAGTGGAATTTCGTATCCCAAGGATTCCTAATAATAAAAAGAATACCAATGAGGAAAATAAAAAGAGAAATAAAGAGAAATTCTCAAAAAGAGTTATTTTAACAAGAAATAAACAAGATAATGAAGAATAATGCATATTAATGCTTTTAGGGATAATGAGTATCCAATAAAAGGATTTTGAAATAATAGAATGCCTTGGGATCCAAGGAGTCCCAATGAAGGAAGAGGAAAGAGAAAATACATATAAAGTCAAATAAAAGGATAATGTGATTCTTAATGAAGGAATTTCATGGCTTTGATAAAAAGGAAAGTATTTTCTATTAAAAGGGAAAACATGATTCTGTGTCAAATAATTATAAGGCAAGTATAAATGAGGATAAAGGAGAAGATTTTTGTATTTCTATTTAACCAAGAAATAAGGAATATTAAAGAGACGTTTAGGAGAGAGAGAAAGGGGAACTTGCTTCATGATGAAGAAATCCAATTCCTAATGGGAAAAGACTCTATTTCTTTGAGGACAAGTGTGTTGGGGCATGGATACTCTTCTCTATATAAAGGGCTAGATCCCTGGTTCGGGCCCATGGAGATCCCACATGTTTCCCTCTCTCTTACCTATATTCTTCTTGCATGACCTTGCCTTCAACCCTAAGTCACGAAGTTGGTGTTCTTCTTGAAGCAATGGCGAGCCGTGGGTTACCTTGATGAAGGTTGGACGTCCCGCGATGACCTGAGGACGTTCGACTATCATCCCCAAGCCCTGGACCTCCTACGCTAACCTGCAATAGGTCCACACGGTCAGCCGAGAGTCGCAGGCTTAGGCGCGCTGGAGCGGCCACCTTGGCTGTGAAGGAGAAGCGCCCTGGGCCTGGCCGAGGTCGACGGAGGAGGGGCGGTGGTTTTCGGCCACCCTCGGGCCTTGGATCTGCGGGAGTGAACCCCTGCAGTCGACGGAACGTCGAGCACAGCACTAGGGCGCGTAGAGGAAGAAGACGGCCGACATTTGATAGTTATACCCCTGGGGTATGAAGAGCTGACCCGCTTAAGTGGAGGGTAAATGCGTCATTCAATTCTAATCTCAGACCAGCAAAACGTGTTGCATGGAAGGAGCCTACGTGGCAGCCCCCCATTGGCCAAAATATGTCTTTTTTTGTTAAATTCATATATCCTCAACCGTAGCTCAGATAGATGCGCGTTATACATGAAAGTTGCTCAGAAAATCGAGAGGAATCTAAATAAAATATAGTTGAAGCCTTGTTATGCTTGAAATTCAAAAAGTGTATAGAGATACTATCTTTAATAGTTTAATCAATGAACAACCCTAACCTTTGATGATTAATGAATTAGAAAGGGTTAGATGAGTGATTAAAGTTGATATTAGCCTGTTAATGATAAAAAGGAACATTAGGAAGAAAAAGGATGGACATTGCATATAACTAGTTAATTTAGAGTTTCATATGCATGCATATACTTTAATGGGCGTTGAAACCCTAACATCGACTAATTTGACTATCAATAGCTTTACTTGATTAATTTCATGATTAAAGTTGGAATATGTTGAATCTCAGCTATTTCGAGCATTAAAGTTCTTAATTTGTGGATAAATACCCTAAATGTAGTAATTAGGGGTTTCTCATGAATAAAAGGTGGAATTAATGGGAAATCGAGTTCATATGTGATTTGGACCGTAATGAACTATGAATTAATGATAAATACATATAATGATATTGTCATGGATTAAAAGGATAAAAATAGTAGCTTTAACAAAAAGAGGCTTAATGAGCTTAATTAATGGTTAAGTATGCCTTTAATCCGGAATTGATAATTAGATGTGGAAATAATTAGGGTTTGTGATCAATTGTGATTAATAAGGGTTTAAAATAATAAAAGATGAAGGGAAACTCTAATTGCAATGGAAACCCTAAAAGTGGACAAGAAACCCTAAGAAGCGAACCAGATTTAATAGATCTTAATGACATGAGTAATAAAAGGAGATTGTATAATTGTTTCAGGATCTAATTGAATGCTTTCTTGCCCCTTTGTTGTTTGGATTATTCATGCACCTGAATCTACATGTACATGTATGTGGTTACGCTTATGACTACCCGAATTAGTTTTCCAGGATTTTATCGATGTTTCCATCGTGGCTTGAATTAAACTGTTGTATGTATTTAATTCATGCAAAGTATAATGTGAGTATGACTATCACATAAGAAATATGCCTACTAGCTCAGATCCTAGTCCCCTCTGTAGCTTAATGGGTTGACCTACTAAAAGGCTACCAATGGGGTAGGCCCATCAGGTCATTGAATGACTTAGTAAATGGCTACCAATGGGGTAGGTCCATCAATTCACATTGAGTTAGAGATTGGACTACTTATGAGTAGTGCCATGTGACTCAACCCTAGATATTGATCTACCTATTAGGTAGGATCATGCGGGGTCTAATAAGGATCTACCTAGAGTGATGTAGTATTCCGATCCACTGCAGGGACAGAACAGAGATAGGGGATAGGAAAGGATTGAGTAGTATGGTTTAAAATGTAATCTTGGTTGTTAAATGATAATTGGCTGATTACTTTGTTATTATAGCTACATGATTATTGTTTCCCCCACATACCAGCTTCTTACTGACTGACGTTTTGTTTTTCGGCATTTTAGGTACAAAAGAAAAGAAAAAACAGTAAAGTAGTAGATGTGAAATTATACAAGAAATGACATGTACAGGAGGATTAGTTAGTTTAGCATCTTCATGGATAGAAGTTTAGAAATCCTAGTTTTTCCAAGGTAAGAAAAGTTTTAGTTTATACCAATTTTTGGTTTAGTTGGTAAAGTTTAATAATTGTAATTGATTATTTGTTGAACCTTTGATCCTGTAATTGAATAACGGCTCTTTCCTTCGGGTCTCCCTTAATTGGGGGTTACCGGAAGGCGGGGTCATTAGAATTGGTATCAGAGCATAGGTTCCCCAATTAATCTTTAATAATTATTAAATTTTACAAATTATGTAGAACCCAAGGTAGTTATTAGAGGATTATCCGAAAGACGGAGGTGTCTAGAAAAGGATCACGACCGGGGGCTGGCAATATTTTCCTCCGCACCGCTAGTCGGAATACGAGGACTCCCGGATCTGTGTGATTGCTTGGCCAAAGTCTTAGGGTATGAATCGAAATAAGACATGTTTAGGACTCTCTCATCTTATTCATCCCTTCTCAACTCAAATTCTATTAAGGACCCAAAGGATTAGGGTTTTCTCTCTTTTCCTCACCATCTTGAGGTACTGGTAAGGTTGATAAGGATTAAGGAATCCTCCATCAAATTAATTAAAAGCATGTAAATAAGATGTCATGGACATAAGCTTAATAGAGTAATCGTAAAGGAATAGATACATGCTTAGGTCGTATGACATAAGTTGTCATTTCCCTCAGGAGAGACCTGAGGCTAGACCTTCTTGACAGGAGGATGAGTAGAGAAAGTGAGTCTTGGAGGTAGGGATCTCCATTAAAGTAGAGACCTAGCACATACTTTGAGGATGATGTTAACCCTAACCCTAAGTGAAGGCTAGAGAGAGATATGGCATGATGAGATTAGACCAGGTGTTTGGATAAACATGCCTTGGATGCCATATGAGCCATGAGAAGTTGATGACCTAGCACTTTCGGCAACCCAACCCTGGGAAGGGTCATGCATGTGAGAGCGAAGGATAGCTCCTTTATGCATGAGGTTAGAGAGGAACCTATAGAACCCCATGGGCTTGTGCAAGTAGGGTGTAGCTTGCACCCAGGGTACATCGATAGTTCTGACAGTAAGATGAAACCATGGACAAGGAATCATGGTGGATGTCTTATGAGATAAATATAAAGAGATAAAGGATAATCTTGAGGCAAACATGAGTTGAGAAAAGGCTTCACCCAGGTAGGGATATGCTGGTAAGCTTGATCCAACTTCATGAAGTATGGTTAGATCTAGAGAGAGAAAGCATGACCCAAGAAAGAAGGTTGGAAGCTTAGATTCTGAGACATGAGAAATAGTGGGGATGCTTCTAGTACATATGGTATAGGTAATTACCTGCTGGATGAGTTAAAAAGTGCTTTAGACCTTGAAGAAGATGAAGTATCAAGTTGTGAAGCCTTGTACCTAGTTGGAAGAGGACTCAACTCTGAGGTGTTGCTCGTTTAAAAGGTTCATGGGAGTACTTGACATACATAGGACATGCTTGATTCGTGGTTAAGAGTTTGAGAAGGCAGTTGGACACCCAAAGGTGGACTTAGGGTTCCTAGGCCTAAGAAGGGAAGCAGTGTACCCGATGTTCATGATGAAATTTTATTCTCTATAGTTTCGAGCATGGTACTCCTCATGTGTAGTGGTAAAAGGAATCCCTTAAGTTAGGGGTATATTTGATGAACCCCTCATAGCTAAGTTGATCTAATGTTGTGGAAAGAGAACAAGTATGACCTAACATAGTTAATAGGTGATATGTGTGTGCCTTGGTAGTTGTTGGGTTAGGCATGCTCATAAGAATGTAAACCCTAAGGATGCTTGTGACCTTTGTTATCAAGGTGCAGTTTCCTCCCATCCTGGGAGAGGGACCCTTTTGTAGGGAGTACACCAGTTTTGTTGGTTTTGAGATAACCTAAAGAGGTCTCATAAGATCTTGAGGAGCTAAGTGAAAAGTACATGGTACGAGGATGAACCTATAGACCCATAAATAACCATCTCTACGTGCATGTGAATGTGTTACCATGGGGGTAACGGGTATGGGGCCTGACCAAGGTAGGCAGGTCGCCATGATCCCTGAGAAAGGATGAAAGTCAACTCATGAATGTAGAGAGAGATGATGAATGCTTGGGTAAGGTTCTATGTTGAACATGTACTATAAGAGAATCCTAAGTCTATCCTAGGGTCAAATAAGGTTAAGACCGATGGAAGTAGGAGTTGCCTAATTCCCTATTGCACATGACCATAGGGTCGGGAGGTAACAGCTATCATTGTCTGAGGGCCATGGGTTAGGAGATTGATCACCTTCATGAACTCATGGGACCCAAACGGCAGATGAGTAGGGCATACTCTGATGCATAAGGGAAAAGGGATGACCCCAAAAGTGTCGGCTCCCTATAGACCTAGAGGAGATGACCTAGGATTATGCTTAGACCAAGTAAGTTCGAGAGCAATTTTCCATGGAAGTAATGTGGATATCATGATGTTTGTGATATAGAGACATAAGTTGCACGTTTCAACTTGGACTTGAAAGTGTACGGGAAAGGTGGGTTGTACCATCTCTACTCTTGGAATAGGAAGAACTCTGTATTTTGACTACAGCCAAATGCTTATTTCCTCTTGTTATGGGAGTGAGAGATAGGGCAGTACACATGCCATACACTAAGGATAAAGATGATGTGAGTTGGAACGTTGCTACAAGGTATGAGGATAGAGATGATAACATACCCTCATGTAACCATGATGGATGGTTTACAAACACTAAGAGTATTAAGGAGATCATCTTGTGGGGATGTGATACCATGAGCTATCTGGAATTTGCAAGATATGCAAGGTTGAGTCTGACCACCATGAAAAGGAGCTCAGAGTTTCTTGATGAAAATAAAATTAGAGTTTGAGATGATAAGGGATATACATGGAAGAGTATGTCTTCAACTTTACCTAACACCTAAGGGTAAGAAGTGGTAATGAATACTCGGGTTGAGGTATATTTGCCTGGTTTAGCTGGGAGCTAGAAGAAGTTGAGGTTGTTAGGCTAACCTTAAGTTGAGAAAAAGAGATAAGTTTGACTAACACTCAGATATAACGAGATCTGTTGAACAAGACTAGTGGTTGTTTGGATAGCCAGCCTAGTCCCTATTGTGGTAGAAGGATGGTTGTAGAACCTTGGATACTTTTCTTTGGAAAGGAAAGTGATAAAACCCTAGTGAGAGTAGTTTAGTGTTTTCAAGGTATCAACCTTGAGGAATCACGACATGCAGGAGACCATGGTTTTAAGAATCACCAAACACTTTGAAACTACGAAGATGGTAAGTGATAGTGGTACTTTGGATGCTTAAAACAAAGTTGCATATAGCATGTGGCCATGCAAGCTAGGAGGCGAAGGATGAACACCAGTAACCCAGTACATGGATATAAAGTATAAAGAGTTCCCGAGAGGGTATGCGAGTTCTTCACTGAGGATGTTGTGAGTCTCCCCTAGACCAAGGAAGGTCGAGATACAATATGGGTTATGGTAGATCGCCATACCTAGATGACAGGAGGAAGGAAGAGTACTGTCACGGGATAGATTCAGTTGAACTACTTAAGAGAGAAGATGGTTCAACTATGCCATGATGTGAGTTCCGAAGTTCTTGGGTTTGACCAAGGTCCGCTTCCATGAGATGGAAGTGGATACATGATGAACTCAATGATAAGTACAGTTTATTACCCCATACTAATGGTTAGTATGATCCAGACTAGAGAGTCTGACGGGAGCATGTGTGCTCATTCAGGGTGATACAACGAGACAGTTCGCAAGATGTGATGTTAGCCACCATAGCCTTTATCGGGATGAAAGAAATTCTAGAAGGAGGTTGTACCGGTCACCACTGCATTAAGATGATGTTGGTGAAGGAGGCCTCGTGAAGGTCAGAAAAGAACCACACTATGTGCAGATGAAGTCGCTTTGATCATGCAATGGCTGAGAGAGAGAGCCCAGTGGTGACATGAGTCACGAGCTGATGCAAAGTAGACTGACATGTAGTTCATTGTGGGAGAATATAATGTGAAAATCTGACCCCTCTAAGTTACAGCTGAGAAAGCTGAGCCCCCGATATATGGGTCCATTTGAGATGGATTTGTGGATATTATGGTGTTTAGCCTTGCCCCATAGGATAAAATGATGTGTAATGTGTTACATGAGTCTGATCGAGAGCTCTATGTGAGGTACCCAAGCCATGTTTTGAGCCCAAAACCGATTCAGCTTTTGAGAGGCTAAAATGTCCTGAGTCACCTATGAGGGTACAATATACCAAGGTAAGAAAGAACTCAGATGGAAGAACATGAGATGATAAAGGTTCTTGGGAAGCACCATAGAAAGGGTAAGGCCACATAGGAGCCATGATGGACATATGAAAGGCTTATCCTATTTGTTTGCTTGCTTGATGGAATTTTGAGGGAAAAATTCTTATAAGAGGGGAAGGATGTTACAACCTCAGTTTTGGGTTCTTTTGGTGAGAAATGTAATTTCTCATATTAAAGATATTTGAACAAATAATGAATGAATGCATGATTTTTCGTTTGAAATATCCTTGTTGATTAATTTTTGGGCTTTATTGGCTATTGGGCCCAATAACAAGGAAAGGATAAAAGAAATTCCACTATTATCGAGAAAATAAGAAAATAGAGAAAAAGGAAAAGTGTGGAAACCTCTAGAAGGCAAAATAATGTGATCCAAGGATGGATTTCGTGCCTCTTGGGTTCCTTGGGTTCCAAAGAGTCCCAAGTTGCAAAAAATAAAAGCAATAAGAAAAGAAAAAGTTAATTAAGTATTTTTTTAGTAAGAAAGAAATTGAAAATAATGGTAATATGTGAGAAATAAGTAAAAAGAGGTATAATCAAGTTATCCTTAGTGGAATTTCGTATCCCAAGGATTCCTAATAATAAAAGGAATACCAATGAGGAAAATAAAAAGAGAAATTCTCAAAAAGAGTTATTTTAACAAGAAATAAACAAGATAATGAAGAATAATGCATATTAATGCTTTTAGGGATAATGAGTATCCAATAAAAAGGATTTCGAAATAATAGAATGCCTTGGGATCCAAGGAGTCCCAATGAAGGAAGAGGAAAGAGAAAATACCTATAAAGTCAAATAAAAGGATAATGTGATGCTTAATGAAGGAATTTCATGGCTTTGATAAAAAGGAAAGTATTTTCTATTAAAAGGGAAAACATGATTCTGTGTCAAATAATTATAAGGCAAGTATAAACGAGGATAAAGGAGAAGATTTTCGTATTTCTATTTAACCAAGAAATAAGGAATATTAAAGAGACGTTTAGGAGAGAGAGAAAGGCGAACTTGCTTCATGATGAAGAAATCCAATTCCTAATGGGAAAAGACTCTATTTCTTTGAGGACAAGTGTGTCGGGGCATGGATACTCTTCTCTATATAAAGGGCTAGATCCCTGGTTTGGGCCCATGGAGCTCCCACATGTTTCCCTCTCTCTTACCTATATTCTTCTTCCATGACCTTGCCTTCAACCCTAAGTCACGAAGTTGGTGTTCTTCTTCAAGCAATGGCGAGTTGTGGGTTACTTTGATGAAGGTTGGACATCCCGCGATGACCTGAGGACGTTCGACTATCGTCCCCAAGCCCTGGACCTCCTACGCTAACCTACAACAGGTCCGCACGGTCAGCCGAGAGTCGCAGGCTTGGGCGCACTGGAGCGGCCACCTTGGCTATGAAGGAGAAGCGCCCTGGGCCTGTCCGAGGTCGACGGAGGAGGGGCGGCAGTTTCCGGCCACCCTCGGGCCTTGGATCTGCGGGAGTGAACCCCTGTAGTCGACGGATCGTCGAGCGCAGCGCTAGGGTGCACAGGGGAAGAAGACGGCCGAAATTTGACAGTTATACCCCCGGGGTATGAAGAGCCGACCCACTTAAGTGGAGGGTAAACACGTCATTCAATTCTAATCTCAAACCAGCAAAACGTGTTGCATGGAAACGCCTACGTGGCAACCCCCCATTGGCCAAAGTAAGTCTTTTTTGTTAAATTCATATCTCCTCAACCGTAGCTCGGATAGATGCTTGAAATTCAAAAAGTATATAGAGATACGATCTTTAATAGTTTAATCAATGAACAACCCTAACCTTTGATGATTAATGAATTAGAAAGGGTTAGATGAGTGATTAAAGTTGATATTAGCCTGTTAATGATAAAAAGGAACATTAGGAAGAAAAAGGATGGACTTTGCATATAACTAGTTAATTTAGAGTTTCATATGCATGAATATATTTTAATGGGCCTTGAAACCCTACTGTCGACTAATTTGACTATCAATAGCTTTAGTTGAATAATTTCATGATTAAAGTTGGAATATGTTGAATCTCAGCTATTTCGAGCATTAAAGTTCCTAATTTGTGGATAAATACCCTAAATGTAGTAATTAGGGTTTTCTCATGAATAAAAGGTGGAATTAATGGGAAATCGAGTTCATATGTGATTTGGACCGTAATGAACTATGAATTAATGATAAATACATATAATGATATTGTCATGGATTAAAAGGATAAAAATAGTAGCTTTAATAAAAAGAGGCTTAATGAGCTTAATTAATGGTTAAGTATGCCTTTAATCCGGAATTGATAATTAGATGTGGAAATAATTAGGGTTTGTGATCAATTGTGATTAATATGGGTTTAAAATAATAAAAGATGAAGGGAAACTCTAATTGCAATGGAAACCATAAAAGTGGACAAGAAACACTAAGAAACGAACCAGATTTAATAGATCTTAATGACATGAGTAATAAAAGGAGATTATATAATTGTTTTAGGATCTTATTGAATGCTTGCTTGCCCCTTTCTTGTTTGGATTATTCCTGCACCTGAATCTACATGTACAGGTATGTGGTTACGCTTATGACTACCCGAATTAGTTTTGTGGGATTTTATCGATGTTTCCATTGTGGCTTGAATTAAACTGTTGGATGTATTTAATTCATGCAAAGTATAATGTGAGTATGACTATCACATAAGAAATATGCCTACTAGCTCAGATCCTAGTCCCCTTTGTAGCTTAATGGGTTGACCTAGTAAAAGGCTACCAATGAGGTAGTCCCATCAGGTCATTGAATGACTTAGTAAATGGATACCAATGGGGTAGGTCCATCAAGTCACATTGAGTTAGAGATTGGACTACTTATGAGTAGTGCCATGCGACTCAACCCTATATATTGATCTACCTGTTAGGTAGGATCATGCAGGGTCTAATTAGGATCTACCTAGAGAGAGGTAGTATTCTGGTCTGCTGCAGGGACAACACAGAGATAGGGGATATGAAAGGATTGAGTAGTATGGTTTAAAATGTAATCTTGGCTGTTAAATGATAATTGGTTGATTACTTTGTTATTATAGATGCATGATTATTGTTCCCCCACATACCAGCTTCTTGCTGACCGACGTTTTGTTTGTCGGCGTTTTAGGTACAAAAGAAAAGAACAAATAGTAAAGTGGCAGATGTGAAATTAAACGAGAAATAACGTGCACAGGAGGATTAGTTAGTTTAGCATCTTCATGGATAGAAGTTTAGAAATCCCAATTTTTCCAAGGGAAGAAAAGTTTTATTTTATACCAATTTTTGGTTTAGTTGGTAAAGTTTAATAGTTGTTATTGATTATTTGTTGAACCTTTGATCCTGTAATTGAATAACGGCTCAGTCCTTCGGGTCTCCCTTAATTGGGGGTTATCGGAAGGCGGGGTCATTACACCCTCTACCTTCTACACTCATTGGATGTTCATGACAAAGTTTATCATCCTTGAAGTAGAGTAAATATATAGAATTTCCTGCTCATACATACATGAAGATTCAAATCCCTATAAATTGGAGCAAACATATTTGATACTCCTTTACCTCAATTTTGTTAGTGATAGGCCATGAGATCCAATTATATGATTATGGTAATGCCACAGTTTGTAAATTATTTTATTATTAGTAAATGCAATTTTCATTATCATGTTTGTTACAATACGAGATAATGAGTAAATATAATACCATCGTAAGGATGTATGACTCAATAACATGTGAATTCATGATGACAACCTAAGCATAAGATCACATGTATGTTAAGAGTATCCATTCTTGTCTTATTCCTTAGTCAGATATTATTGTGGGTATTAGGACAAAAATAATACATCAAGACTAGTATGTGTGTTGATTGATGATTACGTCTCATTGACATGATACTGTATATCAAATAAATCACAGAGGTGCTTGTTATGAACATGTGTATTGTGTAGATCCACTTTGAGTGTGATACATGAAATCCAATAATGGTGGTCGGAACCACATCTCAATGTGATAGTGGTAATTGTGGTCCTTAGACCTAAAGACACTACAATGATCACATATCCCTTAGTGTGCTTTAGCACAACTCAAACTGACGTTGAATAAGGGTTGCTATACAAGTAGGGCTTAAGTGCATTGTGACACGTGTTGATTATTGTGAGTGATAGATGGAATTTGTCCCTCCAATTGGAGTGATATCATGGACACTTGATGAATGAGACTATGAAATGCATAACTATGTTCATGTGAGTATACGTAAAGTTTTGAGATCATGTGTATCTCAAATAGTCTACTCTACATTAATAAATGAAGATTGAACATTAAGAGGATGATGTCTCCATGCCTCATATCCAACCCAAATATCGCAGACAATGGTATTAGACAACCATTATAACATTGGTCACAATACTAGGTTAAATTTGTTCTCCAACTTCTCTAATTACTGGGTAGCAATGAAGTCTTTCTACATACCAATAATTTATTTTATATTCATAATTTGTTTGTGAACATCACTACCAACATAATTTGGATCATACAAGGTCACACACATAGGTTGCATTAGAATAGGAGTATAATTGTGGAAACGGTTGAAAATCTTTCAAGTCAAATTGATTTTTATATTGTTTATGTAATCAACTATAATATTATTAGAATATAATCCTAGATAATTGTTTTAAAATTTTAAGCCAATCGATTGTATTTAAAATATTGACTTATATGATAAGTCAACTGGCAAACCTTGAGCGATCAGTTAGAGTTTACGACTAGGTGATGGAAAACTAGTTAAATGATTAATGTGATTAATTCAATAATAAATTTACAATACAATTCCAGAATATTTTCCTTGCCTATTTTTTCGTACATAAACAATCCACTTTAAATGTAGTTGCACCTTTCATTTCCCATGGTTTTGATTATTTTTATTCCTCTCCTCTACTACTTAAAAGGGTATGATGGTTGGGCTACATATACACTCTCATATACGTGAACCCTAGATGTTAGCATTTGAAAGAGAGAGAGGGAGAAAAGGAGAATGGTCGTGATGCTAGCATTTCACCAAGCAAGAGGCTTCTCCTTCCTGACGTGTTAGGAAGTGTAATGAGGAGTTTCATCCATCCATATGGACATTGTAGAGATATAGTCGATGTGAAACTACATTTGGAGGACATCGATGAGGATTATCCGTTCACACGAGAAGTGATGCATACCACCATGCCAGGGGATGTCTTCTGACACTCTCCATGACACGGTATACCTCATGCACACTCCTTTTGAATATGTTGTTATCAATGAGATATGCTTATAGGATATGTGGAGAAAGTTTTTTGGTTGCTTCATATGCATTTGTCTCCTCCATGAGTCCTAACAAATCATAATTATTTCCATCTGCCTAGGTTTATTATCTTCATATTCATTGTGTTTCCACATATTGTCACTATGTTTGACTCCAATTAGTTGACATATTGACCCTAATTTAGTCATAATCCATGGGTGGTGGTTGCATGGTCTTCCTTCATCCATTATGTTACTAGTCTGTAATGGTAGGAGGTTTTATTAGTACTCTATTCCTTTGCACTTGCCATGACATAGCTCTCCTGTTCGCTAAGAGGCAACAAAGACAATGGGAATCTCCATTGCCATTGTTTTGATACACTTGATTCTTATGTTATGAACAATTGACCTATTCAACTATAGAGATTGTTTGGACATTTATTTTACTTAGGTCATGCATCTATGGGTGTTTTACTATTTTTATACTGATTTTAATTAATGAATATGATCCTTTAATCGAAGAAATTTGCTAATATGCCTTGTCATACATAAATCATTGATGGATGATCAATAATTTTGCATGTTTATATTTTTTAAATTAATAAATAATATTGTCCTAAATATTTAATACTAATTGTATGAAATTTAGAAAAATAGAAGTAAATACTCATTGGAAAAAAAAAGATTCTCTACCAAAGTGGGCATAATTGATAATATGAATATGTAATAATAAGAGTTGATGATATAAGGTTCATCTTATACATATTGTTGATGATATATTTACATGTTTGTGATAATAGCTAAAAGATACAATGTTCATACATTAGGTTGACCATGACACTTAACACACAAATTTGAGATATGTTGTTTTTGCAAATTTGTTGATTAATATCAGACATGAATTTATATTTTCTTTCTCATGTGATATGATAGATATATTTCTCCTTGAAAGTACCTTTTTTATATTAGATTGATCTTGATCGAGTATCATCGATTCAAATTGATATTAATTCATCTTTTAATTATTTATATATGTAAATGGAATCCTTATTTGATGTACCATGTTTATCTTTATTTAGTTTGCATCTGATTACATGTTTGATTTCATTGTTTGTTTCTATAAGTGGGAAACATAGATTCATAATTTTATTTGCTTGAACTTATCTTCCTACCCCCATTAAATGTATGTTTGAATTGTTAACATATTTTAAGATGTTATTATATAATATTATCTATTGAAATTTATAGTTCTTGATCTCTTCATTATTGGTAAGTGTAAATGGTATCCTTATTTGATGTACCATCCTTACCTTTATTTAATCAACACCTTATTACATTCATTCATTTCATTGTTCCATTATATAAGTGGAAACCCTAAATTGATGAATTTTCCTCAAACTTATTTTCCCACCCCATTGAATCATGCTTTACTTGTTAGACTATTGACATCTATTTGAAGCTATGCATTAGGGGGTTGGATCCTAAGAAGACCCCATCCCCTTATTATTCCTCATTGAAGGAAGGCCAAATGGGAAAAGGTCATTATCCAATTAACAATGATCCATTAAGAAAACCTAAAAATAATCATTAATTTCATTCTTAAACTTTGTTTTATAATAAAAGGATGATAAGTTTTCATTGAAGGATTTATATCATTTTAAAAAAAGAAGATATTACATGATAGGAAACATTAATGATAACTATCTATAGGTCAGTAGTGACTTTATCTTATTAATCTTTGATTCATTCATGTAGAATTCCAAATCTAAAATATTAAAGTAAATTAGCTAACCTTAAACATCGACAAACAAATAATCGATATGCATATATCTAGGTTGTGTATGTGGGTGAAAAAAAAGTGTGCATATATGAATATCATTGTATATTACTCATAAACCTAATAATAGTACACATGAACTTGCATTTACATTTCATATTCTAACCCATGCTTGTTATGCCAGCTCAGTGTAATATTTTCTAGCATTTCAAAAAGTGGTATGTATTATGCATTTAGAGAGGTCACCTTATAGTGTATATGTCAATACAAGAGTATATGCAGAAATATATGTGGTTTGGATTCTTATTTTTTATTTTATTATTATGTATAAATCAATCATACAATTACATATATAAATTATATAATTAAATATTTGGACCATAAAATTTGAGACAGATTCAAACATGAAGTTTCAATGAAGAGTAAAGCACCATTATAGAATCATTTTAGCTTAAACACCAATAGAGAGTGTACAAAATAGTTTAACACCAGTACATAACATATAAGACTAACCAAAGCATACCATAATATGCATGCATGTCCTAGAGACCAAAACAACAAATATTAAATAATCATGTGACTCATGTACATAACAAGAAACAAAAAAGTACATCTAAATAATTTTATCCATAAAAATCTAATATAGTTGACATAAAAAATTTCTATCTAAAAATCACTAACTAATTGGCCTAATAAGAGGGTAAGTATGTGTAGACTGCTTATTCATGAGACCTTTTATGAAAATATTGATTCTTTCTATGTCTATCTATGGAATAAATGAATTACCCTATTGGTTGGTCTAACACAAGGTTTAAAATATCTTAATATTATGCAGGAAATATTCATAGGAATTATATTTGAATCTAGAATTGGTATAAACATCCAATTAGTTTAATCATAGAATCAGACATTTGGGGAGCATTTGGAAATCAAATGGTATTCGTTATGATCCATTATTCATAAAGTAACCACATACCTTTTCCTTGACTATAATGTAGTTAATCCATGCACTTCAAGTTGTATACAATCCAAACAAGTTATAATACAAAGAATCAATAAATATCAAAGTATGCTTAATACTAAGGTTTCATCATTGTATTCATATGATTCAAATTAGGGTCTAGTCTTGGTTTGTTGGGTCTAGATTTAGGGTTGGTATTAGGTTTAGGTCCGCAAACCCTAGTTCTCATGTACATGGTGTAATGATTTTAGAAACACTAAATACACATAAATAATATTCTAATGTATAAGAATTTCAATATTTCATTATTACCTAAGTAAAATCAAATCATATAACAATATAATAGTATTCAACATGTCCAACATTTTATTCATCAAAGTTAGGGTTTAGATATGATATTACCCTAATTTTATACATTATGTCATACTTTTCAAACTAGAAGTGTAATCAGGTATTAAATCTATTTTATTTGGACTTATATGATTTTTTGATAAATTTGATATGTAGTTTGATATATTGAAAGCTACGTTTTTTTAGAATTATTACAATTTAAACATATATAAGCCAATGGGAGCATCTCGCATTAGTATTGAAACATATTTCTATTTGACTAGGGGTTGGGTCTAAGCCAATGGTAAAGTACCACATCATCATTAATCTCCAGTGTGGTCTAGTGTTTTGAGATAGGGGAGACGATGTTGTTGACCCTAACCAATGAACCCAATGTCATGCACGGTAATGGAAAAATAGGCCATTTCTACCTAGGGATTCTTCATCCCCTTTTCCCATCATGGTTCCTATAGCCTATAAATTTGTGAGTCAATTGATGAGTTGACTCTGGTTTGCATGCACTAAGTTTTTTGGATAGGGGTTGGATTACCTTTGGGTAGGATTTTTGAAGACATAGAGTTCTTTGACTCTCTGCAACATGGCTGGAGGTCATAGGGCTACGTCAGGTTACAAAACTATAGTTAATAGAAGGTGCATAGTGACCTACCTAGTTTTAGGGTGATCTATGAGTTTAGGAAACTTGTTGGTGATCAAAGGAAGGTTTCTGGCTAGTCGCCTTGCGATGGACATGGGATGTAATTTGGTGGAAAGCTTCGATTTTTGACATCAAGGTAAAGCTAGGACCTTCTCCATATGCTCCAAGTAGTTAGGTGAGCTTCAGAGACCCATATTGTGCTCCTACCCAATGAATTTATTTGTGGGACCCTGGGTTGTGAATACATGATCAGAGGTTCCTATTTTTGAAGATGGTATCTAGCATATAGCTTGTTGGGTTTCTAGGGTTAATTAAGGGTTTCCTTTTGTTGACTAAATCTAGAGGTTATCTAGGTAGACTTATATAGGCATGGGTGCTAGGAGAGAATCGAGAGTGATATACCCTAGTTTCTATGATAAATAGGGATTTAGGCATTATCATGTTGCTTGTTGATAAAGTTAACCATGGGGTTAGTTGAGTTTGTCTCTACCCACAATGCCAATGGTTTGAATTTGAGGGAGTTGAGGACTCAAGTACTGAATGTGAAGAGAGGAAATATTGGAAAGAGACGTGATCTTTTTGCATGTATCCATCCTAGATTTGTGAGTCTAGGTCTTCATGCACGGTAGTTTATTCTATTTTTCAAATAAAAAAATCAAACTGAGGAAGTAATCCTCTAGTAATGTCAATAGTCTAGATTACCTCAAATATTGGGATGAAGTATAAATGGCTAATATCCACCAATGGGTAAAAGATTAAACTTTAGCTTAACTATTACTAGTCAAAATTTTGTCTCCAAGAAATAAACTATATAGTTTTTACATTAATTACCTAGTTCACAAAATAACTTGGAATACTAAAATTTTGACCTTGTATTCCAATGACCAATTTTCCCACTCAATAGTAGTCTATTTGGACTTGGCTTGGATCCTAGGGCACATGGTTCAATTCCTGATCCTCTACTAAGTCCACGAGCATCACCAATTTCTTAATTACATCATTAAGGGTTTCATGTACCATAAGCAACTCACTTAAAATATATTGGTAAATTAAGTTGAATATTACCTTATTTGCTTGATTTATAAACTCAATCAAAGTCCTAGGATCTAAAATATCAATAAAATTCGTACCATTTCATTATTTATCCAAATTTGATTCCTCACATGATATTTTTGAACTAAATTGAAAACTTCAAAAGTTTGAGATTGTTATATTCGCCCCACTGGAAAAGTAGTTTTTCCCCAAAATTTGAATCGAATCAAGTTAAGTTGAATTACAAATCTATTAACCCCATGCATTATATGTCTAGCATCCTACCTTTAGGAATATTTTTAGCTAGATTATTAATAGCTTTCATTCAGGTGAAAATTATTTATATAACTTGTATAGGAACCTGATTTATTCGAAGAGTAGTTCCACCTCATTATTCATGGCATTACACTACCACTTTGTAATTACCTTTTGACTTTGTAATTTTACTTTCACCTAGGTCACAAACATACTAATAATCATTCAACTATGTTTGTGAGAAGGTGAGGTCAAACATGTACACCATAGATCATGTCATTAATTCAAAATTAAACTATTCATTTATATATAAAACTTATGTGTATAAATGGTGGCTATCATCTTTTATACCTACACAAAGATGAAATGAATACAATTCCAGTCAAAATATAATGTTTACCTTGTTTTCATGTATAGAGATGGTATATCCACACATAATCTCACAGTAACTAGGTTGATTCATTCTACAAGGTGACTCCAAAACATGGATACTTTTTTAACTCCAACGAGTTTCCTCAAATATAATTAGTTCAAGGGAGAAAGTGTTGTTGTCAGAGTTCATGAGTTTGTGCACAACCTCCTTTAAGATTTTATTTCAATTGATATTACATAAGTTGTTGTATTCATATATTCACATATCATGTATCTTGGCCATTGTCATTCCCTTGAGGTCTCCAGGGGTATATGTACCTTTGGAGTGAGCTTTTCTAGATCCATGGGTTTCATGTACTTATGTAGTTCCTTTACTTTGATCCCTTGGGCCTCATGTACACATGAGAGTGGCCATTCTCCTGACACCTTGGGTCTTATGTAGTCATGGGTGGCTTTCTCTTGACTCCTCGTGTCTTATGTACTTTGTGCATAATCAGTGCATGACACCTTGGGCCTTTATTTTATTGAGCATCACTACATAACCCAGCATTGATTTGAGGATCTACCCTACCTAAGGTTAGCTAAGATGTTGTAACTTAATTTTATCTCTATCATTAATTATACCTTGTTTCTGGATGAGATACTCCAATTCCATCCATTTATGTGTCCCATGAATCATCCCAAACAAGAAGGCACTATGACTTAGATGCATGTCATAGAATTCCTTTTTAGTATACTAATATTATCATTGCATATTTATCCTATGATATCTCTAACCAAAGTCACTCACAATTTAGTGTGGAAATTACTAAAGAAAAATATACCTCTTTCTTATTCTAACTAGGTTTCGTATTCTGTCTAGATGGTAGTGAGGGCTTGCATGCCATGTATTCATGTCATCCTACCATATACCATTCATAATTTGTAGTCCTTTTTAGGATTCCTCAAGTAATCTCAAGATTTTCAACCAAAATAAAGGGTTTTCAACTTATCTATTCAAAGGAGGTTCTAACCTAGGGTGCTATCTTGGTTCTCAGTCGGAGGTTAGGCTCTCTAAACACAATTTGACCCCATGGGTTTTGGATTTTTCCTCCTTCATAGGTGTTTTCCTTACTTTGGATAACCCATTATAAGCATGAACACCAGTTCCTAGAAGTGACTTGAGTTCCCTAATTATCTAGTTATGATTTGTTCTTTGTTTGAAATGTATATAAAAATGATCCTTTAGGTATACCTTATGTATATATGTGTGTGTATGTATATAAACCTACACACACACGCGCGCACACACACACACACACACACACACACACACACACACATATATATATATATATATTTATTTATTTATTTATATACTTGCATGTGTGCACCGTGCATACTTGCATGCATGAAACTACTAGTATGTAATATATATATGCATATATATACATTTATATATACATATATATACATACATATATGTATATATATATATATATATATATATATATATATATATATATATATATGCCTGTGTGTACCCTGCATACTTGCATGCATGAAACCACTGGTATGTAACATTAGTAAGCAAAGTAGATTATCCCAAGATTATATGGATCTTGTTTTTAATGTATCCTCGGGCAAGGTTTTCTTTGGTATCGGAATTATTTTACTTAACTGTACATGTATACATCATCCTAGTATTAGGGTTTTAAATTAGTAATAAGAATTAACCTTTTCATCAAAGGGTACTAGTTTTTATTTGACATGTTTAATTTTTAGATTGACAATTGGGTAATCCTAAACCATCTCTAGGACTTTCTAGGGTTTACCACTAAAATAAGAATATATATAACATGAGATACCTTCATACATATGTCTATATTTAGCATTATATATACTTTAATTAGCCAAGGATTTCCTTATTTCCTGCTAAAATCCTAATTAATCATGAGGACATAAGTGAATTCTAGGTCTTAGAAAGCAAAGAGATAAGTGGAGGACAAAATTTAATATTAGAAAGACTAGATGTATTTTACTTTGGGAAAGAACCTCAGAAAATGGTAGATCAGATTAACAGGGGCTCATTGGTCCTCATCTAACAACTATAGTGTAGAGAAAAATATTACTAACAACGAGTAGTGAACCTTTATGGACACCATTTTCTTTGAAAATATCCCTAATAATTTCCTTATGCTACTATGGAATACTCAAAACTATAAATCATTATATGTTAATAGTTAAATATGGGCTCTAATACCAATTGTGATGATCTCATCCCCCTATTATAACCAATTCAAGGGAAGATGAGAGAGAAATGGTTGTCATCCAATTTCATGTGATCCAAATTTAATAAATAACTAATGATAAACAATAATTGCATTGAAAAACTTAGTTTGATAATAAATGGATGCTAAGTTTTCCTCAAAGTAACTACATTAGTTTTCAAAATGAAAGATATTTCCTGATAGGAAACATCAATACTAACCAACTAATCCTCCTAATGACTTTATCTTGTTTACCTTTTATGAATTCATTTGGATTTCCATATCTTCATTCTCTAAGTATGTAACACAAACTAAAGTTTTGACAAAAAATACATGGTTAGTATATATCTATATTGTGTATGCAAGTGGAAACAAAAGTGTGCATATATGGATATCAACATATATTACCCATCCCAAAAAAATTGCACATACGAAGTTGCATTTACATGTCATATTCTAACCTATTCTTGTCATGGAACATCATGTGTAATTGTTTCTCTATCAATCTTTACATGAATTTCCCCATTTGTAGGTCTAACATTGGATTCAAAACATCATAATATTACTTAGGTGATACACACATAGGAATTATATTTAACTTGGAATTGAAATAAACATCCATGTAGCTTAATCATAGAATTATACATTAAAAAACATTCAAAAATCAACATGAAGACATTATTGATTACTCATGTTGTAACTGCATACCTTTTCCTTGAAGAAACCATGCAGTACTAATCCATTCACTTCAAGTTGCATATAATCCAAACAAGAAGTACTCCAAGCATCATAAATTTAAAATATGCATGATATTAAGTTTTACTTTGTATTCTTATGACTCAAATTAGGTCTAGTCTTAGCCTTTTAGGTATAAGTTTAAGGTTGATATTAAGGTTTAGTTTCAAAACCCTAATTCTCATGTGCATGGTCTGTTTATTTTAGACACCAAAATACACATTATTAATTTCCTAATCTTAAAAGGATCAAAATATTTATTTATTACCTAAGTAATATCACAACATATTAAAAAATATTAATAGTCGACATGTCCAACATTTTAATCATCAAAGTAAGGGTTTACATATTACGTTGCCTTACATTCATAGAATAAAACATACTTTTCAAACTAGAAGCATAATTATGTATCAAATCTATTTCATATGGATTGTATGTGATATTCTTATCAATTTGATATATTAGTTACACTTTATACAAAGTTGTGGTTTGTCTTCTAGATTTACTGCAATTTAAACATATACGAGCCAATAAGAGCTTGGCAGGTCAGTATTCAACACCACTTGAGATATGACCCTGGGCCAAGTCTGAGTCGATGGGAAAATGCCACATCAGTGCTAAACACCAATGAGGGTTGGTATTTTTTAGGGATTTGAATTTCTAGAATATTGCAAGTGAAAGTTTTAATATATACATTTAAATGAAAGGCAGACAACAACAAGTTTTGGTGTCAACCCTCTCTGAATAGAAAAACCAATCCTTCTAAGCACTACATCAATAGACTTGGGGGTCATGACGTTACTATGCATAATGTTTTGAAACCTCTTGAGAAGTTACACAACTACCAGTGCTATGAAAACAAAAGTGTCAAAACTGAAAGGTAGAGAAATGTGTTGATTGTTAATGCACTCTTTCTCATGCTCGGCTATTTTAGTAGAGGAAACTTTGAGAGTAGCTTGTCCTATAATAAATACTCTATCCCTTAGGACCAAAATTGGGGAAACCTTTGTTAGATCCACACTTGCATGCTTCCCTCCAACCCATACAAAAATTAGGATATCAGTTGGTCTATACGCTTGTGTTTTGAATGAAATGCCACACGTAATGGAAATATATGTCAAAACTTGCCCCTGGTTAGTGTGTCACCCTTCCTTACATTGTATCATACAACCAACATGTCCATGAGTCAACCTAGGAGTTGCATATGGTCTATGCACATGGAGGGCCATGGCTAGGTCTAGGTTACCTTCAACTAGGCTTCACAAATCTAAAGAGATTGTTGAGATGGCCGGAGTCAATGGAGTTAGGTCAGCTCACAAAAGAAAAGACCAAACAAATTATCAATGTGCCTACCTATTTTTTAGGTGAACTATGAGTTAGATAAGCTTGTTGGTGATCAATTGAAGGTTTTTAGCTAGTAGTGATGTCCTATAATAGCCAGAGTCAGTAATCTAGTCAAAAGATTCACTAGAACTAGGGATAGGGATGTAGATCTAGGGCCTTCCCTATGTGCTTCAAATAGTTAGGGGACCTTAAATCACCTTTTGTAGTGATCCCTATCTAATGAATTGGTCTGACACACCCTAGTTTGTGAGCATAGGATTGAAGTTGACAATTTTGAAGATCAAATAAAGGGTATAGATCATTGGGATTCTAGCTACAATTGCTTTTTTCCTTGTGCTAAGGGAATCAAGAGGTTATCTAGGTATCCTTATATAAGCATGGGGTAAAGTAAGAGATGAAGGCTATCATCCCTAGTTTGTAGGATAAATAGGGATTTAAGAATTATCTCGTAGTTTTTTAATAATGAAAACCACATTGTTAGTTGAGTTCTTCTAAGCCTACTAATGCCATATGGTGCTAGAGATGCATGAAAATGGAAATGGTAGGAGGGAGGAGCCAAAGGAGTTCATGACTCTAGTACTCAATGGGAAGAGAGGGAATCCATGCAAACGAGGCAATCTCTCTGTGCATTTCCTTTCCTATACCCAAGAGTATAGGTCTACTTGGACTCCAATACTTAAAATTATGTTATATTTCATTGAAAAAACCAAATTGTGGAATCAATCCATTATGCACTTCATTGGTATAAATTATCTCAAATATAGGGATAAAGCATAATTATCTATTATCAACCAATGGTCAAACGTGAGGGAAATAATAGAGAGAGGGGCGAGTGGGCTTTAGGAGAATTGGTTCGTGAATCTGGCCACTAGATCCCAATATTGTGATACATGGATTTTCTTCTCTATCTATCCATCCTGCGAGATGACGGTCCAACCTGTGGCTGAGATCTTCCCAAAAAAAGGAAAAGAAGGCAAGAAATTTTTTGAGAAGGTTTGTAATGATTGAGAATGACATGAGAGTTCTAAGGAACCCAAAACTAGGCTCAGGGACAATTGGGTGTGGTCAAATTCGAAGCATCATTTTTGTGTATTGGGTTTGTGTGAAAAACTCAAGAAGAGGGGGTTTGAGTTGTGTAGATCCAAGGAAAAGGGGGTGAAACAAAATGGTAGGATCTTGTGAAGCAAAGGGTATTAAGAAGGGGATATGAGGAGGGATGGATGGCCCCATCCACTTTGGCCACAACCATGGTGGGAACATGTCACATACCCTTCCCAGACCCTGAAACCCGATGAAAACTTATGAAAAGGTCCAGGAATACCAAGGAGATAAGATTCATAGTGTTAAAGTTGTGATTGAAATAAAAAGGAGGTTTAAACCTGACCAAGGGCTATGTCTGATAGAACTTGTCGCTAACCATGTCGTAAGGTTAGGGATGACTCCCTAAACATCTAATCACCCCCTAATCCATTGGCACCCAATCAAGATATGAGGGGAGGCTCCCAGCCTTGTCTGATTCTATGATATGAGAGACACACATATTGGCCACTCTATAATGGAATGGGAAAGGCCAAGTCTTTGCATAAGCCATTTCTTTCTCCTAAAACCTCCAATTTGTGTGAAATCTTCACCATCTGGTGAAAAATTTTGCAATCTATCTAGCAGATAACAGTTCATATCAAGTTTAAGATGTTGATTGTTATCAAAAATTCAAAACCATCTATAATATTATTTAAGGCACTCAACTTAGCACAATTGTGTTCAAAATTCCAATATATCAATCAGGACTCTACAATACATCAACATGTTGTTCCAAAAAATCCTATCGATGATGAGGAGGTCGTTGAATGAAATTGAGTGCATTAAGAGTCAATGTATGAGTGAGAAAAACTAGGTTGTTACCTCCTCCCCACCTTAAAAGATTTTTTCCCCAAAACTAAAGAAAATTCCTTATCATATCCAACATAATACTCCACATATAGTATCATAATCCATAAATAATAAAAATTATTCCAAAATCAAGAAAATAAACATCATTGTCTAAGCATTGTCACATATATAATTATAAGGTCACATATTTGGAAAGATCACCATTTAGCTCAACGAATAGGGATCTTTTATTCAAGAGTAAATCATGAATCCTATCTCCCAACATTTAGGTTTTTATCTTTAAAATTGGCCCTCAATGGGTTTACATCATTTGCTAAGAATTTTTTTTTTGAACTATTCAAGACAAACATCATATGTCAATATCATGGTTTCATATCAAAACCAATGGATGGGCCTATCTAGTTCACATGAAAGATTATGCTTAATTCATAATTGAGAGATCAACAAAATCATCACCCATATATTCAAGAGTGGGAAATTGAAAGTTAACAATCATATATTGAGGGTGATCTCAAGATCCATATAGGATGATCATAGGATTCTAATAAATACAGAGATGAATTATCAATAGTCATGATTTTGTAAATCAATATCTAGAGTCATGATTTTGGACAACAAAAGTCATAGGTATAAAAATTTCAAATCTTGGGTATAAGATTTCAAATTAGACCATAGGTGTGATCATTCATTCATAAGAAGCAATCGAGGAACATTTTGTGATATCGACATCAATTTCATTACTATGGTATTCAAGTTTGATGAATGATCAATACTAAGGTATTTCTATGAACTTAATCACAAGCAATATTTAACATCATCGTATTTCAAGATCATCATCAACTAGAAGTTCAATATTAGGTTTCAATATTTGTGTATGATTTGACCTATTAGAGACTTCAATCAAGAGATCAAAACCATATGGAATGGGTTACCTTTCCAAACTCCAAATATTCAAACATATGAAAATTTAGAGGCAATCATAATAGTAATGTGACCTAGGTTAGGGGATTTATGAATAGCATATTTTTCCTCATTCATCGAGAAGCACTAAGTGTATTAAAATATAGAGAATATCAACTGTCAAATTATATTTCTCAAGGTCATGAGATCAAAGATCATATCATCAAATGGCAACCATGGTTCAATATTTAGCATATTAAAGGTCATAATTCCATTCAATTTTATTCACGTTCAAGGAAAGGGAGTACATTTGAAAATAAGATCTTTCAATGATTTGAGGATTATTGAGATTTCATATTTTTCATATTTTTCTAAATTGAGTTTTACAATAAGGCATTATAATCAATAGGGGAATTTTCCTCTTGAATCAAAATATATCATCATGATTTTGAGAGTCCAAAGTCATAGTTAATGTGAGGAAGGATCACAATACATATTGCAGTAGGGGAAAAGGTTTCTTAATCACATTTGGGATATGAACCATAATAGTGGAAACATATACTTAATCAATAGGGGCCTCATCGACAATGTGATGATTTTCACTATTTTATCATATTAGTGATCATTATAATTTACCTCAATTACAGGAAGAACATAGTTCATATGTAAAAAAATTGAGCTTACACGATCTGAGGAATTATACAAGAGTATTAAATTCAAGAGTACTTACATTAATCATAATTGAGTTTTCCAATTGAGGTCAGATCATGGAATCAATGTAACCTTAATCAATGTTTACTGATTTATTCAAATTTGAATTTTCCCATACATAAGCTATCCACAATCAAGAGGTCATATGATTAAATGTCATGAGAGAGTTCACATGAGGTGATGAGAAACTATCTACTCATCATCCAATGGGTGCATCAGGATAGTCCTTAGAGAAGATATGAGATGCTAGAAGACTCTCTAAGATATGTAGGAAAAATCTGTAATCTTGTCTTAGATTTGCTTTGTCTAGGTAGGTATACAAGGGAGACCTTAGCCACCACAGCTAAGAGGATAGGGGGTCCATCATCCCCCATGTCGTGACCTTCCTAGATACCTCATCTTAACTATTATGGACTTAAGTTTTCTGAAGGTTCATACAAGTAATTGGGTTATTATACACACATATGATATTTGATTGATCTAATACCATCTATCACAAAACTATTTGTTTCCCAAGTCCTCCTTGCTAATGGCTAGACCTTCAAAGGTGATAGGACCAAACATCAATTTGTAGAATGGATCACATAACACATGAATGAACAAAACCATAAACAACAACATGGTATAACAAGGAAATCTAAACTAGCACTTCACAATATCTTAGGTCCCATATATCAAACCATATGAATTCCATTTCTATGTCACTAGTTATAATTAGACTAAGCACAGTAGACTAGTGCATAATAGCAGAAGCAACAATCATTGTAAGAGATTCCTTGTGTAAATGTTACCTAAAATCATAAAATGGGTACATGTCAGCACAAATGTGTTCTATACGCTATGAAGACATATAAAATCAAACATTTAAGAGAATATATAATTCTTAAGAAAAACTTCACATAATAACAAGAAAGAAGGAAATGCCTTCAAAGACTTTTTATTAATATGAGACCATGTTTAAGTTCATTTTCAATTTACCAACACTATCATAAGGTCTTTGACCATCTTCTCAAGAGAAGGCATCCGTGATGGATATTTAAGCCAAAGATAAGTATGTAACCTATTTCAACGTGAGAGAATACAAGATTAAATGTCAAGCATTAAACCTATACAAAAGGGACCTCAATACCATTACGAAGAGCTAACCATTTTATCAACATGGTTTGTCCTGGCTTAATAAATCAATTAGGACACCCAAACTAGTATTCTTACTCCAAGAATAAAGGTAGGTGCACAAGGTTGTATAATAGACATCTATGATTATGTTTTCAAGTTTATTCAACATAGAATAATAAAGACCAAAAGATATTAGTCACTGGGAACATGTAGATCAAAGAAGTATTAAATCCAAGTAATTACACTACATACATACATGCAATTTTCGATACCCATAGTATGGACAAGAGGAGGATAAAGCATACCATGATCACAAGCATTGATTACAGAGCTTGATTAGAGATAGATGACTTACATCTTTGAAAAAGACCCTAAAAAAGGAATTGAGATTACAAGAAAGAGTTATGTAATTAACATCAACAAGATTTATGTCATCCTAAACTTATTCATAAAGGGTGGATATTTCCCCTAATCTATGTTCCATAAATCATGATGATTGATTTTGATGTATATAACATTCATGAAATATTCATAATCAAGATACATACTACATCATATATCGATTGACATGAGTTGAAACATTCTAGAAGGATCAGGAATTCTAAATTAGGTTATCAGGAATCCTAATAGGGAAATCATAGGATTTATAAAATGGGAAAAGTCTTTATTTGTTGTGCTCAAATGTTTACAATGCACTCTCTTTTATAGGACAAGAGAGGAAGGGAGATACAAAACTAGGCAATATGGGATAAAGAAAAGGCCAAAGACAAAGACAAGTCTATAGCACACAACACAACACACAACACAGGATAACACATAACAAAACACACAACACACGATAATGAATAAAGCATATATACTAATACTCCCCCTCAAGCTAGAACATAGATGTTAAACATGCCCAACTTGTCCACCGGTGTAGTAAAGCATTTCTTGAATAGTATCTTGGTGAATATATCAGCAATTTGATCCTCTGTCTTGAGATAAGGAATGTATATACGGCCAGAGAGTATCGCTTCACATACAAAGTGACATTCCACTTCGATGTGCTTTGTGCGCTCATGGAAAGTGGGATCGCTAGAAATAAAAGTGGCAGCTTTATCATCACAATTCATAGGAATAGGATCTAAGTCATAGATCTCAAATTCCTTGAGGAGTCCTTGGACCCACATTAATTCAAAAGAAGTATGGGCCATAGACCTATATTCAGCCTCAACACTCGAACCATGGTCTATTTTTTACTACATCATGTAACCAGATTTCTTCAAAAAAAAGAACAATATCGAGAAGTAAATTTTCTTTCACAACGACTACCGGCATAATCAGAGTCAGAATACCTAGTAAGTTTACAATGCCCATTTCTACGATAGAGTAAACCTTTTCCTTGAGAGGATTTTGATTATTTAAGAATGTGACATACAACATCCCAATGACATTGTCGAGGTTTGTAGATATACCTACTGATAAGTCCAACAACAATAGTTATATCTGCTCTTGTCACAATGAGATAGATAAGTTTAACAACCATGCATCAGTATTGATGGTTATCAGGGTATGGAGGTGAATAATCATCATCCTAATTGGTATTGGGATCCAGAGGAGTGCTAGAAGGTTTAGAAACAAGCATACCTACTTCATGCAAAAAGTCCAACACATACTTGCATTGCAAGAGGCTGACACCACAATACAATCTGGAAACTTCAATTCCCAAGAAGTAATGGAGTTTACCCAGGTGTTTAGTAATAAAATATTGTTCTAGATATTGCTTAGTAGCTACAATACCTTCAGAATCATCAACAAACATAATGATATCCTCCACATAAACAATAAGGATAACAAGCCTAGAGTTGGTTTCTCTAATAAAGACAAAATGATTAGAATGGGAACGTCAAAATTGAAACAAGATCAGTATTTGGCTTAATTTATCAAACCATGCTTGTAGACTTTGTTTGAGACCATATGTTTCCTTTCAGAGTCTGAAGCCTTTTGAGCACTCCCCCTGACTGGAAACACTAGGTGGTTGTTCCATATAAACTTCCTCATGAAGGCATTTTTTACATAAGGTTGAGAAAATGATGCCAATCTTTATTAACAACTACATAGATAAGAACTCTCACATAGTTGAGGTGACCACTAGAGAGAAAGTTTCAAAGTATTCCACTCTATAGGTTTGTGTGTAGCCTTTAACTACAAATCAAACCTTCAGCCTTTCAATAGAACCATATGGTTGATATTTAATAGTTAAAATCCAATGACAACTGACCATCAAACAATTTTCATGGTGATCAACAAGTTCCCCAATCGTGTGATCTTAAAGGGCAGTCATTTCAGTTTCCATAGCTTGGCTCCAGGAAGTATATTGAAGAGCTTGTGTAGCATTCTTTGGCATAGATATAGCAGACAAAGAAGTGGTAAAATGTGCAAGGATATCACCAAGATTAGTAGAAGAGTAGAAATTACTAATTGGATGTTGAGTATAGGATTGAACACCTTTCCTTTTGCTAATAGGAAGATGTAGGTCAGAGAATACATGTGGGGTGTTAAGGCCTATTGTCAAGGGAGGAATTGGTTGTTGAGGAGCCATAGAGGGTGTTGTATCTGTGGACATTTATCTAGTTTTTTTAGTGTGATCATGTGCTACTACCTCGGGCATAAGATTAGGATCCACTAGATCACTAGATAATGTATCTCCTTCATCAGAGTAGTACGACATGTTTTCAAAAAACACAACATCTGCACTTACAAACCATTGACGATTGACATGATCATAACATCAATAACCTTTTTGAGTTCAAGACTAATCCCAAAAGACACATATATTAAAGCGAGGGTCAAGTTTAGATATTCCATGGTAGAGATTCTTAACAAAACATGTGCATCCAAAAATGTACGGAGGAACAAAAAACAAGGGCACATTAGGATAGAGAAGGGAAATAGGGATTTGATTATGCAACACAGAAGAAGGCATACGGTAAATTAAGTAGCATGCACTAGACATAGCTTCATGCCAAAAGTATTTAGGAACATGATAGTAAAGAATAATAGTACATACTACGTCAAGAAGATGACAATTCTTCCTCTCTCCCACACCATTTTGTTGTGGTGTGTAAGAACTAGAAGTGTGATGAATGATACCCCGAGAACTACATAGAAGATCAACAGATTTTTGCATAAATTCTAGGGCATTACTAGTTTGTATGATTTTAACAATACTTTGGAACTGGGATTGGATCTCATTAAAAAGTTGGTGATTGTGTGTAACACAGTACTGCGATCTTTTAGGAGAAACAATCAAGCAGCCTTGGAATGATCGTAAATAAAGGTCATAAAATAATGAAATCCAGACAAGCTAGGAACTGAACATGGTCCCCAAATATTAGCATAAATAATATCAAACACATGTTTAGAACTAACATCATTCTTCTTATGAAAATTAGAATGAGTTTATTTGCCAAACTGGCATGATTCACACATGAATTGTTTTTCATACATATTCGGAAAAACACAACACAATTTTCATCTTTTAACTAAACATCTTCCAAATTGGATGAAAATTCACTCAAAGGCTATATTTATTATGTAGATTATGAATCCAATATTATTTTCCTCTTTTGGAATCACTTAATATTTTATTTGATATTTTGGAAAAATCACAGAACCACTCTATCCAAATTAAATTAAATTAATTATTATTATGTGAATAATGTGAAACTTGACTCCCAATGCAATTGGGACCCAAGGAACGCTATTTTTAACATAGATTTCACTTTTGGGGTTTCCTTTAATGAGTTATGATAGAATCAATATTTGTTGCTATTAATATCACATTATTACTTAGGCTATCATATTATTTCTCTATTATCATTATTGCTCATCCATTTATGTTCCATAGTTTAATATTTGTTGGTTGTGTGCACAAAATTTTAATATTTATAAACTCAAACACTACCCCAAAAGTATATGGGTGCTTGTAGTACTATCAAGGTCGTCCAATGAGAAATTTTTTTGTTAGGCGCAAGAGTATTGAACTTCCATAATCTAGATCTTTTAAACAAGAAAGGTTTTGTTATGTTAACTAAGAAATTTGAAAGGAAATGAACTAAAATAGAAAACACGTGTATTGAGGATAAATTTGGATTAGAGATTCACGAGGATAGGGTTTCACATCCACAGTGTAACATGAAGAACAACAAAGATCATGAACACTAGCAATAACACAAGGGAGGCATGTATCCTACACCCACCTCCTGGTAGTGTAGAATAATCCTAACTTTGTATACCATTGTCATGGATATACTTAGATTTAGACCACAAACCTTTGTTCCCCAACCACTCCCATGGTTACTCCGATGCACATCTTCCTAGATTATAAAAAGAGAAGAAATCATGCATACAAAGTGGCCAGCAAAGCATGTAAGAGGAACTAAACACTAATGAACCTTAGAACAGTGAAACAACTAGCATTATATATGAAATTTGTGTTCAACAATGTTCTAACATGGGAGGTCCTCCATGCCCAAGAATAAGAGATCTACTCATCCATGGCTGTAGTAAGTAGATATAAATAGTAGAAAGTAGTGCTAGACATCATAATAGAAGGAAATAAGCTTGGATGTCTGTGTAAGAAGGAAGATAGACTTGGAACTCTGATCAAGGAGTCACAAATCTATCCTTGCTGCTAGAAACTCACCAGAAAGCTTCACTTTCGAGTGGAGAGAAGAGAATGAAGGAGATCCTCACTGCAATTGTTGGAGAAGAAGAAGTTTCTGACTTGAGAAACCAACTTTACTCCCTTGGAACACCTCCAACTCCTCCTTTCTCTCCCTTGCTTAAGTCCCCCTCCAAATGATCCCAATTAGTCTATGGTAACTGTTCCAAGATGGCTTGGGGTCGTATATATAAGGGTGAGTTAGTTAAATTTGTGTTTCAGTGAAATCTACAGGTCACATGACGTTTCTTTTATAAGACATGGTGTGTCTTATGAGATTACTGAAGTTTGGATCGAGTTCTGGAAAGTTACACGACGTGTCTTTAATTAGACACGACATGTCTTTAATAAGACACAAGGTGTCTTTATTAAGATACGACGTGTTGTTACAAATTTGGAGTTTTGTGTTCAATATCTGGACTGAAACACGAGGTGTCTTTATCATTTTCAGTAATATTGATTTTCTGAATGTCTAGATGATTGGGGAATGTGTTGATAGATGTTATGATGGTATTTTATCCCCATTTTGATGTCAACTTGTTGTACCTACAAACCAAACCATATAGCAAGTAAAGAAAATGATAAAGATGGAAAATCTAGCATGATTAAGAGTGATTATTGAGTTAAAATGATTGTGAAATGCAACCAAAAGTGGTCAAAAAGATGATATAAAATACGCACATCAAATCCCCCTAAGATTAAACCATTGCTTGTCCCAAGCAAGAAGAGCATAGAAACATAAAAGAAGGAATTGTCAAGTTCATGTATAGATTAAAATAAGTGTAAGGTGTGTACGAGATCAAACCAACCATGATCAACATGTTTATACTCATGGCCGTCAATTCAGCTTAAACACCTAAGAAAGAGATTTTTAGTTCAATAGGGTTGGTAACAATGAAATGAATCAATCAATTAAACAACACTAAGCAGAATTTAGATGACCAATCCAAATAATTAATGGATGTGCAACTCAAACTCTCAGCTATTAAGGATACAAATGATGAAATCTTAGTGAAAATTGACAATTTCAATTGTACTCTCCTTCTTTTCCCAAAAATAATATGACAATGGATTATGGGTTCTGACACTCGACTGCTAATGTAGGCTTATGCAAACGTGGAGTGCCAGTAGGGGTATTTTACCCTCTTTTAAGACATACCACCTAACCATCATGGTGAGATCGGGCTTATACTAGATTAGCATGATGTGTAGGCAGAATATCCATCTTTTATGGGGTATGAGGATGAAATATGCCAAAAGATGTTTTTTTCAATTTTTTCACAACATAGGAGTGTCAACTAAATTTCAACATTATCTAGATTTCATTCATTTTCTTTGAAAAATTTTCACTGAAAGAGTGTTTGAAAATGCACTAAAAGCTTGACAAGGTCATCCCATATCTTAAATGATGTTGTAAAGTTTATTTACTCACAGAAATTGAAACCATTCCATGTTTTATGAAATCAAGGATTTGAAAGATGAATGTTTTGGCTAGAAGCATAAACCAGAGTTAAGCACATGTTGATGGATAAAAGGTTTCATTTGATTAATGCATGTCGTTTACAATTTCTACAAGTGACATATCTCAACAAAAGAGGAAAATATGTTTGGCGAAGAAAGGATTCAATCCACTTATATAAGATAAGCCTCATATCATACTGGGTTTTCCACAAGAAGAACAGAAACAAAAACAAGAGCTAAGAAAAAGGTGATAATGGGAAATAAAACTACACTACTGGTCGGTTGCTTCCTTTAAGCTTGAAGTCTACAATGTGCTTAGTGTAGAAATCAAACAAAGAGAATATCAACTGGGTACCTCATCATGGTAGCATTTTCAATGTGGAGCGTCTGGGCACTAATTTGAGGCTGGGAATTATTGTGCCATAGATATACGCCTCTTTGTTAGTCTAATTTTTATTTGGGACAAAGATGTACGCTTATGATTTGTAGAAGGAGTAGTCTTTTGGGAAGCAATGTTGTTTGTCCCTTCATTCTCTTCTTCAAAATAACTAGAATCAAATTCAAAGAGAATTTTCTCATCACTAAGAAACGTGTGAACGCATTGGGGAAAAATGAAATTTATCTTTCTTGAAGAATCATCCCATGGAGTATGTGTAGATTTCTTATTTTGAGTTGCATTGTCATATCTTACAATGGGGTGAACACCTTCATATGATATTGTCTTTGATGGTGAAGAAGATTCTCTTATAGCAAGTCCACTGCTCGAGGTAACTTACATGAATGTATCTCTTGATTTCATCTCTAGTTGTTTAGGCAAGGAACCATAGGTGCTTTTTGATTGTCAAGAGCTAGTTGAGCAATTTGATTCCCCAACATCCTAGTCTGAGTGGCAATCCCATCCACCTTAGAAGAAAATTGAAAAATAGCTTCCTTGGAAGCTCCCTTTGTTGACAAAGCTCATTATTTTGCTAAATTTGAGCTAAGACAAAGGTCTCAAGCAAGGAGTCCAAAATCGACTTGGGCTGCAAAGGTTGTTGTTGTTGGATGAAATTGCAGTGGAAAATATTGTTGAGATTTGGTATCTCTTTAAATTGTGATGATATGGCAAAACATAAAGAAAGAGTGTGTCTCACTGCTCCACATGGATCACAAATTACTTTAGTAGTTTGTTTTCGAAAACTAGAGCATGAAGAAGAAGGTTGGCTGCTCCACTCAGGACTCCACTGGAAATGATTAATTTCCATGTCTTGAATAATGACATAAGCATCCATGTATGATTTGTTCATTAAAGCACCATTTGTAGCAACATCAATAGATATTCTTGTATTGTAAAATAAGCCATTATAGAAAGTTTGTAATAGAAACCAATTGCTTAAACCATCGTGTGGACAAAGACATTGAAGGTCTTTGAACCTTTCCTTTAACGACCCCACCTCCCGGTAACCCCCAATTAAGGGAGACCTGAAGGTCAGAGCTGTTATTCAATTAACAGGATCAAAGGTTCAACAAATAATCAATAATAATTATGAAATTCTACTAACTAACTAGAATTTGGTATAAAATTAAAACTTTACTTACCTTTGAAAACTTTGGAAATCTATCTATCCAGAGCTTGAATTATTCTATCTAATCCCCCTTGCACTTTATTTCTTATTTCCACAATGTGTCACTTTACTGTTTGTTCTTTCAATTGTTGTTCCTAAAATGTCGACAAACAAAATGTCGGTCAGTATATCGAAATATACTGGTATGTGGGAACAACCAAAATCTTGTAAATATGGCTAACAATTTAATAATCACAATAAAATTATTTAACAAGACAATTTACATTTTAAATTTGTCATTCTCCACCACTTTTTCCGTAACCCTGGCATACCCCTCTAGGGTTTCTCTTTTGCCATTGACTTAAGGCCACCTTCTCAATCCCGAGCTTGGTGCCTGGGAGTCACCTCTCATGGTGCTCCATAGTTATGCATCATAGACCACCTTCTCATTCCCGAGCTTGGTGTCTGGGGTCACCTCTCATGGTGCCCATGGGTCTACCCTCTTGGGCCTGACCCTTATGGCATCTTCCATCAGGGTGGCATGTAGGTGCGAGAATTCACATGTATATATAACTGTGATAGCCATAGTGACTTTATAATTGCAGTATGAACATCCAAACTGTTTAGATTGCATTCAATGCGAGGAGACATCTGGAAAATCCTCGGGAAACTAATGTGATTAATCATAATTAACCACATACCTATTTTGCATATTCAACAAGCTATTAATAATTCCAAGCAAGCAGGTAATCCAAAAAGTAATTCAACAATCACAGAATTCCTGAAAAGCATATGTAACCTATTTACTACACTTTACCAAGAATATTTCTATTTAATTGACTTGGATTCACTTTCTAGGGCTTCTCATCCGCATTAGGGTTTCAGTAGAGCTCTTTTTAGATCTTTTTACATCTTTCCTCATTTGTATCCACAAAACCCTAAAACAGCAGTTCTAGGTGCAAAACCCTAATTACTCCCATATTCACATTAAAGCCTTTTTATCATCTACTAGACAGAGTTTAACCTAACATCAATTTTATACAAAGGACTTCAAATTATATCTCGTGAGCAACCATTAACCTTAAGTTAGGGTTTCTAAGCTATTATGCAACTTTATGCGTATAAAACCCTAAAACAGGCATGATATCAACTTAATTAGGTTCAATCCTTCTAATTATTCTCCATAGGTTATTATATCCCAAAATAACATAATTAAGACATTAAACCCAATTTCTAAACATAATTAGGGTTTCTAAGTGTTTAATCATTCTTATTCACAATAAAACCCTAAAACATGCAAGAAACATCTAGATCCGGCTTAAGTTCATCATTACCTATTTGACAGGTTTTAGTTACTCAATTTCATCAACTAAACAATATGAACTTAACCATTATGTTCAATTAGGGTTTCTAATCTAATCTATAAGAACTTTTCATTAGATTAGAAAACTTTTGCAAAAAGGAACGAAATCAGGCTTTAGAATTATTTTTATTAGATTCTTCGAATTCTCCTGATCAATTTTCATATTTTACTTATCTTAATAAGAGTTACCAATCTTTTACTATGATTTTTGTAAAGTATTTACCTCTCAGCCAATGGGACATTACCACGTCAACCTGGCGACTTTGTTTTATTCTTTTTCCTCATTGGGTCAGGGTCCAGCGAACCAGACCTTGCCTCCTCAGTCGCGCGCTCTCACGTGAGCAAATGCCTTTGGACCCACGATTTTATTCTTTTTCCCTTGGTTTCCTTTACACGTGTTGGGGATATACTTGTATAAAGCCACAGACTTCTCCTTCTACCTCTCGTCGCCTGGTTTGCGAGCCTGGTGCTCTGTGGAGTCAATACGAGGGTTGACTCCAGGCTCATATGCCTCCGAGCAGAGGGCAATGACACTGGTAGCTCCGCCTCCACCCCCTGAACTCATTGGGGATGCAAGCTCGGTCGGAGATGGCCCAAAAATAGCAGACAACAAGGAGCTGCTTCCTCAGCAGAACCTGCTCCGGCGGCTAGTCTTCGCGCCGAACTGGAAGAAGAAATAAGGGTCAGGTGTTTTAGAACCATCGTGTGAGCGTTTTGGAGTTCTTAGAGGGTACTCAAACCCCCTTTATATACTGATCGATCCCGATAGGATCTAATGGGTGTCCTAAGAATTAGGGAAACCCACTATCTTTCATGAACCAGGTCAAACTGGGGATTGTCCTGCCCGGATTGGGTTTCTAAATGCAATGGGAAAGTTTCCCATAGGTGCTCGATCCTTGATTAACAAGGAATTTGGCCCCAAAATCCCATGTCCCTATCTACATTTCCCATTCTCCATTGGAGTGCAGCCGCCGTCAGATCCTTGATCCACAGCTATCAGTGATGCGTCAAGAACAAGGAAAATAATCTAATATTGAAAAAAATCGTGACATTAATATTTTCCTCTGCACATTAGGAAAACTTCCAAAAATCGTATCTCTCAAACCGCTTATACGTTTCATCCCAAATTTTGAGGGAAGCTTAGTAATAACTTAATCTTTCATTATACCAAATTTGTACCCATTATCTAAAGAAATCAGATCCCTTTCTTTAGTTGCAAGTTATTACTCATTTATGTATATTTCTCATCTATTTTGTCTTTCCTTTGTCTTTACATTATTATTCTGAGCTCCTTGTACCTCAAGGAACCTTAATGGCTCGAAATCCCATCTTGGGAATATCCCTTACCCTTTTATTTATCTTTTATCCATATTCTTATTATCTTGCTTATTTCCTTATTCTATTTAATGATTTCTCTTTATCTCTCTTCTATTTTCCTTATGGGAGTTCTTTTTAACATTAGGAATCCTTGGGATAAGAAATTACACCAAGGTTAACTCAATTAAACTCATTTCCACATATTTCCCATATTTTCTCATTATTTTCAATTTCTTTCTTGATAAGGAAATATTTATTTGATCTTTTCTTTTCTTATTGCATTCTCTATGCAACTTTGGACTCCTTGGAACCCAAGGAACCCAATGGGAACGAAATCCCTCTTTGGATTTTCCTTCTAGAGGTTTCCACATTTTTGTTTTCACCAATTGAATTTTCTTATTATTTGGGCCCAATAGCCAATAAAGCCCACAACACAAACATCAAGGCCATTGCAAACAAAATCCATTTATTCGAACCAAATTATATCATTATTTGTTCAAATATCCTTAATATGAGAAATTAAATTTCTCACCAAATAAACCCAAAAATTGGGGTTGTAACATTTCCCATGTGTCATACAAGGTCTCTCCATGCCTTTGAGAAAAATTGATGAGCTGAATCCTCAATCGTGCGGTCTTTCTTGGTGAAAATTATTTGTCTACGAAAATTGTGAGGAGTTCATCCCAACTATTGATGGAGTTTCTTGGAAAAGAATAGATCCATGCCTTGGATCAATCTCTCAAAGAGAAGGGGAAAAGAAGAAGACAAACTGCATCAGTAGGAACACCATCTATCTTGAAAGTGCTAAGATACTACAAAAATTCAGCAATGTGGAGGTTTTGATCCTCCATTGGCGTCCCTCCAAACCGGTTTTGCTGTATCATCTATATAATTATGGGACTGATAGAAAAGTCATTTTCCTCGATCAGTGAGATATTGATAGCTTCTTTAAGGGGAAGGTCATCTTCCATAATTTTTCTTTCTTACTGAGATGGATGCTTGGGTGAAGATGGTGTTGAAGACATTGGTGATGATGTTTGTGAGTCCTCTAGATCTGTTTGAGTTTCACTCGTCCTTGCTTTCTAAAGGCTATAAACATTATGCTCAAGTTTGGGGTCCAGAAATGTGGAAGGTTCAAGAACCCTTTTGGATCGCCTCATATAATCCTGCAAGTAAAGAAGGCGAGTAAAGTACAAGAAAGAAAATGGAAGATACAAAAACAAGATAATGATGATGATCATGATGGAAAAAATGATGGTAGATATGATATATGGTGGGGTGATCTAGTTTTGTTTACAATTCAATACTTACTACTCTAATAGAAATACTGATGCTCCCCCACAACATCACCAAAAACTTGTTGGTTGTGTGCACAAATTATAATTTTATAAACTCAAACACTACCCCACAAGTATACAGGTGCTTGTAGTAATATCGAGATCATCCAATGAGAAAAAAAATTTAGGTGCAAGGTTATTGAACTTCAACAATCGAGATCTTCTAAACAATAAAGGTTTTTTTTATGTTAACTAAGCAATTTGAAAAGAAATGAGCTAAAATAGAAAACACTTGAATTAAGGATCAATTTTTATTAGGGATTCTTGAGGATAGGGTTTCACATCCATATTGTAATGTGAAGAACAACAGAGATCATGAATACTAGCAATAACACAAGGGAGGCATGTATCCTACACCCACCTCCTGGTAGTGTAGAATAGTCCTAACTTTGTATACCACTCCTGTTGATATACTTAGATTCGGACCACAGACCTTTGTTCCCCAACACATCCCAGCCACTCCCATTGTCAAGGTAGTCCCTCTAAGGTACATCTCCTTACTCCTATGCACATTTTCCCAGATTATACATAGAGCAGAAATCATACATACAAAGTGTCCAGCAAAGCATGTAAGAAGAAGTAAACACCAATGAACCGTAGAACAGTGAAACAACTAGCATTATATATGAAATTTGTGTTCAACAATGTTATGACATGGGAGTTACTCCCCCATGACCAAGAATAAGATATCTACTTTTCCATGGATGTAGTAAGTAGATAGAAATAGTAGAAAGTAGTTCTAGACATCATAATAGAAGGAAATAAACTTGGATGTCCGTCTAAGAAAGAAGATAGACTTGGAACTCTGATCAAGGAGTACAAATCTATCCTTGGTATTGGAAACTCTCCAAAAAGCTTCACCTATGAGTGGAGAGAAGAGAGTGACATAGATCCTCACTACAATTGTTATAGAAGAAGGAACAAGAAGAAGTTTCACTCCTGAGAAACTAACTGTTCTCCCTTAGAACACCTCCAACTCCTCCTTGCTCTCCCTTTCTTGAGTCCCCCTCCAAATGGTCCAAAATAGTCTATGATAACTGTCCCAAGACATCTTACGGTCGTATATATAAGTGTGAGGTAGTTAGATTTGCATTTCAGTGAAATTTGTAGGTCACATGACATGTCTTTTATAAGGCACGACATGTCTTATGCGATAAATAAAGTCTAGATTGAGTTCTAAAATGTTACACGACATGTCTTTAATAAGACACGACGTGTCTTTAATAAGACACGACATGCCTTTAATAAGACATTGGGTGTCTTTATTAAGACACGACATGTTGTTGTACATCTGGAGTTCTATGTTCAATTTTTGAATAGACACACATGGTGTCTTTAATAAGACACGGGGTGTCTTTATCAGTTTCAAAAACATTGATTTTTTGAACATCTAGATGATTAGGAAATGTGTTGATGGATGTTATGATGGTGTTTTCTCCCCGTTTTGATGCCAACTTATTGTACCTACAAACCAAACCATAGAGCAAGTAAAGAAAATAATAAGCATTGGAAAACCTAGCATGATTAAGAGTGATTATCGAGTTAAAATGAATGGGAAATGCAACCAAAAGTGGTCCAAAATATTATATAAAATGCGCACATCAATATTATCACCAAAAGAATTATGTGTGACTATTTGCATAGAATTTTATATAATTCATTATTATCTCATGTGACATATTTTATGTATCTATTATTTATTTAAGACTAATTTCAGAACATTAGGTTACATTAGGGTAATTTATGCATGCATTCGCTCATTAGAGTTATACTAAAATGTTGGGTTTTACATGGTCAGAGCATGCAGCAGAACTAAAAAATTTACTTGTCCATAAACCCATAACCAGCGTATCACATCAACATCTATGTAATGGGAAGGATGGTTTTAACAAGTCATACCTGGTCCTGAGGCTTACTCAGTGACAATGTCTCATAACAAGTCAAGTCTTCAACCAATCGTCTTTAACAACATCTATGCAGCTCCTGGTCTTGACCCAGACTACGATTGACTGTCATCCTCTTGAGCGGCAAAAGTCTCCCACCTCTATAGATAGTCTACACGGACTACTAGGAACTCTAGTCACCCTAAAGGATAGACTAGAAGGAGTTTTCCCCTTCTTTCGACGTACTAGTCACCAACACACTCTCCCAAAACCAGTTACTTTTTTATAGTTGTCTTTCCCTCGTTGTTCCTCCCTGGATGGGTGAACTTGCTTGGGCTCTCTCGGTTACCACAACCAGAGGGGACAACAACTTTATAGAGCCACTGATGTTCTGATTTGTGTCTCTAGAGAAGTCCCCTGTACCGCTATATTTTTAGTAGAGGGTAGGGTCAGGGTTCCCATTTTGTGTGGGAGTAGAAGGGTGCAGAATTTCCATGAACAATTTGCACTACAATAGGTGAACCGGTCCTTTCATAAATGAAATGGTCATTTGGCAAGGTGAGTTGATCGATTCACTTGTTAACTGGTCAGTTGGGAGTGTGAACTAGTCGGTTCACTTAGTGAACTGGTCATTTCACTTCCTAGACTTTCCCATGATTGACTTTCCTTATTCATTTCTAATTAGTGCAAACATTAATTCTCGTCCCAACCGAATTGAGCAAGTGACACAGAAAACGTTTTCTCACAAACTTGGACAAACCAATATAGCTCGTTTGGACTAGTGAATAGATCGGTTCACCAAAGTGAACTGATCATCTCACTGACCATGAACTGATTGGTTGGTGGTCCAGGTTGTGCAGAACACATCCAATCAGTTCTCAATCAATCTGACACTCTAATCACTTGGTTCAATACTTGAACTTGATGATTTTTGAGTCAAGTCTATTGATTGAATGTTTGATTGAGTTCCTAAACACTTTAGTAATAAATCCAAACATCATTCATGGATAAACTCCTCTTCCAGGCTAATCCTTTGTGTGTGACCCTATAGGTCCCATCTCACGTTGGCAGTGAATGTACATAACTAGCTTATGACATCACAAGTAAAGAGTGGCACCTAGTCATACACCATTGCTACCCAAGTGAAAAGGAAAGTTGGAGAACAACTTTCAAACCTACAGTCTATGATTGGTGTTCCAATGAATGTATAATACCATTGTCTTTGATATCCTGAATGAACTCAAGGCATGGAGTTGTCATCATTTCAATGTTCATTCATGTTTCTTGAACTAGATCAGACTGTCTGAGATATGTGTGACATCAATATCATATATTGATTCACATGGGCATGTGTATGCCTTTCTTAGTCTCGCTTATCAAGTGGCCTGCACATCATACTCCTTTAGGAGGGACAAATCCCATATCTATCACTCATAGTCTTTGTCATGCGTCAAAGCCACCCAATCATCACCGTTATAACAACCCATATTTTAGGACTGTGTTTGATGATGTCAAAGTTACCCAATCACATTTGATGAGTATAGTGATTTCAGGTCTAAGAATCACAATCACCACCATCACTATGAGAGATGATTCTGACTACCATGTCATGGTTCCATGTGTCAGTCTCATGGTGGGTCTGTCTGATACATTGTTCTCTACCATGGATCTATGTGCTTGGTTTGATATCTTATATCATGAGTAATGAGATATTGTCATCAACCAACGCACACTCTAGTCTTTATGTGTCATTGTTGTCTATCAACCTTCCACAATGACATCCAACTAGGGACATAACAAGAATGTACATACTCTTAGCATCCATATAATCTCATTGTTCAGGTCCTCAACCTGAAGACATGCGTCATTTAGTATTGTCATTCTTTAGACATTCATTCTGCTCCATCATTTATCTCATAATCAATTGAGCTAGAATAAATTAGAAGCTTGCCTTTGATATTTATCAAATCAATCATGATGTATGCCAATCCAATCATCACATGATTGGCTCTCAGGGAATACATACCAACAAAAACATCTTTTAGGTCTAACATCAACCTTATTTGGCTAAGTTTAGAAGGTCAAAGTTCTAGGGTAGGATCCAAGTTCTAGTATGTTACAGCAAACCACCCCTTAAAGGGATTTCATCCTCAAAATTTAAATATCCATATATAAGAAAAAAACTTATTCACAACCCCTTAAAGTATTCATCTTATTAAGTCAAACTACTCATTAGATACAAAACATTTCACTACACTTCCTTACATCCAGCTACATAAGTATCAAGAAAAAATAAACATAACTTGTAAAAACTAACTATGGAAATATGGGTCAAGTTGTTCTTATCCTTGGTCATCCTCATGAACTTCTTCAACATCCAAAGCAAAAACTCTTCCAGCTCACCTTTCCACAGGTCTTCCTCTATTATGCTTTCCATTAATCTGATGTGGTACTTGAGGTACTCGTTGTTGAGCTGGTACTTTCCCATTATGAAGCTTGGGGCACTCAGGGCAAACATGTCTTGGTTCATTGGAATGATGACATATCGGTACCCTATAATTTCTTCATGCAATAGGGTCCTCTGGTCGATGATCACCTTCATGGTGTTTCCTTTTATGATTGTTCTCCTTATGTGACTAGAAAATAGGGTATGATTCCATAGCTAAGGCCTTGTCCACCATCTGTTGAAAGGTCAAGGGTAGTTGTGGAATAAGATCACGACCCACATTTTAGTTGAGTCCTTCAAGGAAAAGGTCAGCCCTACATTCTTCACTCAAGCTAACTGACGTTCCAACAACAGAGACATTTGTACAAATGTCACAATAGACAAGGAACCTTTCTTCAAATTGTAGAACTTAGTTTTTTTCTACTTTAGGTTGGTATGTGCATACTAAAAGAAAATTGAGCAATATAAAGAGTTTAGGACATTAATAATAAAGGCTTCTCATGAAAGAGAAAAGTACTACCCAAAGAGGCATAAACGAATATGAAGAATAAAATAAGAATGAAGCAAGAGAGTATATAAACAAGTTATCCATGTAATCCACCTATTACAATACTAGATAATATAAGATTGTAGGTAGGAAATAACACATCTACCAAAAATATGCGGTGAGCGGGAATTGTATACATCTTCTCTAAATATGGAGTGGGTAAGAACTATATACATCCAACCGAGCAGGATAGAATACACATCTTCCCAAATATATTTTCAAATGTAGGAATTAGCACCTTTGCAGTCATATGTGGAAATGTTCACATCCACATAAAATAACATGTAAAATTATACTAGCAGTTACCACATGATGCATAACAAACGAATAATCAAGAACAAACAAATAAGGATGATGAGAACATCCACAAACTATAAAGTGGGATCAGATGATGCAAGTTATCACATAATGTGCCATATAAACATCCACTACAAAGGTGGGCAAAGATTCACATATCACAAAATAATGTTCCACCAAGAGCAAAGAATAAAAAAGAGACCAAGAGAATATCCAAATATGATAATATAATCACAAGATCAGTAACATATAAGATACTTCACATGAAGCATATTTTCCCAAAGAATAAGATATTGTAAAGGATAATGTCCATAGGACCAAGAGAATGATAAAGATAGGTTATTGATCAACATAGAATAATTGATGATGCAAACATAGCTTAAACTAGGGTCCTAGAAACTCTCTTCACCAAACTAGTTGTTTCCAAGATTAACCTTGCCTAAATAAAAATTACATGTATTAGGGTTTAAGATTTATATATATGTAATGAAACCCTAATTCTAGACCTTTCTACAAAACATCAAATTTTGGACTCCAAACCTAAATCAACTGACTTGTTTGGTTTTTCTGATTCAGAAAACATACTTATTTACTAAATTTGGTGTTCATATGAATTAGTTACCAATTTTAGGGCTTTTATATTAATTAGATCCTTAAAAATCCATCATAAAAAACATGGAAATTAGGCTTTGAAACTATTTCTATTAGAAAGAATATATTTTTTTGATTCTAAATCATATTTTTATTTAATTTTTGGACATACTATTCAAAAGATTTTATTTTTGTAAAACAAACCAATCACAAAAATCCACGTCATCAAATCCTAGTGGGAGAGAGGGGGACCCTCCATGTGACCTGGCCTAGTCAGGGACTGCTAATTCACATGGTCAAGGTCATCATTGACTCGCATCAAGGCAAAGCAAAACATCACGAAAAGACGTAAGTAACCCCGCGCAAAAAAAGCAAGAGAAGGGAAATAACAGATGGGCAGAAGAGGGAAACCACAATGAGGTTTCTTCCCCTCTCAAATAACCTCCCTGGATGCTCAAAGTAGCTCAAGTAAGCAGGCAAAAGATTAGGAAAATTTGTGATACTCAATAACTAGAGGAAATTGCAGCAAGAAAAGAAAGAAGAGGGACAATCGAACTAACACAATGCCTCAATTGAGGTGTCAGTGTTCTCGATGGCCATGGAAAGGCACTGCAAGGTTAGATGAGTTCTCAAACTCAATGACAAATAGCAAAGTGATGAACAATTGGCACTAGAAAATAATTCTTTAGGGGTGAGGCAATCCCCCTGGATGGCTCCTATATATATAGGCTCGAGAAAATGGTCTCTGTGGTATAGAAGTGGGGAGACTTGGCCCACATGAATTGAGAAAATTGCAAATATGCGACAAGAAACTATTTGCAAGTGGGGAGACTTGTCCCACATGAAAGATGCATATTTCGATGAGAAGTAGGCGAAACAATCATTGAAAATCATTAAGAATTGAGCAAGATATCCCGATTTGAAGAATCCATCTATTTTACTATTTTTGTCAAGAGGTAGAAGATGACGCTACTACTGTTAGATTTTGATCTAATGGTCACAATGGGGTGCATCATTGTGTGTCCTGGATGCTTAGTCTAACTTTGGGAAATCTCAAATATTAAAGTGTGACATATAAATAGCAAAACCTTATCCCAATCGAAATTCAATTAAAGTGATGGTATATTTTCTTTTCTCTCTCCTCCACAGAGTTTGCAAACAAATCTCAAATTAATTTAAATTAGACACCTGGACTATTATTGACACGAGGAGTGAGAATATGTAATTATTTTTGTCTTTTGGGAACTTTTAATGTGTTAAATAATTCAAAACTTATTTTCTCTTTTCTCCCAAATTAATGGTTATAAGATTCTCCAAATTTGATGAAACATCACCCACAAGTCACATTAAGTGTCATGGATATGAATTTGTCATTAATTTTACATGTTGGAGAGGTTTTTACATTTATTTAATATTTTGAAGGTTCTACACACTTTCTCTCTCTTGATTTGATCTTTTAACCAAACATCTTCCAAACTGGATGAAAATTCACTCAAATGCTATATTTATTATGTAGATTATGAATCCAAGATTTTTTTCCTCATTTAGAGTCATCTAATATTTTATTTGATATTTTGGGGAAATCACATATCTTATCCGTCTAAAATATATTAAATTGACTATATTACGTGAATAATGTGAAACTTGACTCCCAATGCAATTGGGACCCAATGAACACAATTTTTAACTTCGTTCACTTTTGGTTTCCTTTAATGGGATATGATAGAATTAATATTTGTGTCTATTAATATCACATTATTACTTAGGTTATCATATTATTTCTCTATTATCATAATTGCCCATCCATTTATATTCCATAGCTTAATATTATCACCAAAAGAATTATGTGTGATTATTTGCACAAAATTTTATATAATTCATTATTATCTCATGTGACATATTTTATGTGTCCATTATTGATTTAAGACTAATGTTAGAACATTAGGTTACATTAGGGTAATTTATGCATGCATTAACTCATTAGAGTTATACTAAACATCTTTTAGGTATAACCTCAACCTTGTTTGGCTAAGTCCAAAAGGACAAAGTTCTAGGTAGGGTTCGAGTTCTAGTATATTACAAATACTATATCCAATATTTTCAAATAAAAGAGCGTACATACATATCATGATTCAACCAAGAAAACCATTGTCATATAATTAAATAAACCCATGTACCTGAGTGTAGAGAACCTAAGTTATCCCTGAGCATCTACCATCTATGGTCATTGACACGCTTTTTACGTGCGTAGAAATGCAAGTGTACGCGTCAATGTAATATAGGACTTTGTGAGGCCCGAGTCGAACTCAGAGACACGTGAATTATCGGAGACTATGAGAAACTTCAGAGGCCGAAGAACTTTTTCTTTTATGCAGATGTGGTTAAGCCATGAGAGCTGTCGTAACCTTATCAATGAGACTTGGGATTTGGTTTCGTGGGGGAACCCGTCCGAGTCTTTCTACTTCAAGCTCAAGATGGTCAGAGAAGCCCTTAAGACGTGGAATAAGCAGACTTTTGGTGATATTGAGCAGAGGAAAAAAGATCTGGAAGATATTGTTCACACTACCCAGATTGCTTATGATGACAATCCTTCGTTAGAAAATGAAACAAATCTCAGAAAAGCGGAATATGAGCTTCAGGAGGTCCTGGATACCGAAGAATGCATCTGGAAAGAGAAATCTTGTATTAGCTGGCTCAATGAAGGTGAAAGGAACACTAGATTCTATCATGCAATCGTCAAGGCTAAGAGGAAGCATAACAGTGTTCGCAGCTTGCTGCTGGATGACGGTTCGATTTTGGATGACCCTCGTGAGATCGCAAAGCTCGCAGCTGAGCACTACAGTGATTTCTATAAAGATTGTTCCACGTACGATGAAGATGCCCTTCATGAGATGTTGCAGACTATTCCTGAGATGATTTCTATGGATGATAACAGCTCCCTCACCGCTTTTCCTATGGAGGATGAGGTCCGTTTTGCTCTATCGCAGATGGATACGCACACTGCCCCAGGACCTGATGGTTTCACTGTTCCCTTCTATATTGCTATGTGGGATACCATTAAGAAAGACTTCATGAAGATGACTGAGATGTTCTTTAAAGGCCTTGTCTGTCACCGGAGTCTCTTTAGCTGCAGAATCCTTCTTGTTCTGAAGGTCGAGAATCCTAAAAAGATTGAGAAAGACTTCCATCCTATATCCATTGAAAACGTTTCCTTGAGAATTCTTGCTAGAGTCATTAGTAACAGAATGGCCCAGTTGATGCCTTCCATTATTTCTGAGGAGCAGGCGGCTTTCATTCATGGCAGGGAGATCACTCACCACATCAGGATGACCAAAGAGTTAATGCATGATATTCACAAGGGCGGAGAGCAGCCAAACGTGATGATCAAGCTAGATATGTCGAAGGCTTTTGACAGGGTTGAATGGCCTATCCTCAAGAAGATCATGATGAGATTTGGGTTCTCGGATGATTTCTGCATGCTTTGCCTTAGCTTCTTCTTGAATGCGTGGGCTACGGTCTCCATCTGGGGTGAGTATGACGGATTCTTTCCCATGCTCAGGGGCCTCAAACAAGGGAATTCGATCTCCCCCTTTCTGTTTATCATCTATGAAGAGCTTCTTAGTAGATACATCCATCACATTGACCATGTTCACAAGTTGGACAGTTTCCGCACTCGCGGCAACGGCTCTGCACCTCTCTTCCTTCTTTATGCGGATGATGTGGTGATGTTCCTTAATGCTCATCCTGACACTTTGCAACGTGTACAACAGATTATGAAGGCTTATGAAGCAGCAACCGCATAGAAGATCAATCGTGCAAAGTCCATATGCACGGTGGGCAGCAAGAGTGATGTGATCATCTCCAACCTTGTGCACACTCTTGAGATAGACACTACTGCGGATTCGTTTCTTTATCTGGGAGTTAACATCAGAATGGGTAGATATGCTCTTAATGACTTTGAGGGTCTGTTTCAGAAGATTAAACAGAAGATGGCATCCTGGAAGTCGAGGCTCCTCTCCTTTGTTGGTCGGAGGTTGCTCATTGCTCATGTCCTCTCGTCGACGACTGTCCATACTGCTGCTGCCATTGGTATCCCTTGTGGAGTTTCTGATCGTATTGACGCTATCCTTGCTCGGTTTCTCTGGGCAAATAGAGAAAATCACCATCGTAAGGCGTGGATCGGCTGGAACAAGGTTGCTAAGCCTGTGGAGTATGGTGGTTTGGGCCTTCATAATACGAGAATTGTTGATAAAGCTTTCATGGCTAAAGCATGCTGGGAGATTTTAGCAAAGGACACAATTTGGGCAAGATTCTGTAGAGAGAAATATGCGAGCAGGGCGCACAGTAGATCTGAGTTATATCCGCACAATGTTAGATACAATATTTCTGCTTCTGTTTACTGGAAACATATTTGGAATCTGTTCCCTATGATTCTTCCTTACTGCAGATGGTGAGTTGGGAAGGGACATATCCCTTTCTGGGATTCCTTATGGTGTGATGAGAGACTCTTTGATCATGCCTTGCATACCAGTGATCGTAACCATCATTTCCTCGTTTGTGACTTCTGGATCCATAACGAAGGATGGGACTGGATATCCTTGAGGCAGCTTCTCGATGAGGACGGAATTAATCTGATCAAGAAGGCAGACCAGCAGATAAATGAAGATGATGATATGCTTGTTTGGTGTCCGGAGGTGACGGGTCAGTTTTCTATTAAATCTGTGAAGAAGATTTGGACTATGGATCACAGTGATGCTCCTTCCGCCGCTCAGAAGCTTTGGTACATTGACGCGCCCAAGGCCTGCACGCTCATTTGGAAGCTCTTCCATAGAGCTCTTCCAACCGATGACAACATTATTAGGTGCCATATTGCTATGTCTTCTAGATGCGAATGCTGCGATGAACCCAATACTGAAGATATGGATCACCTTTTCTTTCATGGAAACCTTGTTGTTACTTTCTGGAACAAGTTCTCTCTTCTTACTGCTAGAGCCCGACCACATGACACAACCGAGTTGTTGTCTCTCTGTTCGCGGGGGAGATCGTCCATTGTTATGGAGTGGATTGCAGCTTGCCTTGCTATGCTTACTCCTTTCTATATCTGGAGATGGAGATGTCGTGCCAGATATGACAGCTGTAAGACCCCTATTGCCCGTGATATGAACTGCATGATCGCACAGCTCAACTCTATGTTGAAAAATAGGTGGTTCCGCGTCCTTGCTCAGCCGGAGGATCATAGGCGCCTTAATCATTACGACATTGATGACCCTAACTATGCTCTTAGAGAAGTTCACCTTATGAGATGGACGACCCCCGACCTTAATTCTTTGAAGATGAACGTCACGATTGGTAGAAGCAAAGATTCTTATGGTCATAACAGGTGGTGGATGGCTAGTATCATCAGGAATCACCGGGCTGCTATTTGTCAGATTGCTAGAGCATGGTTAACTGCAAATGATCATCTTTCTGCGTCCCTTCAAGCTTGTGCAGTAGGGTTGAAGTTGGCAGAGAATCAATCCTTGCGGATTGCTGTGGTGGAGTTAGATGATGAGAATACATATCACATGTTATGGGGCACTACTTGTATTCCTCGGAGGATATCTCGTATCGTCAGGGAGTTAAAGAGCTACATGGAAGATGAAGGTATTGTAGGATCTCTTGTTCACAGGGCCATCAATTCCATTCCCAGAGAGATTGGTAAATGGGGTGTCCTCAGTCAGGATTTGATCGTGATTTCTGATCCTAGCAGATTTCCGGCTAGAGTTCGAGGTATGGCTTTTCTTGAGAGAAACCACACACCTTACGTGGTTTTGAAGATTAAGCATCCTTAATGCCTTGGTTGGGTTGTTGTTTTGAGTCTGTCTTGTGGTCGTCTTGTATGATCAGGGTTTTTTGCTGTGGTTTTTGTGATGTGGGAAGGTCAAGTGGGGGTTCGACCTGCATTTTATAAGCAGGAGCTGTATTTGAATCTTTTATATGCTCACACGAGGAGGGTGAGATGAATAGACGACCTCCTGACTTAACCTTAAAAAAAAAATTATCGGAGACTACTACTAACTACTCGCAATCAGCTAGACCGGTTAAAAAGTTGGAGGTTGTTTTAAACTTAAAAGAAAATAAAATAAAACAAAACAAAGCAATCGATTAAATGTTTAGTTTAATCAATTCAAGTGGGAATCTTTAGGATTGCGGTTTCACCGTAGGTTTTCATTGTGTGAATTTCTATTTAGTCACTCAGATTTATCTCTCTATCCGAGTAGTGTCCTGATATCAGAATTGCCCACTGTCGTGGTACAATTCACTACCTATGTCTAGGTCGGTTCCACCGTCGTAGCAACCTATACCCTAAACTAAGTGCATTAGAGTCGATCTCTCAGTATCCACCATTAACCTTACACCACCTTATTCAAGGGATTTGATAATTAATGTAAATTTTGTCTCTTTTCAACCATTAATTCTTCTTTCAAAGTAATTAAGGGCATTAGATTATTATTATGGTGATCAAGCATAACAATATAATTGAGAAAATGAAATTATACCACGGATTTAAGAGATAAATGATGAATTACTATGATAAAATTGTCATACAATGATTTCCTGGGCTACTCTCGGTCCTAAAGACAAAGGGGATTAGCCCTGCATGTTCATCTCAGAGAAAAATGTGGTAGAGAAAAAGGGAAACATGGAGAAAAACGTGATTGAGTGGTGAAACCCCTGAACGGAGAAGATCCAAGCGCTCCTTGGCGTAGAATATGCATTCTCCTGCCTTTCGGTGGTGGAAAACATCTTCTTCGGCATCCGGAATGGTTGGGGTGTGCTTCTGGGCTCTGTTCTTCTCTCCACACCTTCTCGGGACGTGTGTAGTGGCTAATGAGGTGATAGATTGCTCTTGGCCGCCATCATTAGGTATAATCACCGAGTTCGGTCGCCAAAATATCACAGTCATCGGATTTGGATCGATCTGAAACAAACTTGTATCTGACGGTGTCGATACTATCGACGTGGGTCGATACTATCAACCCTGCACTGTATCGGCTGGTCTCCTTTTCTTTTCTTTGTCGCGACTAATGCTAACTCGATACCATCGATGAGGGTCGATGGTATCGACTCTCTTAGGCGTCGCTTTTATCTTTTTCCGTCGCTGAAGCTCCTCGTGTCGATAGTATCGACTTTAAGGTCGATAGTTTCGACTGTCTTCTCGCCAGCAACCTGATGGTATCTCGATACCATCGACTCTCCTGTGCCGATAGTATCGACTCTACAATACTCCTTGTGGCTGGCAACCTGTGGTCGTGTCAATGGTATCGACCACTGTCGATGGTATCGACAGCAGCAGATACTTGTTTTTCCTGAAATTACAACACAAAACCACATAAGCCGAAACAAAACATATTCTTATAATAATTTATACTCAACATACTGAAATAAGGGAGATTTGACATAGAAAATGATCATAGACCAAAATAGATGAATTATGCAATATTAACCACCGAATTGACTAATAAATGCATAAAAACACAAATAAACAAGTCTATAAATGTGACTCAAAATCATCGCATCAGTCATCACCTGATAAAAAATAATTAACCATCATTATTACAAAGTTCACCATTAATAATGGTATTTAGGTCCATATTTGGGTTTAGGCCAAACCTAGGTTCAAATTGACCTAAACAGTCTTTGATATTTTTCTATAGATCGGGAGGTTAGAAGCAAGCTATAGTTCAAGTTTCATAATTTTTTAATGATTGGTCTATTTTATAGAATTAAATGAGTTTAAAAGCATCGAATTTCTTATTAATGGGAAAGACCTCTATTGGAGAAAATTATTCATATCAAAGTCCAAAAATGTATTTCAATCATCATTACGGTTAAACCAATTTTTTTTGAGATTTTATATCATATTGATACTATTTATTTCAATTAATGAACCCTAAAAAGGAGCATTGTCATCATAACATGAAATCATCTATAAATAATTATAAATAGTCTGACCAAAGAGTCTTATATGAAAGAGGGTATTTTTTTATTCATGGGTATTATTAGGGGATTTATAGGCCAAGGAAGCTGTTTATAAACTATTTTCTAAGAATAGTGGTATTTTTGGGATTTAAAGTTGATTTACCTAATGAGGTGAGGACCATTGCCTAAGGTGGCACCCCTGGATTGGCCCACACTAGCTGGTCCACCTCTCCTAAACTCCCATTGGACTGGTGTGGTTAAGAGTGAACTGGTTGTTTCTTCATGGGTCACTTGGTTTAGTTGGGTTTAAGACTAGGCCTCTAACTTTGTTGTCTCCTGCTCTGCCTCTCCCCTTAACGCTCCTGAGTCCGATATGATGCTCCCCTATTTTTAGCCAACTATTTCCTAGTATCCTAGTAGGGAGATCCACGATCTATTAGTAACTTCTACAAATAAAGACGGGTACCTCGTCTTCATCAGAACTCTAGGAAGCCCTTCGACGCCTTAGCTCCTTGGATAGAGTTGATAGCCCCACTACCACTAGGTGGTTCTCTCCATCGCCGCCATAAGGAGGAAGAGAAAAGGGGGAAAATGGACATGTGACACTTCAGCTCAAATCAATCTCACTCAGAGAATTGAAGACTCTCAACGAACTTATAGATATCTCATAAATTGAGTAGGTATGCCTCGATATCTACCTTTAACTTTGCCTTCATCACCAACATCTACCATCTTCACTGACCATGGTGGGTCTTCTGCGACTTGTCTCTCTATAGAATTCGCTACCAACAGGGTAATGAAGGAGCTTGGAAATTCAAAAAGGGGTGTGTTGAAGCTATAGGCCATATTCCTTCCTTTTAAACCACAAAAACGGTTGTGATGCAAATAGACCTATCCTTAAGGTCATCATCATCCTTCTATGGGTTCACACCTTCGCTCCACAAAGGATCTCACCACGGTCACTCCATAGAACATGATGCCTACTGAGTGGTCAGTTTTATTGATCACATTCATGTGGTGATTTTGGATGGAAAACCCCTTTCTTTGGCTCTCCCCAACCCCTAGCTCTTCCTCAATTATATGCATATGTAAATGAGAAGGGATTTGAGGAATGGGTTCAATCTCCCAAACCTCTTCATGATAATGGATTATGAAAGCATCATCCAACTCCTCCCCACATTTTGAATCTCTGAGCCCTATCAGTAATGTGTGATGAACGTTCTTTGATGTGCATAGCTTTGCTAGTTGGTCAGTAGCCTGAGCGGTTGATTACTTTGTGAGAATTGGGGGTAGGAGACAAATTATCCCCTACTAGATCATAGTTGGACCGCTTTGATCCAGCCACATCTTCCATCCATTCTGGAGCCACACCCCTCTAACTGTAGTGGGCTGCATGACAAATATGTAACCCATCCAGTCAAAGTTATTAAACCCAATATATAACATAATTATGATATCTTAAAACTTGAATAACATGCTCTAGGAGCATCATTTCTTCATCAAATTTTTACCAAAGGTTCATCATCATCTCCAGATACCTTATACCAAAGTTTGAGACTCAAAATCAATCATTTGGTCATTCAAAAAAATTCTTTAAACAACGTTACAAATGCATGTATAAATCTTGAATGCAATTTAATTAATGGTCAACTATCGATCCAAAAAGTCCAAAAACATTCTTTTTATGACACTATCATACCAAAGACTTTGATCATTTGTTTTACTAAATGTGCATGTATAACTACTCCTTTTTTATATTTTCATGCAATACATGTGAGAATACTTTGCAATGCAAGGCATATCTACATGAGATGCAATCAAAAAGGTTAAAGTTGTAATGTACTTCCAATTCTTATGGTGGATTGTAAAAAACTATGAGGTGGAAAGATCACAAGACTAATTGACTAAACCTTTGAAAATTATTATGTGTCCCTCCTTACTGGCATGTGTAGTAGTTAAGAGGTTTCTCTCTCTTACTTCAAATTAGAGTCTCATTATCATTTGGTCAGTTTAGGCTCACACAACCAAATCCGTCCACTTTTCATGAATCATGAGGAATGTACAGTTGTGATATTCTATTTTAGAGTTGACAAAACCAATCATTTTCTTAATTTATGTGCTCAAGGTTGAACAACACAAACTTGTCAACACTTAAATGTTTAATTTGCCCTTAACCCATGTACAAGAAAATGAGATGACACAAGACTTAAGACATCCACAATTACAGTAGATAGAGTGTGGATCCTACAAACAAACTAAGATTGCAAAAACTAAATGACAATAAACAAAACAATAAAAACTAAAAATTAAGAAAACTAAAGGATAGAGTTGTTCCAACACCCCCCTAAGCTTGAATTCGACTATGGCCTCATAGTCAAAAACAATCCTAAAGGTAGGAACAGAGGTACCGATCACTCTTCTGGCGAAGGCGGGTACTATGGGGCCGTGGGGTCCCAGGATGGGTACTGCCCCTGAAAGCTAGGATCATACTGAAGCATGGGTGGAGGTTGTGGATACCCCCCAAAGTAGTTTTGGCTCCAGTAATGATCATAGAAGGGTTGTTGCTGCATCTCCATCCTATGCAACCTGTCGTGAATCTACTGTTGGTTGTCGAGGAGGAGATGCTCATTTTCAAACATAGCCCTCTGGTTGTCAAGCAGCCGGTTTGTTGTATCATGAATACCGGCGTACACTGCTGTATGGTGCTGCTGTGTTTGTTGTATATCCTGCAGCATGGCATACATTCCTTGCATTGAGTAGACATCCTCGCTTTGCTGCGAGGGCGGTGGTGGTGGCGGAGGCTGGTAAGAAGAAGATGCACCCGGATGCATGCGAGGACACTTCCTAGGTGCCACTCATGCACGAAGAGGAGTGTAGGCCTCCTCTTCCTCTTCAGCCTCGTCGTCATTATTGTTGTCGTCGCCGCTGTCTTCATCGGAGTCAGCAATGGCTATGATGGGCCATCGGAAATGTTGAGCACCCTCGATGTGGAAAATAGGGTAGGGAAGCGAGCATTCTTGATATGCTTGGTTGACATGACAGTGTGCATATGCCAAGCCATCTCGAAGAAGGATGAGGTTGGAGCGGTGAAGGTGTTGTAGGTTCACTTTGCTCCTATTGGAGAGAGGAGTCAGCTGAGAGAAATTCAACCCAAGGTAGGAGGCCAGTGGTGTGATGAGCCCTCCAAAGTGAATTGGAGCCTTCTGCGTACTCCTCTTTACTGCCAACACCCGCTGCAGAAAGAATGCTCCCCAGTTGCACTCTTGGCACTTCAGGAGTTTATGCAAAAAAAACAAGTCCGTCTCCTGGAATTTGCTAAGAGACAGATCACCACAGTGAAGAGAGTAGTACACAACATGCGGTGAAGAACCCGCATGAACGAATGCTCGAAATCCGCCACTGTCGCGTTAAGGTAGCTCACAGCTTTGCCCGGAGGCACAATTACTAACTCGGAGAAGATCGTGTCATAGTCCATCCTGTTATGTGGTCAACGGTACTGCTCTCGCCTGTGATTCCAGTTATAGATGGAGTTGAACTGCTTGAGGGTGAGAGTGTAGTCAATGTTGTACAGCCGGAAAGAAACACGGCTGTTGATCCATTCCCGATCCGTGGCGATTATGTCGTTTGGCACGACACAGATGTCCAATGACGCCATGAACTCGGCGACTAGCTCCTTGTATGTCGGCCATTCACCGAAGAACGGCTGGTTGTCGGCATGGAACTCCATCTCATCAGGCCTCATGCCCGTGTGCCTCGCCTTCCCTTTCAAGACGTAGGCGAGATTAGCGTCGAACCCCAGATTACGTACCATGTTGCGCTCGACGTAACGGGTCGGCTCGATCTTGCGCTTCATCAGTTCCTCATAAACCTTCTTAACTTCCGCAGACGGATGGACAATCTGCGGACGTGGAATGGATGCAGTCGGTGGAGGAATGAACACTGGGATCTCCATCGGTGTCGTGCGTGAAGAAGATGCGCCGGCGGTGTGCACCATTGTCGAAGAAGAAAAAAGAGAAGAAGGAGCTCAGTGCAGGTCGGAGAAGAAAATCTCCGCTCGATGAAGAACGTGCTCCTGGATGCTCGTCGTCGGGCTCGGATTGCTTTGGAATACACTCGGCACAGGTGGAGAAGAATTGCTCTGGAGTTGTGATGTCATCTGACGACAATCCTTCTCATATATAGGTGTGGTCGGAGCTGCTGTATGCCCGTTGATACCATCGATGCGGGTCGATGGTATCGACTCACATGGTACAATCTGTACTGCCGCTGGTATCGATGGTTGTCGATGGCTGGATGTGGGGGCCCGGATCGCTGACGTGTCGATACTATCGACAGGTGTCGATGGTATCGACCCGTCCCCCGGATCGACTCTCTGGTTGTTGTGATCGCCTTTGATCTCCTCTCGCGGATCGGTGACGTGTCACGTCGATACTATCGACGCAAGTCGATAGTATCAACCTATGGTTAGGGAAACACCCTCGCGAGGCCCGGCTGCCGCTTTCTGCCTATAACTGGTTCGATACCATCGATAGGAATGTCAATGGTATCGACTTCACTTAGACAATTTCTTCTGAAAATCTTCAGAGATCTCAATGGTATCGACTTGCATGTCGATACTATCGACCTCGACTTTGCGATCAACCTGTTGGTGTGTCGATACCATCGATGAGGCCTTCGATGGTATCGACGCAGAGCGATTTATGCAGTCGCCAACCTGTACCCTGGTCGATACCATCGACACAAGGGTCGATGGTATTGACTCTGCCTCAGTCCTTCACATTACCCAAATGATCACGGTACCTTTTTTACACTAAAAACAAAGTCAAAACAAACCAAAGTACGAATGTGAAAGAAACTAAACTACACTACCGATGGTTGGGTTGCCTCCCAACAAGCACCCTTATTTAACGTCTTAGGCTAGAAGACAGGAAGCTCATCATGCATCCGGAAGTGCAATGAGTTTGACCTCATTCACTTTCCTTGTGTAATCTTCACCAAAATATAATTTCAACTGTTGTCCATTGACCAGGAATTTGGTCTCGCCATCACGTACCAGGATCGCGCCATGTGGTCTGACCTCCTCTACTGTGAATGGTCCACTCCATCGGGATTTCAACTTCCAGGGATGCAACTTCAGCCTGGAGTTGAACAAAAGTACACGATCTCCTTTCTTGAAAACACACAATTGAATATGGCGATTGTGAATCAACTTTGTGCGCTCCTTGTAGATCTGTAAGCTTTCTTATGCATTCATTCGCAGCTCATCAAGTTCATTGAGTTCAAGTAAACTCTTCTTTCCCGCTTCATCATAGCTCATATTTAGCTTCCTCAGCGCCCAATGCGCTTTATGCTCCAGTTCCACCGGTAAGTGACAGGCCCGACCATAATCCAACCTAAAAGGTGTAGTGCCTATAGGTGTCTTGAATGTCATCATGTATGCCCACAACGCATCCGGTAGTAGAGTACTCCAATTCTTTCTCATGGAAGCCACAGTACGCTCCAAGATCTTCTTAACCTCTCGATTGGAGACCTCCACTTGTCCTTGAGTTTGCGGGTGGTACGGGGTACCAATGTTGTGTTTGACCCCGTAATTTCTCAACAGTTCCGTGAACTTTTGATTCCAGAAGTGTGTACCTCCATCACTTATGATCATCCTTGGTACACCAAACCTGCAGAAAATATATTCTTTGACAAACCTGCACACTACAGCGGAATCATTAGTCCTTGTGGGTATTGCCTCTACCCACTTTGACACATAATCAATAGCCAAAAGAATGTACAAATTAGAATTTGAGGACACAAAGGGTCCCATAAAATCTATACCCCAAAAGTCAAATACCTCAACCTCCTGAAATACATTAAGGGGCATCTCTTGTCTTTTCGAAATGTTACCTGCCCTTTGGCAGGAATCACATTGCCGCACAAACTCATAAGCATCCCTAAACAAGGTAGGCCAGTATAGACCACTTTCCAGTATTTTGGCTGGAGTGCGAGAGCTTTCATGGTGGCCCCCCATCGGTAGTGTGTGACAATGGATAAGAACACTTTCATATTCCTCCTCAGGTACACACCTACATAAGACACCATGTTTGCATTGCTTCAAAAGAATAGGGTCATCCTAGAAACAATAACGTAAAGAATGAAAAATTTTCTTCTTCTCTTGGTACGTCCAATCCTATGGGATGATTTTGCAAGCAAGATAGCTAACAATGTAAGAAAACCACGGGTCTTTCGATTTCACTTTCAAAAGATGTTCGTCCGGAAATGTCTCGGTAATGGGTATGTGTAAATCCTTTTCATCTACCCTCTCTAACCTAGACAAATGGTCCGCGACCACATTTTCAATGCCTGCCTTATCCTTGATTTCAATATCAAATTCCTGTAAAAGCAAGATCCACCTAATCAATCTAGGTTTGGCATCCTTTTTCTCCATCAAATACTTAATAGTTGCGTGGTCCGTCCATACCATGACTTTTGATCCAACTAGATATTGTCGAAATTTTTCAAAAGCGAAATCAACGGCAAGAAATTCTTTTTCTGTAGTCATGTAATTGAGTTGGGCGTCATTCAAAGTTTTAGATGCATAAAAAATCACAGCGGGTTTATTGTCCACCCGTTGTCCCAAGACAGCCCCAACCGTGAAATCGGATGCATCACACATTAGTTCAAATGACTTAGTCCAATCCGGTGTTTGCACAACCGGTGCGGAAATCAATTTTTCCTTAAGCACGTTAGAACGCATGTAGACATTCTTCATTAAAGTCAAAAACAACATCCTTTTCTAAAAGCTCAGATAAAGGTTTGGCAATTTTACAAAAATCTTTTATAAAATGACGATAGAAACCGGCATGACCTAAGAAACTCTGTACCCCTTTTACCGAATTCGGTGGGGGAAATTTGGAAATTACTTCAATTTTTACCGGGTCTACCTCCAAACCTTTGCTAGACACTTTATGTCCTAGCACTATTCCTTCGCTCACCATCATGTGGCATTTCTCCCAATTTAGGACCAAATGTGTGTCCTCACAATGTTGCAAGACCTTATCCAGATTGTAAAGGCACTCATCAAAGGATGCACCATAAACAAAGAAATCATCCATAAAAACCTCTAGACATCGTTCTACCATATCAGAAAAAATGGCAAGCATACAACGTTGAAAGGTCTCCGGTGCATTACATAACCCAAAAGGCATACGGCGGTACGCAAACGTTCCATAAGGACAAGTGAAGGTGGACTTCTCTTGGTCCTTAGGATCTATCGAAATCTGATTGTACCCCGAATAGCCATCCAGAAAACAAAAATGTGATCGGTCGGCTAAATGCTCTAAAATTTGATCAATAAACGGAAGAGGAAAGTGATCCTTAAGCATAGCGACATTCAATCGATGGTAATCTATGCAAACATGCCACCCGGTTACCAAGCGGGTGGTGACAGGTTCATTTAGAAGATTATCGGTAACTGTGATTCCCCCCTTTTTAGGGACTACCTGCGTAGGACTCACCCACATCGAGTCAGAAATAGCATAGATGATACCTACAGAAAGAAGCTTAATCACCTCCTTTTTGACAACCTCCATCATGCTGGGATTTAATTGACGTTGTGGTTGAATCACCGGCTTGGCTCCCTCCTCGAGCCGAATCTTGTGCTAGTACAATGTAGGGGAGATCCCCTTTATGTCTGCAACCGACGACCCGAATGCTCCTCAGTGGTTCTTCAACACAATAAGCAGTTGGTCCTCCTCCTCGAGACTCAGATAAGCCGATATAATCATGGGCAGCTTTTCTTCCTCAGCCACAAATGCATACTTCAAGTGTGGTGGTAACGGCTTCAACTCCAATTCTGGCGGGCTGATTAAGGATGATTGAAGCGGTGGTGGGAGTTCACCTAAGTCTTCATAGTGCCTCACATAGAAGCACGACAACATCTGAAGCATCTTGGCACACTCATATAGTGACTTGCTTCTCATCCAATCATGTGTGATATTGACTAAGCAGGCTTCAAGTGGTAGTTCTGGATATGCATTGAAAACCGAACTCGCTATAGCCTCCTCTTCATTAGAGGGGGAAATGTCCTCCTCCTCATCATTTGGAAAACCTACAGCTTTGCTAAGGGATACAACCTTGGTCTGCTCCATGATGTCCACAGCCAATGTCCCTTTTTCCACCTTGGTCATTACATGAGCCATATCTAATAATGGCTTCCCTAGACAAAGTGAGATATTGTGATCAAAATGCTTTACCATGTAGCATTGCTCTTTAGCTTTAGATGACGTGGTGCTAGAAGGCATGACCATCTCGAACCAATCATCAGCAATACCCAAGGTCAAACGACCTCTCCCCATCTCAAGTATCATGTCAGCTTTAGCTTGGAAGGGTCGTCCGAGTAGTAGCTCATTGCCTTGTTCATCTTGCATTTCCATTACGACAAAATCTGCTGGAAATACGAAACGATCTATCTTCACCAACACATCTTCACATATACCGTATGGTTTCACCACAGGGTTGTCCTCCAGTTGGATTGTCATGTTGCTCGGCCGTGACTCTTTTAATTCCAGCTTCTTAAATGTAGAGAGGGGCATCAAGTTTATGCTCGCCTCGGAGTCACATAGCGCTTCACCAAACTTCACTTTCCCAATGTAACATGAGATGTTGAAGTAGCTCTGATCCTGCCTCTTTGGTGGGAATGGGCCCATGATGAAGGCATTCACCTGCTCCTTAAGCACTACAACCTCCGTATTTGGGATTTTCCTCTTCTTGGAAATGATGTGTTTCAGAAATTTTCCGTAAGAAGGGATTTTCTCAATTGCTTCCAATAATGGGATGTTGACTGAAAGCTTTCTGAAATTGTCTAGAAACTTTTTAAACTGGGCATCCACTTTCCTTGCCTTTGCACTGTTTGGATATGGGACCGGGACATCCTGTGCCCTTTGATGGGGTGGCACATATGGTGTCCTTTTCTGCGTCTCCTCCTCATCTGCAATAGGATTTTCAGTAGCATCCACTGCTCTATCCTCAACTGATTCTGTGACTGGTATTTGCAGCTCCTCAGTGGCCTCACCTTCGAGTTCTGCTTGGGGTTTGCTTGGTTCATCGGCTCTGGGGTTTAACAGCTTCTTGCCACTCCTTAGCAAGATGGCCTTCGCCTGTTGGTTTCCTCCTGGAATATTAGTGTTACTCGGAAAACCTTGGTGCGTCGGCTTCTTTAGACTGGCTATCTCGGCTTCCATTTGGGCCATGGACGTCTCTATTGTCCTCATCTGAGCCCCGTGGCTCTGCAGTGTCTGCCCGAACTGGTTCATAAATTCCCCCTATTGCTTTTTTTGCTGGCCAAAAGTAGTCATTAATTCTTGATTTTGCTTTATCACTTGGTTGAGCAACTTTGTGCTCTTGTCCTCCGCTACTGGCATGGGGTTTTGCATCGGGATCCTGTAAAAAGTTGTTCAGATCCTTCCAAGAGAACTTCTTGTCTTTCCCCCATGAGTAATCATTATTTATGTAACCTTGTTTCTGCCTCATGAATTTGACTTGAGCCTCATCCTCGGATTTTGTATCCTCCTTTGCAAGCAGTTTCTTCACGAGAAGGTCAATCTTCTCATTCAGCTCCTTGTTTACTTTTGACTCCCCTGCTACTTGAACATGCTCAACGGCGTCCCTGTCGCCCCAAGATTGCTTCTTGGCCATGTTCTTAAGGATCTCCCAACACCTCGTGTCTGTGTTGTTCAAAAAGAATCATGAGCCTGCGGAATTGAGGTTACTTCTATCATGCTCAGAGAGAGAAAAATAGAAGATCTTGACCTGTGTCTCCTTGTCAAGCCCGTGGTGCGGGCACTGCCTTAGCATGATCTGAAACCTTTCCCAAGTCTCAGAGTAGGTCTCTCCTACTTTCTGAGTGAAGTTGTGGATCTTCCTTATCATGTCATTGGTCTTCTCGGGCGGGAAGAACCTTTCAAAGAAAACCTCCACCATGTGGTTCTAGGATTCCACATATTCATCATCTAGATTGTGCAACCACTCTCGTGCATTATCTGCCAGAGAACTCATGAAAAGCATCAAGTAGAGCGTCTCTTGTGGAAATCTGTCAATTTTATCATATCACAATTCTCCACAAATTGTCTTATATGCGTGACTGGGTCTTCATTCTTGAGCCCATGGAAAGCATTCGATTTGACCAAGTTGATTAATGCAGGATCAATCTTGTAAGTTGGAATGTTGATCGTCTGCTTCTTGAGTGGCCCTTTTGAAGCAGATGAAGAAGAAGCCTTGATCTTCTCCCATATTGTTTGTTCCTCTGTCATTTCTTCTTGTTCAGATTCTGAATCTATTTCTTTCAAGTGGTCTTGATTGTAATCTTCCTCGTCATCATGTCCCGACAGTGGAACCTCTGGTGCCTGTTGTGTGTAGTCAGTACTACACGTCTGCACCATACACAGTACCTGCAAAATGGTAAATTAAGTTCAGTACTGTGCTAGACAACTACAAGATTCAAAAGATAAGCTATAAATTTTTGGAAATGATTTCAAAATAATAAAAATAAAAAAATGGCCTAGAGTGGCTTCTTGCAGCACTCGTAGTGCCGACAATTGCCGTGTCCCCGGCAACGGTGCCAAAAGCTTGACACGCTTTTTACGTGCGTAGAAACGCAAGTGTACGCGTCAATGTAATATAGGCCTTTGTGAGGCCCGAGTCGAACTCAGAGACACGTGAATTATCGGAGACTACTACTAACTACTCGCAATCAGCTAGACCGGTTAAAAAGTTGGAGGTTGTTGTAAAATTAAAAGAAAATAAAATAAAACAAAACAAAGCAATCGATTAAATGTTTAGTTTAATCAATTCAAGTGGGAATCTTTAGGATTGCGGTTTCACCGCGGGTTTTCATTGTATGAATTTCTATTTAGTCACTCAGATTTATCTCTCTATCCGGGTAGTGGCCTGATATCATAATTTCCCACTGTCGTGGTACAATTCACTACCTATGTCTAGGTCGGTTCCACCGTCGTAGCAACCTATACCCTAAACTAAGTGCATTAGAGTCGATCTCTCGGTATCCACCATTAACCTTACACCACCTTGTTCAAGGGATTTGTCAATTAATGTAAATTCCGTCTCTTTTCAACCATTAATTCTTCTTTCAAAGTAATTAAGGGCATTAGATTATTATTATGGTGATCAAGCATAACAATATAATTGAGAAAATGAAATTATACCATGGATTTAAGAGATAAATGATGAATTACTATGATAAAATTGTCATACAATGATTTCCCGGGCTACTCCCGGTCCTAAAGACAAATGGGATTAGCCCCACATGTTCATCTTAGAGCAAAACATGGTAGAGAAAAAGGGAAACATGGAGAAAAACATGATTGAGTGGTGAAACCCCTGAACGGAGAAGATCCAAGCGCTCCTTGGTGTAGAATATGCGTTCTCCTTCCTTTCGGTGGTGGAAAACATCTTCTTCGGAGTCCAAAATAGCTGGGGCGTGCTTCTGGGCTCCGTTCTTCTCTCCACATCTTCTCGAGACGTGTGTAGTGACTAATGACGTGATAGATTTCTCTTGGCCTCCGTCATTAGGTATAATCACCGAGTTTGGTCGCCAAAATATCACATCCATCGTATTTGGATCGATCTGAAACAAACTTGTATTTGACGGTGTCGATACTATCGACGCGGGTCGATAGTATTGACCCTGCACTGTATCGGCTGGTCTCCTTTTCTTTTCTGTGTCGCGACTGATGCTAACTCGATACCATCGATGAGGGTCGATGGTATCGACTCTCTTAGGCGTCGCTTTCATCTTTTTCCGTCACTGAAGCTCCTCGTATCGATAGTATCAACTTTAAGGACGATAGTATCGACTGTCTTCTTGCCAGCAACCTGATGGTATCTCGATACCATCGACTCTCTTGTGTCGATAGTATCGACTCTAAGATACTCCTTGCGGTTGGCAACCTGTGGTCGTGTCGATGGTATCTACCACTGTCGATGGTATCGATAGCACCAGATACTTGTTTTTTCCTGAAATTACAACATGAAACCACATAAGCCGAAACAAAACATATTCTTATAATAATTTATACTCAACATACTGAAATAAGGGAGATTTGACATAGAAAATGATCATAGACCAAAATAGATGAATTATGTAATATTAACCACCATAATGACTAATAAATGCATAAAAACATAAATAAACAAGTCTATAAATGTGACTCAAAATCATCGCATCAATCATCACCTGATAAAAAATAATTAACCATCATTATTACAAAGTTCACCATTAATAATGGTATTTAGGTCCATATTTGGGTTTAGGCCAAACCTAGGATCAAATTGACCTAAATAGTCTTTGATATTTTTCTATAGATCGGGAGGTTAGAAGCAAGCTATAGTTCAAGTTTCATAATTTTTTAATGATTGGTCTATTTTATAGAATTAAATGAGTTTAAAAGCATCGAATTTCTTATTAATGGGAAAGACCTAGTATTGGAGAAAATTATTCATATCAAAGTCCAAAAATGTATTTCAATCATCATTACGGTTAAACCAAATTTTTTTGAGATTTTATATCATATTGATACTATTTATTTCAATTAATGAACCCTAAAAAGGAGCATTGTCATCATAACATGAAATCATCTATAAATAATTATAAATAGTCTGACCAAAGAGTCTTATATGAAAGAGGGTATTTTTTTATTCATGGGTATTATGAGGGGATTTATAGGCCAAGGAAGCTATTTATAAACTATTTTCTAAGAATAGTGGTATTTTTGGGATTTAAAGTTGATTTACCTAATGAGGTGAGGACCATTGTCTAAGGTGGCACCCATGGATTGTCCTACACTGGCTGGTCCACCTCTCCTAAACTCCCATTGGACTAGTGTGGTTAAGAGTGAACTGGTTGTTTCTTCATGGGTCGCTTGGTTTAGTTGGGTTTAAGACTAGGCCTCGAACTTTGTTGTCTCCTACTATCCCTCTCCCCTTAACGCTCCTGAATCCGATATGATGCTCCCCTATTTTTAGCCAGTTATTTCCTAGTATCCTAGTAGGGAGATCCATGATCTATTAATAACTTCTACAAATAAAGATTGGCACCTCATCTTCATCAGAACTCTAGGAAGCCCTTCGACGCCTTAGCTCCTTGGATAGAGTTGATAGCCCCACTACCACTAGGTGGTTGTCTCCATCACCGCCACAAGGAGGAAGAGAAAAGGGGGAAAATGGACATGTGACACTTCAGCTCAAATCAATCTCACTCAGAGAATTGAAGAGGCTCAACGAACTTATAGATATCTCATAAATTGAGTAGGTATGCCTCGATATCTACCTTTAACTTTGCCTTCATCACCAACATCTACCATCTTCACTGACCATGGTGGGTCTTCTGCGACTTGTCTCTCTATAGAATTCGCTACCAACAGGGTAATGAAGGAGCTTGACAATTCAAAAAGGGGTGTGTTGAAGCTATAGGCCATATTCCTTCCTTTTAAATCACAAAGACGGTTGTGATGCAAATAGACCTATCCTTAAGGTCATCATCATACTTCTACGGGTTCACACCTTCGCTCCACAAAGGATCTCACCATGGTCGCTCCACAGAACCTGATGCCTACTGAGTGGTCAATTTTATTGATCACATTCATGTGGTGATTTTGGATGGAAAACCCCTTTCTTTGGCTCTCCCCAACCCCTAGCTCTTCCTCAATTGTATGCATATGTAAATGAGAAGGGATTTGAGGAATGGGTTCGATCTCCCAAAACTCTTCATGATAATGGATTATGAAAGCATCATCCAACTCCTCCCCAGATTTTGAATATCTGAGCCCTATCAATAATGCGTGATGAACGTTCTTTGATGTGCATAGCTTTGCTAGTTGGTCGGAGGCCTGAGCGGTTGATTACTTTGTGAGAATTGGGGATAGGAGACAAATTCTCCCCTACTAGATCATAGTTGGACCGCTTTGATCCAGCCACATCTTCCATCCATTCTGGAGCTACGCCCCTCTAACTGTAGTGGGCTGCATGACAAATGTGTAACACAACCAGTCAAAGTTATTAAAACCAATATATAACATAATTAAGATATCTTAAAACTTGAATAACATGCTCTAGGAGCATGATTTCTTCATCAAATTTTTTAGCAAAGGTTCATCATCATCTCCAGATACCTTATACCAAAGTTTGAGACTCAAAATCAATCATTTGGTCATTCAAAAAAATTCTTTAAACAACGTTACAAATGCATGTATAAATCTTGAATGCAATTTAATTAATGGTCAATTATCGATCCAAAAAGTCCAAAAACATTCTTTTTATGATACTATCATACCAAACACTTTGATCATTTGTTTTACTAAATGGACCTCTTGGTTTCATAAGTACCCCAGTCAGCTATTGAAGGCTACTCATCATGATTGAACTCATTTAGGTGTTACTATCCTCAAAGATATCAAAGATCACACACTTGAGGTGGTAATAAGTTATAATTGAATGACTAATTCCCTCAACTAGGAATAAACCAACTAAGGGAAGATTATGACCTTAAGATACTATATTGGGTATTAAACCCTGAAATCAGGGTCATCAAATTCACCCTACATTAAAAAAATTCATCCTTGAAATTCAAAATTCTCATACTTAAGGTGATATCAACGAGTCTCTAGTATCTCTAAGGCACTACTTCCAGGTGTCAAGTCTATTATAGTTCTAGATATACCATAAGTTGTCTTGTTTGGATACCAAAGTATCTAAAATATACTCCCCCACCTTTATGTAGGTTGAATCACCGTTTAATAGATTATTCACAACATCACATTCTAATATTTTAAGATTTAAATCTCTCATTACCCTAAGAATTAGGGTTTGTTCATACAAATGGTGTTGAGAAGGTTATACTCAAGGTTTCATCTTTCACCCTACTCACATATGTTAGGTGATATAGAAATTTCATGTCATTATGTACTAGAATCATCATACTAATCCTGATTGATGTGGTTTATGATCAACATCATATCAAGATTTCATCATTAGAGGGGACTAGTCTCCACATTTACATATTAGGGTTTTCATTCAATTGTGGAGAGTTTTCTTCAAACTAGAAGCATAGATTAATAAGGATTTAAGTTAAACACTATATTTTGTGATCATGTAAGCTATGATCCAAAGATATCTCTTTTTTTAGCTCGTGATTACAAACTTATATATTTCATGCATGATATAGAGGGAAATAGACTATACTAAGTCAATCTCATGGTTTCAAACTTATACATACAACATATGTGGTAGAAGGAAGGATAACATACTAGGTCAAGATTATCTGAGTGACTCTTCATACATAAGCTTCAATATAGTTCAAGTGATCTTTCCAACATCATATATCAAGAAGGAGATAAGTAAGGAACACCATTTAGTGTATATTATTCTCAAGGAATTTATTCTTAGTACCAGAGTTCATATATCATCTCACTTGTAGCTAATGAGGAGAATCACAGACATACGTTACTCAAGCTAGGACCCAACTCAATCAAAAGAATTGACTCTCATTATGAGTTTCCTACCATCATTTTTTTTACCCAACTCTCACATATAGTGTGAATCATGCAAAAGGACTCAACTCATCCACTTAGGAGTAACCCATCTTAGGACATATAATTTCACATATATATCATATTTTCATATATTGTTGGGTAGGTTCTATGACCCTGTACTTGTGGGTTTCACTCTCTCTAGAGATCACCACATATCTTTTCATAACACTAGAGGTTTTCCCTTGTAAAAGAGCTTGAGGATCATGAATAATCAACTTTTTCTTAACTTTTCTCATCTTAAGTAAGAAAAGGGAATGTAATTTCATCATTAAGACTTAGCTTAGAATCTCAAAAATTGGGTTTAGCTCATGTACAACTTAAATATTTATAAGGAAACTTATACCATGAGAGATCAAACTTAGATAAGATTACACCTACTTATATAAATCAATCATCTACTCTAACTGTCACATATCCGATAAGGCTCTAGACATCTAATCTAGATCTACTCTCTATTCTAGACTGATGTCACTCCCTTTCACTCATGTTGCATGAACACCTCCTACTCTCCTATGTGAGGGACACATTTTCATATTTACAAATATACAATAAAATATTCTATAGTTTTTCTTTGAGAAGGTAGACGTCAGAGAAAACTATTAAGGCTCGAGTTGATTGGAAAATAAAACCAAATCAACAAAATGAGTGTCTCACACATAGTAGATATTCTAGTGCATGTCACCTAGTGAAATGGTGAGAACAAGATGTAGACTAGTGTATCTACCCAATATATATGAGATCTATATGGGAAGGGTTTCACACACTTATCTAAACCTAGTTATCAAACATCTAAGTTATATGTTAGAGGCTAAGTCAAACTTTAATCATGTAGAACAACTTACTAAGTGTCTAGGGTTTAAGTGAAAGGTGAAATTAAGATTTATGTTTCATGGTGAGAAATTTTTAGGTGTAGCTATTGTTTGGGCTCTGATACCGACTATAATATCCCAAGATTCCACCTTCTCGAGACCCTGTAGGGACGAGAAGACAAAATCTGAAAACATTAACCAATTGTATCAAAGTGTGATGTGGAAGAAATATACGCATACATGAACACTCAACATAACATACACCATAAAATTTCATAACATTCAACATGTATATTTACAACATTAATCATTAAAACTTGCATTCACATAATTTAAAGAAATTTTTAAAATTCTATAAACATGTATGCTAATAGGATCCTACACAATAGGTAAGACCAATACAACTTCTCATTACCTGTCTTTTCTCCCATGCTAGCTATAAACCTAGAAAATACATGAAATAACAAATCAACACAATGTGTTGTGTACAAGGTGGAAAGATACATATATTTATGGTATTCATAAATTTGAAAAGATTTGTTGAAAGAAAGAAAGATAACAAAAATAGTTTTTTGTTAAGTAAAATATGATTATTTTAATCATTATTCTAGATGAATTGTGTTAGTAAGGTGGACTAGTACCAAAACATATATATTAATCCCATCGATGTGTATCGAGTACTCTAAGGAACTCCTCGCACACCTTGTGCTCTAGGGAGATGTACTAATTAACATTGATCCTTCCCTCATAAGGGGGATAATGAAAACCTTAATAACTACAAAACATCTACTCATCATTTATGTTTTCAAGTGACAAAACACCGAGTACTTATAACAATACTATATTAAATATTAGCAAATAATAGAGTATACTTAGATATCATGATTCAACAAAAAAAGTTGTAGTCATCTAATGAAATAAACCCACATATCTGAGCAAATAGAACCTAAGTTATCCTTGACCATCTACCATTTCTAGTCATCAGTTGATTAATAACAATTAATCATCATTAATACAAAGTCACCATTAATAACGATATTTAGGTTCGTATTAGGGTTTAGGCAAAACCTAGGTTCAAACTGACCTAAACTTGTCTCTCATATTTTTCTACAAGCCAGGAGGTTAGAATTAGGATATAGTTCAAGTTTCATAATTTTCTGATGATTGGTCTATTTTATAGAATTAAATGAGTTTAAAAGCATCCAATTTCTTATTAATGGGAAAGACCTAGTATTGGTGAATATTATTCATATCAGTCTCTAAAAATTTATTTCAATCATCATTATGGTTAAACCAAAAAAAATTGAGATTTAATATTATATGGATACTTTTTATTTCAATTAATGAACCCTAAAAAGGAGCATTGTCATCATAACATGAAATTATCTATAAATAATTATAAACAGTCTGACCTATGGATCTTATATGAACGAGGGTATTTTTTATTCATGGGTATTTTTAGGGGATTTATAAGCCAATGAAGCAATTTATAAACTATTATCTAAGGATATTGGTATTTTTGAGATTTAAAGTTGATTTACCTAATGAGGTGGGGACCACTGCCTAAGGTGGCACCCCTGGATTGGCCCACACTGACCGGTCCACCTCTCCTAGACTCCCACTGGGCTAGTGTGGTCAAGAGTGAATCGGTTGGTTCTTCTTGGGTCGCTTGGTATAGTTGGGTTTAAAACTAGGCCTGGAACTCTGTTATCACCCGCTCTACCTCTCACCCTTCACTCCTGAGTCCGATATGATGCTCCCCTATTTCAGGCATGTTGTTCCCTAGCATCCTGGCAGGGATCTCCAAGATCTATTAGTAGCTTCTACAAATAAATATTGGCACCTCATCTTCATCGAAACTCCAGGAAGCCCTTCAACGCCTTGACTCCTTGTATAGAGTTGAGAGCCCCATTACTACTATGTGGTTGTCTCCTCTGTCGATAGGAGGAGGTAGGGAAAAGGGGGAAAAGGACATGTGACCCTTCAGCTCAAATCAATCTCACTCAAAGAACTGAAGAGGCTCAACGAAGTTATATAGATCTCATAAATTGAGTAGGGATGCCTCGATATCTACCTTTGAGTCTACCTTCGTCACTGACATCCATCATATTCACTGACCATGGTGGGACTTCTGTGACATATTTCCCTATAAAACTTGCTACCGACAGGGTAGTGAAGGAGCTTGGCAGTTCAAAAAGGGATGTTGAAGCTACATGCCATCTTCCTTCCTTTTAAAGCATGAAGACAATCATGATGCCTATAGACCTATCCTTAAGGTTGTTGTCATCCTTCTACAGGTTCACAACTTTGCTCCACAAAGGATCTTACCTTGGTCTGCCCATAGAAACTCGATGCCTACTGAGTGGTTGGTTTTATTGATCATGGTTGTCTGGTGATTTTAGATGGAAAATCCCTTGGTTTGGCTCCTCCCAACCCCTCACTCATCCTTTGTTGTCTACAGCTACGAATGAGAGGGAAGCTAATGAATGGGTTCGATCTCCCACAACTCTCCATGATAATGGATTATGAAATGATTGTCTAACTCCTCCCCACATTTTAGATATTTGAGCATTGGGGCACATAGCTTTGCTACACGATCATGGCCTGAGCGGAAGACTGCTTCGTGAGAATCAGGGGTAGGAGACAAACTATCCACCTCGAGATCACAGTTGGACCACTTTGATCCAGCCATGTCTTTTGTCCACTCTAACTTTGTGGGCTACATGAAAAATATGTAATATGTCTGACCAAAGTTCTCAATTCCAATATATCACATAATTATGATATCTTTAAACTTGAAACTTGCTTTAGGAGCATCATTTCTTCATCAAATTTTTACCAAAGGTTCAACATCACCTCAATATACTGTATACCAAAGTTTGAGACTCAAAAATGCATTATCTGGTCATGCAATTCAAATCTTTAAACAACCTTATAAATGGATGTATTAATCTTGAATGTAGTTTAATTAATCATCAACTATCGATCCAACGAGTCCAAAAACATTATTTTTATGACCTCATGGCTCACGAATTGACCACTTTGACTCATTTTGTTTACTATATGGACCTCTTGGTCTCATAAGTACCCCAGTCAGTTAATAAAGGCTACTCATCATTATTCAAATCATTTAGGAGTCACATTGCTTAAACAAATCATAGATCACACACTTGAGGTGGTAATAAGTCATAACTAAATAACCAATTTACTCAACTAGGAATAAACCAAATATGGGAAGATCATGATCTTAAAATACTATATTGGGTATTAAACCCTAAAATCAAGGTCATCACATTCACCTCACCGTAAAAGGAATTTCGTTTTTTCAAATTCAAAGTATCATACTTTAGGTGATTTCAAGGAGTCTCTACTATCTCTAAGGCACTGCTTTTAGGTGTCAAGTCTATTATAGTTCTACATATACCCTAAGTTGTTATGTTAGGATATCAAAGTATATACAATGTACTGACCCACCTTAAGGAGGTTGAAGCACCATTTAATAGCTTATTCACAACATCACATTCTAATATTTTAAGATTTACATCCCTCGTTACCATAAGAATTAGTGTTTTTTATTACATATGATGTTTAGAAGGTTATATCCAAGTTTTCACCTTTCACGCTACTCACATACATAAGGTGATATGTAGATTTTATGTCAATACTTACTAGAATTATCATATTAATTCTCATTTATGTTGTTTATGATCAACATCATACCATGATTTCATCATTAGAGGGGACTGGCCTCGACATTTACATATTAGGATTTTCATTTTATTGTGGATAGTTGTCTTCAAACTAGAAGCATAGATTGAGAAGGATTGAGGTTAACCACTATATTTTGTGATCATGTAAGCTATGATCCAAAGATATCTCTTTTTTTAGATAATGATTTCAAACTTATATCTTCCATGCATGATATAAAGGGAAAGAGAATATACTAAGTTAAGCTCATGGTTTCAAACTTATACATACAACATATGTTGTAGAAGGAAGGATAACATACTAGGTCAAGCTTATTTGAGTGACTCTTCATACATAATCTTCAATGTATTTCAAGTGAGGTTTCCAACATCATATATCAAGAAGGGGATAAGTAAGGAACACCATTTGTGAGTATCTTATGCACAAGGCATTTTTCTCTCTATACTAGAGTTCTTGTATCACCTCACTTGTAGGTAATTATGATATTTACACACATAAATTACTCAATATAGCACCTAACTCAATCAAAAGGATTGACTTTCTCATTATGGGTCTCCTACACATCATATTTTTTTACCCAACTCTCACATATAGGTGTGAATCATGCAAAAGGACTCAACTCATCTACTTATGAGTAGCCCAATTTAGGACACATCATTTCACATATATCTCATATTAATCCTTCAAGGGGTGGAGTGTTTTATGCCTTAATAACTAGGAGTATGATATAAATTGAGGTCTAACAAGACTAAATAGAGGTTGAAACAAGTACTTTTTGGTAATGAGATATCACTTATCTATGGTGAATGGGTAAACCTTGACAAATTAAGTACTATGATGTTTCTAGGATAGTTAAAATTATACTTAAAATTTATCTTCACATATCTTGACTAGTAGACCTTAGTGAGGTAAAATAATAAGTATATATAATTGGGGATTTAGGTACACCCTAATATAATATTTACTTTATTGTGTATACTCAAAAACATGAAAAACTAGTTCACTAAGTTTCCTATATTATTCTAAAATTCTCAAATGTGGTTGGTAGACATGTTGCAGACAAAACCCTAAGCATGCACCAAAATGATATATGCCTAATAGTATATGAAATGTCTTAGTAGTGAGACACAAGATAATAGTAGGCTTTTGTGTAAACCTAGAACAAACTATTACACGAGAAGACTAATGGATAGCTTGTGCATGAAATGTCATATGTTCACTATAATAATTTGATTATAAGAATGATATAGAGTGGTATACCACAATCCACTGTATTTATTGAACCAAAAACAAAACTTATTACCTAAATAGAGGGTATAGAATGGTATACCGTGTCGTACCAAATTGGATTTCAAGGACGAAATCCCTTTTAAGGGGTGGATTGTTGTAACATACCCAATTCTAGGATCAATATTAAACATCCCTTCTTCTAGACCACTATTTTATTATGTTAACTTGTAGCACCTTTCCCTTAAGAACAAAATAAATTTAAAATTTGTGGATTCAATTGGCATCATCGATATATAAATACCATAATATATATTACTTTAAAGGTAAAATAACCATGATACATTCAATGAAAAGACTTAATGAACACATATGTATAATATCATGTTCAACTCTAATTTGACACTCCAAAATACTCCTAAGGAGATTACATAAATAAATTATATTAGTATGTAATATAGTGTCACATATTAATAATTAGAAAGAGTAAATACATTAAGTGAACAATAGGTATACAGGTAAAACAACCTAAATCTAACCAATTTTAAAATGAAAAACTAATGTTAAAGATGGAATCCAAATACCATCATTACCCTACCTATCAATGTTCATATTAATCAGACCTAAATTACTCCTCCGAACTTACTTAACTAAAAGATATATAGTTTGAAATAAGATATTTGAGCAAAAGGTATGAATTCGCTAATAACCACCTAAGTCAGTTTTATGCACGTTGTCACACATTTATTTTACTGATATTGGATATTTGGTGATGCATAAAGTTATCTTGGCCATTGGATTGAGATCAGAGTGTTGGAGTTCATCTCCTACATCTCGACTACCCCCTTATGCCCACAAACTCAAAATTGCTTCTTAGCTTACTCTTTCGTCTTTTGTTTTCTCTATATACAAGTCTAAAATCCACACGATTTCATAGGAAACCAAAAGTACACCACCTTTGATTTTCATCCAACCCTAATTGGCATTGAATGGTTCTCTGAGCACAAAACACCTAAACAGCCCTATCTGACCGTCATTTGTGTTGGGTTTTGTTGAGGCAAAAGGTGCAATGGAATCTATAAAGTTTTCTCCACATATACCCTAATAGAGGATCTCATTAACAACGACATATTTAGAAGGAGGGTGTAGGGATATACCTCATCTCAGAGCAAGTCTGGCGATGTCCCTTGGCACGGTGAGGTGTGTCGATTCTAGCATGCACAAACGGTCCTCGTATGTCCTATAGACATAGGAAACTCAACATCTACGTCTTTACTTTGTCAATGTGGATGGATTGGAACTCTACACCATACTTTTTAAGCTAGAGGGAATGAGTAGCCTTCTACTTGATGATGTGTTAGTGTTACTTTCTTTCCTTCTCTCTTACTTGAGGACGATGAAGGATATGGTTCATGTTCAAGGGTGTGTATCCAAGTGTATCGTTGATTCAGTTGTCATGCCCCTAAAAATAGCAGAATAAAGAAAGAAGTGTTTCCCAAAACCCTTGGGAAACAAAAGGTTGTGGGTTTGTTAAAATGAACTGCTTGTGGATAATTAAAAGTATATTCTGGAATCACTTAATTAATCAAAAGTCATAGATAAATTTGTCTACTTCTTCATCTTGGGTATTAATGAGTCATCAATAAAGGTAATGAAGTATTGGTAGCCACCTCTATCATTTGTTCCAAAAGGGTTGCATACATCAGTATGTACTAGTCCTAATAGATCACTAGCCCTCTCTATTTCTAGTGAAGGGATTTTTGGTCATTATGCCCAACAAACAAGACTCACATGTCTTTATTCATTTGAAATCAAAAGAGTCTAGATAACCATCTTTATGGCTAGAAACCCAAGTCTTTATGGATATACCCAGATGAGGGAGGCTGTAAAGAGTCTAGATAACCATCTTTATGGGAGAATAAGGGAGGTAATTGTTGCCATTGTCGAATACCCAAGATGAAGAAGTAGATAAATTTATCTCAATAATGTATAGAACTGAAGTGGAGATTTATATCCCCTCCTTCTTCTTCGTTCCTCTAGGTATATAGGGCAATTCCTCTTCCAATGTCCAAGTTGGTGACAGTGGTGACAATTGCCTCCCTTATTCACCCCTCCCTTTTCTTTGAGTGCAGAAGACTTGGGTTTCTAGCCAGCCTTAGAACTCTTATTATCTTTTCCTTTTATCTTTGACTTTCCTTTTCTTCTAATCATCATCAAAGAGTTGGGCTTGTCTCTCTTCATGTGTGCTTCAGTTGTTCTCAACATGCCAAGCAACTTCTACAATGGCTTGTCAAAATTGTTCATGTTGTAGTTCATCACAACATAGTTGTATGAATCGGGAAGGGACTACAAAATCACATTTGTGGCCAACTCTTGACCCAAAGGAAATCCCAGTCTAGAAAGGTTCTCCACATACGCAATAAACTTTAGCACATGGAGACCTACTGGATCTCCTTCTTCCATGTTGCACTTGAATAGTGCCTTGGAGACACCATATCTCTCCTGTCTTGCCTAATCATGGTACATGTTCTTAAGATGTGTTACCATCTCAATCACATCCATGTTCTCATATTATCTCTGCAACGCATAGTTCATTGAGCACAATATAAGGCATTTGACATACACAACATCTTCATAGTGCTTCTTGTAAGCATCCCTGTCAGTCTTAGGTGCATTGGGAGTAGGTTCCGGGCATAGAGCTTGCACTCCTGTGTGAGAAGGATTCTCACTATCCTAAACCAAACATGGAAATTACTCCCATTCAACTTGTCCTTCTCAAGGACCAATTGCAAGGAAAATGTGTTGTTTTTTATCATTTGATTCTATAAGAGAAAATTTGTAATTTGTCAAAACACTTTTGATTTGATGATTGAAATAAGATTTAAACATATTTAATTAGGCCTTATTTAATTATCACTCCAATTATTTTGTTTAAATTGATAATCCTCACTTATGAGCTCAAAAGGTTGCATTGTACAATCTTCTAGTGAGCCAAGATCCATATTTCATCACATCATGAGTCGTCTTTGGCTGATTGCCCATAATATGACTATTTAGGTAGGAAACATTTGTCAATTACATCATATGCAACTCTTGGATAGATGGTTTGGACAACTCTTTGCCATATTCCATCTTTATCCTTCTAGGTACTTAATCTCATTAAGATCACCTAGTTAAGCCTGACCCAAAAGCCAACACGATAGAATATGCACCCCGCTTTGGAAGATCTACATATCTACCATCACACTTCTACAATATGGATGGCGCACAACACTTTGGCATAACCTACACTTAGTCAATCAAGCTTTTCATGTGTGTTGCTTATGGAAATAATCTAAGAATTAATATTTTGATCGAGAGATTTTATATATATACCTATACATATCAAAAATCCACTTAGTTATAATATGTATCATATACATACTACATCTAATCAATAGACATGCAATCCACAAACACAAAAGCTTTGGTTATGGTCATACTATTGTAATCTATTGGCACCATAAAGGATTACTATCCACCTATGGACTTTCGCATCTTATGCAATGAAAACCTGTGAAAATCATATGAACCTCCATTTGATCACCATCAAGATGAATAACTTCATGGACGTCCCTTAGTGTTGGACCTTTGGTTTTCCAATCCATGGGCACTCCTTGGAATTGGATGTTCAAGTCGCATCTTCACTACAATCCTTCCAAACTAAATCTATTTCTATCTTTATTACATTATGTGAAAAAGAAGAACCTTGAGTTACATTCAAGGGGAGTTTAGAGGGAATAGAATTAATTACATTTAGAGATAAAAGATAAGGCTCAGCATGTAAGATGAATACTTATACAAAAGGATCCAAGCACAACCATGTGCATTCAACCATAACATTCACAACAAGGTGTCCTAGTCCATAACCATGCATGCAATCACCACACAAAACATTTTCAATGGCGACATGTGTGATTTTATAGGTATATATCTATATACATATATAATTAAGATTACAGTTCTTTCAATGTGGGACATTTCCCATTAAACAATTTTGACTCCCACGTAGACTAGGCGGGGTACACTGGGGCAGCACCCCTGTGTGGGTGGGTCCACATGAAATTTTACTTTCTTGCACTAAGAAAAATCATATTTTTCATAGTTGACCCTATCCAACAAGACAAAAACAATAGGTTCACAATGTATGTGGAATTAGGTTTAGATATTCACATTAATAGTTTAAGTTTGCATCGCATTCAACCATAGAAAAAGGTATACATAAATTTTGATCATATCGAATTAAAACCAAATATGCCATAGATCGATGTGGCTCTAAAACCACTATTGGGATTTGAGAAGGCCAATGGCGCAACGGAAGCAATAAAATTTTCACCACATATACCCTAATAGAGGATCTTGTCGATAATGACATATTCACAAGGAGGGTGCAGGGATATACCTTGTCTTAGAGAATGTCTAGCAACATCCCTTGGCACAGTGATGTGTGTCACTTCTAGAATGTATAGACGATCCTCGTTCATCCTATAAATACAGGAAACTCAACATTTGTGTCTATACTTTGTCCATGCGGATGGATTGGAACTCTAAATTGTGCTTCATAAGCTAGTAAGAAGGAGTATCCTTCTGCTTGACGACGTGTTAGTATTAGTTTCTTTCCTTCTCTCTCGCTTGGGGACGATGACGGCTAGGGTTCATGTAAAGGAGCATGTATCCAAGTGTATCGATAATTCAGCTGTCATGCCCCTATAAATAGCAGAAGAAAGGAAGCAAGGTTTCCCAAAACCCTTGGGAAACAAAAGGTTGTGGGTTTGTTAAAATGATTTACTTGCAAACAATGAAAAGAATATTTTGGAATCACTTAATTAATCAATTAATCACATTAATTGATTAACTAATTTTTGTTATCTAGCATCTAGTTAGTCACTATGAATTAGAAAACCAACTTAACAGTTGAATCTAATTAGTTGGCTTAAACCCTTTAACCAATAAACTCGGATTATATTCTAATATTATTATAGTAGATTACCTAAACATTTTAATAATCAATTTGATTCAAAAGATTTCCAATTATGTCTATAATTATACTCCTATTCCAATTTTATCCTATGTGTGTAAGCCAGTAGGATTCAAACTACGTTGGTAGTGATATTCATAATCATATTATAATTTCACAAATAATGATTGATATTTACCAAGACTTCATTTCTACTCAACTTATTCGAGAAGTTGAAGAACAACTTAAACCTATCTTCTGTGATAGGTGTTATAGCGATTGTATCGTTCCTTTGTCTCTAATATCTGGATTGAACTCGAGGAATGAATCATCCTCCTCTTCAACAACCAATCCATGTTCCTTGAACTAGAATAGGTTGTCTAAGATATGTGTAAGCTCAATATCACATATTGACTCACACCAACATGATGATGCATTTCTCAGTCACACTTATCAAGTGGCATGGATATCAAACTCTCGTAGGAGGGACATATCTCATCTATAGCACTCATAGTCATGCCCATGAGTCGCAGTGCACCCGAGCACCACCTTTATGGTAACCCTTATTTATAATCACGATGGATGATGGTAAAGCACACTAAATGACATGTGATGAGTATAGTGACTTTAGGTCTAAGAACCACAATCACCATCATCACTTTGAGACATGACTCTAACCACCAATCATGGTTCCCATGTGTCACTCTCATGGTGGGTATGTCAGATACATTATTCTCTAACAATTATCTATGTGCTTGGTTTGATATCACATATCATGACTAATGAGATTTTGTCATCAAACAAGACACACTCTAGTCTTAAGTGTTATTTTTTCTATTAATCTTCCACGATAACATCTGACTAGGGACATAACAAGAATGCATATACTCTTAACATTCATATGATTTCATCATTCAGGTCCTCAACCTAAAGACATATGTCATTGATTAATATCATTTTTGGACATATGTTGTGTTATATCATTACCTCATAACTGAATAAGAATATAAATTGGAAGATTGCCTTTATTATTAATCAAATCATCTATAAGATATTCCATTTAAATCATCATATGATTGGCTCTATGGACATACATACCAACCCTTTTCATGTGTGACCCAGACCAACACAACACTTCCCAAACCACCTACTATCTCCAAAATACACTCCTTCATACTCAATTTTATCTCTGACACTTGGATCTACTACTGCAAACTAGGACTTCTTCTCTGATGAGTGGAGGGCTGACCGTGATAATGGCTCCCCAAAATCCAAATTGGCTAGTTGGTGAGTAACCTTAGACCTCCTTAATGCATCCATGATTCTTATTTTGGTTCATTTTTCTCCAATTTTCCCCAATCACAAGAACCAATATCGTCTTCCTTAAGGGTCATCATCGACAAGTGCCATGTACTGCTCCAGGAGGACCTCTACCAATGCCACCTCATCAAACCTACTCCTTTCTCTAAACTTCCATTAGGCATTAGATCATATCTATATTTTTTGACCCCGCCATTTTCATTGTAACTAGATTGCCTTGACCCCATAGCCTCACCAGTCTTCTTACGACATTGGATTCATTTTGCACTGCCTCTGCCTGTCCAATATCTACCCAATGCCACAACTCAATAGCAACACTATATACCATGGAATGCTTGATCGTGTCATGATTTTGATATCTTTGGTGCTCAGCCTTGGCATGCTGACCGTGTGCAAGCCCGAGACCATAACACCCTACTAGGGTCTATCTAGATCAAAATACTCAGACACTGTCACTGGGATTGACTCTTGGAGTAAGAAAGGGTAGGACCACTGACACTTACAGGTGGACTCAAGGTCCCGAGCGCTAAGCTCCTATTGGTGACCCTGGCATGCGGTATAGGCAATTAATCCCTAAGCTAAAACCCCTATCTTGCACGTGGTTCCTGGGCACAATCATTGACCCCCAACAGGGGAAATTTTTTTTTTGCATTCATTGATCTGCCTTTAAGCACTGAGTGTATTGCTATGGTTGCATCATTATATCCTTGCTTAATAAACACAATTGTGTCCTGTGGTACTTTGTTCTTTTTGCAGTTTATTTTCCTATTCTATTCAGAAGTGAATTGAACTTGTAAAATTCAAGTAATTATTTACTTATCCAAATAATACATACAAATACATTTTTAGAATCATAAAAATGTGACTGATTTAATGAGAAAGGTTTCACAATAAAATTTCCAACTTATAGTAGGGCCATATATATGTAATAAATTCAATGGAATTTATGTTAATTGAATGAATAAATATTGTGATTAGGTTGTGACAACCCTGACTCTGAGCCTAGAAAGTGTTATTGAATGTATAGGTTGTATCATAAGTTATACACTCTTCCATTTTTAATTTTGGGAATAATTTCACTTCCAACTTCTTACAATGAGGCATCCTTTGAATATTGTCCCCTTTATTCCTCTATGTTGCAAATTTTTTATTTCATGATATCGAATCACCTAATTCCAACTTTCTTGATGAATACTTTTTTGCCTCGGGTCTATGACCCCACTTGCATTGTTGTTGTACTTGGAAATGTGAATGATGAATGTAAAATATCTTTCCACTCTATTTATGCATGTTAGATAATTTGACTAAATAACTATTGTAGATGATTATATGTAACCATTAGGATGTGGTTTTCTACCCAGGTTGTGCTTTTCTACCCTCACATATAGAGAGTCGTGCTTTTCTACCTAGAGTGTTCTATAACTACCCAATTTATATAGACCAATGACTGAATGGTGTCTTAGCCCTGCTATAGTTACTTTAGTTCAAAATATATGCATGCAGATGATTATTATTATTGTTGTATTGTGAATGATTATTGGCAAGATGTGTTGTCTCACTCATTTATTTATATGCCTCATTCTTTTGAAATTCATTTTTACTGATATATCTCTTGTTGTAACTTACTTATCTTTTGTTGACCCCCCTTTATATGGGAACATATCATTTTCTCTTTTAACCTATTTAAATATCCAAAATATTTTTGCAATGTGCATTCTCAACTTTTGTTGACATATATCTTGTTTTCCCCTTTTTTTAGGTGTTCTCTCCACCCAGGTATAGGTAACTTTATAGGGCAAAGACTCAAGATGATCATGAGCTCGTTGGTGAACATAAGGATAGCTTGAGATAGCCTTGTTGCTCTCTACATACGGGGTTACGTGTATATAGATGTAACCTTTTAATTTTATGTGCCACCTTTAGGGTGATAAAAGTTATGTACATGGAAATATTTTGTAACTTTGTAATAGTTATGTTTTCTAATGCTTAATATTTTAGGGCTCATAGTATATCATTTGAGTGGGCCCAATATCAGGTCCCACTCTTTACACATTCCTTGATCCTCTCACTCCATTCCAAATTCTATTTCACAAGATACACACATTCAAATCTATTGAAGTCACCAATAGAATTGATAAAGTACTTTATGGGTATGATATACTATGAGCCCTAAATTCTTACGCATTTCTATGAGCCCTAAAACTTACCCATTTCTAGAACTTGTGCTAAAAGGTCCACAAACATCAGCATGTATGAGTCCTAATAAGTCACTTGTCCACTCACTTTTTCCAGTGAACTGTACCTATTTCATCTTGCCCAATAAACAATATTTGCTTGTCTCTATTGATTCAAAATCAAAAGAGTAAAGATAATGTGACAAAGTGGATTTTAGCAAAATAATGAGATAATTACTCTTTTGACTTCATTATATTCTCTCATGGTCTCAAATAATTTTTCTTGGCTTCATAATCAATATTGAGACTCAAATCCAAGATATGGTGACCAATGTAGTTTTTATACACATTATAACACTTCAAATTGGATGCATTCATCACTTTGTCCAAAGAATCAAATTGGTCAATTAAACTTTGTCTTTTGGTTCTCAAACATTTTCTATATATTATACACATTTTTGTGAAGCTTTGGTCCAAATTTGAGAACAATTGGACATTCCTACAATTTTCTATGAATTCTTTAAGTTTAGGTGTTGAAAACCCTTCATTTGCCATTTTAATTGATTTTTTCCACATCAGCTATCCAGGGCAAAGCATCGGGGGTGCGTTTTGGCCCTTGGATCTGCCTCTCGTGGATCCAGGCCAGATCTGATGGTCGATGTATCATCTTCAACCTCCTGCTGATTGTGGGGAGGTATTAATGCTACCAAAACCAACAATTTAGCGATCTTGACCTCGGTTTGAAAATCTGAGCGGACAAAAACACCCACCTCATGATTTCAAACTGATCTAGCCCTACTTTGACTGGGTTTATCACCTTTTTGTGCCGCCAAAATGACCCCCTCACCTCCCATTCTCATCCTTGCGGCCATGGTTGCTGCTCTGGGTCCTCTACCCTAAAAATCCTAGCCCCGAGGCTATAAAAAGGCTCCCAATGACTCGCAGATACCTCACCTTACTCGAGAAATTCCCATTGCTTGCTGTTTAATACCCGAGAACCCCTTATCTTCCCTAACTTCACCTCCTACTGCCATGGCACCGCCGCCGCATAGGACATCTAGGCGTCTGCTTTCCTCACCATATCGCCTCAATCCGTCGCCGCCATCCAACTCGTGAAGCCTCGGCGATCAGATACGACATGATTCCGGCCTCCATCAACCTCTCCTGCCCCTAACTTCTCTCCATGCCGACGACCCTGCTCCTCCTCATTTCTGGGCTCGCAAGGACCTACATGAGGAAGAGAGGATCCCGGACTGGCTGGTCCAGGAAGGAGAGCCCCGGTTCATTCGCTAGTTGAACCAAGGTCTGAAATGATAAATCAAGTGTGAACTGGCCAATCAAAGGCCTGAACCAAATCCCAAACCAAGTGAGCCACCCCGCCTATGTGGCTCCATCTTGGCCATTCCTGGCGCATCTGACGGCCATCCCTTTTTCAATATAAGGTATTTTACCTCCCTCTCTACTCGAAAATCAATAAATCATCTTGATCTTGCTTAAATCATATCTAATGCATCTGAACTCCAAAAATTACAAATAAGTAGTCAATATTGATCATAAAAATCTAGTGCATCGTTTAAAAATACTTTTGAGACCAGATTCCAAATTTTGTTTGTTGATATCCCTATATTTGATCTCTTACTTATTTCATTTATTAAATGGCTCAATAATGATGTTAATTCTTGGAAAACCTAACATCTGACTCTAATGATTACCTTGAAATACAAATCTAGATCCAAACTAGTTGACTCTTGAAAATGAATCATTAGTGATCTTGATCTATTTTGATTCAATCTTAATTATAATGGATAATGAGTAAATCTTGATATTAATCTTAATCTTGCAAAACCCTTGATATAGTTTTGACCCAGCAATCTAATCTTGAATACAAATGACGTTAGAACAACATGATGATCTAAAGATTTGATGATGACTTGGATAGTGATCACAAATTAGGGTTAACACACATAATCCTAGAAAACCTAGGTAATTCATTCACACTCGAATATATTGTATACTTGAAATAATGTTGGACATATTGGAATGTTGATTATAAGTGAATGACCCAACCCTAAGGTTGACAAAGGAAAAGTGTAACCCTAAATCTCAAATATTAAAACACGATTTTCTGAACATCATGATCTTGACCTTTGATCCAATCTTGATGATTTAGGATCTGACTCGAAGGGTTGACATATTGATTCAAATATTGATCATACTCGAAATCTTTGGTGAAAGGTACGCTATTATACGACTCCTCCTTGATTGTATTGAAGATACTTTTATGTATCTCTTGATCATATACTTGGCTATTTACTTGGATGAGCTATTGTTCCCTATGATTAGTCTTCTATTTTTCTATATTATATTTTGAAAAACATGAAAACATAAATTGCATGCCCATTATGACTGCCCGTATATTGATAATGATGATGATATTGATAATGTTGATATTGAGTGCAACAACCCCCTCATTTGGAGGTGGGACTTGTACATTGGCCTCCTATGTTCCTATGGTGAGAAGGAGCCTAGTGACCTTCCCCATCGCGTTGGGGTAATGGAGTCACACAAAATTATATAATCATGCTTCTTGAATTATAGTATAATGGGAACTCGTAATAAAATTCGATTTGTTTGAAAAACTTATCGAATAAATGTTGGTTTTGAAAATTGTTTATTATTCCTTGAATATAAGTCCTGCCAAGTATACTATTTTGTTATAAATTGCTTTGCTTGATTTTGATAGCGTACCGTGCAATTGCATGATTGTGTCTCGATTTTCTTGATTTTAGGCAGTACAATGGAATACTGAATAAGATCGCTTCCGCACACATACACTCTAATGACAAAGATAAATCGGGTATATCTCCATATTGGGCTAGTATGTCTTTTAATTATCCAGTTTTTGAGTTATTTATTTCTTATTGTATATGCCAGTGTGATAGATCATATTGGGCCACTCAGGGACGGGCGCTTCAATCCTTTTACCACTGTCTAGGCAGTGGGATTGGGATTGGGGTAAGAACGGTTCCGTGATAGTTGGTATCATAGCTTTCACACTCCCATATACTTTAAGTAAATAATTTCTCAAGTCTCCTACACCCAAGAAACCCTAAAGTCCATAATGGAGAAAATTGAGGTGTCTAGGCTCGGGGTTCTGGCATAATTTCTCCTATCCGTATTCATGGTGGCTGAGATCCCCCGCTCTACCTGGCCTTAACTGATCCAGAACTGGACCTAAAGGTACTCTTGTGAAACCTAAAGAGTCTTCTAGCATCTCTTCTCTTCTTTAAGGACTACCCAAGCCACCCATGTAGATGAAGAAGATTAGGTAGTCTTCTCATCCCATCATGTGATCCTTTCCATGAATTTTTACCACATGATGTCTCGATTATGGGTAGCTTATGCATGGGAATAATGAATATAACTAAATCTTGAAAGCTGACATCATGATATGACCTAAATTTGAAAACTCAATTTTGATCAATTAATTTTGAAATCAAATACTCATGTATGACTCCTGATATCATGAACACTCAATTTAGCCAAAACGTGACTACATGTTTGCTATGTTTGAGGTCAATATTAATAATTTTGATATGGTGTGATAAGAAGGACATATACCTTATACCTTATTGTTGATAAGGTCCCTATTTGATTAAGCCCATGTTGCCCTATTGTTGATTAAACCTCAAACATAATTAAGAAAACTCGTATCCTATTTTATACACATCTTGACTATGCTATCAAATGACTAAGTCTAAAACTCACAAAACCATGATGTAAGACTATGATGCAAAAAAAAAGTTTTCTTATTGACCATTGATGCCTTTTTCATACTTGATTTTGATATGATGAACATGGACCTAAACCATGCACCTATTCCAAATTATATGGCTACCTTGATCATGAAAGTAAAGATTTTGCAAATCTTGACACTATTGCCCTATTATCTTGAATTTTGATGTTATGACCTTGTAAAACATGCTTTGATCATTGGTACTCTCCCTATTTAAATAAGCTCGATTGATAAATACTAATGTAGGTAATGTGCTAGATTAGGGTAGTAGTTGACTCATGACTCCCCTAACCTAGGTCACATCCCTATTTTGACTACCTCTATATTTTCATATTGTTGATTATTTAGAGTTTGGAACGGTATTGCCTTCCACCCTATTTGGATTGGTTGACCTAAACTTAGTAGGTTAAACCCATGGTTGATACTCGATCTTAAATATTGATTTGATAATGATCTTGATATATGACAATGTTGACTATAACTTGTGGTTTATTTCCTAGATAGACCTAGGTCTAGATCATTCTTCAACCTTGGAAACATGATAATGAAATTATGATATTTTGCTCGAATATTGGTTGAATAATGTTGCTCGAATTTGGATATAGATGAATGATACCCCCTAAGGTCTAAATAGGAATCTAAACCCTAGCTCCAAAATTTTGGACCTATAACTTTTGATGCTTAAAATCTTGACTCTTGATTTTGATTAATGGACTTGTGACTCATGATTATCAATCTCAATAATGATACAAATCCTAAGATCACACTATTTGGACCTTGAGATATATGACTAATGACTCCAAAATCCCAAAATTTGAAAATTTTGAAATGATGACTATTTTGACTTCTCGATTTATGATTTAGGGTTTAGCTCCCATTAGGACTAGGGTGGGACCTCGCAGTGATTTTGAGCCTGAAAAGCATGATATTGAAAGTATATTGTTGTCTTGAAATGTTGAAATGTGAAATCTCAAATCATGGACGCATAACCCACCTAGACCAATGGAGAAGCTAGGACCCTGAGATATTAGGATTGAAAGTCACCTTGTACACGTGAACTCTATTTGTTTGACCTAAAATATGATATGTCCAAATTTGTGATCAATATGATGTTTTCCATATTTTTGACTCATATAATGACTTTGGACAATATATGTGCTGATCTTGATACTCAATTGCTCGATGATGAAATAATGTTAGTACCAAGTTGATTATGATATGGAACATGGAATCTCAATTATGATGATTGTACTAATTGAAGTTTGAGAACATGATTTTGATTTTATATTTGAGAATATTCTAGTAATTGAGGATATGATCTGAATTTGAATAATTCTAACTTTGAGGTTGTTTTGAATTTTGGGGAAAAAATTCTTTTTTAAGGAGGGAAGGATGTGAGAAAGTGGATTTTAGAAAAATAATGAGATAATTACTCTTTTGACCTCATTATATTCTCTCATGGTCTCAAATAATTTTTCTTGGCTTCATAATCAATATTGAGACTCAAATCCAAGATATGGTGACCAATGTAGTTTTTATACACATTATAACACTTCAAATTGGATTCATTCATCACTTTGTCCAAAGAATCAAATTGGTCAATTATACTTTTTCTTTTGGTTCTCAAAATTTTTCTATATATTATACACATTTTTGTGAAGCTTTGATCCAAATTTGAGAACAATTGGACATTCCTACGATTTTCTATGAATTCTTGAAGTTTAGGTGTTGAAAACCCTTCATTTGCCATTTTAATTGATTTTTTCCACATCAGCTATCCAGGGCAAAGCATCGGGGGTGCATTTTGGCCCTTGGATCTGCCTCTTGTGGATCCAGGCCAGATCTGATGGTCACTGTATCATCTTCAACCTCCTGCTGATTGAGGGGAGGTATTAATGCTACCAAAACCAACAATTTAGCGATCTTGACCTCGATTTGAAAATCTGAGCGGACAAAAACACCCGCCTCATGATTTCAAACTGATCTAGACCTACTTTGACTGGGTTTCTCGCCTTTTTGTGCTGCCAAAATGACCCCCTCGCCTCCCATTCTCATCCTTGCGGCCATGGTTGCTGCTCTGGGTCCTCTACCCTAAGAATCCTAGCCCCGAGGCTATAAAAAGGCTCCCAATGACTCGTAGATACCTCACCTTGCTCGAGAAATCCCCATTGCTTGTTGTTTAATCCCCGAGCAACCCTTATCTTACCTAACTTCACCTCCTACTGCCATGGTTCCGCCGCCGCATAGGACCTCTAGGCGTCTTCTTTCCTCACCATATCGCCTCAATCTGTCGCCGCCATCCAACTCATGAAGCCTCGGCGATACGATACGACACGATTGCGGCCTCCATCAGCCTCTCCTACCCCTAACTCCCCTCCACACTGACGACCCTGCTCCTCCTCATTTATGGGCTCACGAGGACCTACACGAGGAAGAGAGGATCCCGGACCGGCTGGTCTAGGAAGGAGAGCCCCTGTCCAATCGCTAGTTGAACCAAGGTCTAATAATAAGAAATCAAGTGTGAACCGGCCAATCAAAGGCCTGAACCAAATCCCAAACCAAGTGAGCCACCCCTCCTATGTGGCCGCATCTTGGCCATTCCTGGCGCATCTTATGGCCATCCCTTTTTCGATATAAGGTATTTTACCTCCCTCTCTACTCAAAAATCAATAGATCGTCTTGATCTTACTTAAATCATATCTAATGCATCTAAACTCCAAAAATTACAAATAAGTAGTCAATATTGATCATAAAAATCTAGTGCATCGTTTAAATATACTTTTGAGACCAGATTCCAAATGTTGTTTGTTGATATCCCTATATTTGATCTCTTACTTATTTCATTTATTAAATGGCTCAATAATGATGTTAATTCTTGGAAAACCTAACATCTGACTCTAATGATTACCTTGAAATACAAATCTAGATCCAATCTAGCTGACTCTTGAAAATGAATCATTAGTGATCTTGATCTATTTTGATTCAATCTTAATTATAATGGATAATGAGTAAATCTTGATATTGATCTTAATCTTGCAAAACCCTTGATATAGTTTTGACCCAGCAATCTGATCTTGAATACAAATGACGTTAGAACAACATGATGATCTAAAGATTTGATGATGACTTGGATAGTGATCATAAATTAGGGTTAACACATATAATCCTAGAAAACCTAGGTAAGTCATTCACACTCGAATATATTGTATACTTGAAATAATGTTGGACATATTGGAATGTTGATTATAAGTGAATGACCCAACCCAAAGGTTGACAAAGGAAAAGTGTAACCCTAAATCTCAAATATTAAAACATGATTTTCTGAACATCATGATCTTGACCTTTGATCCAATCTTGATGATTTAGGATCTGACTCGAAGGGTTGACATATTGATTCAAATATTGATCATACTCAAAATCTTTGGTGAAAGGTACGCTATTATATGACTCCTCCTTGATTGTATTGAAGATACTTTTATGTATCTCTTGATCATATACTTGGCTATTTACTTGGATGAGCTATTGTTCCCTATGATTAGTCTTCTATTTTTCTATATTATATTTTGAAAAACATGAAAACATAAATTCCATGCCCATTATGATTGCTCGTATATTGATAATGATGATGATATTGATAATGTTGATAATGTTGATATTGAGTGCAACAACCCCCTCATTTGGAGGTGGGACTTGTACATTAGCCTCCTATGTTCCTATGGTGAGAAGGAGCCTAGTGACCTTCCCCATCGCGTTGGGGTAATGGAGTCACACAAAATTATATAAGCATGCTTCTTGAATTACAGTATAATGAGAACTCATAATAAAATTCAAATTGTTTGAAAAACTTATCGAATAAATGTTGGTTTTGAAAATTGTTTATTATTCCTTGAATATAAGTCCTGCCAATTATACTATTTTGTTATAAATCGCTTTGCTTGATTTTGATAGCGTACCGTGCAATTGCATGATTGTGTCTCGATTTTCTTGATTTTAGGCAATACAATGGAATACTGAATAAGATCGCTTCCGCACACATACACTGTGATGACAAAGATAAATCGGGTATATCTCCATATTGGGTTAGTATGTCTTCTAATTATCCAGTTTTTGAGCGATTTATTTCTTATTGTATATGCTAGTGTGGTAGATCATATTGGGCCACTCAGGGACGGGCGCTTCAATCCTTTTACCACTGTCTAGGCATTGGTATTGGGATTGGGGTAAGAATAGTTCCGTGACAGATAACCATTTTTATGTATTGTATAAATGTTCCTCTCGTTGATGTGGTCCTATAAAATACTGTCAATGTTATGTTTTGTTTGGGTCATTGATTTTTAACTTCTTGGTATTTATGTTATATACACTTGTCATAAGATTACTAAATGGATACCATAAGACATAGGGGCACTTCCATAAAAGTTCTCTTCTTCATACTTGAAATATAACCATTATTTTTTAGATACACAAACCCATTCTTCTCCAAAGAAGATATGTAACGAATCACAATCTATGTATAAAATTAGTCTAACCCTTTTTCTAAGCTTTACTTTCATTTCTGTCATTTATGTCCTTGATGTTGAATTAATGAAATTTATATATGTTTGGTGTACATTTGTTCACTATATATGTCAATATAAGGGTTTATGCACAAATACCTCACTGAAAGCTTATGTAGTGATCTAAAATGCAAAAATATCCACTTAAGTGGGAAAATGATAAATAAATTCGTACTAGAAGTTTCTATGGCCTTTTGGAATAAGAAAGAGAAAAAGGAAATTTTAAATCAATGAAAATGTGACATTAAATGAATTAATTTGACATATAGTGGAAGTGTGAGTAAATTGCCTAAAATCATAAAAGGGAAACTCAAAAGATAGCTCCTATCTCAAATTCTTTTTCTTTGTGTTAAGTTTGCTCAAGTGACAAGTTTCATAATTTTGGGAAATTAGTAATCATATTTACATTAATTAGAATTGGAAAATAGGAGTTATCTCAAAAATATAAAACAAAATATTTAATGAACCAATAAGTGGAAATTAAAGTTAAATTCGTAATCTACATATTAACATAGGCCTTTGGGTGAATTTTTATCTGATTTGGGAAATCTTAGATAAAAAGGTGAAGAATAGGAGAGAGAGAGTGTGTGTAGAACCTTCAAAACATTAAATAATGTACAAACAACTTCAACTTGTGAAATTTATAGAAATTTTGTATCCCACATATTTAATTTGACTCGAGGGTGAAGTTTCATCAAATTTGGAGAATCCTAGATTCATTAATGCATGAGGAAAGAGAAAACAAGATTTGCTTAACTAATGAATCAAAGTCTTCAAAAGGAAAATCTAATTACATGTTCGGACTCTACATACTCGAATTAGCTTAGGTATCAAATATCATTAAATTTGGATTTTGTTTGCACTCTTTTTGGAAGAGAGAGAAAAAGTTACATAATTATATCACCACTTTAATCGACTCTAAATAGAATTTGCATTTAATGTGTCATGTCAATATTTTCCTTTTTTATTTTTCATCCATGATATCAGTCATTGGATGGTGGATCAGACGGCTCACACTCATCTTCTACCTCTCACAAAATTGGGAAATAGAATGCATTCACATGGATTTTTCATAATGCGATTTCTCTGTCTTTACTCAAAATTTTCTCTAGATTTCAAATCCCATTGATTCCTTTTTAGATAGTGCATCCATTGATCCTTTGTTTGTGGCATTTTCTCAAAAAAAATTGGGAAACATCCAATTCTTTCCCCCACAAGGCTCTCGTCTGACATGTCTACACCCTATTTCATGATACCCTATCTATAAATAACACCCTCACACCTTGTGTGGTCCTACAAAATAGTGTCAATGTTATGTTTTGTCTGGGTCATTGATTTTTAACTTCTTGGTATTTATGTTTTATACACTTGTCAAAAAATTGCTAAATGAAGAACATAAGACATAGGGGCACTTCCATAAAAGATCTCTTCTTCATACCTGAAATATAACCATTGTTTTTTAGATATAGAAACCCATTCTTCTCCAAAGAAGATATGTAACGAACTGAAATCTATGTATAAAATTTGTCTAACCCTTTTTTATAAGCTTTGCTTTCAATTCTATCCTTTATGTCCTTGATGTTGAATTAATGAAATTTATAGAGGTTTGGTGTACATTTGTTCACTATATATATCAATATAAGGGTTTATGCACAAATACCTCACTAAAAGCTTATGTAGTGATCTAAAATGCAAAAAATTCACTAAAGTGGGATAATGATAAATAAATTCGTACTAGAGGTGTCTATGGCCTTTTGGAATAAGAAAGAGAAAAAGGAAATTTTAAATCAATGAAAATGTGACATTAAATGAATTAATTTGACATATAGTGGAAGTGGGAGTAAATTGCCTAAAAATCATAAAAGGGAAACTCAAAAGATAATTCCTAGCTCAAATTCTTTTTCTTTGTGTTAAAGTTTGCTCAAGTGACAAGTTTCATAATTTTGGGAAATTAGTAATCATATTTACATTAATTGGAATTGGAAAATAGGAGTTGTCTCAAAAATATAAAACAAAACATTTAATGACCCAAAAAGTGGAAATTAATGCCAAATTCATAATCTACATATTATCATAGGCCTTTGGGTGAATTTTTATCCAATTTGGGAAATATTAGATAAAAAGGTGAAGAATAGGAGAGAGTGTGTGTATATATAACCTTCAAACATAAAATAATGTACAAACAACTTCAACTTGGGATTTTGACAAAAATTTTGTATCCCACATAATTAATTTGACTCGAGGGTGAAGTTTAATCAAATTTGGAGAATCCTAGAGTTATTAATGCATGAGGAAAGAGAAAACAAGATTTGCTTAACTAATGAATCAAAGTCTTCAAATGGAAAATTTAATTGCGTATTCAGACTCGAATTAGCCTAGGTATCAAATTTCATTAAATTTGGATTTTGTTTGCACTCTTTTTGGAAGAGAGAGAAAATTTTACATAATTATATCACCACTTTATTTGACTCTAAATAGAATTTTTATTTAATGTGTCACGTCAGTATTTTCCTTTTTTATTTTTCATGCATGATATCAGTCATTGGATGGCGGATCAAACGGCTCACACTCGTCTTCTACCTCTCACAAAATTGGGAAACAAAAACTGTTCACATGGATTTTTCAGAATATGATTTCTCTCTCTTTACTCAAACTTTGCTCTAAATTTCAAATCCCATTGATTCCTTTTTGGATTATGCATATATTGATCCTTTGTTTGTGGCATTTTTTTCAAAAAAATTTGGAAACACTTAATTCTTGCCTCCACAAGGCTCTCGTCTGACATGTCTACACCCTATTTCACGATCCCCCACCTATAAATAACACCCTCACACCTTTGTCTCTCCTTGCTTGACTCTTCTCCCTTTCCAATTTTCTCATCACTCTTGTGTGTGGACATCAGATACCTTGGATCAAGTTTGGGCTTGTTGCAAGTTATTCCCCTCTCCTCGTTGTCTTGATTCAATTTCTCATACCAGCATGTTCATGAGGCTCTTCTCCTCTTTTCTTTGTTCTCATTTTCTCAAATCATCAACAAAAGTGGATTCACCAAAATCCATGGGTGAACAACAACATGTTTCTCATTGTTCATGGCTTGGCTAAGGAAGGGAATGAATCCCCTCTAGGATTTCTCCATTTTTCCCTCCTCGCGTTATCCTTTATTTATTTTTTCGAGCCAGGGCGTTCTGGTCTTTTAGCCATGTGTTTTTCCTCTTTGGGGATGGTCCAGTAAGAAGCTGACTAGAGCACTGACCGGTGACTTGGTTTCATGGAATTGGGCCACATGGCCTCCCTCTCTCCCTCTCTCTCTTTCCCTTTCGGAAGATAATTACTGACATAGATTTTTCTAATTTGTTGAAATTATAAAATTCATAACTTTTAATCCACTTACCCAAAATTAACAAATAAATATGTTTTTAAATCAGAAAAATGTGCTCTTTCTAATAAAAATAGTTTCAAAGACTAATTTTCATGTTTTAGATGGTTTATTTTTGGAGAATCTAATAAATGATATAAAAGTACTAAAAATTGTATCTTTAACATATTAAATCCAAAATTCACATAAAAGTATGTTTTCTTGATAAGGATAACTTAATAATTTGATTGGTGAAATTTTCATAGTCAAAATCCAAGTTTGTTAAAAAGGTCCAAAAATTAGAGTTTCTCTTCATTAAGGTGCATTATATGCTCCAATAGATGTTAATAAATTGAAATAGGCAAAGTTGAACTTGGGATCATCTAAAAGTGGATAAAGTGGATTATTGAACTCAATAAGAGAGGTATGTGCATTCTTACAACCTATGTTGGGATATTTGTAAACCAAACCCTATGTTCCCTAATGAGGCACTATATGAACCCTATTCTCTTTTTTATATTTCTTTTTCTATATTTGCCTCAAAATCAGTATTGAAATTCTATTTCTTGGTTCATGTACCCCATTGCCATGTTTCAAATATTTGATGCTTCTACTTGCCATAGTTTCTCTTTACCATGTTTATTTTATTAGACTATTTAGCTAATGTAGTGGTACTTTTGAACAACCACCCATAGATAGGGGATGTGTTATTTTTCCCTAGGGAATGTGCTCACTCTCCCCCTTATAAAATTATTGTAGGTGACTAGGAATGTGTTACTCTCTTCTCACCTATAGGTTGAGGTCTGGTAGGTGCCTCAATCCTACTTAGTTAGCATACTCAATATTAATCATGCATGCAAATATTTTATGTTTTTCTTCTTATGGCAAGCATCGATTTGATTATGCCTCATACTCTTGGTCTCTTCTTCTTTTGATGAAATCTTGGCCTTTATTTCCATGTTATTTCTTTATCTTTTGTTTTTGTTCACTATTGACATATACCTTGTTTTTCTCCCTCTTGCTGGTGACTTCCCAATCACCTAGGTGTTGAAGTCTTCTCATTGCTTAAAGTATGTCTTGGTTACTATTGCTAGATCCTTAGTCTTCTCATCTTTTTCTTCTGAAAAACTTATGGAGTGAACAATGTTGAAAGCCATGTAGTAGCTTTAGTTTCTTTTACTTTTTGTTTCTATTGACATTTTATATGTATCTGAATCATGTTTATTTACTATGAATATTATACATGCATCACTCAATATCTGTTATTTTTATGAAAAGATTGATGTTTTGTATTTCCTATAAATTTTAGTAAGGAGGTGATCTCTCCTCTTTACAATATGGTATCAGATCATGTTGGGCATCTACTAGTGCATAAGTTGAAAGCAAGGGTGTCTAGAAAGGATCAGGGTTTGGGGGCTTGCAAGACTTTCCATTGCACCACTAGCTTTGCTTACGAGGACTCCCAGATCAGTATGATACTTTCCTGGCCTAAGTTGATATTGACTATTCGAGATAGCATGCCCATTGGCAATAGTAGCCATATATATCTCTATTGTCTACCCCTGGAAATCATATGTTACACCCTTATCTTTTAGGAAGGGATATTTGTTTGGGAACATTAACAACTCTTCCACATGATCCTCTTCTGGCAACATCGACAACTAGAACACTTTGGTGACTCCTAAAAACAACATGACAACCCCTACTACTATAGGGACACCTGTCCTGACTCCTGAATAAGAGTTGGTCATGTTGCGCTAGCTACTCTCAACTACTGTGGTGGGACAAATCGTCAATGTTGCAACTATTGCAAGAAAGCGTAAGGAGTTCACTCTGACAGACTTCATCAAGATGCAACCATTGTACTTCTAGGATGAAAGTGATCCAAACATGGTGGATAAAGCTGATGATAGGGTGTTGGCCTTGGATTGTACCTTCAAGGGCATGGCATGTCCTCTACATTAGAAGGTTCACTTTGCAACTTATGTTCTAGATGGACTAGCATTCATTTGGTGGAATGGTATGTCTCATACCCACAACACATCGAGCATGATCTAGGAGAAGTTCCTCAAGCTGTTATGAGAGAAGTACATATGCCCCACCTATCTGAAGAGGAAGGAAGCAGAGTTATATAGCCTATGACAAGGAATCATGAGCGTTTCAGAGTATGTTCAATGCATCCTACTTCTAGAGCGTTATGCCATTGACTCCAAAGTTAAACAGAGATCAACCCTTTTCCTAGAAGGATTGAGCTATAGTATCAGACACAACCTTGTTCCCCAGCTACCTGTAACATACTGAAATCTAGAACTTTATCATATTCCAAGGTTAAGAGGTCAAAGATCTTAGTTCTTTCATCTTAGCCAAACAAGATTGAGGATATACATAATGGTAATTAATGGTAACCATAATATGTACTGCATGAATAGATCACCCTAGCATATATGCATGAATACAAATATGACATAATTTTCTCATATTAATCATAAGACCAATAATAGATAAGTAAAATATGTCACATGAGATAAATGATAAATATAATATATAATCATTTTCATTGTATTGTGTAAATATGAGACACAATTGGAACAATGATAATAATAATGATAAAATAATATTTATCTGGAATTTTCTATAGTTTTTTGGAACAAGAAATGAGAACAAGAAATAAATAATAACTCCCCAAACAAGATAATGTGATATTGAATTATTTAATATGAGAAATCATGTTAATAATAAATAATGGGCTAAATTGATAAAAGGAAGACTAATTGGATAAGAATAACTTCAAATTTGTCTTCTTTAGACATGATATGGCTTGGAGGCCAAGTTTCACAAATTTGAGATTATAATAGTTATATCAATTTTATTTAGAAAAGAAACGGTAATTTTCCTTCAAAATATGAGACAAATCATTTAATGACTCAAATAGTGGAAAATAATCTTAGACTCATAATCTACACATTAAAAATAGCCTTTGGCTAAATTCTCATATAATATGGATAATCTTTAATATACATGTGTAGAGTAGGAGTGAGAAAGTATGTAAAACCCCAAAATATTAAATTATGCAATAAATAATACCAAGAGATAAAATTAATAGACAATTCATGTTTCATATGTTGTAGTTTGCTTGAGGATGAAGTTTCACATTATTTGCATTATTTTAATTGGGAAAGAAAATAAGAATAAGAGTCAAATATATTAAATAAATTACTAAATGAATCTAAAATAGAAAATAAATCTCAAATTCTAAATGTACATGCCAAAATTAGCCTATAGGTAAATTTTCAACTAAGTTGAACAATCTTAAATATTTTAGTTAATTTAGGAGAGAGTATAATTTAAAGAACAAAAATATTAACTAATATGTTGAAAAAAATTAATTAATGGTAAAGTTGTGTTTCTCACGTTTATTATTCTTTATAGGCCAAGTTTCATATTTTTAGAAAGTTTCTAGATGCCTATAACTCATTAAAGGGATAAAATAAGTGATATATTAAAAAATATTGAACCACATACTAAAAGTCTTCAAAAAATAGAACAATGCTAAAATCAGATTGCTTATCCCAAAATTATATAAGATACCAAATTTGGATTTATTTGGACTTTATTTGCACCCTCAAATAATTATAGAAAGTTTTGTACATTAAATGTGTTAAAAGAACAAAGTTGGAAAGTTGTATTCAATGACATTCATTGCATCCTGCATGAATAGTAACCACAGACCAAGGTCTGATGTTTTAGGAATAACTCCCTTATTTCACAACAAAATGTCACGAAATGAGTTACATTGGATTTAAAATATAATTTCTCATCCATCCATACCCAACTCGAGACCTATAATGGATAGTTATAGAAACGCCTAAACATATTCCTCAAGTCTTTCGAAGCAACTTCTGGACACCCTTGAAACTTAAATTCATATAAATAGGACTCCACCCTCATATGAAATGCACACCCAAACACTCTCATATGATTTTAATTTCTCCTTGCATCTTCGTTTCATCCATTGTCGAATGTGGTTCTTGATTTGATTTTGTGGAGCCTCCACCTGATGTCTTGCTTTTCTAGAGGGTAATTGGACATCAGGTAAATAACTTTGCTACTTGTTCATTATGATCGACTAATTAATTTCACAAATGAGCGACGAATGAAGTTTTTCCAAAACTCTTGGACGAGATTATCCTTGCCCATCTGGCAATGGCGTGTGTAGCGTGGAAGGGGATGATCCCTTGTGTTTTCTCATTTTTGCCCCTCAATTCTCTTTTATTTTATTTTTTCCATTATTGGTATTCTTATAAATCACCATGTTTTAATTCAATTTTCATTTCTTGTTACACCAACGCAAATAGTACATTTATATACTTTCATAGCATAAAATTTTGATTTTTTATTCAAAATAAAATTGGTTTCTTGCAATTTAATTTCACAAATAAATAAGTAAATAAAGTGAATCTTGTAAAAATCACATCTTTTTATTGGAAACTCCAAAAATTATAAATAAATAACTTTTGAATTGAAAAAATGATCACTATCTACTAAAAATGTTTCAATATCTTATTTCCATGTTTTCTGAAGGATGATTTTTGAGAAATGAAATATATGCATAAAATTCATAAAGAATGTAACTTTGTCATATAAACTCCAAAATTAACATAAAAATATGTTTTATTGGTCAAGAGAACCTAATAAGTCGATTGGTGAGACTTTCAAAGTCGACATCCAAGGTTTACAAAAAGGTCTAGATTTAGGGTTTCTTTACACATTATAAAACCCTAATACTTCTGAATAATTTGTAATTAGGAAAAGTTGATCTTGGAAATAACTAGATTGGTGAAGAGTGTTTCTAGGACTCTGAAATATGGTATGTTAGGTGGTTTCTAGGAGCAATTGGCATACTTTTATCTTTATCTTGGTCCTATGGACACTTGCCTATACATTATCTATTTTTCTTTGAAAATCATGGTTCATGTGAACTACCTTATTCATTAATGATCTTGTGATCATGTTATCTGTTGGACTCTTACTTATGATTCATTCATGATGGAACACTATATGTTGAAATTTGATATCTTGTGCCTACTTTGAGGTGAATGTTTATATTGTCCATTTATGTGATGGCAATTTTGTGTATTCTGACTATACTTCTTACTTGCCTCTACATTATGCTTGTTTGGTTTGAATAACTTGTATATGTGAACATTGGGTGGTGGTACCTATTGTGTGTTTTACCAACAGAGGGTGCAAATGGTGATTCTTATCCTTGGGTAATTGTGTTGTGATGCCATTACTCCCCCGAAGATTATGGAGGTGATGCCATAATATGTAGTTATGGTGGTGATGCCATTTACCTTTAGTGTTAATGTTATTCTGCATGCATGCAGGTCATTATTATAGTGATGAGTTTTGTTCCCAAATATTTTGTGTGCTTTTGTAGTACCACTTTTATTATTATTTTATGGAAAGTATCTCTTTTGTTATTGCAAATCATTTCTTTAGATACCCACTTGGGTAGTCCTTTTCTTTTCTATGGGAAGCCTTTTATTTGACATCGTTTATTTCATTATATTGTTCAATTATATTTTAGTATGCACATACCAACTTTTTGCTGATGTCATCTATTTTCTCCTCTTGCTAGGGTATGCTTCCAACCCAGGTGTAGGTCAAGGAGAACATGGAATTTAACATGGACTTAGCTTAAGGATTTGATACAATCTTGATATGGTTTAGATTTCCCTCTACTAGATCCTTTTCTTGTACCTTCTATGTAAACCCTATATGGGAGATGATGATGTACTTTTGTAAAGAATTGAATATAGTCATGTTTTATATTCTGCTACTACACTTTGGTTGTTTTGATTACCATTAACTATGATTTGAAAATTTTACATTCTCTCCAACATATCTTTTGAGTGTGTTTGGAATGGATGTTTTATTCTTCAAATTTTAGTAGGGAGTGGATCTCCTCTAGGTCCCACTCCTTACACTACCTCTTACTTTTTAAGAAATGGTGGACAAGGCATTGGTGATAGAATCTTATCTCAAATTTCATTCTTCTGGGAACAACAACAACAAAAACAAGAATAATAAGAAGATGAACTCGGGCGGTAATCAAGGGTGTGACATGTGTAATGGTTGTTCCCTCTCTCACCTACCTAGGATGTTCCCAACTGGGAATGCCCCACCCCAAAAAGATTATTGACCTGTACCTATCTACTGTGAGTGTAGCCAAGCTCAACACATCTGAACTAATTATCCTAAGCTTTAAAATGTTAAGGCCCCATCTCTACAATTCACTTCATAGCCGCAACATCGATAGAATCTGCCTCCAAGGAACAACAACAATCAGAACCATCAAGGACGTCCCCCACCTGTGGAAAGGCATAATGGTAGAGTGTTTTCTCATAATGTTGAAGAAGTTGGAGAAGATAATGAGGTTATCAAAGGTACTTTACATGTTAATATGAATCCTATCAAAGAATTTTAGATTCAGATATATCAAATACCTACATATCAACTTAGCTTGCTTCAATGTTGGAGATTGAATCAGAATACATGGATAATGTGTTAGATGTTAAAATCCCTAGTGGTAGAATATTCTCTTCTTATCTCAAACACCCAACCTTAGACCCTTATATCTCCAGGAAGAGGTTTCCTTTGGATTTCATCCTACTCAATATGACCGCTTTTGATGTTATCTTAGGGATGGATTGGTTGAATAAGTATAAGGTAGTTTTGTTCTACAAAGAATCAAAGGATAGCTTGTTACATCCTGATGGAGAAAGGATGTGTATCAAGAGTAGGAACTGAGAGGATCAGTAGGTCATCATCACCTCTATCAAAGTCAAAAAGCTTATCTTGCAAGGGTGTGGGGAATATTTAGTATCTATCATTCTCGATGCCACACCTCCTGATCTAGATCATATAGATGTGGTGAAGGATTTTCCTGGTTTTTTTCTTAAGGAGTTTACTAGGTTTCTCCCAACTCACAAGGTGGAGTTTTCCATCGAGATTGCACATGGGACTTTGCCTATCTCAAAGTCACAATATTGCTTGGCCCCTGCTAAACTCGTCGAGCTTAAGAAGCAGCATCAGGAGCTACTCGACATGGGTTTTACTGACCCTATTGTTTCACCTAGGGGAGCCCTTGTCTTGTTCATGAAGAAGAAGGATGATTCGTTGCGGATGTGCATGGACTATTGTATGTTTAACCAAGTAACAATAAAAATATTTATCCTTTGTTGCACATCAATGACATGTTCGATCGGCTGAAGTCAGATACTATGTTCTCAAAGATGGATCTACAAAGTGGCTACTATTAGATGCATGTAAAAGATGAAGATGTCATGAAGACAGATTTTAGAACTCGTTATGGGTATTATGATTTCTTGTTCATGCCTTTTGGATTGACTAATTCCTATGCTATTTTCATGGACTTGATGAATCAGGTGTTTTGTCCTTACCTCAATCAATTCATGTTGGTGTTCTTTGATGATGTCTTGGTCTACTCTAAGTCTGAGGAACAACATCATGAACATATGTTAATCATGTTGAACAAACTGATAGAAAATCAATGCTATGATAAATTCTCAAACTATGAGTTCTAGATAAAGGAAGTGATGTTTCTGGGTCATGTGATTTCTGTCGGACATATTGATGTTGATCCTACAAAGGTAGAATATGTGACCAAGTCGAAAGTTCCAAACATATCCTTCTGAGATACATAATTTCCTCAGTTGAGCATGTTACTACCGGAGGTTATCAAGAGATTCTCTGAGTTAGCTCTCCCTCTGATGAAATTGACATGAAAATAAGTCAAGTTCGTGTGGACACTGGAATGGGAGGATAGTTTTTAGAAGCTAAAAGGATGTTTGACATCTGCTCTTGTTCTTTTGTTACATGTTGAAGACAAACCCTATATCATTTTCACCAATGCTTCATAGCAAGAATGAGGGTTTATCTTGATGCAAGAAGATCTGGTGACCACCAATGATTTACACCAGTTCAAACCTACTGAAGGAACTGGCCTACACATGATTTAGAGCTCGCCACCATCGTACGTGCTTTAAAGATCTGGCGACATCATCTTTATGGAGTTAAGTTTGAAGTCTTCTCTGATCATAAAAGTTTAAAGTATCTTCTAACATAGAAGGATCTGAATTTGAGATAGAAAAATGGATGAAATACCTTAAGGGCTATGACTTTAGCATCACTATAATCCTAGTAAAGAGAACCTAGTTTTTGATACTTTGAGTCAGAAGAAAGGTGTTGTATGTGTTGCTTTGAATCTGGAGTATGTTTCTGGTTGGTAACCATAGCCTATTGATGAAGAAGATGTCGAGAATTTGTGTGTTCACATGGCATCTTGCATCTTAGAAGTTGTTTCTACCCAACTTGAAAGTCCTAATCTTGATGAGATGAAGGCCATAGCAGAGAAACCACAATAAGACTTTTCAATTGGAGTGGATGGTGTTGTTCGCTTCTGACATAGGTTGTGGATTCCTAAAGTTGGTGATCTGTGACAAAAAGTTCTGAGCAAATCCCATGGATCAAAGTACACCATACACCATGGTACGACCAAGATGTACAAGGAACTACAATGAAGTTTCTGGTGGAAGAATATGAAGAAGGATATCCCTATGTTTGTTACAAAGTGTTTGACCTATCAGCAAGTCAAGATACAACATCAACGACTTGGTGGTCTTCTTCACCCTCTTGATATTCTGAAATGGAAATGGGAGAATATTACTATGGACTTTGTCACTAGTTTCCCTAAGACTAGGAAAGGTTATGATGTAGTGTGGGTAGTGATTGATCGACTTACTAAGTCTTCCCACTTTTTACCTTTTAAATCCACATACAAGGTTGATGAGATGGCTCAATTGTATGTGGATTGGATTGTTCTTCTACATGGTGTTCCTAAAGTGATAGTATCTTATCGTGACCTGAAGTTTGCCTCTCATTTATGGAGTTAGATTTAGGAAGAAATGGAAACTGCTTTTCTGTTTTAGTACAACTTATCATCAACAAATAGATGGTTAGTCTGAGAGAATAGTACAAATTTTGGAAGATTTTCTTCGTGCTTGTGTTATGGATTGGGGAGATGCATGGGGCAAGTATCTTTCATTGGCTGAGTTTGCTTACTAAAGCAACTACCAAGCTAGTATCGGTATGCCACCTTATGAATCTCTGTATGGAAGACCTTGTCATTCTCCATTACACTAGGATGATGTGGGAGAATGTACTCTGGTGAAGAATGATGATATGTAGATGATGATATAGAAGTTTTAGTTGATTAAGAAGCATATGAAAGTTACACAAGATTGACAGAAGATGTGTGTAGATAAGAAGAGGTCTGATGTGAGATTCTTAGTTGGTCATTGTGCACTCCTAAAGATCAAGTCTATATGTTCTATTGCATGATCTAAAGTTAAAGGAAGCTTAGTCCCCACTATGTTGGTCCATTTGAGATCTTGGACAAGGTTGGAAATTGTGTGTACCATTTAGCTATTCTTCATACCTATGACAAGATCCATAGTGTTTTCCAAGTTTTTGTGCTAAGGAAGTATGTGAAAGACCCTTATCATGTACTTATGATGGAACCTTTGGAAATGCAAGAAAACATTATCTATGAAGAGTTACCTATGAAGGTTCTTGACTCTTGAGTTAAGTAGTTGAAGAACAAGGATATTGAACCAGTCAATGTCTTATGGAAGTATCATGGTTTGGAAGAAACCACTTGGGAACTTAGAGATGAGATGTTACATACTCACACTTCTCTTTTTCTTTGAGATTTCGGGGATGAAATCCTTTTCTTAATGGGTGGAGTGGTGTAATGAACAAAAATCTATGTATAAACTTAGTCCAATCCTTTTTCCTAAGTTCACCTTTCATTTCTGTCCTTTCTATCCTTGATGTTGAATTAATGGAATTTATAGAGGTTTGGTGTACATTTGTTCACTATTTATGCCAATAGAAGGGTTTATGTACAAATACCTCAATGAAAGCTTATATAGTGATCTAAAATGCAAATATTCACTAAAGTGGTATAATGATAAACAAATTCATACTAAAAGTTTTTATGGCCTTTTAAAATAAGAAAAAGAAAAAAAGGAAATTCTAAATCAATGAAAATGTCACATTAAATGAATTAATTTGACATAAAGTGGAAGTGTGAATAAATTTCCTAAAAATCATAAAAGGGAAACTCAAAATATAATTCCAATCTCAAATTCATTCTCTTTGAGATAAAGTTTACTTGAGTGGCAAGCTTCACAATTTTAATAAATTACTAATCATATTTACATTAATGGGAATTTGAAAATAGGAGTTATCTCTAAAATATAAAATAAAACATAAATAACTCCAAAAGTGGCACATGTACATATTAAAATAGGTCTTTGGGTGAATTTTTATCCAATTTGTAAAATCTTTGATAAAAAGGAGAAGAATAGGAGAGAGAAAGTGTGTAGAACCTTCAAAACATTAAATAAAGTACACACAACTTCAACATGTGAAATTAATGGCAATTTCAAATCCCACATATTTAATTTGACTTGAGGATGAAGTTTCATCAAATTTTAAGAATCCTAGAGTCATTAATGCATTAGGAAAGAGAAAATAAGATTTTCTTAACTAATGAATCAAAAGTCTTCAAAAGAATAATCTAATTATATATTCAAATTCTACAAACTCCAATTAGCTTAGGTATCAAATTTCATTAAATTTGGAGTTTTTTTCACCCTTTTTGGAAGTGAAAGAAAAATTTACATAGTTATATTACCACTATATTCAATTATGACTAGAATTTTCATTTCATGTGCCATGTTGGTTATTTTCCTTTTTTATTTTTTGCACGTGATAATAGTCGTTGGATGGCGAAATGGATGGCTCGTGCTCGTCTTCAACATCACATTGAACTGGGAAACAGAACATGTTCACATATATTTTTCAAATCATGATTTCTCTCTCATTACTCAATCTTTGCTCAAGAGTTCTTCTCCTAATTATTACTTTTTGAATTGTGTATCCATTGATCCTTTATTTGTAGTGTTCTATCAAGAAATTGGGAAACACCCAATTCTTGCGCCACAAGGCTCTCGACCGACATGTCTACTCCCTATCTCATGATCCCCCACCTATAAATAACTCCCCTAAGCCTTCATATCTACTTGCTTGACTCTTTTCTCTTACTAATTTTCTCATTGCTCACATGTGTGGACATTAGAGACCTTGGATCGAGTTTGAGCTCATGGCGAGTTGTTCCCCCTCTCCTCCTCGTCTTGATTCAATTGTTCACACCATTAGGTTTGTGAGGCTCTTCTCCTTTTTTTTGTTCTTGCTTTCTCAAATCATCAACAAAAGTGGATTGAATAACAACATGTTACTTGTTGTTCATGTCTTGGCTGGGGAAGGGGATGAATCCACTCCATGATTTCTCCATTTTTTCCTCCACACATTCTCCTTTCTTTTTTTTCTGAGTAAGGGCATTCTGGTCTTTTAGCCACATGTTTTCCGCTTTGGGGTGGGTCCATCAAGAAGATGACTAGGTCACTGACCGGTGACTTGGCCACATGCAATTGGGCCAAGTCACGTGGTCGCCCTCTCTCTCTCTCCCTTTTGCAAGATAATTGTTGACATGGATTTTTTGAATTGGTTGAAATTATAAAATTCATAACTTTTAATCCACTTCTCCATAATTAACAAATAAATATGTTTTGAAATTGGAAAATGTCTCTTTTTATTAAAATTGGTTTCAAATCATGGATTCCATGTTTTTGATGGTTGATTTTTTGGAGAATTTAATAAATCATATAAAAAGTAATAAAAATTGTAACTTTAACATATTAACTCCAAAATTAACATAAAATATGTTTTCTTGATCAAGAGAACCTAATAAGTCCATTGGCAAGATTTTTTGAGCCAAAATCCGAGTTTTGTTAAAAAGGTCCAAAAAGTATGGTTCCTCTTCTTTAAGGTGCATTATATGCTCTAATACATGTTGATAAATTGAAATAGGCAAAGCTAAACTTGGTATCATATAAAAGTGGTGAAAATTGATAATTGAACTTAATAAGAGAGGTATGTGCATTATTACACCTTAAGTTGGGAAATTTGTAAACAAAACCCTATGTTCCCAAATGAGGCACTATATGAACCCTAATCTCTATTTTTATATTTCTTTTTCTATATTTGCCTCAAAATTTGTATTGAAATTCTATTTCTTGGGTCTTGTACACCACTGCCATGTTTCAAATATTTGATGATTCTACTGGCCATAGTTTCTCTTTAGCATGTTGATTTTATTATACTATTTAGCTACTGTAGTGGTACCTTTTTACAACCACCCATAGATAGGGAAATTGTTATTTTTCCATACGAAATGTGTTTACTCTCCACCTTATAAAATTTTTGTAGGTGATTAGGAATGTGTTACTATCCTCTCACCTTAGATTGAGGTCTGGTAGGTGCCTCAATCCTACTTAGTTAATGTAGTCAATATTATTCATTCATGCAGATCTTTTACCATTTTCTTACTAAAGCAAGCATCTATTTGATTATGTCTCATACTCTTCATCTCTTCATCTAATGATTAAATCGTAGTCTTTATTTTCATGCTATTTCTCTACCTTTTGTCTTAGTTCACTATTAACACATACCTTATTTTTCTCTCTCTTGTTTTGTGACTTCCCAACCACCCAGGTGTTGAACAAGGTGTTGAACTAGATTAAAGAAACCAAAATTATGAGTATGTTCACGTCTTTCTTGAAGGATGTATAAGTTACTACTACTAGATCGTTAGTCTTCTAATCCTTTTCTTCTAAAAAACTTATGTTGTGAACAATGTTGAAAGACATGTAATAACTTTAGTTTCTTTTTCTTTCCACTGCTATTGACATTTTACATGTATTTGAATGATTCTTATTTACTCATTGCATGCATCCCTCAATATCTATTATTTTTAATGATGTTTTGTATTTCCATTAAATTTTAGTAAGGAGGTGATATCACCTCTTTTCAAGATGCATAAATAATATTTCTATTAGTGGTAGGTACATAATCGTAGTTCTCTATCTCTATTATAATCCCACTAGGAAGAGACAAACAATAGGTTCCTATTGTAGTGGAAGCAACTCTTGCTTCCTTTTCAATGCTTAGTTCCACTTACCCTTTGTTTTGAGGTCTAGTTTTTTATTAAATCATGCATATTGAGCATATGTGAGATCGACATATGGTATAAATACCCATGATGAAAAAGTAGATAAGTTTATTTCAATAGCATATATACATGAAGTAAGGATCTATATCCCTTACTACGTATTTTTCAATCTCTCATGGTAGAGATGACAATTTCTCTTCAAATGTCCATCCCAGTGACAATGTTGACAATTTCCTCCCTTAACCACACCTCATTTTGCTTGAATTGTTGAAAACTTTTGGTTACATTTAGAACATTTATTAGCTTTGTTTTTTCCCTTTCTTTTCCCTTTGTTGATAATCAAATCAGAATTGGGCTTGTCTTCCATTTGACTCATAGAAACTCTCAATGTGCGAAGTATCTTAGTCAATGTCTTATTGAAATTGGGCATGTTTTAAGTCATGATAAATTTCTTGTATGAATCTGGAAATGAATGAAGGATTACATATGTGGCCAGATCTTGATGTAAATGAAATCCTAGTCTTGCAAGATGATCCACATACCCAATTAACATTAGTACATGGGGTCCAAATGGATCACCTTCTTCCATTTTTTACTTAAATAGGGCCTTGGAAGCATCATACCTTTCTTGCCTTGCTTGTTCTTGATACATGTTTCTGAGATGTGTTATCATCTCCATAAAATCATTGTTCTCATGTTGGTTTTGAAGCTCATGTTTGGTGGAGAAAAGCATCTGGTATTTGATGTTTATAGCGTCACTGGGATGTTTCTTATAAGCACCAAGTTCTACTCTAGGCACATTCAAAGTTGGTTCAATAGGTATTGGTGTGTTCAAGACATAGAGCTTACACTCATGTGTAAGAAAAATTCTTGATGTCCTAAACTATTTGTTCAAATTATTCCTATTTAGCTTCTCTTTCTTAAGAATAGATAGAAGTGAAAATGGATTACAGGTTATGTTCGCCATTGATCTACAAATAATATATTTTGGATGAGTCAATTGATTTGAAAATTAATTTTACTGACAGAACTAATTTGAACTATAATTAATTACACTCACATTATTGTATAAACATAATTTGATATCACTATAAGTAGGAAGACTTCATAAGCAATCTTCTAGAGACCCAAGATCCAAAATAATCAAGGCATTGCTTTGTTAGTATGTATGCCCAAAGAGCCAATCATATGATGATTGTAATGGCCTAATATGTAAATGGTTTGATAAATAAATAATGGAAAACTTCTAATTTATTCTGTTTATATGAGATAATGATGTAACATTATAAATGTCTAAAGAATGATGTTTACTCAATGTCGTATGTTTTTAAGTACAAGGCTTGAACGATGAGATCACATGAATGTTAAGAGTATACGTATACATTCTCATTATGTCCCTGATCTGTTGTTATTGTGGAAGGTTGATAGATAACAATAACACATAAGATCAAAGTGTGAGTTGGTTGATGACAGAATGTCATTATTCATGATATGTAAATATCAAATGAAGCACACAGATAAATGTTAGGGAATAGTGTATCAGACATACCCACCATGAGACTAACACATGGAATCAATTACCATGGTAGTCATAGTCAGCTCTCATAGTGATGGTGGTGATTGTGGTTCTTAGACTTGAATTCACTACAATAATACCATGTCATTTTAGTATGCTTTGACATCATGAAACACAATCCTGAAACATCGGTTGTCATAAAGGTGATGATTGGGGTGACTGTGACACATGAGAATTGATTGTGAGTGATGTAGATGAGATTTGTCCCTCCTACAAGAGAATGATATCCTAGGCCTCTTAATTAGCGAGATTGAGAAATGAATGTCCATGCACATATGAGTCAATATATGATATTGAGCTTACATATATCTCTAACAGACTTCTCTGATTCAAGAAGCAAGATTCAATGTTGAAGAGGATGACTACTTCATACCTCGAGTTTAGTATGGATATTAGTGATAAAGGAACTATACAAATATTGTAACATCATACATATATTGTAGGTTGAAGTTGTTCTCCAACTTTCCATTTACTTGGGTAGCATTCATTTGTGACTAGGAATCTCTCATTGCTTGTGATGTCATAAGTTGTTATAGACATTCACTGTCAGTGTAATATGGGACCTATAAGGTCACACACATAGGTCTTGACCTAGAAGAGAAGTTTAATTTTGAATGATGCTTGAATTGCTTACTAAAGTGCTTAGGTATTCAATTCATGTAATAGAACAACTAACTGGACTACCAACCAACCAGATCACCCAGTGAGATGACCGTTTGGAGTGTTAGGTTGATTGGAATTGAATAGGTTGAAGTTCTACATGGAACAAGATCCAACTGATCAACTCATTGGGTGAACCGATCAGCTTGGGCAGAGTGATACGACCTATTCATCTAGTGAATCAATTGGCTCAGTTGGATCAAATGAAGGTTCTAGTAACATTCCCGATTTAGTGAGAAAGTTTGATCCTTTTGATTGCTCAATTCTATTGATGCAAGATATTGATGTTTAGCACTAATTGGAAAAGAATTGCCAAATTCATGTGCGATTAGGAAACTACTCAGCAAACATCTCATTGAGTGAGACAATAGGCTCACATCTGAGATGACCATCTCAGTTTCCAACTGAGCGGTTCGGTGGTTGTGGGTTGCAAAAATTCAAGATATTCTGATCCCTTCCACTCCCACATAGATTGGGAACCCATACCCTAACCCCTTCTATAAATAGAGGGGTACTTGTGGATTCCTAGGACACAAATCGATTTCCTTTGACAATGTTGTCCTCTCTGGTTGTGGTAGCCAATAGAGAGCCTGAGCAAGTCCTACTCGTTAAAGGGAGGGATAAAAGGGAGAAACAATTGTGGGAGAGCAAGTTGGTAACTAGTACACCAATGGGATGGACAACCCATTCATGTTTATTCTAGTAGGATGAAAGGAGTTCTAGGTGGTGTGTGTGGACTTCTATGGAGAGGTGGAGGATGTTGTCTGTCGCTAGGAGGATAACATCAACTTGTAGTCTGTGGTGCAAACTAGGAGCCAACCAAAAGAGTCCCAATGTAACTAGAAGATGGTTATGCATCTACAATAATGAGGAGATGTCACTGGACTTGCTCTAGGACCAAGAATTATCCTCAAAACCATCATCCCCATCTTATAGTTATTGACATGATCTATTGGTTCATGGGAATATTGTAGTTAAAATTTTTATTATGGTGTTTATTCTATAGCCATATTTCCCTATAGTGGTGTCAGAGCCACCTCAATCTAATATATTTTGGTATAATTGATATGATCAGATTTTTCGTTTTATCATTTAATTATTACATACATTTATAATAATTCTATCCAATAAAATACCACACATAATACCAAACTAATATATATATATATATATATATATATATATATATATATATATATATATATATATATATATATATATATATATGTTGGTATATATATACCCATAGAGCCATCCCAAGCGATTTCATGGAGTCGGATATTAATTAATCAATTAATGTGATTATTTGGTTAATTAATGAGTTCTAGAATATTCTAATTAATCCATGAGTCTTTTAATTAACGCAATGTTTCTATTTACCGATGGGTTTAGGAAACCCTATTTCCCTTCGTATCCTATTAAAGGAGGATTGACAGTCGATATCTATATAAGATAGATAGAGGCTTTTTAGTTTATGCTCACGTACGTAAACCCTAGCCGTCATCGTCCTTAGGAGAGAAAGGAGATAACTGCACTGCTAGCACGCCGCCGCAGAGACACGACTCCTTCCCGCCGGATTGGGAAGCATGACGTGGAGTTCAATCCATCTGCGTGGATGAAGTAGAGACACAGACGCCTTGACGCCTACATTCGGAGGACGTCGACGACCACCTATACGCGCTACGAGCGGCGTACATCACTGCCGCAAAGGAGCGCCGCTAGATCTTCCTACGACAACGAACGGGAGAGAAGTTTTATCTGTGTAGGTCATCAGTGTCGCATCGTCGTGCAGCGGGACATTGCCAGACTTGCTCCGCGATAAGGTATATCCCGCAAACAATCCTTCCAAAATACGTTGTTGTCGACGAGATCCTGTTTCGGATTGTGTGAATTTTGTTGCTTCCACCACGCATGTTTTCTCCACAAAACCCAATAGTGGTATCAGAGCAACGTCGATCTACAGCATATTTGGATTCGTTTCGATATCATCGAATTGCTGTATACTGTTTTTATGTTGCATATGATGCAAATTAAACCTACTGATGTGCAAATCTAAACCTAGTTCCACATACGCCGCAGGCTTCTATTTTTGACATTTTGGACGGGGTTGACTATGGAAAATATTGATTTTCCTAAGTGCACGGAAGTAAAATTTTGTAGACCTTTCAGGGGATCTGCCCCTGAGACCCCGCGAGGGGCGGCCTCCCCTCGACCCCCGCCCTCTGACCGGGCAGCGGGATCCCTGTACAGGGGCGCTGCTCCCGTGTACCCCGCATAGTCAGCGTGGGAGTCAAAAAAAAAATATTTAATGGGGAATGTCCCACATTAAAAGTACTGCAATTTTAATATGTATATACTTATATGTAGATATACCTATGATAGCATACATGTCGCCTTTAGAATCTATTTTATGTGGTGAATCCATACACAGTTATGGCCTAGTATCCCCTTTTTGTGAATGAATGTGGATGTCAATCTTGTGGATATGTTTGTTTTTGAATGCTATGGATGTATAATGGTTGCATATGGATCCTTTGTATAAAGTATTCAGCTTGCATGTCGAGCCTCATTTCTTATTTCAAAGTGTAATTAATTCTTTTCTTTTATATTTGTACTCATATGATGTAATAAAAGATAGGATTAGTTTTAGTCTTTGTAAACTTGATGTAAGGAGACCACTTGAAGATCCAACACCAAGGAGTGTCCATGGAGAAGCACCATGAAGATCTTATTCCAAGAAGCAACCTGAATATCCAACTCCAAGGAGCGTCCATGGAGAAGCAACAAGAAGATCCAATTCCAAGAAGCAACTTGAAGTTCCAACCTCACAAAGAATCCATGAAGTTGTTCATTATAATGTTGATCATTACATGCTTACAGGTTGATTCACAGGTGTTGCATGAGATGCATAAGACCATAGGTGGAACGTAATCCTTTGTTTCTCCAAAGGATTACAATAGTATGGCCATAACCGATGTATTTGTGTTTGTGATTGCATGTCTATCGTTTGTGGTTGTGGATATAGTAGTATATGATATGTATTATAAGTATGTGGTGTTTGGATATGTATATGTATTAATAAAATCCCTCAATTAATAATATTAAGTTTTATTTGCCTTCCATAAAGCAACACACATGAAAAGCTTGATCGACTATGTGTGGGCACGCCTCTGCGTGGTACACTGTCTATCTCGTGGAAGTGTGATGGTGGGTGTGTGGGTCTGCCTCCGCATGGTGCACACTCATCGTGTTGGCTTATGGGTTGGACTTAACTAGGGAACCTTGATAGGATCAAGTACCTAGAGGCACACAGATGCATCATGGCAAGGAGTTGTGCATGCTCATCTATCTAAGAGTTGCATATGATGCAATTGGCAAAAGTTGCCTACCTTAGTATTTGGTCTTTGACGTCGGCGTTGGCTGGGCATTGATCCAATTATTTTGGGTCTTGGCTCACTAGAAGGTTGTGCGTTGCAATCTTTCGAGTTGATAGTGAGGGCTATCAATTTGAATAAAATAGTGGGAGTGTAATTAATTAAAGGTCTAATTAATCTCGTTTATCAAATCTTTACAAGTCAAAATGTTTTGGACTAAATGCAATTTTTTTCTTTTGTAGCAATCTAATGGAAAACAACACTCACACTTTCTCGTTGCGATCGGTCCTTGAGAAGGACAAACTCACTAGAACCAACTTTCAAAACTGGTTTAGGACGCTGAGAATTGTTCTCACACATGAGCGTAAGCTCTATGTCCTTGAAACACCAGAGCCAGCAGAACCCGCCGTAAATGCGCCCAAGGCTGAAAAGGATTCTTACAAGAAGCACCTTGATGATGTCGTGGATGTCAAGTGCCTGATGTTGTGCTCAATGAACAATGAGTTGCAAGAGCAGCATGAGAACACGAATGTCATGGAGATGGTAACACATCTCAAGAATATGTATCAACATCAAGCAAGATAGGAGAGATATGATGTCTCAAAGGCTTTGTTCAAAAGCAAGATGAAAGAGGGAGACTCAGTTGGCACCCATATACTCACCTTGATTGGGTATGTGGAAAGCCTATCCAAGCTGGGATTTCCCCTAGGTCAAGAGTTGGCCACTGATGTGATTCTACAATCATTGCCTGAATCATATAGTCATTTTGTTATGAACTACAACATGAACAATTTTGACAAGCCGTTGTCAGAATTGTTGGGCATGTTGAGGAAAGCTGAAGCACAGATGAAGAAAGACAAGCCCAAGTCTGTGATGGTGATCAGCAAGGCAAAGGGAAAGTCAAAAGGCAAAGACAAGGCTAAGAAAGGTTCTCAATGTGGGCAGAAGCCAAAGTCATCCGCGCTCAAAGCTAAAGGTGGGATCTCCAAAGAAGGCAGTTGTCACCATTGTCACCAGACTAGACATTAGAAAAGAAATTGTCCTCTCTACCTGGAGGAACTGAGGAAGAAGAAGCAGGGGATAGAGATATCCACTTTAGGTATATACGTTATTGAGATAAACTTAAATACTTCTTCATCATGGGTACTGGATACTGGATGTGAATCTCACATATGTTCTAATATGCAGGATCTGATAAGAAGTAAGCCTTTAGGAAAGGGCCAAGTCGAGCTGCGGGTTGCTAATGGAGCAAGAGTTGTTGCCACTGCAGTTGGAGTTATTAGTTTATCTTTTCCTACAAGCCTTGTAATAGAATTAGAGAATTGCTATTATGTACCTGCCATTAATAGAAATATTATTTCTGTATCTTGTATGGACAAGAGTGGATTTGAATTTCACATTAAGAATGGAATTATTTCTATATCTAAAGATGAGATCTTTTATGGAAATGCCCCTATGTCTTATGGTGTCTACTTGTTAGAACTTGAGACTAGCGTATACAACGTAAATACTAAAAGGTTAAAACTTGACAACTCAAACAAAACATTCTTATGGCATTGTCGTCTTGGGAACATAAATGAGAAGCACATATCTAGACTCCATAAGGATGGTTATCTAGACTCTTTTGATTTTGAATCATTAGAGACATGTGAGGCATGTTTATTAGGGAAGATGACCAAAACTCCTTTCACTGGACATAGTGAGAGAGCCAGTGATCTTCTAGGGCTCATACATACTGATGTATGTGGACCTTTTAGATCAAATGCTAGAGGAGGCTATCAATACTTCATTACCTTCACTGATGACCTCAGTAGGTATGGCTATGTATATCTTATGAAACACAAGTCAGAAACTCTTGAAATGTTCAAGACTTTCATGAATGAAGTAGAGAAGCAACTTGGTAAGAGTATTAAAGCACTCCGTTCAGATCGAGGTGGCGAATACTTAAGCCAAGAGTTTGAGGACCTTCTGAGATACTGTGGTATTGTATCACAATGGACTCCACCTGGTACACCACAACATAATGGTGTGTCAGAAAGAAGGAATCATACATTATTAGACATGGTACAATCAATGATGAGTTCAGCCGAACTTCCAATATCGTTTTGGGGATATGCTCTTGAAACTGCAGCGTTTACACTTAATCGTGTACCTTCCAAATCGGTTCAAAAGACACCATATGAGATATGGAATGGGAATCGTCCCAATTTGTCTATGTTAAAAATTTGGGGATGTGAAGGTTATGTTAGGAAACAATTTCCTAAAAAGCTTGGACACAAATCAGAAAAATGCTATTTTGTTGGATACCCCAAGGAAACTGGGGGATACTACTTCTACACACCAACTGACAACAAAGTGTCTGTTGCTAGGACTACTGTATTTCTTGAAAAGGAATTTATTTCCAAAGGAATTAGTGGGAGTAATGTAGAGCTCGGAGAAGTTCGAGACCAACAAGAAAGCAGAGAACCTGAGGAGGTACATAAGGAACATGAAGACTCACAAGTTTTTGTAGAATTTCAAGTTCCAAATGTAACACGGGAACCTCGTAGGTATACTAGGACACGACTTGAGCCTGAGAGATTTGGATTTCTCGTGACTCAAGACAGTGACGAATTGCACATAGAAGATGAGCCAACTTCCTATCTAGAAGCTACTAAGGGACCAGAATCTGAGAAATGGCTCGAAGCCATGAGATCTGAGATGGAATCCATGTACACCAACAAGGTATGGACCTTGGTGGATCCACCTAAAGGGGTAAAACCCATAGGGTGCAAGTGGGTCTTCAAGAAGAAGACTGACATGGATGGAAATGTTCAAACCTATAAAGGTAGATTGGTTGCGAAAGGATTCCGTCAAATTCAAGGTGTTGATTATGACAAGACCTTCTCACCATTTTCCATGGTTAAATCCATCTGGATCATGCTTACCATTGCAGCTTATCATGACTATGAGATTTGATAGATGGATGTTAAAATAGCATTCCTTAATGGGAATTTACTCTAGGATGTGTACATGACACAACCTGAGGGTTTTATCAATTCGAAGGAAGCCAATAAAGTATGTAAGCTACAAAGGTCAATCTATGGATTGAAACAAGCATCTCAGAGCTGGAATCTATGTTTTGATGAAGTAGTCAAAAAGTTTGGCTTTAGTCAAAATGAAGATGAACCTTGTGTTTACAAAAGGGTTAGTGGGAGCACAATCGTATTTCTCATATTGTATGTGGATGACATACTATTGATGGGAAATGACATCCCTACTCTTCAGACAGTAAAAGGTTGGCTAGAGAAGACTTTCTCTATGAAGGATTTAGGTGAAGCATCCTATATACTAGGGATAAAGATCTATAGAGATAGATCTAGAAGGCTTCTAGGCCTAAGCCAGAGCACATACATTAACAAGGTGCTAAAGAGGTTTAGCATGGAGGGTTCTAAGAGAGGTAACTTGCCCATGTCCCATGGGGTTACAATCTCTAAAGCCCAATGTCCTAGTTCATGTGATGAACGGGCACGCATGAGTAAGATTCCATATGCATCAGCAATTGGATCTATCATGTACGCAATGTTATGTACTCTTCTTGATGTGTCGTATGCTTTGAGCATGATGAGCCGGTATCAGTCAGATCCATGTGAATGTCACTGGACAGCCATAAGGAACATCCTAAAGTACTTGAGAAGGACTAAGGATCAATTCTTGGTATACAGTGGTGAGGAAGAGCTCGTGGTAAAGGGTTACACCGATGCTAGCTTCCAAACTGACAAAGATGACTACAGATTGCAATCTGGATTTGTGTTTTGCCTGAACAACTGAGTTGTGAGTTGGAAGAGTTCCAAGCAAGAGATGGTTGCAGATTCTACAACAGAGGTTGAATATATTTCCGCATCTAATGCTGCGAAGGAAGCTCTGTGGATCAAGAAGTTCATTTCTGAACTTGGAGTGGTTCCAAGTGTTAGTGATGCAATTGAGTTGTTTTGCGACAACAATGGAGCAATTGCACAGGCTAAAGAACCAAGATCGCACCAATGTTCCAAACATATTCTACGGTGGTTCCATCTCATATGAGAGATCATATAATGAGGAGATGTGAAGATTTGTAGAGTACCTACAGAAAGCAATGTGGCTGACCCGCTCACAAAAGCACTTTCACAGCAGAAACATGACTGACATGGTCGATCACTTGGATTGAGATTCATGAGTGATTGGGTATAAGTGCAAGTGGAAATCTATTGGTATGTATGCCCATAGAGACTATCATTCGATGATTGTAATGGGATACTATGTAAATGATTTGTAATACTACATTGATCACATCAATAAAGGAAAGTTTCCAATCTATATGTTTGTGTTTTATATTTTGAGATGACCATAAAACTTATAGATGTCTATAGAATAATATACTCAATGACATATGTCTTCGGGTTGATGACCTAAACAGTGAGATCATATGTATGCTAAGAGTATGTATTCTTGTTTTTGTCCCTAATCGGTTGTTATTGTGGAAATATCCATAGACATCAATAATATATAAGATTAGAATGTATGTTGGTTGATGGAAGAATCTCATTATCCATGATATGGAAATATCAAACCAAATACATAGATACTTGTTAGAGAACAGTGTATCGGATAAGACCCACCTTGAGAGTGACACATGGATACCATGATTGGTAGTTAGAGTCACATCTCATAATGATGGTGGTGATTGTGGTTCTTAGACCTGATGTCACTACACTTATCACATGTCGTTCGGTGTACTTTTACATCATCCACCGTGGTCATGAATAAGGATTGCCATAAAGATGGTGATTGGGTGCACTGTGACACATGGGGATGATTGTGAGTGATGTAGATGGAATTTGTCCTTCCTACGGGAGTTTGATATTCCAGCCACTTGATAAGCGAGACTGAGAAATGCATGGTCATGCTGATGTGAGTCAATATCTGATATTGAGCTTACATATATCTCAGACAATCTTCTCTAGTTCAAGGAACATGGATTGAACGTTGAAAAGGATAACAATTCCATGACTCAAGTTCAATCTGGATATCAACGACAAAAGAACTATACAATCACTGTAACACCGGTCATGTATGATAGGTCAAGTTGTTCTCCAACTTCTCCAATTACTTGGGTGGCAATGAAGTCTTGCTAGATACTAATCATGTCTTGTGAAATCATAATATGATTATGGGTATCACTGCCAACGTAATTTGGAGCCTACTGGGTCACACGCATAGGATATGTTGGAATAGGAGTATAATTGTGGATTTGATTGGAATTGCTCTGAATCACATTGATTACTAAAATGTTTATGTAATGGATTAGAATAATATTGGAGTGACTGGCTCTAAGTGCAAGTGGGAGTCTATTGGTATATATATTCCCATAGAGCCATCCCAAGCGATTGCATGGAGTCAGATATTAATTAATCAATTAATGTGATTATTTGGTTAATTAATGAGTTCCAGAATATTCTAATTAATCCACGAGCATTTTAATTAACGCAATGTTTCTATTTACCGATTGGTTTAGGAAACCCTACTTCCCTTTGTATCCTTTTAAAGGAGGATTCACGGCTGATATCTATATAAGATAGATAGAGGCTTTTCAATTTACGCTCACGTACGTAAACCCTAGCCGTCATCGTCCTTAGGAGAGAAAGGAGAGAAACATGCTGCTAGCATGCTGCCATAGAGACACGACTCCTTCCCGCCGACTTGGGAAGTGCGACGTGGAGTTCCGTCCATCCGTGTGGATGAAGTAGAGATGCAGATGCCTTGACGCCTGCGTTTGGAGGACGTCGTCAACCACCTGTACGCGCTACGAGCGGCGTACATCACTGCCGCAAAGGAGCACTTCCAGATCTTCCTACGACAGTGAACGGGAAAGAAGTTATGTCCGTGTAGGTCAGTAGTGTTACACCATCGTGCAGCGGGACATCTCCGAACTTGCTCCGCGATAAGGTATATCCCGCAAACAATCCTTCCAAATACGTTGTTGTCGACGAGATCATGTTTCGAGTTGCGTGGATTTTGTTGCTTCCGCCGCGCATGTTTTCTCCACAAAACTCAACAATATATATATATATATATATATATATATATATATATATATATATATATATATGCAATTTACATGCATCATCCTAAATGCAATTTTTGATTGTGGATGTGTAGCATGGTTATGGCCAATAAACCATATTATCTATGCATAGTTGTGTGGTTGGTTAATCATGTTTTATCTCAGTCTAGTACTGAGCCTCTATCTTATATTTCCAATGTAAAGTTAATTCTTTCCTACCCTTGCTTCCCTCAAATGTAACTCGAGGTTTCTCTATAATCATGTAATAGAAGGATAGTTTACTTTCCTGTTATGATGAAAAAGAAAGATGTTCTGATGATGTCATACAACCTAATCGAAGGTGATCCAACTAGCTAGAGAACCGAGGAGGACCAGAAGGATGAGTCAAACTAATCGGCTGGTTGATCCAATCGATCAGATGGAAGAGCTAATAGATAGTGGATAGAAGAACTAGATGATTGGTGAGACAACAAAACAACCGGTCAGGAGGTGAGCCAATTAGTTTAAAGGTTGAATCGATCAACCTGAATTAGCAAGCACATGTATTCATAAATAATACATTTCTACATGTGATGTGGACCCTAGGTTGTGGTAAGTCCTTGTAGCTCCAAGTAATTACATTAGGCTGGACATAACCATCACTTTTTGTTTATTGTATGTTTTCATTGTGGGATATAGTATGTATATGATATGTACTATATATGTGTTGATTAGATGGAGTATATGTATTTATAAATACAAACTCCCTCAAATTAAAATATTAAGCCTTAGATTATTTCCAAAAGTGGCATACATGAAAAGCTTGATCGACCAAGTGTAGGTTACACCCTAGCATGGTGTACCATCTATCTCATGGAAGTGTGATGGTAATAATGTAGGTTATGCCTTAGCGGAAAGCATTATTATCATTTTAGATTTTGGGTTAGGCTTAACTGATGATTCTTAGACCATCTAGTCCTAGATGCATACAGATGATTATGGCAAGGAGTTTCACATATCATCTATCCAGAATTACATATGATACAACTGGAAATAATTGCCTACCTTGATGATTGACTAAGTATTGCGGCGTTGGTTGGGATATATTTGGATTATCTAGGATCTAGGTCCACTAGAATATTGTACGCTACAATATTTCAAATTGGTATATGAGGGCTATCAATTTGAATAAAATAGTGGGAGAGGTAATTAATCAAAGACCTAATTATTATCATCAAATCGAATCAAAAGTTTTTTACAATTGCAAATTTTCTCTAGTAGAATCAAATGACGAAGAAATATGTATTGTGATCAGTCCTTAGGAAGGCCAAACTTGATGAGACAAATTTCCACGATTGGTTTTGGACTTTGAGAAGAGTTCTCAATAAAGAGTGCAAGCTCTACAACCTTGACAAATGAGTGCTAGAAATACCTACTCCTGATGCGCCTAGGGAAAAGGTGGATGCTTACTGGAACCATGTTAATGACGCCTTGGAGATAAAATACCTTATGCTTATCTTGATGAACTATGAGTTACATGAGTAGTGAAAGGACATGGGTGTTCTTTAGATGGTATCATATGTTAATAAAGTGAACCTAGGCCTTGAAAAGCAAGAAAGGGATGATTTCATAAAGGCACTACTTGAGTCTAAGATGATAGAGGCAATCTCAATAGAAGAATAGATGCTCAATATGATTGGACATGTGTATCTTCTTGAAAAAATGGGATTCACTTTGAGCCAAGAGTTGACCATGGATATGATTCTAAAGACATTGCTAGAATCATATAGCCACTTTATTACATGTTATCATGTGAATAATATGGCCAGACTGATGTCAAATTTGCTTGGTATGTTGATACATGTCAAAACAAGAATGAAGAAGGATAAATTTGTGGTGATGATCAGTGGAGATATGTCCAAGGATAAAAGTAGGATCGTGAAGATTTCTGAGGCCAAGCCCAAATCCAAATCGTTAACACTCAAGATGAGGAGAAAGAAAAGCACAAGAGGAATTTATCCATGAGGAGAAAGAAAAGAACAAGAGGAATTTATCCTTTGTACTTGAAGGCATTCAGGATGAAGAAGATGAGGATGGTGATCTTCACTTTAGGAATATATGTCATTAAGATAAATGTATCTACTTCTTCATCATGGGTACTAGATATCAGATGTGGATATCACATATGTTCGAACATGCAGGATTAGAAAAGAAGTAAGACTTTGGGAAAAGGTGAGGTGGGACTGTGAGTTGCTAATGGTGCATGAGTTGTGACCAGTGTAGTTGGAACCTATAGTTTATCTCTATCCACATGGCTTGTAATAGAGTTAATGAACTAATATTATGGACTTTCTATAAATAGAAACATCATTTATGTATCTTGTATGGACAAGGATGCATTTGAATTCCGTATTAAAATGGTCGATGTTCTATTTCAAATGATGGGATCTTTTATGGTAGTGCCACAATGTCTTATGGTATTTATTTATTAGATATAAAGATATATGTTTATAATGTAAATACCAAAAGATGAAAACTCAAAAACTCAAACAAAACATAACATTTTCCAATGTCGTCTAGGGCACATAAATGAGAATCACATATCTAAACTCCATAAAGATGGTTATCTAGACTCTTTTGATTTTGAATCAATAGAGATGTGAATCTTGTTTATTGGGCAAGATGGCTAAAACCCCTTTCACTGGTAATACTGAGAGGGATAGTAATCTATTAGGACTCATACACATTGATATGTTCCAACCTTTTAGAACAAATTCTATAAGTGGGTATTAGTACTTTATTACCTATATTTATGACTTCAGTAGGTATGGCCATGTTTATTTAATGAAACATAAGCCAGAAACTCTTGACAGGTTTCTAAAGTTATGAATGAAGTACAAAACCAACTTAGGAGAAGTATCAAGGCACTTCATTCTGACCAAGGTGGAGAACAATTAAACCAATAGTTTGAAGACTTCTTAGAGCCCATGGGACATATCCCAGTGGACTACTCCTGGAACACCTCAGTACAATGATGTATTAGAAATAAGGAATCACACATTACTAGATATGGTGCGATCGATGATGAATTTAGCAGAGCTTTCGACTACCTTTTGGGGGTATACTCTAAAAACTGCACCATTTACACTAAATTGGGTACCATCTAAGTCGATTCAAAAGACACCATATAAGATATGGTATGGGAAGCATCCCAATATGTCTTTTATGAGGATTTGGTGATGCCAAACTTATGTTAAGAGAATGTTTTCTGAAAAGCTTGGCCCTAAATCTGATAGATGTTATTTTGTTGGATATCTGAAAGAGACAAGAGGATATTACTTTTATTCCCTATCTGACAACAAAGTGTTTGTTGCCAGGGATGTTGTATTCCTTTAGATGGATTTCATTTCCAAAGGAATGAGTGGGATAAAAGTGGAACTCAGAGAAGTTTGAGACCAACAAGAAAACATTGAACCAATAGATGAACAAGAGGAACAAAGAGAATCACAAAGTTTTTTAGAATCTCAAATTCCTCATGTTACAAAAGTATCTCGTAGATATAATAGGACACACCTTGAACCTGAGACAATTTGATATCTTGTAACTCAGGATGGAGGTGAGTTGGTCATATATGATGGGCCAACAACCTATCTAGATTCTATTGAGGGACCAAAATCTGAGAAATGTCTTGAGGCCATGAAATCTGAGATATAATCCACATATACTAGCAAAGTATGGACTTTGGTGGATCCACTCAAAGAGGTAAAACTCACAGGGAGCAAGTGTGTCTTCAATAAGAAGACCATCATGGATGGTAAAGTACAAACCAATAAGGGTAGACTGGTGGAAAAGGGTTTCAAACATGTTCAAGGTGTTGACTATGACAAAACCTTTTCTCCAGTGGTCATGGTTAAGTCGATCAGGATCATGCTTGGTATTGCATCTTATCATGACTATAGATTTGGCAGATGGATTTTAAAATTGTATTCCTTAACGAGAATCTTCTCGAGGATGTGTACATGACACAATCTGAGGGTTTTATAAATCCAAAGGATGCAAATAAATTTCATATGCTACAAAGGTCGATCTATGGATTGAAACAAGCATCTCAGAGATGGAATCTTGATTTTGATGAGACAGTCAAAGAGTTTGGCTTTATTCAAAATAAAGATGAACCTTATGTGTACAACAAGGTTAGTGGGAGCATAGTGACATTCCTCATATTATATGTAGATGACATACTATTGATGGCGAATGACATCCCTACTTTGCAAAAGATAAAAATTTAGTGTGGAAATATATTTTATATGAAAGACTTGGGAGAAGCATCCTACATCTTGGGGATTAAGATCTATAGAGAATGATCTAAAAGGCTTCTTGGACTAAGTGAAAGCACATACATTGGCAAGGTGTTGAAGCGGTTCAACATGGAGAACTCAAAGAGAGGAAACCTTCCCGTGCTACATGGAGTTAGCATCTCTAAAGTTTAAAGACCCAATTCTTGTGAAGAAAGGGAACACATGAATTTGATTCTATATGCCTCACAATTGGATCAATCATGTATGCAATGTTATGTACTCGTCCAGACGTCTCGTATGCCTTAAGCATGATGAGTAGATATTAGTCAGATTTAGGTGATGCTCACTAGACATCCATGAAGAACATCCTCAAGTAATTGAGAAGGACTAAGGACCAGTTCTTGGTCTACAACAGAGAGGAAGAGTTGGTGGTAAGAGGTTACACTGATGCTAGGTTTCAATGACAAAGATGATTACAAGTCACAATCAGGATACGTGTTTTGTCTATACAATGAAGTTGTAAGCTAGAACAGTTTCAAGTAAGAGACAATTGTTGGTTCTACATCAGAGGCTGAGTATATTATTGCATCAAATGTAGAAAAGGAGGTTGTATGGATCATGAAGTTTGTTTTAGAACTTGGGATCATTCCAAGCATTAGCAACACAATTGAGCTATATTATAACAACAATGGAGCTATTGCACAAACTAAGGAATCCATATCACATTAGCTCCCAAAGCATATACAAAGGTGGTTCCATCTCATATGAGAGATTGTAGAACAAGGAGATGTAAAGATTTGCAGAGTATCAACTGAGAATAATATTGTTGGCCCCTTGACAAAGGCACTTGCATAACAAAAGCATGATGGACATGTTAGATCACTTGGAATATGATTCATGGGTGATTGGATCTAATTGAAAGTGGGAGTCTATTGGTATGTATGCACAAAGAGCCATTCATATGATGATTGTGATGGCCTCATATGTAAAGGATTTGATTGATAAATAAAGGAAAGCTTCCAAATTATTCTATTTAATTCAATTATGAGATAATGATGTAACATTATAAATGTCTAGATAATGTTGTTTACCCAATGATGTATGTTTTCAAGTACAAGACTTGAAAAATGAGATAATACAAAATGTTAAGAGTATACGTATACATTCCTAATTATGTCTCTGATCGATTGCTATTGTGTAAGGTTGATAGAAAACCATAACACATAAGATCACAGTGTGGGTTGGTTGATGATAGAATCTCATTAGTCATGATATGGAAATGTTAAACCAAGCACACCGCTACATGTCAGGGAACAATGTATCAGACAGACCCACCATAAGACTGACACATGGAATCCATTACCATGATAGTACCATGATAGTCATAGTCAGCTCACATAGTGATGGTGGTGATTGTGGTTCTTAGATCTGAAGTCACTACACTCATCACATGTTGCTTGGTATGCATTGACATCATCAGACGTAATCCTAAAGTGTGGCTTGTCATAAAGGTGATGATTGGGTGATTGTGACACATGGGGATCAAAGTGAGTGATGTAGATGGAATTTGTCCATTCTAAAGGAGCATGATATCCTAGGCCTCTTGATTAGCAAGATTGAGACAATGTATGACCATGTACATGTGATTCATTATATGATATTAAGCTTACAAATATCTTAGACAGTCTACTCTGGTTCAAGGAACAAGATTGAATGTTGAAGAGGATGACTACTATGTGCCTTGAGTTTAGTATGGATATTAGTGACAAAGGAATTATACAAAGAATGTAGCACCATACATAGATTGTAGGTTCAATTTGTTCTCTAGCTTTCCACTTACTTGGGTAGCATTAATGTGCGGCTAAGAACCGCTCATTGCTTGTAATGTAATAAGTTGTTATAGACATTCACTACCAACATAATATGGGACCTATAGGGTCACACACGTAGGTCTTGACCTAGAAGAAGAGTTTAATTTTGAATGATGATTGAATTTAATATTAAAGGGTTTTGGTATTCAATTCATGGAATGGATCAATTGACTGGACTGCCACCCAACCGGCTCACCCAGTGAGATGGCTGTTTGGAGTGTCAATTTTATTGGAATTGAATTGGTTGAAAGTTTGCACGAAATGGGATCCAACCGATCAGCTCATTGGGTGAACCGATTGGATAAGAGAACAGTGAGTCGATCAGTTCACCTGGTGAACTGGTCGAGTTGGTTGCTCCAGAGGAAGGTTCTAATAACTTTCCAAAATTTATGAGAAAGTTTGATTATTTTGATTGCTAAAATCTATTGATGCAAGGAATTTATGTTTATCATTAATTAGAAACGAATTGCTAAATTCATATGTGATTGGGAAATGATTGGCTCATTGAGAGAGATGATTGGTGTGTGCTCCATACGATCCAATCGTTCATCTTGGTAGGGTTGTCAATGGGTAAGGGTAAACCTGTTTACCCTTTACCCATACCCTATAGGGGAAGGGTAAGGGTAAAGGATTTTATTACCCTTTACCCGCCTACCTGCTACCCTCTAACCCGCTACCTTAGTGGGTAAGGGTAAGCCATTACACATACCCTCTAACCCGCTACCCACCAATATTTATGTATAATATATTGAATGTATGGTCATATGTTGTTTGAATCTATGTAATATTTAATTTTATGGGGTCATCATTTTAAATAATACATGATATTCTTTTCTACTTCTTATATTGTTAACTTGGTTTTGTATGCAACACAATTTTGGAGGTGCAAGACACATGTATATATGTAGTCTATGTTCCATTAAATAATTTGTGGTGTAAGGAAAACATGTATATAATAACAAGATTTAATCTTTAATGTATCATTTAATACATATGTGAGGTAGTGTTATCTATTTTATTTGTGCTTTATTTTTTTGGACGCTACAACATTTTAGAGGGTATAAGATATGCATGTTTCTAAGAATAACTCTCTATGACATATTGTCCTTTAATACCATTTTAATGTAGAAGTCTTAATCTACTAGGAATAATTTATTTTTTCACACACCAATGTTAGGGTACTACCATTTGTACATGCATTCAATACAACACTTGTAGAATATTACTTATAAACATTTTGAATATTTAAAATCCATTATGGAACATCTTGATATTTCACTCAAATCAATGAATGCACTAGCTAGACCATTATTGTTAGTATTACCACAAATTTGAAGATGACATATAAATTCCCCACTTCACCCTTACCCTTCCCATTTACCCTGTGGGTAAGAGGGTAAGGGTAAGGGGAGGGTAAGGATATTGGTGGAGTGGGGAATTACCCATACCCTTACCCACCATACTTGGTGGGTAAGGGTAAGGGTAAGACCGTACCCTTCCCATACCCTCCCCATTGACAGCCCTACATCTTGGTCGTCATAGGTTGGGAAAATTCAAGATCTTCCAATCCCTTCCACTCCCACACAGATTGGGAACCCAGACCCTAACCCCTCCTATATTAGAGGGATACTGGGGGCATTTCCAAGACACAACTCAATTGCCTTTAACAACTGTTGTCCTCTCTGTATGTGGTAACCAATAGAGAGCATAAAAAAGTTCTACCCACTAAAGGGAAGGATAGCAAGGGAGAAATAATTGTGGGAAAGAAAGTTGGTGACTAGTACACCAACATGAGGGAAAACTTCTTCATTTCCATTCTAGAAGGACGAAGAAAATTTCAAGGAGGTCCGAGTGGACTTCCATAGAGGCATGGAGGTTGTTTTCAACCACTAGGAGGAAAATATCAACATGTAGTCTGTGGTGCAGACCAGAAGGTGCAGTAGTCAGAGGAGTCCCAGTGCAACTAGAAGATAGTTGCACATCTACAACAATGAGAAGATGTCGTTGGACTTGCTCTGAGACCAGGTATATCTTCGACAACCATCCTTCCCATATTATAGTTATTGATGCAATCTGCTAGTTCATGGGAATATGGTAGTTAAAATTTTTGTTTTTGTTGCCTATTCTATAGCCATATTTCCCTACATGCTCATCCAATCACCGACATCCATAACTCAATTACTTAGATGTTAATAATTACAATTTGTATCATATGTAGTTCTTGGATTGATGGTTGCACAACTCCATGTGAATAATTCATATGAATTATTTGCATACCCACACTTAGTCGAACAAGGTTTTCAACTATAGCGCACTTTGAAGGCATCTTCAACATTGATATTATATGGAGGGATTTATATGATAAATCCATATATATATACAACAACCAATACATATAGATTATTATATGTATCATATACTATAACAACCACCAAATGTGATATAACTAGATATAAAACTAGTAAAACAACTTGTGCCAACAAGTGTTCTAGAAAAACAAACAAGAGATTCACAACAAGATACAATCCTAGATCTGCTTATTTTGGGTTCTTGGTCACCCGATCTGGGAAGAAGATTGGTCATCCTATAGCCCCTGTTTAGGCAGATCTAGTGTTATTTTTTATCCATCATCTCATCCTGATTATGAACCCTCCAAGGGCTATCCTCTTTCTATGGGCTTCTGACTATCTCCTTCTCTACATAATAGTCCATCAGGGATGTATTCACATCATTGTATGATATAAGATATACATGGAGAATGATGGAGAGAGGCATGCAAAATCTAGCCATATACATGTTACATATCAAATCAAAATGACAATATTATATGTTTTTATCACACCATCACTTGCCATATCCACATCCACCTAACAACATCAATTTTCAACATGTTGTGTTGGTTTATATAAGGAAGAGGGTGTTCACAACAAAAAAGAACTAAATCAATAATTAATTTGATAGGAGGAAATGGATACTGACATTATACTAAAAGTATTTTGATTTGAATGAAATTCACATTCCATTATAAGAATTACACATGTAAAGGTCAATGAAAGAGGTTTGTACCATCATGTTAACTTGAACAATAAATGAAACAATCATGTTTTTGTAAGAGTTGATGAATATAAAAGATATAAGATTGATTTAAAATGCATGGAGAAAAAAATAGGAAATACATGATGACAACAAATGAAAGTGGATCCCACTTAAGAAACCAATACATATAGTTTTATTTTGGTATGCATGGCCTCAATCCCACCTAGTAGTGGATAATTTGGGCAATCATCCTTCCATATTGGAATAGGAGAATAATAAGTACATATAGGAAAGAGACAGACAGAAATAGGGAGAAGGAAGAAGAAAGTGAAACAAAACCTAGTGGTGGAGATAAACACCCTTATGAGATAACTACTACTAGCTACAATTGGCATAGTCAATATCATTTCTATCTTGGAAGATCTCCTACTAACGACCTCTCTGTCCCAACACATGGATGTTTAGGTTGAAAACTAATCTTTATGACTAGAAACATTGGTCTATAATCCCTAGAATGGGAAAGGGTTTCCTCTTTTGCACAACCATGTCTAGGTCAACTGTGTAGGCCATCTAACAAACTACTGCATAGAAAACCTTACTTAGTTACATAGTTTGGCAAAAAGTGACAACAACTTCTATGACATGATATATTAGTAACTTCTTCTTCCTACCATAAGGCTTTGGCTAGCTTTGTCTATTTGTTTATTCCCCATAAAAAATACAAAATCTTCTTAACTAGTGTCATCAATCTATGTGGTTGAGTAAAAGGTTTATACGGATAAATCATAGGAGATGACAACATGTCATAACTACAAGTTGTTTACAAGTCCTCAACTACCCAAAAAATTCACTTGTTCATGTGATGGCTTATAAAAAGTGAACCCAAACATCAGACAACATTGACACCAATAAAAATATCACCTTTTGTCCCCACGATCTAGCCAAAAATCCTAAAAATTATGATAACATGCCTCTAAGTGACTACCACTATAGGATTAGGAATTCTGATGTGAGACCTTTATCTCCTATTTTTTTGGATTACCGAGATATGTCATTAAGACATGAAAAGAATGGTTGTGGGTGCTATATTCTCTCTATATAGAGGCTATAGACTCTCTATCTAGGTTGTGGCTAGACCTTCTTCTGGTTATGCCCATTCTAGACCCATGATGACCAACCAGCTTCTTGCTTTCTTACTCACCTCACACAATAATTTCTTGCCCATTGCTTTCCACCCTACAACCTTGTTTTATACCTAAAATGGAGTAGTGCCAGAGTAGACTCCACTGTGGGTCATCTCACCTTGTGGCGACATGAAAACCAAGGTTTAAGGACTCTATTGTCTCACCATTTATACATGCTTTATTTGGTTCCATTTCATTGGTTATGTGTGGTGATCAAGAAGGGACAACCCTACTTTCTTATCATAGCTATATAGGTTGGGGAAGGGGAAGGCTTCTATCTTTTCTCATGACTCCAACCTATCATAGGTTCTAGGTGATTTCATAAAGGGTTAATGGGAATCTATCATTTGGTAATGAGATCGAAATCAAAATGTTTGCATATTTTCTACCTTTTTTGTGAAGGAGGGTGACGAAAAGTAGGTCATAATCCCTAATTTCATATTTTTACAGAAACAGATCGATTCAATACTCATGAGCCATACAAGTCTAGAATAGGAGAGCATTACACCAACAAAACATATAAAGACTAGGTTCGGTACACTAATCCACTACAACTCATACTAGAACAAGAATAAAACACTTATGTGTTGATTCCTCTTTTGTGATATTGTGAGTAGTAAGAAAAAATGGGCTCTTGTGCTCCTACTATCGTGAGCAACAAGGCGAAGGGGAAGCCGGAGGAGGTCATTTGACCATCTTCCCCGAGCAGTTTTAGGCGAGAAGGAGTTGTGAATGTGGTGAATCGTGATGGCGTTTCTTACCTACAGTCTGAACTACATTTGGATCCAGATCTATTCTTATCGACTTCTCTGCTAAGTTGGGAGAAGCTAAAACTGAGATATGTTGGGAGTGTTGTTAATCTAAAGAAAGTAGTGTTTGTCATAGAGGATGGCAAGATCATTTACTCAAAGAAAGAAGCGGAGGAAAATGCTAGTAGATGGAGTAATTGTCTGCTTGTCTACATTCTGGATTTTTGTCCTCAGATTGATATTCTAACTAGTCATTTTGATATGGTATGGAACACGCGGAGCTACTTCGAGGTCTTCGATAGAGGATATGGGTTTTTCCTAGTCAGGTTCTCAGAATAAGAAGATCTAAACATGGTGATGGAAGGGGACTGGTCAGTTAGAGGAAGACAAGGTGGGAACTCGGAGATAATCAAGTTAAGGCGAGATTATCGAATGTTCTTGTTTGGGTTGATATTCACAATCTCCCAGTGGAATTGTGGGACAATAGAACTTTATGCAGATTGGGTTCATACCTGGGGACCTCTGTGAGGATGGATGAAGTGACACTTAACTTCACAAGGCTAGATATGGTGAGGATACTGGTAATGATGAACAAGGATGTGAAATATTTGAGGAAAATTGTGGCAACACATCCCATTATCATACAGATAACGAGGTGTTACACGAAAACGTGCGGAAATCACCATAACCACAGATTATGAAAACATGGGTTAATTAAAACTGATTGTGGAAAACATATAAACTGTGGAACTATTACTTTCCAGTCCTCATCCTGCACAGAAACATGTCAAATATGTACATACACGAGATCTGATACGTGTCTACAACTTATAGAAACAGTTGTCCATCCATCTCATTAGTTCACCACTTGTTCATATACATAAAGGCCCACATCCGGCCAACAACAGGATATACAAACATCATCGATCGATCATCGTGAAACAACGTCAAAACACTGCCAAGGACCTGAGAGTACAGGGATGACTCTAGACTCTACTAAAAAACATCCAAAATAGCAGCATGTCCATCGCTTGCCTTCTACTGCTCCTCAAGCTGCTCAGCCGCAACACCACGACCACGACCACGACTACCTCGACCACCTAAAAAGGGGTGTAAACCAACGGAGTGAGACAATTGAACCATCGTCCCAGTGGGAAACATAACTCCCCACCGCAACTACAGAACCTCAGCAAGATATACTATAACAACAGATATCTAATAACAGGTATAACAGGAGCAGTCTATATAAAACAGATTATTCTTACCGACAAGCTTACCCTCTATACAAAATCATATAACCAGATATATCTCAAGGAATATGATCAGCAAGATAATATGTATCCCTATGTAACATGATTATCAAAACAAGATATAATGACACATAACCTGTTTATCAAGATAAGACATATTGTCACATAACCTGCAAGATGTAATAGAGATATTACACAAACAAGGCCTTAACCAATGTTATGTGTTTATCTTAAGCAGTAAATACTAAACTGCTGTGTTACGTATTATTATGCCCTGAGGATTTGAATCGTACCATTCAAATCCAACCTTCGGTTACGAAACCCAAGCCGGTGCCATACAAGGTCAATGGAAGAGCCGGACTCCACGACCTCCCACCTCGTGGTCAGTACACGAGTACAACACAAGCAGGACCGCAGTCACATGCTGAAGTGGTCTAAGCCATAGGGTCAGCTCCATAGGCTACCCTCACTCTAGCCCGCCTTGGTACAGGTCTCGACGCTAGTACAACTGAGCCACGGGCATGTTCACCGTGCTCTGATCCATGAACACATTCATGATCCACACATCACATATCCTGAGCTATGGGCCTGTTCACCACGCTCTTCATACGTATCTGAGTCTGTAACCGAAGTTACACTCTTACCTCCTCATTTTCAGGCTAGGATCAACCTACACATATTCAACAATATGCGCTTCCAGATTAACCCGTAGGAGAACCTGTTTCACCATCACCAAGTCCTGACGATGATGGATCTATGGCCAGGGCACACTACATGATATATTTCACTGTGATTAATTAGTATCTTTTAGATGGATTGCAGGATTCAACCAAGTTGTATAACATGCAAGATATAACAGAAAGTAAACTACATTATATTATTATGAAAACCACATCATCCTGATCCATCACAAAGATCCAGCATCACATGTTACCACTTGGCCTCTTGCCAACCATCCAGATCCATCTCAAGGATCATCACATACCATAGGATCTCAATCCCTCATCATGTCATTGCCTTTCCAAGGCTTACATTATCATTATGGGACAAACACATAATACATATAGCCTCATAGAATAACTATCAAAGTAATGTTATTCATCACATATGTCTCATAGCCCTTTCATGGCTACTCATCACCTGCATGGTTAGGATACACAACAACCATAGTTTCAACATAAGAAATATGCTCACTATCATGAACTATCATTCAGGATAATCTACTTATCATTGTTACACTATTTGATGATCAAGTGTATTAAGCACAACATTATCAGACCATATACATGCTTACCCTTATCTCAAGATTATACAAACAACCAAGGTATTCACTTTATATAGAGAGCATGTTGAGTATACATAGTGAACACTATTGTTACCACTATTGGAATGGTCACCATCCATTATCATCAACCATTACCTTTTTCATTAAGAAACCATTAATGCTACTACCATTTATCATTGTCATTAACAAATGAGCATAAGACTTCCATCATGCATGACACTACTACTCTTGTTACCATCATTACTATTATCAGCATCATCATCTACTATTATCTTCATTGCTATGTCATTTAAGCAACTATTAATGTAACTGTCTCTTAGCATCATTATTACCAACATTAGCATTATTATTGCTTCCACAACTAGCAAGGCAAACATCATTTCTATCCTTTACATTGCTATTACCATTAACACTATTATCATGATTATCATGTCATTGACATTGTCATAGTTATTATTACTAATCAAGGCAACACTGTCGTTATGTTTGCATAAGCACCCATATCTGTCACACTTGTGACCATCACCAAGGGTCCACACCACCCTCACTACAACTCTCAACCCTCACCAAAGCTAGCTTACACAGCTAGGGCATGGGAAGGAAGCAACGATATGCTGCACCCAACACTCTGCCCGCAACGATCCGTTATAAGGGTACTGGGCGACATGGGTGTCGCGCGTCACTCATATCGGGCAACGCCCTGCCGCGACGCCCATCACAGCCGACTCTATCGCCCGATATCCTAGGCTATCACCTAGCTAACAACCCACAACTGCCAAGAGAGAGAAGGAAAGAAAGAAGGAGAGAGGAAACACTCCTCATAATGTGCAACTGGCCTAATGGCCGACACGCACCCAAACCAGGGACGTGACGCCCGTCACGACCCACTCCTGACGCCCGTCACATTCTAGGGGTATCGCCCGATACACCCCCACAACTATCGGCCGTCACACCTTCTTTGCATATCGTGCAACTCAAACCATCTTACCAAAGCAGGCCCTGTCGTCCACCACAAGAACTACCAAGATGCTAAGGCCTATCACCCATAAAAAGGATAACGTTCAACCTAGCCATATCGGCCAACATAACTCTAGCTCACCCTATCGCCCAACACATGGGCAGGGTATCGTCCAACCCTAAGAACACATCATATCGTCCACCAAGGTATACATATCATCCAACAAAGGGATACCATATCGTCCAACTCAAAGGCAAAGGTGCCATGTCGTCCAACTCAAAGGATATCATCCAACACACCAACAAAGAAAGGATATCGCCCAACCCTAGGTCACCATCAACCTCCAACTCAAGGGAACCCAAACCCTAGATCACAAGGTACACTAGAAACCCTAAACCCTAAGGGGATATCGGCCACCAAAGGAAACTCAAGCAAGGTACAATTCTAAGCTACTAATCTATGAACAAGAACAAGAACAAGAACAAGAGGTAAAGAAGTTAGGTTTAGAAATTATGCAACCCGCCTTAAGCTCCAAGCTCCAAGGGAGAAGATGCACTTCAAGCTCCAAGGGATGTCGTCCACCAGAGCTGATCCAAGAGAGGGTATCAGCCACCACTGTAACTCCAGGAGAGTGTATCGGCCAACACAAGCAAGATGGAGAGGGATATTGTGCACTCAAGGTGGAGGGGAGATCAAAAGATCAAAGGAAACTAAGGCAAGGGAAAGAGCCACATATATAGAAAGAAGGGGAGGAGAAACCAAGGTAGATCCATGCTAAGTGTCATCCACCCAAGGGACACTTGTCCTAGGGTTCAAGCCAACACACTAGCTCACCAAGAGACACTTGTCAAAGATACACACCAAGTGTCCACCAAACATGGTCAAGGTTGGACCAAGCAACATGGGCGACACAACTAGCAGCTCTGCTGGGTGACACACCACCTTGTTGGCCGACACAAACCAACCTAGGGCGACACAAGCTGGTCTTGGCCGACACAAGGCTCAAGCAAGCCCAAACAAAGCACCTCAAGGCCCAAACAAGCTCAAGCAAGGCCCAAGAAACTCAAACAACAAGCCCAAGCCTTCCTCTCAACCCTAGAGGAAGCAAAGAGGGGAAAACATCTCACAAGATGGAAAACTTGCACACAAAACCCTAGACTTGGGTTATTTGCAAGTAGCCCCTCGAACTCTCAACAAAGCACAACAAAACCCTAATCATCACTTAGAGGTGATTAGCAAGCATCAAACCACCAAGGTTAAGCAAAACAAACAGGGTAAACCCTAAACGCAGGTCAGGGTCCTTACAAGCTAACCCCCTTTAAGGGATTTCGTCCCCGAAATCCGAAGAGAAAAGTGAGGGATACTTCCTCCTCATCTCTTCCTCAAGATCCCACATGGCTTCCACGACGCCACGACGCTGCCAAAGAACCTTCACAAGAACCAGGTCCTTCCTCTTCAGCTTCTTGATCCTTCTGTCAAGGATCGCCATAGGACCTTCCTCGTAGGTCACATCTGCATCAAGCTCAACCTCAACTGGCTGTATCACTATACCTGAATCCGGATGACTTTTCTTCAACATACTAACATGAAACACTAGATGCAACCTGTGCAACTCTGGAGGCAACTCTAACTCGTAAGCTACCTTGCCAACACGTGCTATCACTGGATAAGGTCCCATATACCTGGGAGCCAACTTACCTTTCCATCCAAACCTTAGCACACCTTTCCACAGTGAGACTTTAAGATACACTTTGTCTCCTACATGGAACTCCAAAGGTCGTTGGTGATTGTCTGCATAAGACTTCTGTCTGTCCTGTGCCACTTTCAACTGTTGCTATATCACCTTGATCTTATCTGTCATTTGCTGAACTAACTCAGGACCCAAAAGTTGATACTCACCTGGTTCATACCAACACAAAGGAGATCTACACTTCCTTCCATACAAAGCCTCATAAGGAGCCATGTCAATGCTTCGTTGATAACTGTTGTTGTAAGCAAACTCTATCAAACTCAGATGTACATCCCAGTTGCCTAGAAACTGCATAACACAAGCTCGAAGAAGATCTTCCAAAATCTGAATAGTTCTCTCAGACTGTCCGTCTATCTACGGGTGAAAAGCTCTACTGAACCTTAACTGCGTTCCCAACGCATTGTGCAACTGTTCCCAAAAATGACTCGTAAACTGAGGACCTCTGTCAGAAACTATTGTTACTGGTACTCCATGCAAATGTACTATCTCATCCACATATACTCGAGCTAGTTTCTCAGCTGTATATGTCGTCTTCACTGGTAGGAAATGGGTAGACTTAGTCAATCTGTCCACTATCACCCAAATGGAATCATGATTCCTAGTTGTCCGGGGTAGACCAACTACAAAATCCATGGTTATGTGATCCCATTTCCACTGCGGTATCGGCAAGGGTTGCAACGTACCTGCCGGCTTATGATGTTCAACCTTCACTTGCTGAAAAACCGCACACCTTGCCACGAACTCAGCTACATCTCTCTTCAAACCGGGCCACCAATACAAGTCCTTCAGACTATGATACATCTTGGTGATACCTGGATGCATAGCATACATCGACATATGTGCTTCCTCAAGCACCAACTTCCTTAGATCATCAGCATCTGGAACCACCATCCTATCATGATAGCAAACTAGTCCATCCTCGGACTCATGAAACCCATCACGCTTGTCGCTGCCGAACTCTGATCTGATCAACTATACCGTATTATCTGTCTGCTGTGCATTCTTGATCTGTTGTCTCGACGTAGGCTTAACTTGCATCTGTACGAAAAGACCAGACAACAAAGAAACTTCTATCTGCACATTCATCTGCCGCAAAGAAATAAACATATCTCGCTTATGGCATACCAGAGAACTCAACTGTGCCTTCTTTAAAGAAAGAGAAGAAGACTTTCTGCTAAGCGCGTCAGCCACCACGTTCGCCTTACCAGGATGATACTCGATAGTGCAGTCATAATCATTGATCAACTCCATCCATCGTCGTTGTCTCATGTTCAACTCTTGCTGCGTAAAGATGTACTTCAGATTCTTATGGTCCGTAAAGATCTGACACACTTCCCCATACAGATAGTGTCTCCAAATCTTTAATGCATGAACCATAGCCACTAACTCTAGGTCATGAGTCGGATAGTTCTCCTCATGTTTCTTGAGCTGTCGCGAGGCAAAAGAAACCACATGATCTTCCTGCATCAACACGCAACCTAAACCTTTCTTGGAAGCATCACAAAAAACAACATAGCCTTTCCCAGGCTCTGGCAAGATCAACACTGGAGCACTGGTCAGCTTCTCCTTCAGACTCTAGAAAGCTTGCTGACATCGATCATCCCAAACAAAAGGTACATCCTTCCTGGTTAATTTCATCATCGGCAAAGTGATCACACTGAAGTCCTTGATAAACCTCCGATAGTATCCAGCCAAACCAAGGAAACTACGAACTTCTTTCGGTGTCTTCAGTTGTTCCCAATCCGCAACGGATTCCACCTTCCTCGGATCTACTTTGACTCCTTCTGCAGATATCACATGACCCAAGAAAGTCACTTCATCCAACCAGAACTCACATTTACTGAACTTGGCATACAACTGATGTTGATGAAGAAGAGTCAACGCTCTACAAAGATGTTACTCATGCTCTAGCCTGTCCTGACTATAGATCAAGATGTCATCTATAAAGACTACAACAAACTGATCTAAGAACGGATGGAACACTTTGTTCATAAAATCCATAAAAGCAGCAGGTGCATTGGTTAACCCAAACGGCATAACCACAAACTCGAAATGACCATACCTCGTCCTGAAAGCTGACTTTGGTATGTCATCCACCTTTATCCTCAACTGATGATATCCAGACCGTAGATCGATCGTCGAAAACACTGTAGCACCACGCAACTGATCGAACAGATCATCTATCCTCGGCAATGGGTACTTTTTCTTGATCGTGACCTTGTTCAACTGTCGGTAATCTATACACAACCGCATCGAGCCATCCTTCTTCTTAACGAACAACACGGGAGCACCCCACGGCGACGTACTCGGTCGGATAAAACCTTTCTTCAACAACTCTTGCAACTGCTTCTTCAACTCTGCCATCTCTGCTGGAGCCATCCTATATGATGACTGTGCAACTGGCTGTGTTCCAGGAACCAGATTGATCTTGAAATCAATCTCTCGGGGTGGAGGAACACCAGGAAACTCCTCAGGAAACACATCTGCAAACTCTCGAACAACTGGAACCTCCTCAAGACCAGGACCTTTCACCTTGGTAACCACAACGGTATCCACCACGTGAGCTAGGAACGCCTCACATCCTTGTCGTAACAACTTATCTTCCACCATAGCTGATACCAAGCATGTCGGAAGAATCTTCCTATCTCCCTGGAAGATCCACTTCTCTCCAGCAACATCGAACACTGACTGTCACCACTCGCGGGTTGACTATCACCTCCGGCTAATTCATGGCATAGAATCGAGCCATTGCTTGCTGTCCACGACCTCTGCTTCCTTGAGAAGACGGTCCTGCTTGAGACGCTTGACCGCGTCCTCGTCCTCTGATACCACTAGGTTGTGGTCTCTCAGACTTCTAAAAACTCTACATTGGCTGCTGTGTCACTTCAACATCTCTGTTCGGGCAATTAAGCCTGAAATGCCCGACTTGTCCACAAAGATGACATGCCTTGTCCTCAAACTGTGGCCTAGCTGGCCCTGTCACTGCCACAGAAGCTGAACTATGTGCCTTAGACAGTGAAGAAACATAACCTTTCCCTATACTCGAAGACCACTAAGATGGTACACCCGCGCTTCTCATTGCTGATGGTACCGAAAACCTAGGCTTCTTAAAGCCACCAAACCTTCGTCCTTGAAACTGAGTAGGTCTTTTAAGAGACATAGACTCTCTTTTCTCCAGCACCGTCCTCTCGATCCGTCAAACTGATTCTATGAATGTAGCAAACCGCTCTCGGTTTTCCAACGCAGACACAGGGGTCTTCAACTGAGCACTCAAACCCTTCTCGAAACGTCTAATCCGTTCCTCGTCTGTTGCTGCCATGTGAGGACAGAATCTCAATAGATCCATAAACTTAGCTTCATACTCGGTGACGTTCATCGTTCCTTGTCGCAACTTCTCAAACTGACTGATCTTCTCATCCAGGTACGTCTTGGGAAAGTTCCTGGTGACAAACTCACGTCGAAACATCTCCCAACAGATCACCTCACCGGGCCGCTTCTCTTCTTCGATGGTCCACCAGTGACCAGCACTACCTTTCAGAAGGTAGACAGCATGCTTTACCTTGTCTGCTTCGGGGATGTCAAGGATCTGAAAAGCCTTCTCGAGACTTGTCAGCCACATATCTGCATTCGCTGGATCAGCCGTCCCAGCATAATATGAAGCTCCAACTCGGCGAAGCCGTTCAAAGGTCTTCCCAATACCCGATGCTTCTCCATGGGGAACCTATGCTCGTGGAGGAGGCACTGGTAATCGCTCAACCATTAGATTCATCATAGCCATTAACTGCCCCATGAGCTGTTGGTAAGCAGGATGTTCAAGTATGGTTGGGTTAGGTTGGGGGACCTCAGGCATCCGATCTTCATGTGCCTGTCCATCTGCTCCATCAACTGATGCAGCATCACTGTACTTAGCAGAGTGTTCTTCATGGTTTCCAGACATCTTGACTTTTCTTCCGCTGAGGGCAGAAGATATTGTAAGAAAACCTGGAAACCTCATAAGAACAGACTCAACCTAGTCCTAAATCCCTGTAGACTCAGCGAACCTAGAGCTCTGATACCAAAACGTGTGGCAACATATCTGATTATCATACAGATAACGAGGTGTTACGCGAAAACGTGTGGAAATCACCATAACCACAAATTATGAAAACACGGGTTAATTAAAATTGATTGTGGAAAACATATAAACTGTGGAAATATTACTTTCCAGTCCTCATCCTGCACAGAAACATGTCAAATATATACATACACGAGATCTGATACGTGTCTACAGCTTACAGAAACAACTGTCCATCCATCTCATGAGTTCACCACCTGTTCATATACATAAAGGCCCACATCTGGCCAACAGCAGGATATACAAACATCATCGATCGATCATCGTGAAACAACGTCAAAACACTGCCAAGGACCTGAGAGTACAGGGATGACTCTAGACTATACTACAAAACATCCAAAATAGCAGCATGTCCATCGCTTGCCTTCTACTGCTCCTCAAGTTGCTCAGCCGCAACACCACGACCACAACCACGACTACCTCGACCACCTAAAAAGGGGTGTAAACCAGCGGAGTGAGACAATTGAACCATTGTCCCAGCGGGAAACATAACTCCCCACCGCAACTACAGAACCTCAGTAAGATATACTATAACAGCATATATCTAATAATAGGTATAACAGGAGCAGTCTATATAAAATAGATTATTCTTACCGACAAGCTTACCCGCTATACAAAAGCATATAACCAGATATATCTCAAGGAATATGATTAGCAAGATAATATGTATCCCTATGTAACATGATTATCAGAACAAGATATAATGTCACATAACCTGTTTATCAAGATCAGACATATTGTCACATAACCTGTAAGATGTAACAGAGATATTACACAAACAAGGCATCAACCAATGTTACGTGTTTATCTTAAGCAGTAAATACTAAACAGCTGTGTTACGTATTATTATGCCCTGAGGATTTGAATTGTACCATTCAAATCCAACCTTCGGTTACAAAACCCAAGTCGGTGCCATACAAGGTCAATGGAAGAGTCGGACTCCACGACCTCCCACCTCGTGGTCAGTACACGAGTACAACACAAGCAGAACCGCAGTCACATGATGAAGTGGTCTAAGCCACAGGGTCAGCTCCATAGGCTACCCTCACTCTAGCCCGCCTTGGTACAGGTCTCGGTGCTAGTACAACTGAGCCACGAGCCTGTTCACCGTGCTCTGAGCCATGAACGCATTCATGCTCCACACATCACATATCCTGAGCCATGGGCATGTTCACCATGCTCTTCATATGTATCTGAGTCTGTAACCGAAGTTACACTCTTACCTCCTCATTTTCAGGCTAGGAGCAACCTACACATATTCAACAATATGCGCTTCCAGATTAACCCGTAGGAGAACCTGTTTCACCATCACCAAGTCCTGACGATGATGGATCTATGGCCAGGGCAGACTACATGATATATTTCACTGTGATTAATTAGTATCTTTTAGATGGATTGCAGGATTCAACCAAGTTGTATAACATGCAAGATAGAATAGAAAGTAAACTACATTATATTATTATGAAAACCACATCATCTTGATCCATCACAAAGATCCAGCATCACATGTTACCACTCGGCCTCTTGCCAACCATCCAGATCCATCTCAAGGATCATCACATACCATAGGATCTCAATCCCTCATCATGTCACTTCCTTTCCAAGGCTTACATTATCATTATGGGACAAACACATAATACATATAGCCTCATAGAATAACTATCAAAGTAATGTTATTCATCACATATGTCTCATAGCCCTTTAATGGCTACTCATCACCTGCATGGTTAGGATACACAACAACCATAGTTTCAACATAAGAAATATGCTCACTATCATGAACTATCATTTAAGATAATCTACTTATCATTGTTACACTATTTGATGATCAAGTGTATTAAGCACATCATTATCAGACCATATACATGTTTACCCTTATCTCAAGATTATACAAACAACCCAGGTATTCACTTTATATAGAGAGCATGTTGAGTATACAGAGTGAACACTATTGTTACCACTATTGGAATGGTCACCATCCATTATCATCAACCATTACCTTTTTCATTAAGAAACCATTAATGCTACTACCATTTATCATTGCCATTAACAAATGAGCATAAGACTTCCATCATGCATGTCACTACTACTCTTGTTACCATCATTACTATTATCAACATCATCATCTACTATTATCTTCATTGCTATGTCATTTAAGAAACTATTAATGTAACTGTTTCTTAGCATCATTATTACCAACATTAGCATTATTATTGCTTCCACAACTAGCAAGGCAAACATCATTGTTATCCTTTACATTGCTATTACCATTAACACTATTATCATGATTATCATGTCATTGACATCGTCATAGTTATTATTACTAATCAAGGCAACACTGTTGTTATGTTTGCATAAGCACCCATATCCATCACACTTGTGACCGTCACCAAGGGTCCACACCACCCTCACTACAACTCTCAACCCTCACCAAAGCTAGCTTACACAGCTAGGGCATGGGAAGGCAGCAACGATATGCTGCACCCAGCACTCTGCCCGCAACACTGTGTTACAAGGGTACTGGGTGACATGGGTGTCGCGCATCACTCATATCGGGCAACGCCCTGCCGCAACGCCTGTCACATCCGACTCTATCACCCGATATCCTAGGCTATCACCTAGCTAACAACCCACAACTGGCAAGAGAGAGAAGGAAAGAAAGAAGGAGAGAGGAAACACTCCTCATAACATGCAACTGGCCTAATGGCCGACACGCACCCAAACTAGGGGCGTGATGCCCGTCACAAACCACTCCTGACGCCCGTCACATTCTAGGGGTATCGCCCGATACACCCCCACAACTATCGGCCGTCACACCTTCTTTGCATATCATGCAACTCAAACCATCTTACCAAAGCAGGCCCTGTCGTCCACCACAAGAACTACCAAGATGCTAAGGCCTATCACCCATAAAAAGGATAACGTTCAACCTAGCCATATCGGCCAACATAACTCTAGCTCACCCTATCGCCCAACACATGGGCAGGGTATCATCCAACCCTAAGAACACATCATATCGTCCACCAAGGTATACATATCGTCCAACAAAGGGATACCATATTGTCCAACTCAAAGGCAAAGGTGCCATGTCGTCCAACTCAAAGGATATCATCCAACACACCAATAAAGAAAGGATATCACCCAACCCTAGGTCACCATCAACCTCCAACTCAAGGGAACCCAAACCCTAGATCACAAGGTACACTAGAAACCCTAAACCCTAAGGGGATATCGGCCACCAAAGGAAACTCAAGCAAGGTACAATTCTAATCTACTAATCTATGAACAAGAACAAGAACAAGAGGTAAAGAAGTTAGGGTTAGAAATTATGCAACCCGCCTTAAGCTCCAAGCTCCAAGGGAGAAGATGCACTTCAAGCTCCAAGGGATGTCGTCCACCAAAGCTGATCCAAGAGAGGGTATCGGCCACCACTGTAACTCCAGGAGAGTGTATCGGCCAACCCAAGCAAGATGGAGAGGGATATTGTGCACTCAAGGTGGAGGGGAGATCAAAAGATCAAAGGAAACTAAGGCAAGGGAAAGAGCCACATATATAGAAAGAAGGGGAGGAGAAACCAAGGTAGATCCATGCTAAGTGTCGTCCACCCAAGGGACACTTGTCCTAGGGTTCAAGTCAACACACTAGCACACCAAGAGACACTTGTCAAAGATACACACCAAGTGTCCACCAAACATGGTCAAGGTTGGACCAAGCAACATGGGCGACACAACTAGCAGCTCTGCTGGGCGACACACCACCTTGTTGGCCGACACAAACCAACCTAGGGCGACACAAGATGGTCTTGGTCGACACAAGGCTCAAGCAAGCCCAAAACAAGCACCTCAAGGCCCAAACAAGCTCAAGCAAGACCCGAGAAACTCAAACAACAAGCCCAAGCCTGCCTCTCAACCCTAGAGGAAGCAAAGAGGGGAAAACATCTCACAAGATGGCAAACTTGCACACGAAACCCTAGACTTGGGTTATTTGCAAGTAGCCCCTCGAACTCTCAACAAAGCACAACAAAACCCTAATCATCACTTAGAGGTGATTAGCAAGCATCAAATTACCAAGGTTAAGCAAAACAAACAGGGTAAACCCTAAACGCAGGTCAGGGTCCTTACAAAAATTGTTCTGAGAAGTGATGATGGGGATTAATATCCTATTGGTTTAGATTACGAATGGATTCCACACAAATGCAGTCGGTGTGGTTACCTGGGTCATGATGAGTGTTGCCGTGCTCTTGCTAAATAGAGGCCTAATTCTACAGTTGCTACTAAGCAGGATTGGATTGCCAAAAAATCAACTGTAGCTGAGCCATTTGAGAAAATTTCTAATGTTAATTTGAGCAAAAATATTGAGTTTATCATTGAAGAGATTGAAGACGAGGATGTGATTCTTAGAATGAAAGCTTCTGTCCAGGAAGAGCTTGTGGTTGAGGATGAAAGTCTGTCTAGAGAGGTTAATGCAGGGTTTGAAACAGATGTTCCTAATTCTCCAGGAGTTGAGAGGAGACTATCTGAACATATGTCTACATCTGTTGTGGCGGATGTGTGCTCAACGCCAGCTCCGGTTGTTTTTCAAGCTAAGGAGTCTCGATGGAGTGACTTTAGCTCACAGGCTTCTTCTAGCAGTGTGAGAAATGTTACCAATACCCCAGGCTTGAAGGATCCCCATAAATGTCAAAGCAAGGTCAATACTAGTATTTATCATAAATTGGAATTGATAAATGCTGCCCCAACACCGAAGGAACTTCAGATGATATCGAAGAGCACTAAGGATGTCAGTTCTACAACCCCCTCCCCTATAAATGAACCTCACTACCTCTATTACCTCTTGGAATGTCAGAGGGATATCAAATAAGATCTTGAGTGTCCAAGAGGTAATTAGACAGGCCAACTGTGATGTGTCCATCCTAGTTGAAACTAAAATTAGAGGTAAAAAAGCCAAAAAACTCATGAAAAAATATTTTGAGGAGTTCAAGTGAGTTTCCAATCTCAGTTCTCATGTTCTTGGCAGAATTTGTGTCCTCTAGAGAGATGAGGTATGTCAGGTTAGTGTCATCAGTGAAAGTGATCAAGTGATTCACGTCAGGGTAGTTAATAATATCAACAACTTCTTACTCTATGTGGTATATGGTCATAATGATGATTATGAGATCCAAGTTGTGGATGAATTTCGACTTATATGCTAGTGGTGTTAATGAACCGTGGATTATAATGGGCAACTTTAATGCGGTGAGAAAAATAGAGGAAAAGATAGGTACTTTGCCTCCGTCTTCCAAATCAATGTTGGAGTTCAATAGTTTTATGCTTAACAATGGTCCTTTTGAAATGGATTTGAATGGTCCATTTTATACTTGGGATAACAATCAGGATGGTGATCATTTTTTTGATACTAAAATAGACAAGATTCTATATAATGGGGAGCTTCAGTCGAGATGTGCTAACTTTCATGGTGAAAGCATTCCTAATATAATTAGTGATCATAGAAGGCTTGCTCTATTCATGGGGGACCAGAAGAAGAAAAAGTCACCATTTAGATTTATCCACAGTTGGACCTCCCATAGTGATTTTGATACCATTCTCAAAGATGCTTGGGGTTTGGAGGTGGAAGGTTATGCTATGTTTTGGTTGTACATGAAGTTGGATCATCTTAAAAAGAAGCTCAGATTCTGGAACAAGATGAATTTTGGAGATATTCACAATAATGTAAGATTGCTCAAGGATATTGCTCTGAATGATCAAATGGTTGTTGATCAGTCCCCTCACAATGTTCATCTCAGAAACATTGCTAAGGAGTTAAGGATTGAAGCGAGGAAAGCTCTAGATGTTGAAAAAAAATTCTATAGACAAAAATCCAGAGTGCTCTGGCTAAAAGAAGGTAATTATAACTCCAAATTCTTTTACTCCTCTTTGAAGACTAGAAGAGTTAGAAATACTATGAATTGTCTTACTATTAATGGAGAGGTTACTAAAGAGGAGGGTGTCATGAAGAAGGTTGCCACAAATTTCTATAAGGATCTATTTTGTAATAATGAGGATGGAGAGGTGTGGAAGGGTGACTGGAAGGGCCCAAAGTTATCGAATTTGAATAGATCTATGCTTACTATGGTAGTGATGAAAGGCAAGGTTGATGAGGTTGTTAAGAACTTGAATGTAGATAAATGTCCTGGGCCGTATGGGTTCAACTACTACTTTTACAGATATTCTTGGAATGTTATAGGTGAGGACGTGTACAAAGCTATTTGAGAGTTCTTCAACAATGGGAGGATCTTGAAGGCGGCTAATGGAACCTATATCACTTTGATTCCCAAAGGAAATGACATGTATGCTATTAGCAATTGGCGTCCCATTGCTCTCTGTAATGTGTTTTATAAGATCATCTCCAAATTATTGGCTAACAAACTAAAGCAGGTTCTTCCTAGCATTATCGATGAGAACCAATGTGCATTTGTGAAAGGCGGGAGCTTAAAGGATGTTGTTCTCTTATCAAATGAGATTCTAAGTGACTTCAAGAAGAAGAATTACAGCAACATGTGTATCCAAGATGATATATCCAAGGCGTATGATTTTGTTAGTTGGAAATACTTGTTCTCTATTCTTTTCAAGATGGGGTTCCCAGCTAAGTGGATTAGTTGGGTTGAAACCATCTTCACTAATTCTTCCTGTCAGGTCCTTTTTAATGGTGAGCCTACATATTTTATCTTTCCTACTAATGGAATCAGACAGGTCGACCCCATTGCCCCATATCTTTTTGTTATTGTGATCTAGGGGTAATTTTGAATTGATGAAGACTATTATTTCTGATAATATTGTCACTTATATCCATGCTTCTAAGAGCTATCACTGCTCACATCTGATTTTTGTCGATGACCTGATGGTCTATGCAAAATCTAGTGTTGGTAACGCTGATAAAATTAAAGCTCTCTTGGACGAGTTTGGGAGTATGTCAGGCCTGAGGATTAATCTTAATAAGAGCATGGTTTTCCTGGAGTCGAGTTCCTTGAATGATGATATTGCTAATAGACTGGGTATGAAGGTAGGATATATTGAAGATACAAAGTACCTGGGGCTTCCTTTGTTCACTGGTAAAATTTGCAAGAAACATTGTGAGAAGCTTATTGACAGAACTAAAAAGAGACTTACTTGATGGTAAAACCATTTAGTCTCTCTACCACTGCTCCCTTCTCAAGTCAAAGGGACTCCTCATAATAAGCTACTACTCACAATATCCTGACGATGAGTTATATCCTCAAATGAAGTGATAAAGCCAAGCAATGAGATAAAAATTGAGGCATAATCCAGACCTAGAAACAGTTAGAAATCTCATCGCTCTCCTAAAAAGGAGGATTGTAGAAAGAAAGCAGACTTATAAAACATTGATAAATGATGACTAAAAGGAACATAAGCTTCCACAAATAATAAACACAAAGAGATAACATTAAAATATGAAACTGATGGTAGTACCATAGAGGGGATCAAGGCAGTCTTTCATGACAAGATTTGGGATCTCACAGAGGTTTCACATTGGCTCCACATCCATAAACAAGCAACAACAACAACTAGAGTCTCCACTGTGTGCTTGATACCACTTCACAACACCAGTTGAGGCCATATCTAGGATGGAACACACACCTATCATATGAAGGGGTGTAAGATAGAAGGGGGAGTCTAGACCTAGAAATTACTCGAAGACAACAATCATGTTGGGGAATACATGAATGCAGATATGGGGGAGTAAGGCAGCACATCCAGGCTACCAAACCCCATCCTCCAGAACTGGAGTTGGCATCTGTACTTGTCTCCTTGTCTATCATCAGAAGTGAGGATCCCTCATTTCATCTTTACTAGCATGGAACATGTGCTAAGTATGTCAGCTAAATTGTAATTTCTATGAAGAGAAAGCATGAATTATTCTCAATAATTGATCTAAAATAAAAATAGTATAAAGTAAATTAAATTATAATGCCTAGCATCAACCTTCGTCATCGTCTTTATGAGAGAAAAATAGTTGGTAAAATATTGGTTGTCATTGCTTTTGTAAGAGAATAATCAGAAGCAAGTTGATTGGATAGTAGTGCATTATATAATCATGTCTAGTCCTAGAATAACTCTATTGTATGTCTAATATAATAGTATATGGTAGAGGTTTCTTGAATCAAAAAAATAATGGTTGCGGTTGTCAATAATTCAACTGCTTTTTCTCTAACTATAGTTAGTCTTGTATTCACTCTTGTTAAAAAGCAACATACCAAGTACCTATGCCTCTATTTTCGTCAAAACAATCAGCTAAAGTAGAGCAACAACTATCACCACTCTTTGAAGAAAATGAACTGATAAAAGTTATATAAATAATAATTGGAAAATATACACATCCATCTACTTAGAGTAATAGGTATATGAATAGAACCACACAAATAATAACTTGAACAAAATATAAATAAACAAGTCAGATGGAATAGTAAGTAAATCAAAAGGTTAATGAATACTAAAAAAAGTTATTTGTTAGACTCATGATTAGTACTCACCATAATATACATATTTATGTATAACCCACCTCAATTTATGCCAAGCTTGTTCCTCCAACTTTTAAGAGTACATATATATATTCGACTAGTTAACACATAGGCAGACTATTGAAACACAAAGTGAATGGACCGATAAAAACATATCCAAGTTGTTGGGACAACGCATATACATTTGATTAACAACCAACAGATTCACACCAACCTGTAATATATCATTACGAAAATGTAATCTTGAGTTTAAAATTTTTTTATCATGAATGCTACTATATTACTATAATAATTTATATAGAACCAATAAGACAAAGTAACTTGATATAAACATAGAGATAGATTGGACCAAGTATCACTCGAATAGCTTGTTTAAACACATGGACAAACTACACCAATGTGCATATAGATAGTTTGTTAAAACTTCCTCTATATATAAAGTGACTTTTTGCTATGTTTATAATTAATCTACAATCCCAAATACATAGACTAATTGAGCATATAAGCATGCAGACATGCTATTGGAACACATAGATTGGTTGAAACGATGAGCGCACAAGGAAAGTAGTTCGAACACACACATGATGGATTGATTAATACACATACTTAAACTATAACACTTCTATAACATATCTATCCTCCTTATTTGGCGTATTTATAAAAGCCAACTTAAAAAATATAATAAAAAATGTCTAGCATGTGAAGTAGCTTAAATTGAAGAAAAACAAAAAAAATAATGAGGTGAATCAGCTCGACAATAGACTAGTGACTTCCTTTTATTATAAGTAAATATAGCTCACCGAGAGAGATAACAACTTGAACCCTCTAACTTATAAACATACAAACATATTAGAGTACTTAGCACACAACCAAACTGTAGGAGCACATAGACTGGATGGAGCAATGAGTATACAACCAAACTAATGAATACACATAAATATTATGATCAATAACTATGTGTCGTTCTGACCAAAAAAATAACTATGTGTCGTTACACAAATCTAAAATCAAAATTATTGTTTTTCGTTGACTCATAATCAATAATATATGATTATGCAATAGTGTTTATACAAGTATTGAAAGACAACGGTTCGCTTGACCAAATTTCATGGAATTCAGACACATGGTTTTCTAGATATGAAATTTTGATGAAAAAGAAATGTAATTGGATAGAGTGGTAATTTATTTGTTGTATTTGACCAAGTTTTGACTTATTGAGTATTAATATCTATCTTAAGCAAATTTTAAGTCAAAAGAGGAAAGTTGAAAGGCTTATTCAATTATTTAAAAGAAGTAAGGTATATAACAAAGGTATCCACCATAAATATATCATTCAAAAGGCCTTCCATGACATATACAATTTCAAGTCTTTGGTCTATATCATTCAAAAGGGTCAAAAAAATGAAAAATATAACTCACCCTTAAATAATAGACTAAAATCCATATATACACATGTATCTTTTGTTTCCTAAATTTGTTTCGACAGAACTCCACTACCCACATTATTGATTATTTTCAACCATCAAATGCAGAGTATACTTAACCAATGCACAATTATTTATTTTTTTTTAAATTACAAAATTAACAAATATAGTCTCTTTTTGAAATTAATTCTAAAAATTGAAGATATGACATATCATATTCGTACTCCTTTAACTTAATATAGTTATCAAAAACCACAAAAAAGATTATTGAAACTTTATCGTATTATTAAAACCATTAGTATACACCTCAAATTATGGTTAGTGACTTGATTATCTACCCATTGACAAGATTGGGTCAAGTCAGGGTTTCATGTACAGAGATACATAGGAATTTGAGAGTTTTGGTTCTTATTTAAAGTTAATTTATAAGATGTTCTTTTGGATTGTTACATAGTTGATGTAAGGTCATTGATTTAGGACATGAACGAAGATATGTATATGTTAACATGCATTTCTTTTGACATGTGAGATAAATGTTACTAATAAAAAGGACTTGTTTATGGATTAAAATAATGTTATATAGAATATCTATAAAGTGATATGATTTGAGGTTGGATTTGTTTTCACTCTCTTTCTAATGCTTAATAACGAGAATATTGTTTTCATTCTTGTTTACAAGGATTTCATTTCGATTGAACTCTGAGAATCACAAAAAGATGGTGTGAACCCAATGATATTATAATACAACAAAAATGTCAACTTCCATAATCAGTTGAAGATCCTCTTTTTACTAAATAAGAAGTGTACAAAATTTAAGCATGCTGATATTGGTGATGATAGGTGAAAAATCATCATTTAAAGAAATGTCTAATTGAAAAACTTTATAGAAAGGAGCTAATTCATATTTTGTATGCCGTAGTGATTCAAATTAGTAGGAGTGAAACCGATGATATTGTGATCGAACAAAATAGTCTACCTTTTTTATCAACTGAAGATCCTCTTATTACTAAACAAAAAGTTTAGAAAATTATAACCATGTTGATATGGTCGTTATCATACTATGACATGGCCAGAAAGGGATAATCCAACAAGTGGTTCGCCACATGCAAACTCCTTTCGTTGCTCATATTAGAGAGAAATAAAGGATCTAAGATACCTTGAAGGTTCCAATAGAGTAAGCGTGCTCGTAAAGATTGGATAAACTCAAACTTGAAGGACATGATGATATAGAATGGGCAGGATCGTTGGTACGAGATCAGGTTCACAAATAGAATGGACAACAATGACGATCTAGTGACTTGGATAAACAAGAAGTAACTTGTCGTTGGTAGGTGTTAGCAACGAGAGATACAACATTAAGTCCCCATAATATACTACTTCGACGTATTGTTATTCCACTAGATATTATGTGAAGTTGCATGTATGCTATTAAATTGGTAGATGTGGGATGATCTTTTTCAACATATAGGACGAATCATGTCTGTTGAATTGACATCTCATTGGGGAAAATATATATTGATGAGGAAAATTATGTCTACTTCATACAAAATACTAGGACCAAATAGTTGGTGCCGTAACTAGAGATCCATAACAGGATAGTGTTATGTGCAAGTTGCACCTATTTTGTTTATGTACACAATAATAATTTGAGGAGTATTGTTAGTATTTTCAATGAAGGAACCCATCTCACGAACAAATATTCATTCATTTATCACAGGACGCCTATCCTATAGGAGGCATCCTATAAAAAAATGGTAGGAGACCAATCATAATTTTTTATAGTATTAAAGAATTCGTTTTAATGCTGAAAATGTAATTTTTCTCTCCATTATTTTTTTTATGGGTTGGATTTTTGGTGTTCTCGTTGGTTGTCCTATACAATAAGTATAGAAGACCTCCTATATCATCAGTTTTGTTTATCACCCTCCCAAGCATACGACCCACCCAAATTGGGGCTAAGGGGGAGGGGTTTTCCCCTCTTAATAGCACACAATGTGGACGGTTCTGTGTTGATTTATCATGAACAGGGAGGTCCACTATTCTATAGCCTTTGTTAATTGTCTTGTAGCTTGTATAATTCTTCTAGTATGGTTTTTAAGGAACGTAGTACTTACACTTACACTTTTAAGTTATAAGTCTAGTCAATTTGTTAGCAACAATTTGATAGTTTGACACCTATTCAGATAATCCCAAGAAAAAGTTCATAAAAATGAGTAACAAAGACAATAGTATTTACAACATAATTAAGAAGGTTGTCGTTGTTCAACATCTTCGAGATGCCAAAAGCATTATCTATGTGGAGTAATGATTTTCCCATGTTTGTGGGGAAACCGTTGCTCACGTTTTCAAAGACCCTATAATAGCACCTTTACGGTGCAACAATATATATTTGTAATATATGAACACTTCATTTACCATTAATCATCAACAATGATTTTATAGCAAGGGATAGGTTGGACCATTTAATCAATGTACCACTTTTATACATTTTTTTGTTTCTATTATTATTATAGCGTATCCATACATCATCTACACTTGTTGATTGATGATTGATGTGCTTCGGTGGTAGCATCAGACCTGCTGTGACTGTGTGACACCTTGTCAAAGAAACTCCACTTGCAGTATATCCAAACCAGAAGAAAAAAAAACGGTAGAAACATGCAGTACGTGGTCGAAATTTGATAAATTCTCGGGGGCTGCTATACATAGTACACAGACCACGTTTGCCAAGCTCTCCTTCGGTCCTCTCCCGCGCCAGGTATTTAAATAGCGGTAGCAGATGCAGAGCGCATCTGGGCTCCGCATATGAGCTAGTGAGTAATCATGGACGAGTCCTGGAGAATGCCCATCCGGTCCTGGCAGCGGAGGTCTGCAAGTGACTACTCCCGGAAAGACCTGCATCCCAGAAGCGGCGCCAGTACTCTTTGCCCCGACGACTTCCACGACGTCTTCGGTGGCCCACCTCGTACCGTGCTCCGGCGGTACCATGGCGCAAGCAAGCGTCACGACGAGAACGAAAGGATCTACGAAGGTGCTAGGAGCCGTGACGTGTTCTACGAGGGCAATACAGAGCGGAGGAATGCCGATCTGGACAGCCAGGCTTGGTCTGGAATCCCGTGGAGAAATACAGTGCCCAGCCAGGCGCGAGAGCGATGGTGGTCGGCGTTCAAGACAGAAGAAGGGTTCTTCGATGACATCTTTGGGTCGGATGGGAGTGGGAGGATGGTGGACGGGCTTAGCGGCGAGTCCCGCAGATCAAGAACGAGATCGTGCGAGTCGTCATGGTCCAGGTCGCACTCGTCGACGGTTACGGTGGCGAGCTCGGAGGATCGGAGTCCCCTTGCGAGATTCTCCTCCACCGTGACGGCGGCTGAGGACGCCGCGATCTCTGCATTTGCCTCGATGCTCAGGTGAGCAGAAACTCTCTTTTTCTCTCTCTTTCTCCCCCGTTTTCCATTTGCACAGTTTTATTCAGATTCATGGGCCATGGCTGAATGAAGGCCGGGGTGCAAAACACTGATTGCTCTTGCTAACTTCTAGCAATTAATATGCTGCAGGCCAATCACCATACCCATCCCGCGTCACAACACCCCGTCGCCTCCCCTTCTACCAATTACCAACATCGAGGACTCTGCCGCGTTCAGGAGTCCTTCCTCTTACGAGAACTCCAACTACGACCTCCCTTGGGCCAAGCCTTCTCTCGCCGACGAGAGGCGGCACCGCAGTTTCGGATCTGTCCGCTGCGTTCGCCTTGCGCCTGCGCCGCTCACTTCCCGCAGACACTCCCGGAAAAACTCCTCTCCTGACAGCATCACAATCGACGCCAGCACGCTGTGGAGCCTGAGAAAGACGGCCTCTTCTCTCGGAGGCGGCCACGATGAGGATGACGACGAGAAATGCTCGTCGGCGTCGACATCTTCAACGGTTAGTATGAGCCGGGAGGAGATGAGGGCCGCAATGGAGGAGCTGGGCCGGGCAGTTGTTGTGGAGCTGGATGATGAGGAATTTTGGGGAGAGCGCGAGCTGGAGGAGGAGGAAGAGGAAGGAGAAGAAGAAGATGAGGACGGCACTGACGCTGGACCGTCGCCGTGGTTCGCTAGAATGATGGCGGTTGACCGTTCGACTGCGGAAGCTTCCACGTCATCGGCAGTGGACGAAGCCATTGCGTGGGCAAGGGAAAAGTTCCTGATCCGGATGCCCGACGACGAGGGCGGAGCGAGACCCAACCGCATACTTGGTCGGTTGGAGGAGAACAAGGTAAGGATGGGCCACCGATGCCGATTCGCCCTCCCACCCAGAAAGTTTCACTAGTCTGAATTTTACAATGTCAATGTTTCAGGAATTTGTCGTATTGTATTAAAACCTTTTTGTCGTATATATCTGATAAGGACAATTCTCTAGTAATAAAGATAAAATAGAACGAAATTCGGGACAAGTTTCGTGCGTTTAAACTTCACAGTAACCCTACGTCCCAAGGTAACATGAGAACTGGAGGTCATTTTTAACAAGCTCTTTATGAAATTATCAATTTCTTCCATAAAACCTTATATTTTTGAAAATCTCTTTTTTGGTCTAGGTGATGGATTCATTCACTTGCATCTTCTTTCACTATTAATTGCTCCAGGCTCAACCCCCTATTACAGTTGTGTAGACTTTCTTCGGTTTCATAGAAAATTAAACGCATAATAAGTGAAAATGCCTTTCCAAAAAGTATTTGATCTTTTTAAAATAATTTCGTACTATTCTTTCTCTTTTCATTCATCCATTACGTTGGTTACATTTTCATCTTTAGTTTACTATTACAGGTGTATTTAAGTATTCTTATGTCATAAGGGTATCAACTAGAGTGAAACAAACGTTAAGCTCAGGTAGATATATAGATGTATGACAAAGTTGAATAGAATAATGGAGGTTGGGAAAATGGCTCCTATGAATAAGGGTTTCCCATAAGATTTTTTTTGCTGTTGTTGCTGTGGTGGTGTGAGGGTTCTATAAACAGTTAGGGAAGAAATCACATGGGAAATAACTAGCAAGTCTTTGTCCCTTTCATCTACAACATGAAAGTATTTTACAAACGAGCTCTTTAGGAACTTCAAATGATCCATTTTCGCCATTTAAACATATAGCTTCAACAGTCAAGACACATAAGAGTTGAAATGGCCAATCTAAAATTTTGCAAAGCATTGATCGTGTTAGAATAAAACTTTTACTATTCTTTCTCTTTTCATTCGATCATTTTATTCTCTCTACAAAGCTACTTTTTCATCTTTGATATACCATTAAAGGTGTATTTAAGTATCCTTAGGCCATATGGGTATCGAGTAGAGTGAAACAAACATTAGATTCTCTTCCGTGCATAGATGCATCACAAAATTGAATAGCATAATGGAGGACAGGAAAAGTGCTCCCAAGATGAAGGATTTCATAAGAGAAACTTTTGTGTGGTGATGATCGGGGGAAGGGTGAAGAAAGATATTATAGTAAAGGGGTTGCCCAATGCAAATTAATATCGCTAAGCAGTTAGGCTTATGAGTCTTTTTCCTATCATCCACAAAAAGCCGAAAACGTAAATCTTTTTTTGAGTTGGTTATTGATTCGGCCCCATGAATATTTGTTGTGGTTTACACGTGAAGTGCTTTGACGTGGTAAATCACTTTAATAAAATCAATAGACATAAGATTTAATTTGATACCATATTATCTTTTCATTTTGCAGGGTATGGCGACGAGGTTGGGGATCACGGCATAAAACTATACAATGAGGCAAAATAGGAAAAAGGAAGCAGCGAACGAAAAAAAAAATGATTTCCATAAATAAATAGTTCCTAGGCGCCTGTGAGGAGATTATGTGGATGGCAATAAGGAGTCAATTGGATGAGTGCATGTACATTATTCCGCCTTGTGTTTTCTTTTTCTTTCTTTTTGTAAATTTTGAGTGAAATGCTATTTTATATCAAATTACAATGTCGTTACCACTCTATAAAGGTGTTACTTTGGACCGGAGGAATACTGGTTGTACATAGAGGAATCAAAAGAACTTGGTGTGCATTCTGGCGTGAAACGGAAGATTCATCTTGACCAATAATCATCATGCAGGCAACATAGACATATTGTAAAGTTCAAAGAAAGGCTTTCAAGGCTGGAAAGCCATAGACTTTGTTATGATTTTTCTCCTTTTCAGAAAAAAGTAAAAGAAAATAGCTTAAAACTGATCAACCGGAGTCAGTTTTCCCTTTCGCAGGGGGCTTCGGGCCTTCAGATATGCATGCGTGAAGCCTGCTTCCGAAAGGTCACACGGCTCCAAACTTTTTCCGGCCTACTTGATATTGTCTTTTGTCTTTTGCCTTGCCCGCATGCTTTAGCAGCCACTTTCTTTTGACACTTGGACAACTCGGCCTCTTTTTTATTGCTCGTGGACGACCACATCACTACACTATTCTCTTCTTGCATTGTAATGGACCAACATGAAGAGACCAATGCCATCTCTTACAAAATTAAAACAAAAATATATCTTCGTAGAAACCTGGACAGTAAATTAAGCTGTTATTTTTTTCTGAATGGAGAAATCTATAAATTTAAAAATTAAATTGTCAATTATATAACAGTAAATTAAGCTGTTGTTTTTTTTCTGAATGGCGAAATCTACAAATTTAAAAATAAAATATAGATGACAAAATCATAAAATTATTGGATATATTTAGACAATAGCTTCACTAAAAACGCTACTAATCCAAAACACCCGCTGATTTCATGCTCTCATCCTCCCATTACAGCCACTAGGGATTTTGGTTCGGAAGTGCTATCATAACCTTGCCAATAATGAGTAGTAAGAAGTCCAATCGCAAATCCCGCTGCGTTGAGGCTTCTCTGCTCAGCTTAAGTGATGCCACAGCTGAAATAGGCTCTGTGATCCGAATATGAATGTCAAACAAGATCATGTCAAGAGCAAGTCTGGTTTGTGTAAATTAGAACTCTAAAGTTGTGATTTTCCAATATAACATTACTACAGGCACACTTAGTAAGAGTCTGTGTGTCAAGAAACTGGTTTAGAGAGTCAATTCTAATCCGTTCTGTATCCATGTTCAGGTAGAATTCCCGGCCCCAAAACAGACTCAAAATCATATTGTTTTCGAAGTGGTAAATCAAGAATTGGAGGCGGTTTTGTAATGTCTGACCTTATCAGAATACTTATGCCTCACATTCATATTATAATTTGTGATATATTTTCTTTGGTGAACAATTGATAATATTTTGTCAATATAGAAATAATAAAATTCTTATCTTATAATATTGTCAAGTGACATAAAATTTTGATTGAAATGTTAAGGCCTTGATCCCAGAATTACAGTTCCATGTTCCAAGATTGTATCTTAGATCAAGTTGTGTAAGATGAGGTTGATTTCGACTTTACATTTCTAGTGTGGCTAATCCATCTCGCTAAATATCTTTTACTATGCAATTCTACTATGGTTTGCTGGTACATTTTCTTAGGAGAGGGGATATTCTAAAATGAAAAATAGAAGGGTAGTATATGTAATAGGACGCTCTAGGATTTATAAATTATTATTTGGTCGCATAAGTAGAAGAATAAAAATAAACTGCCAATGACCATTTTCAATGGAATTTTTATAACTTGTTATAAATGCTATTCGTGATATGTGTATTTTTTGGTAATATTTATAATGGAATTAGCATAGATTGAGTTTTTTTCAATTAAATTATAAATCATTCATATGATGGTAATTTGTGTTGTCGTAACAAAAGCACCATCGATTTGCACCACCCATTATGCCATTCACTTAGAAAACAAAATCGTTTGAAGGTCTCATAAAACACCATCTTCTACACCATCTATAAGCATCTCGTTCACAACAATTGCTGACAGAATTTAGTACTCACGCGGTCACACCTATGTGTAATGGTGGAGCTAAAAAATGACGTCAGGGTGGGCACCACTCCATATACCAGCCTAAAAGGAAGATAAACATATAACAAAGGGGGCACAAAATGGATTTGCAGCTTAAATATACATTCATGCGCTATAAAATAACATGCACTTCAAAATTTGAGGTAGTGTACATGCCGTCCCTTCTTTGTATGTGGCTCTGTCATTGTCTATGTCCATATTGATTTCTTGAATTACCATCCTATAAATTATCATATGATTCATTAACATACGTAATAAAATTAAAAGATACTTAGACTGCCAAATTGTTTTTAAAGAAGATCAACACATAAGAATATAGAAAAACCAATTAGATGCAAACAAACTAGCTAAATAATTCAAATTATGCACAGATACCAAATGCACAAACAAACATAACATGAATGTTCCATAGACACTTTCCTCATGTGTACCAGGGCATATTTTGCATGCTCACTCAAAAAGCATTATAACTTGTGTTCTTATACCATTGAGAAAAAAAATTGTACTATTCATAGTTCTAAAAACAAAACCTAAAACACAAAAGCATTTCACATTTTATAAAAGGATTCATAAGATTCAACATTTAGAAATTGAGTTTTAAGAATATGGTTTAAACAAGATCTAGATTTATCTTTCCAAGAAGTATAATTAGTTATTGAAATTCACTTAATTAGAAAAAAAATTCAACCATGAAGATAACAAGAACTTGTTATGAAAGATTTCATATGTCTCCTAGAGCACATTTAAGTTCTAGAAATATTTTTCTTTTCCCAAGTCTTCTTCGACTTTTTATATAAATTGAATATAAATCATAAAAGTGTCTACTAAAGGTAAATATTCATGAAACATGTAAATTGTATGAAACATGTTACATATTTCAAAGTAGAAATCTCACTTCAATAATTAACTGGAGTTATTTTCCTAGATTTACCATCTAATGAGCTACGTTTTTAGATTAACAAGATCACCTATCCTAGGCGTGACCATATGGACCCACCCTAAAAAAAGCTCTCAGCATCCCCCCTCTAACCTACTCACAAACTGAAAGGAACATTTCAATAACACAATGGACTAACATGTCTTATAGGATGATTCATTCTAAGGAGCACACCAAGACTCGATACCACACTAATACATTTTTGACCTCTAGTATCACCTTTCCTAACATCGGTTTAAAAAGAAAACCAACATTATTGGCCTATATTGTTGGTTGGTAAAGTATAAATGTCATTATTAATCAAGTCTTGTTGTTTAAGAAAATAGATGAGTATCACTTTTATTATGACGTCAGTTTTATGGGAAAAAACTAACATCAGAAATAACCCATGAAACTCAATTTTCTAGGAAAAAAATTGACAAGACATTTAGCTTTAGTTGTACAAAAATTGATGACACAATCCTTTGCCTCCAAAATCTCTTTGATGTCAGTTATTGTATAACAAAACTGAGGCCACATATCTCATACCCTGCAAAAAATTTACCTCTAATATCCATGTGGTGTCAGTTCTTTCATCGGGAAATAATGATACTGGCATTCCCGCCACATGACCCGTAAAAAATGTTTCCGCCCAAATTGGATTATATCAATGGTTTTCTTTAGAGAAACTGACGACAAAGATCTTAGTGAGGTTGGTATTTTTTAATAGGGATAAGTATGTATATCACCAATTTCATAATTCCCAACTGAAGATAGAGAATTCAGTATGTCATCAATTTTATTAAAATTACGTACGACATTGGTCTTAGTGAGACTGGAATTATTTAATAGGGATTAAGATGTATGTCATCAATTTATTTGTGTCCATCCCATGATTAAGTTTGACTTATTTCTTTGGTTTTTCATACCAAACCGATGACTTAGAACTTAGTTTCAATTTTGTAAAGTAATCGACAATTAAGTCCTACTTAAAAACACCCATAAAACTTCTTCCCTCTATTTCATCGCACGTGATCCCTAGACCTTCGACGATGACAATGAAGAAGATGACTGTCTAGCTGCTTCCATCCATCACCACCACCTCCATTGTAGCCATTTCTTCTACAACTTCCACTTCCAACTCCTCTTTGTAAGTTGCCGCCAACCACTGCTTCTCTCCATAGAGGTGCCACCCTCATATGCTTCGAATTGCTACCAACCGCCCTTCTCTCCACCCACCTCCATTGCTGACATTGACGTTGTTGTTGTTGATGATGCTGCTTGGAACCGCTACCACCATTGTCCACTAGCGTAGCCACAAGCCTCCTGCCTCCAATCTCCACCTAGCCCCAGTCTCCTCCAGCATCCACTCTCCATCAGACCCAACCGATAGTTGACTCTACTTGTTGCTACCATCTCCATTGATTCTTATCTCCACTTCCATAACTGCTCCTTCTACCTCTGAGGTCATCCCTATTTTTATTCTCCACCGTCTCATATTCATTTAATTTTATTTCTTTCACTTCTTCTCTCAACTTCTATTTTCCTTATCATTATTTATGCCTTATTTAATTTAACATGCCTAGCTAGAAATTGTTATGCTTTTGATTTAGATATCCTGATATTTGTTAGTTGTTATGTTTTTAATCTAGAAATATTGCTAGGGTTACATGTGTAATTATGTCATTGAACAATATAGGATGAATATATTAACCTAAATTATTTCACATGCATGTTTGGTTTTTAAGTGCATGCATGTTTATGAATGGAATAATTAAACCAAATCAACTATATTTAGACTTAAATCATAAGAATTTTGTTGATATGTATGCCTAGAGAGCTAATCATGTGATGATTGTAATGGAATATCATGTAAATGATTTGATTAATAAAGGCAATCTTCTGATTTATTCTATTTTAGTTAGTTATGAGAAAATGATGAAACATAATGAATGTCCAAAGAATGAAATTACTCAATAACGTATGTCTTTAGGTTGATGACCTACAAAATGAGATCACACAGATTTTAAAAGTATGTACATTCTTTTTATGTCCCTAGTCGGATGTTATTGTGGAAGGTTGATAGACAAAAATGAAACAAAATATTCAAGTGTAGGTTGGTTGATGACATGATCTCATCAATCATGATATGCAATATCAAACCAAACACATAGATACTTGTTGGAGAACAGTGTATCGGATAAACCCACCTTGAGTGTGACACATGGAAGCCAAATTGGTGGTCATAATCATCTCTCGTAATGAAGGTGGTGATTGTGGTTCTTAGACATGAAGTCACTACACTCATCACATGTCATTCATTGTACTTTGACATCATCTAACGTGACCTTGAATAAGAGTTGATGTAAAGGTGATGATCAGGTGCACTGTGACACATGGGGATGACTGTGAGTGATGTAGATGGGATTTTTCCTACTACTAGAGTTTGATATCTAGGCACTTGATAAGAGAGATTGAGAAAGGCATGCACATTCCCATGTGAAACAATGTATGATATTGAGGTCACATGTTCTCAAAAGGTTTGCTCTAGTTCAAGTTATGTGGATTGAACAATGAGAGGATGTTGATTCCATGCCTCGAGTTCAATTAGGATATCAGTGACAAGGAAATAACACAACCACTATAACACCAATCACATATTGTAGGTTGAAGTTGTTCTCCAATTTTCCATATTACTTGGGTAGCAACAATGCATTTTTAGATATCGCTTATTGCGTGTGATGTCATAAATTAGTTATGGACATTCACTGCTAATGTAACTTGGAACCTATCAGATCACGCACATAGGATACACTTGGAATAGGAGTTCATTCATGCGCATAATTTAAACTTGATTACTAAATAGTTAGGTATTCAATTTAAATAATTTTGTTGAATATTGACTGACTGAACAGTGAACCGACCGGTTCAAGTGTTGAAGTGATCTTTTTAGTGTATTAGGTCAATTGAACTGACTTTGGCAATTTTGGACCATGAACCTACTGGTTCAGGAAGTGAACCGATCATCTCAGGAACATGAAATGACCAACTCAGGTTGTGAATAGAGAGGTTGGTGGATCAATTTGATTGATTCAAGGATTTGTATTGACGTCATGTTGGGCATTAAATCAGATATTAATTGTGAATACAACTGCATTGGAAAACATGATGAAATGAATGGTTCAAGGATTGAGACGATCGACTCACATGCCAATAGATCGGTTTACTAGTGAATAGACCATTTTTCCGCTCACAGGATGTGAAAATTCATGATTTTCCAGTCCCTTCCGCTCCCATTTAGACTGAGAACCATGACATAAACCCTCTTATAAATAGAGGGGTACTGTTAATGTGTCAAAGTGCACTACAATCACTAAGATAATTATCCTAGAGTTTAATCCTTTTTCTAATTTCTGATTAAGGTTAGTATAGAAAGGGTCGATCCCAAAGGACAATATTTTTAAGATTGTTAACTCTAATCCCAATGGTTTTGAAGAACTTTTTATTTCTTTTTTGTATTTTTATTTTTAGAATAGAAAATAAAGATCGGGTTGGGGTTTGATGATTATCACTAAGACAGAAAGAAAATATAAGAACAAGATTTTACTTAATAAGAAATAATTTGTCCTATTACAAAGAAAATTGAGATGATCGTTAGCACAAGTAAACTATTATGAATGAAAGACAAGAATGTAAAGAGAGCGGACCAAACACAAGAATAAATCAAGAGATGGAGAATCGAGGCTTTAGGGGTTTTCACCACCTTAGCCTAGGCGAGAATAGACTAATCCTTTAAAATGATGATTATGATGAAAGCATGCAGATTAATAAAAATCCACAAAAGATGGACTCCACATAAGCCCATTGGTCCTGGTGCTCATGTTTCTTAATCCATCATCCCAAAAGAGGAAGATCCACGATCGTTTCAAAACCTCTATGCGATTGATTCTATTGTTCTAAATCTGGATTTCCATGGTCATTTCCATCCAGATTAACATGTGATCAAACCAATTAATTACTTTGATAGATCAACGGTTATTAGAACCAAAAGCCATCTAGAAGTTGTTCTAAGGAATTAGTCGATTTAAGCCATGGCTAAGGGGCTATTCCCCTTGCCTAGATAGAGAACTACCCTCTCATGCTTATGGAGAAAAGGGAGATAGAGGAAACAAGAGTTCTAGCCATAGTTTAGACTTATCAAAGGATTGGATCCTTAGGCTAGAGATAATGAAATGGTCGATGCTTAATTCCTTGCTCCAATCCACGAAAGAAGAAGAAGAAGAAGAAGAAGAAGAAGAAGTAAACTAGATCTAAATGGGCAAGGTAAAAGAACAATGATTGAAGAACACCCTTAACTTACAAATAACCAATCTTTATTGATGACATAAGAACATAAGAATGATTGCTCAGAAATCTCCAGTACAAAAGATGATATAAGAGATGATGATGTGAGGAGGAAGTGCCCCTCCTTTTATAGGAGAAGGAGGAGGCCTTTACAACTAGGGTTGTAGACAAATGGGGCTGGCAGCTACAAATTTGAACTGGCCACACACGGCCAATCGATCAGTTGGGTAGCGAACCAGTCGGTTGGAGATCTGGCAAAGGCGGGAGTCGGGGCAGCAGTCGGTAACCCTAAGTCTCGGGTAGTGGTGCTCCTTGGCCAACTTGGTTTGGTAGGGAAAAATCCTGCTTGAGCACTGAAATGACCATTTTAAATTCAAGGGGTGCGCCATCTAGATTGAATGTCTGGACAAGGATCAGCAGTTGAGGGATGGCACCAATCGATTGATCAAAACAAGTGAGCTGAGTGTCTGGATCAAGTGATACGATCGGCTGGAATGAGAGAGTCGCTTGTCTGGAGCAGGTGAGATGATTGACTGATCAAGTAAACCGCTCGTCTGGTGTTCCGAGTTTGCAAGAAATTCACAATTTTGGGTGAGATTAATTTCAATTGTGATAAAAGGAAGCAACTAGAAATTTGTTTCTTTTTAGTGGATAAAGATAATAATTTCCATGTGACATGACTAAAAAGGTTGTGAAAAGAGGTGCTAAATTAGCACGCATCAAAATATCATAGAATTAAGCTTTTACTTGTCCTCAAGCAATTAAAATATCAAAATAATTCAAATTTTTTTTGAAACAACATCTTCATCCTCCCTTAATTAGCAATATCTTCTATCCTCTTTATGGCCAAGCAACCCATCTCCTAGAACCACAAAATAAAAGTTCTATATTTCTTACAACAACACTTTTCATAACTTTTTCTTTCAATCTGATACTTTGCAAAAACAGTCTTAATCCTACTTGTGTTTCAACAATCAAATTATTTTTTGGCACAGGAATCAAAAAAGGTGAGGTGAAGAAAGAAGGATCCCTCCTCTATTCGACTCGGGATTTTAATTTCATGGATTTGTGCCCCTATTAAATTTATGAGGGGTGCGGATGAATAATCCCTCCTCTATTCAACTCGGGATATTGACCACAATTTTTTTGTGTGTGCTCTTTTTGGCATCTTTTGGCTGTGCACCCTTTTTAAATTTATGAGGGGTATGGAAGAGGGAGAGAGGAGGAGCACGCCACCCTGGACTTAGGGTTTGGTATGAAGATTATTTTCCTATACAAATTTTTTTTTTTGAGTGTTGTTGCATCAATAAGAGAAATCATGTCAGTACATCATATGAGAAAGATTGATCAGTTAATCTAATGCTAAAGATAAGAAAGTTTGCATTTGATTATATTTGATACACTAAGGCTTGCCACCTTCTCCAAGAATATTGCTAATTGAGGTATGGAGAATTTGGTATTTTCAAAAAAATAAATGAAAATTTTGAGCAATTTTTTTGGGAAATAAAGATTTATCTAATTTGAAATGAAGATACATCATTTGGCTGTCTAGGTAAAGGCCAAGGTTTTGAAAGGGTAAAATGCACTAAACTTAGAAATATAGAAGTAAAATGCTAAAAGGGAAGATTATGGGTAGAACACATACCACCCACCCCACCCCAGACTTAGAGCTTTTCTCCTCCTGAGAAAACCCTTAGAATGAGATGGAGGGAAGAGAATCACTTTGGTGGTGGATACTATTAGTAGGAAGCATAGTAGTTTCCCCAGTAAGGGGAGTGGGGATCTGGTTAGGCCTACTGGGCTCCATACTCCTCATAGGATGGGTAGCTAGGGGCATAGTGGCCGCAGTCCACATGCCAAGACTCCTTTGAGTGCTGCATGAGATACATATGGTTGAACTAGTGGCCCTGGAGCTGCTGCTCGTGCTGGATCTCATCCAGCTGTTGCTGGACCTCGTCGAACCCGTAGGCACCTGCATCATCATCTGTTCACTTCCTGGTGTGGTGGTAGGGCAGTGGCGGTGGACCAGAGGCATCATCATGAGCCTCCAAAGAAACGCTCCTCCTGTGGGCCTATGGCACGGGGACATCATCTGGGTCTGGGTGATCCAGACTGTACCGCTGGATGTGTCCTGCTAGATCGGTGAGCTCGTATATAAGGTTTGTTGTGACAAACCTTGCATGAAGAGGAAGATGTAGAACCTCCTACAAATCCTTGAAGAGGAGGTAGTAAATACCATTGGAACCCATGCGGATGAACTTGCTAGTTTTCAAGTAATAGTTGTCAATCAGGTGATTTTTAAGTGGGAGTGGTGTAAAAGAGATGTGGGTGTAGCCAAGAAAGATGGCGAGATGGGTGATGAAATGGCCAATGAGAAATGATGATGAGGTGGTACGGCTGGCTTGGGTGTTGAAGTGCTCCAAAACAACATTCCCCTAGTTGAAGGATTCTTCATTCTAGAGGCACCAAAGGGCATAAAGATCAATATGGGTGATGGCTCCAAGGGTACCTTCTTTGCTGAAAATGGTGCAAGCAAGGATACGATGTAGGTAGCAGATTACTGGGTTGTGAATGCTGGAAGCTTTGGGCCCACTAGAAAGGCGGGGAAGGAGGCCAGTGATCTCATCCCAAAGTTTGTCTTTGTCGTATCAGTCAGGGTAGGAGTCATGGGGTCACTCCATACAATGATCTAATCAATAATTATCACTGTAGTCAAGGATGAAGAAAGTGAACTGATGGGTAGATATTCTCAGATATTCCCTAAAAATCCAGATCTTGGAGCTAGAGTTGCCTCGGGAATAGTGATAGCGGCGAAAGGTAGATAGAAACTCAAGATTGAGACCATTGTACACTGAGGTGACATGGTAGGGGAAGAGGAGAATGTGGTTTTTGTGGAGAATGTTGTTAGTAGCTTCACAAATTCCGAGGGAGTCGAGGGCAGTGCTACATGCCCAACGGGGGAGGGAAACACCTATAGAAAATAATTTTTTTGTAACGTTAGAGGTGGTCGGTGCTGGTGAACTGGACATAGCTGCCAGGAATGGGGGCTATGCGAGGTGAACAGGGGGTAGTAGAGTTTGGGTCATTTATTTCCTTTTGGTTTCTCTCCATTGCAAAGAAAATCTTCCACCTCATTGATGTCATTGAGCATGTCCTTATTGGGCTCGGGTGAGGACTCACCAGTGGGGGATGGTGTGCGAAACTGAATCTGGTGTGAGATCTAGATCGGTGAGGTGGGTCCCAGGAGGAAGAGGTTGTTGACCTCCCCTTATTCTTGTGAAATCTGTTGAACATGGCTATTGTGGGAGAGTCGACTCAATCGGTTGGAAAGCTGAGCTGATCGGTTGGGTTTCTCAGACGAGCGACTCAGATTGAGGACGGGCATCTCGTCGGCCGAAGGAGGGGTAGGGGTGCTCGCTGCTGTGGATCGAGGGTGACGGTAGGATGAGCAGGTCAGGAATACAATCTTGGCTTTGTAGAGTCAGTCGGTCGGCTTAGGTGTTAGACGAGCGGCTCAGGGTAGAGGCGGAAGGTGACGGTTTGAGACGAATGACAGATGTGCAAAATGAGTGGCTTGAGCAGTAAGCAAAGCGGAGTTGAGCAACTCATAGAGTAGATGAGACGAGTGTGTCAGGACAGAGGTGGTCAGCTGAGGAGTAGATTGTTCAACTGGCACAACTGCCGATCAGCTTACGTCGCATGGGGTGGTCAGCCTACTGTGGAGGACGAGCTCAAGCAGGTGAGGCGGCTGCTTGCTACAACGCCAATCGACTGAGGTAGCAAGGCACTCGACTGGGAGGCAAATCGTTCAACTGGGCGAGAGCTTAGGTGGGTGATAGAACTCAGGTGGCTGAGAGTGGCAGCTAGGTTAGAGTGGAATGAGTGAGGGTGAGGCTTTCCCCAGGGAGGTTATATAGCCAAGCAAGGGTGCCAAACCGATCGACTGGTGATCAAGTTGGTCGGTTCAAGGTGTTGATTGACACAGTCATAGGGAGGGATCTGAGGTGTCAGGACGCCTCGCGTTTGATCAACAGTCAGCTCAGGGGATGCTTGACTGGATCCAACTGATTGGTTTATATACCAACCAATCATTTGAGCTACAGATGGGCTTCTGTTTAGGAATCCCCAACCAATAGGTTGGCTGTGTCATCCGATCGGTTGGAGTGTCAGAGAAGGATAAAATGCAAGAGGATGAAATAGAAAAGTAACAAAAAAGTAATAAAAGGAGGATAGGGTTGGGTTGCCTCCCAACAAGCGCCTTGTTTAATGTCAGAGGCTCGATAGATGAGATATCAATTTATTGTGATTCTATGGGAGGTTGAGGGTTGATCAAGTTGAGAACTTCCAAGGATGAGCTTTTGTTGGTATATGGAGAGATAAGGTCTTCAGTGGTGATGTATCTTTTAAGTCGATGCTCATTAACCTTAAATTCACCCAAAACTTTATCCCAAAGAAGAAAGGTGCCATGTGGATAGGCAAACTTGATGAGGTAGGGACCATACCATCTGGATTTGAGCTTTCCAGGAAAAAGCCTTAGTTTGGAATTAAACACTAGAACATGGTCACCTTCTCTAATGTCCTTGTGCTTGACGTGACCATCATGCCAAAGTTTAGTTCAGTCTTTGTAAATTCTCGCATTTTCATAAGAGCTCATTCTAAGTTCGTCTAAAGGTCAAAATTCAGGCTTTTGATGGCCCAGCTGGCCTTGTGTTCTAACTCTATCGGGAGATGACATGATTTGCCATAAATCAACCTGAAAGGGGTGGTTCCTATGGGTGTCTTGTAGGCAGTATGGTATGCCCACAGAGCGTCATTGATTTTCAATGCCCAATCTTTCCTAGTGCGTCCAATAATTTTCTCTACAATAGATTTGATTTTTCTATTGGATACTTCAACCTGTCCACCGGTCTGAGGATGGTAAGGAGTGGCAACTTTTTGGTAAACCCCATATCTCTTCAATAGAGTCTCATAACTTTTCTCCAAAAAATGGGATCCCCCGTCAGAAATGACGGTGCGAGGGACTCCAAATCTAGGGAAGATAATGTCTTTAAAGAGTTTCTTAACAGTTTTGGAGTCACAAGTTTTAGTGGGTATGTCTTTAACCCATTTTTATACGTACTCGAATGTGACTAAAATGTAAGCAAACCCATAAGAAGAAGGAAATGAGCCCATGTAGTCGATCCCCCAAACGTCAAAAATCTCTAATTCCTACCAAGAGGTTAGGGGAATTTGGTCACGCTTGGGAATGTTACCTGTCCTTTGACATTGGTCACATGAGAGCACATAATCATATGAGTCTTTGAAGATGGTGGGCCAATATAAACCACAATGTAGGACTTTCTTGGCTATTTTCTGGGGACTCGTGTGTCCACCTTAAGGGCCAGAATGACATTGTTCCAAAATATCAGTACTTTCTTCTTGAGAGATACAACGACGATACAAACAGTCGGCACAAAGTCTAAACAGATAAGGTTCATCCCAATAATAATTTCTAACATCATGTAAAAACTTAGCTTTAGAATGTCCCTTGTACTCAGGGTGCAATACACTGGCAACTAAATAATTTATGAAATCAGCAAACCAAGGAAATTGGGAGTCTACCTTAAGCAATTGGACATCAAGAAAATAGTCATTTATGGGGGTTTCATTTATTGGTCTATAGCTAAGTTGACTTAGGTGATCAACCATGATGTTTTCAGACCCCTTTTTGTCTAAGATTTCTAGATCAAACTCCTACAATAGCAAAATCCATCTTATGAGTATGGTTTTGGCATCCTTTATGTCATGAGATAGTGAATGGTTGTATGGTTAGTGTAGACAATAACTTTAGAGCCAACTAAGTATGAGCAAAATTTATCAATTGCATACACAATGGCTAGTATCTCCTTTTTAGTCATAGTGTAATTTCACTGAGCTTCATCTAAGGTCTTGGATGCATAGTATATGACATGATGCTTCTTATGAATGTGTTGTCCTAAGATGGCACCTACAACATAGTCACTATCATCACACATGATTTCAAATGGTAGGGACCAGTCTGGTTCACGAATGATTGGAGTGGTTGTGAGAGCATTTTTCAAACATAGAAAGCTATCCATACATGCCTTATCAAAATGGAAAGGCATATCTTTTTGAAGAAGATTGGTGAGAGGTTTTGTGATTTTGGAAAAGTCACAAATGAATCGTCGATAGGACCTGGCATGTCCTAAGAATGCTCGGATGTCTTTGACTGAGTTTGGGGGTGGAATCTTGGTGATAACTTCAATTTTTTCTTTTTCGACCTCTATGCCTTGGTTGCTAACCTTGTGGCTAAGAATGATGCCCTCCTTAACCATGAAGTGACACTTTTACCAATTACAGACCAAGTGTGACTCAATACATCTGTCAAGAATGGGGGTGAAATTCCTAAGGCATGAATCAAAGCTATCTCCATATATGGAGAAGTCATCCATGAACACTTCCATGATGATTTCAGTCAATCCTGCAAAGATGGCTGACATACACCGTTGGAAGGTGGCTGCTGCATTGCACAAGCCAAAGGGCATTCAGCTAAATGAATAGGTACCAAAGGTACATATGAAGGTGGTTTTCTCTTTATCTTCAAGATGGATAGCAATATGATAAAATCTTGAGTAGCCATCCAGATAACAAAAGTATTGTTGATGGGCTAAGCATTCAAGAACTTGGTCTAGGAAGGGAAGTGGGAAGTGGTCTTTCCTAGTTGCTTTGTTGAGCTTCCTGTAGTCAATGCACATTCTCCACCTTATTACGGTTGAGTGGGAATGACCTCATTCTTCTCATTTCGAATGACAGTAGTCCCTCCCTTATTGGGAAAAAGTTGAACTGGGTTGACCCATAGGGAGTCGGAGATGGGATGGATGATTTCTGCAGTCAAAAGTTTAATCACCTCTAGACGGAAAACTTCCTTCATGTTTGGGTTGAGTTTTTGTTGTGGATCTCAAGAAGGTGGTCTTCTATCATTGGGATTTTGTGGATGCAAATGAATTGATCTATTCCAACTAGATCTTTCATTTTGTACCCCAAGGCAGCTCCTTTTTTTCCTAAGTTTACCCATAAGTTTGTTTTCTTATTTGAGGGTAAGGTTAGAATTTATGATGATAGGACACAATTATAGCTCATCAAGAAAGACATATTTCAACTCTATGGGAAGAGTCTTCATTTTTGGGGCCTTTGGTGGTTCATGCTTTTCTTGTATGGTATAGATCATCTTAAGGTCCTCAATTTCAGCATCGGGGATCTCCTCAAAGTTATCTAAATGAGCCTTACATTGCTCTAATTGTTCATTGTCAAAATCACATTCATAGGGGGTAGTGAGGGCTGTGTGTAGGGGGTCATCAACTAACTCCCATTCCTGCCTTAGTTGGGATAATTTATCAATGCAGTCAAGGAGGTAGACCTCTTCCTGGAGACTAGGCCCCTTCATGCTTTCAAACACCCTAAATTCTAGGGTTTGCTTCCCTAATCTTAACAGAATGGTATCGACCTCAACATCATTCAAGGCTCGGGCAGTGGCTAAGAAGGGACATTAAAAAATGAGAGGGTAGCATAAATCTTCCTTTATGTCCATGATCACAAAATCACAAGGGACATAAGCGTCTTTTCCAACCTTAACCAGAATGTCTTCTATGATCCCCATGGGTTTGGTCATGGATGAGTCTGCCAGTTGGATAGTCATGGCTGTGGGTAACATGTCATTGAATTCTTGTCTTTTGCAAAGGTTGTAGGGCATGATGGATATACTGGCTCCTAACTCAGCTAGGCCCTTTCTACAGGCATTGCCACCCAAGTAGCATCCTATTCTAAAAGAACCAGGGTCCTTTTGTTTTTAGGTATCTTACTTAGGATTATGTCTGAAGTGGTCCTAGCAAGTTTAATAGTCTCGTATTCTCTAGTAGCATACTTCCTAGTCAAAAGGGATTTCATGTACTTGGACCAGGCGGGCATGTCTTCCAAAGCATCAAGGAAGGGAATTTCGACATGTAGTTTTTTCATAGCATCCCTAAATTTCATGAAGCGGGCGTCAAGCCTTGTTTGTTTGAGGTGGGCTTGGTAGGGAGGTCATGGCTTGTAGATTGGTTCTTTGACTCTTGCTTGTGGGGTTTTGGGGATGGTTGGTTCAGATGTAGCTTCAGGTTCAACAACTACCATGTCCTCATCCTTGAATTCTTGAGGTGGAGCCAAAGGTTTTTCTGTAGGGGGAGGGGAGTGCACATTTCCTAAATGAGTGGAGACAACCTTGAGATGTTTGGGATGTTTGGGGTTGTTTTCAGGATGCCCAACAAAAGTTGTGGCAGGGGGTTTCTGTTCGGAGAACAAGCAAGCTAGCTGGGTGTCAGTCGACTTTTAATGAGCTTGTTGGGTAATGATGATTTGTTCCAAGGTATCTATCCTTTCATCAGCTAAGGGGGTGGAAGTGGGAACACTTGGTGGTGGTTGAGGAGGTGGCTGATTAAGATTTTGAGGGGGAAGGATTAAGTTTTGGAATTGTTGTCCTTGATATGGTGGTCGGTTTGGGTGATTTCCTCGGTAGTTTTCTTGGGTTCCAAAGTTCTTTTGGTTGTTGTATGGGAATCCAGGTGGTGGTCGATTGTTGCCTTGAGGGAAGGGAGGCCTTTGTTGGGATTGGAGTAGGCTAGAGTTTTCAGCACCTACAAGGTTCCCATATTGGAATCTAGGATGGTTTCTACTCAAGTTGGGGTTGTAGTAACCTTGGCCTGGTATGGTATGGATTGAGTTGAGGTCTTCTAGTTGTTGTCCCATTTCTGGTTGGATGGGGGTGTTTAGAGGCATTGACAGTGCATGGTGGTGTGATCGTATCCTTGGAAAGTGCCACAAAGGGAGTCCATAGCTTTTATTTGTTGGGGTAACTCTCTAAGGGTGCCTAGAGATGACTCTAACCGATCTTGTTTTAGAGCAATTAATGTAAGGCTTTATTCTATGATTTCGATATCATGATTAACTTCAGCCTTGGCTACCTTAAGGACTCCACCAATTTTTTTTCTGGCCCTTGTTTCATAAGCACGTTTAACCACTTCCCATGCACTAGTCAGACTTTGGTGCATAAAATTTCCTCTAGATGAGGAATCAAGAAAAAATTCAGTATCATCATCAACACCACGATAAAAGATTTCTATGAGTTGGGCTTGAGAGATGTCATGATGAGGGCACTTCCTAAGTAAGTTTTTGAACCTTTTCCAAGATTCTCCTAGGGACATAGGAAAGTGAGTAATGTATCCCCTGAGTTTATAGGTGAGAGAAGGGGGTAAAATTTCTCAAGAAACTTATTTTATAGAACTTCCCTAGTTGTGACATGTTCTTCACTCTCCATGGTGTTGTACCAACTACTATCTTGGTCAAAGAGGGAGTACTTGAACAATCTAAGGCGGATGGCATCGTTAGAGATGCTTGGGAGTTTGTTCAAAGAGCAAAGGTCAATGAACCTTTGTAGATGATCCTGAAAACTTTCCCCATTGTTGCCTGAGAAAGGATTTGCTTGGATCATGGTGATCCATTGGGTTAGGATCTCAAATTGGGGGCAACGATGTTGGGAGGCACGATTGGGTGTTGGGCATAGGCAGATTTTAGAGCACAAAAATCTTTCAATTGTTTTTGCCTTTCAACTTCCCTCCTATTAGCTTCTAGGGTTTCTTGTTCAGCCATGTAGGCTGCTCGTAAAGAGGCTTCTCTAGTTACTTGGTTGACTAAGATGTGTTGTCTTTGAGCCTCTAAAGCCTGGTTGATCCTACAGGTGACTTCTTCCTCATCCAACATATTTTGATTTTGGCAGTTTATATGGTGAAAAGTTCTATCTATCTCAGGATCAAATGATTGAAAATTAGCGTTCGGATGTCGCATGCAAAAAATAAACAGTTAATCATGTGCAGAAAAAATGGACTATCGGAATGGAAACTTGGCAAAAAGAGGAATAGCACTTCCGGAATGTTGCTTGGAAGGTATAAAAAGGTTTTTTAAAAGTTTTTGGGGTTCGAGAAAACAATCTGTTGTCCTTGGAAACGATGCCAAATTGTTAATGCATCAAAGTGTACTACAATCACTAAGATAATTATCCTAGAGGTTAATCTTTTTTCTACTTTCCAATTAAGGTTAATATAGAAAGGGTCGATCCCAAAGGACAACATTTTTAAGATTGTTAACTCTAATCCCAAGGATTTTGAAGAACTTTTTATTTTTTAGTATTTTTTTAGAATAGAAAGTAAAGATTGGGTTGGGGTTTGATGATTATCACTAAGACAGAAAGAAAATATAAGAACAAGATTGCACTTAATAAGAAATAATTTGCCCTGTCACAAGGAAAATTGAGATGATTGTTAGCACAAGTAAACTATTATGAATGAAAGACTAGAATGTAAAGAGAGCAGATAAAATGTAAGAATAAATCAAGAGATGGAGAATCGAGGCTTTATGGGTTTTCACCACCTTAGGCTAGACGAGAATAGACTAATCCTTTAAAATGACGATTATGATGAAGGCATGTGAATTAATAAAAATCCACAAAAGATGGAATCCACATGAGCCCATTGGTCAAGGTGCTCATGTTTCTTAATCTATCATCCCAAAAGAGGAAGATCCACGATCGTTTCAAAACCTATATATGATTGATTCTATTGTTCTACATCCAAATTTCCATGGTCATTTCCATCCGGATTAACATATGATCAAACCAATTAATTACTTTGATAGATCAATAGTTATTAGAACTAAAAGCCATCAAGAAGTTATTCTAAGGAATTAGTCGATTTAAGCCATGGCTAAGGGGCTATTCCCCTTGCCTCGATAGAGAACTACTCACTCATGCTTGTGGAGAAAAGGGAGACAGAGGAAAGAAGAGTTCTAGCCATAGTCTAAACTTATCAAAGGATTGGATCCTTAGGCTAGAGATAATGAAATGGCCGACGCTTAATTCCTTACTCCAGTCCACTGAAGAAGAAGAAGAAGAAGAAGAAGAAGAAGAAGTAAACTATATCTAAACGGGAAAGGTAAAAGAACAATGATTGAAGAACACCCTTAACTTTCAAATAACCAGTCTTTATTGATGAATCAAAAACAAGAATATAAGAACACAATAATGATTGCTCAAAAATCTCCAGTGCAAAAGATAATATACGAGATGATGATGTGAGGAGGAAGTGCCCCTCCTTTTATACGAGAAGGAGGGGGCCTTCACAATTGGGGTTCTAGACAAATGAGACTGGCGGCTACAAATTTGAACTAGTCGTGCACTGCCAACCGATCGGTTGGGTAGTGAACTAGTCAGTTGGAGATCTGGCAAAGGCGGGAGTCGAGACAGTAGTTGGCAACCCTAAGTCTCGGGTGGCGGCGCTCCTTGACCCACTCCGTTTGGGAGGGAAAACTGCCGCTTGAGCACTGAAACAACAATTTGAAATTCAAGGGGCACTCCATCTAGATTGAATGTCTAGACAAGGGTCGGCGGCTGAGGGATGGCACCAACCGATCGATTAGAACAAGTGAGCCGAGCGTCTGGATCAGGTGAGATGATCAGCTAGAATGAGAGAGCCGATCTTCTGGAGCAGGTGAGATGATTAGATGATTAGGTAAACTGCTCATCTGGGGTTCTGAGTCTGTAAGAAATTCACAATTTTGGGTGAGATTAAGTTCAATTGTGATAAAAGGAAGCAACTAGAAATTTGTTTCTTTTTAGTGGATAAAGATAAGAATTTCCATGTGACATGACTAAAAAGGTTGTAAAAAGAGGTGCTAAATTAGCACGCATCAGGTACTAGGGTCTTCTCAGATAGAAGTCAATCACCTCTGATAGTTATTTGTCTTCTCTGGTTGTGGTAACCGAGAGAACCCAAGCAAGTCCTACCTAATAAAGGGAGGGATAAAAAGTGAGAACAATTGTCAGAGATCAAGTTGGTGCTAGTACACCAACAAGAGGGGACAACTCCTTCTTGTCAGTTCTTCTAGAACAACAAGAATTTTTGGTGGGCTGTGGATTACTATAGAGGCGAGGAGGTTGTTGCATGCCGCTAGGAGGACAATGTCAAGTTGATGTTTGTGGTGATCAACAAGGAGCTACTGCTGATGCCTTCCAAGTTTGACTTGATGAAAGACATATACTACAACTAGAAAATAGTCAATGGGCTTGCTCTAGGACCACTTATGACCTCATAAACCATCCTTCCCATTACATTGTTGTTTACGCGACTATCTATTAAAGGGGAATATGGTAGATAATTTTTTTTGCTTCCATTTCCTATCTGTTGTCATATTTCCCAATAGTGGTATCGGAGTGAGGTTAATCTACTATATTTTGGGATTTAAACAATATGATCAGATTTTGGTTTTCACCTTATAATTACTGCATGCAATGCAAATATATAAAATGATTAATGTGCATATCCGATTAGATACCACATACGATCCCATATATATATATATATATATATATATATATATATATATATATATATATATATATATATATATATATATATATATATGGCATATATGAAATTTACATGTGTCATCCTAAACTTGGTTTTGATAGTGAATGTGTAGCTTGGTTATGGCCAATAACCCAAATATCTGTGTGTGTTTGTATGTTTTATTTATTCCCACTTTTATCTCAATTTTGAACACTGAGTCTCTACCTTTTCTTCCAAATGTAAACGTATTATTCTTACCTTCCTATGCTCCCCTCAAATGTAATTTGAGATTTCTCAATTACCATGTAATAAGTTCAATAGAAATAGAATAGTTTTAATTTCTTGTTTCAACATAGAAGACAATCAGCACCAGACGAGCCAACCAGCATAAGGACCAAGGAGGACAAATGACAGGAAGAGATAATCGACTGGACACCCAACTAATCATTTGGAGGTCTCAAGACATCGGTTGGATATGCCAGATAATTTCTCGACATGACCAAACGACCGACCAAGAGGCAAGTCGACCAGTTCAAGGGTTCAACTGCTTAACCTAGATTAGTTCAAGCACAAATCTACACCAACAACATGTTCATGCATGTGATGTAGGCCTAGGTGGTAGTAATTCCTTGTGGTTATAAGGAATTACAATAGAATGGCCATAACCATCACTAATGCTTTATATTGCATGTTTACATTTGTGGGATATAACATTTATATGATACATAGTATAGTATGTGGTAATTGGATATATATATGTATATATTTTTATAAATATATAAAATCCCTCAATCAAACATATTAAGTCTAAGATGTTTTCCATTAGCAACACACATGAAAACGTTGATTGATTATGTGTGGGCATACCAAGCGTGGTGTGTTATCCATCTTGTGGGAGTGTAATGGTAGTTATGTGGGCCTGTCAAGTGGGGTACATATCATGTCTGCTATTGGTTCAGGCTTAACTGGGTGTCCTTGATGAGATTAAGGACCTAGAAGCATGCATATGACTATGGCAAGGAGTTGTGCATACCATCTATCCAAGAATTACATAAGATACAATTGAAAAATGTTTCTTATCTCAATGATTGATTATGGATGTTGGTGTTGGCCGAGTAATAACTCAATTGTTTTGGATATTAGCTAATTAGAAGTTTGTGCACTGCAATCTTATAAATTCATAATTGAGGGTTATTAATTTGAAAAAAATAATTAGAGAGATAGCTAATAAAGGCCTAATAAACTTCATCAGTTTTTATACAATCAAATCAAATCAAATCAAAAAGGTTTTGACAAGATTACTAATTTCTCTTGTAGAATCAAATGGCAAAACAACACATATTGTTCACTATGATCAGTCCTTGAGAAGGAAAAGTTGAATGTGAATAACTTCCATAAATGGTTTAGGATGCTAAGAATTGTTCTCAGACAGGAGTGCAAGATCTATGACCTGGAGACACCAGAGCCAAATGAACCTCTTCCCAATGCACCTAAGGCTGATAGGGATGCTTACAAGAAGCACACTTAAGATTCCATTGACGTCAAATGACTGATGTTTTTCTCCATAAACTATGAGTTACAAAGACAACATGATAACATGAATGATATTGAGATGGTCATACATCTTAAGAACTTGTTCCAATATCAAGCAAGATAGGAGAGATATGATGTCTCTAAGGTATTGTTCAAATGTAACATGGCAGAAAGAGATCAAGTAGGTCCTCAAGTGCTCAAGCTCATTGGGTCTATGGAGAATATTTCTAGAATGTGATTCCCCTTGGGTTAAGAGATGGCCACTAATGTGATTCTACAATCTCTGCCAGAGTCATACAATGGGTTTGTCATGAACTACAATATGAATGACTTTGACAAGTTGATGACATAGTTATTTGGCATGATGAGAATAGTTGAGGCACAAATGAAGAAAGACAAGCCCAATTCTGTGATGATGATAAAAAAACTAAAGGTGAAGTCTAAAGGCAAATGCAAAGATAAGAAGAGTTCTAAAGCTAGCCAAAAGCCCAAGTCTTTAGCACTCAAGCCAAAGGGAATAGTGAACAAGGGAGGCAATTGTCGCCACTATCACCATCTTAGAGATTAGAAGAGGAATTTCCCTCTCTATCTAGAGGAACTAAAGAAGATGATGGATGTGATCGATATCTCCACTTCATATATATATGTTATAAGATAAATCTAATTACTTCTTCATTTTGGATGTGTGATACCGAATGTAGATTTGGTATATGTTTGATATGCAAGATCTGATAAGAAGTAAGCCTTTATGAAAGGGCAAGGATGGAATGTGTGGAGCAAGAGTTGCTGCAACTTTATTCTATATTTAGAATTTATCTTAGCCCATAGGACATATAATAGAGTTAGATGAACTTCTTTTTTGTTATGTCAATAATAGAAATATTTTACTTTCTACATCTTGTATGGACAAGGATGATTATGAATAAAATAGTTAATGTTCTATTCTCAAAGATGTGATCTTGTGTAGAAATGCCCCAAATGTCTCATGATCTTTATTTGTAGGATTTAAAGATAAATGGTCATAATGTAGATACCAAAAGAAATTAGAATTTGATAACTTAAACACTCTTTATCATTGTCATCCTAGAGCACATATATGAGAAATGCATTTATAGAATTCATTTTTATGTTTATGTAGACTCTTTTAGCTATTGAACCAATAAGACATATGTAAGTTGTATATATGAGCAACATGACAAACCACCTCTCACTAGGTGTAGTGGCAAAATAAGTATTCTATTAGGAAATGTACATAATGATGTACAAAGACCTTCAAAATAAATGCTAGAGATAGTTATTTGTACCTCATTATATTTATTGGTGATATGGTGATATGTATTCAGTAAAATACAAATCTCTTGAGGTGTTCAAGAAGATTACATGTATGAATTACTCAACTTCCTAAAAGGTATTAAGGTACTTTGATATGGTCAATGTTGAAATACTTTACATTAATAGTTTGATGACCTTCTAGAAAGATTGTGATAGTGTATCACAATCAACTCCACTTGAAACATCATGATGTATCAGAAAGAAGAAATCACATCTTGATGTGATTATAATTTAATCTAATCCTCTAATTTCCTTTTAGATACACACTTTACACTAAAACAATGTACATTCTAAAATGGTTTGAAAGACATCATATGAGATATGGTATGGGAATGCCCCAATATGCCTTCTATAAGGATTTAAACTTGTACAAGAAAAGAGTTTCTTGAAAAGATTTATCCTCAAGACCATATAAATGATAATTTGTTGAATACTACTTTAATCCAAATTTGGAAACAAAAGTGTTTGTTACTAGGATAACTGAGTTACAATGGAATCAGTGGGAGCAAAATAGAACTCAAAAAATTCGAGATAAGCAAGAAAAACATTTGAAGGTACACTGAGAACAAAGAGAGTCACAAATTGTTGTGGAATCTCAAGTTCCTTATGTAACGCAAGACTCATAGTTCTAGTAGAATACACCATGAGATAAAATATTATGATATCTTATAACTCAATATGGCGGTGAGTTGGTCATAAGATGATGTGCCAAAAATCAACTAGAAGCTATTGAAGGACCAAAATCTAAGAAATGGATTAAGGACATTATTTCCAAAATACAATCTGTGTACACCAAGAAGGCATGACCTTGTTAGTACCACCTAAAGAGGTAAAACTCATAGGGTGCGGTGATGAATGCATATTAATCCTTGTTTTAGCTGTATTATTAGTTTAGTTTAGAACTCATATAGCTTAGTTTTCATCAGGAATAGCTTTGTTTTGATCTACTTAGGTTTTTATGTTGATTTGTAGGAATTTGATACTTCTCTTGACTGCCTTTGTAGGTTTTGAATTTTATCACTCTGAAGATGTTTTCCTACAAGGTCCAGAAGGTAGGGTGATACATAAATTTTGTGTCCGAGGGAAATTTTGACCCATCAATCAACATGCCAATTGACCTTCAATTTTTTAGCAAATATCAAGCATCGACAACCTTGTCAACCTCCCTTCTCGACACACTGAATGCTAGATAGATTCATCGATCTCTTTAGTCAATATTTAAGAACTCAACATCATCATTGGCCATCAGCTGACAAGAAATCATCCCATCAGTTGATAATGTTGTTGACACTCTTGTCGACGTCCACAACTTCACAACAACCTTATTTGCTCTAAAGGTCTACAACCCCATCAATGTCCAAGACCTATGGATGGAAGACCAAAATCCATTGATCGACAGACTCATCGATCGACAACAATGTTTAACATCAATGGAAAGAGGTCAATGACCTCGACCTTATAAATAGGCCCCAAACATAATGACACAACTCATCTCAAAATTCTAGGGATAGAAATGCCAAAAGACTACCATCGAGATCAGAGCCCAAGACAATAGCTATCGACCTGACGATTTCTATTGACCTAGTTGGCTTTCAACCTGTAGCCTTGGCAACTTCAATTGACCTTCAACAACTCCAAGCTGTCAACCTCCCTTCTTGGGTGATCAATCTCTTCTCTGAGCTACTACTCATCCACCAACTTCTACTACAAGTTAGGGTTAATACTTGAAGGAGAAAGAAGGAAAGAAGCTTGTAGTCTCTCACCATGCCGATTCACTTTTGTTACCATCATGATAATGATGGTTTCCTCCTCCTCTTCTAGTGATATTAATCTCACCATGTCGAGGGCGTAGTCTTTTTATTGGGGTGTGGGGACTAGCCGCACGACTCATTCTTGCAATTTCATTCATGTTCCAATTCTTGTATGAACTCATTTAATTCATAGCCAATCACTTATTACATGTTTTATGGATTGATCACCCGCTTTACGTAATTTATTATAATATTTTATAGAGAGAACTTCAACGTTTAAGATTTGAATACCAATTAGTTTTTGTTGACACCCTGACAAGAACTTCTAACGGAAAGTCTCTAGAGTAGTGGATAGAGGATCCGTAAGTAACGAGACATCGAGCTTATAGGGATATCTACTCATGCAAGTTTCTGACGTTGAAAGGAGAAACTTCCATAACCCCAATTATATCTTCATACTAGTTTGGATTTGAATGAATGTACATATTCGAGTAGTGGCAACGAAACCCAGTTACACCCTAGTGTTTCCATCCATTAATAACTAGACCCTTAATTTAGTTTTTTTTATTCCCACAATCTTACATTAATCAAACATATCCCAACTTTTGTGATAAATACTAGTTCTTTCTAAGTTGCTTCGATTAGATAATACTTAAAAATTGTAAGGACCCTGACCTGGGTTTTGGGCTAATCATGTTTGTTTTTCTTAAGCATGTTTCTTATCACCTTGATCTAATCATCTAAGATGTAATTAGGGCATGTTGGAATCTTGAGTGCCTTGTTTGAGCTTGATACTTGTGTTTTGCGGAAAGGTTTGGTGCAAATTGCAATTTACCCAGAGTAAGGGTTGATGTGAAAACTTGCCACCTCTAGAATGTTTTTTCTCTCTTTTAGCATCATCTAGAGGAGAGAGAGAAATATGGGAATCTTGTTTGAGCCTTGGATGAGTGGTGAAATCCTTGGTTGTGTTTTGGACACATGTTTGAGGTGTGCCTTTCTCCTAGAAGTGTTGTCTCGGGCTTGAGAGCCTTAAGGGGGCCTTGTATCAGTTTGTGGATGTCTTTGGGGATATCCTATTGGTTTGAGGATGTCTTGTGGAAACATATTAACATTTTGTGGTGACTAGTGATGCACCATATTTGTTTGTGGCTCTAGGGTTTCATCCCTATCTGTTTGTGAAGGGAGTGGGTGTGTGTATCATCCTTAACCATCTTAGGTGACCTAGTGGGTGAGACATAGATCTAATCACCTTGTTTCATGGTGTTGCATGTGTCCTTTCTTCGTGGACATGTGTCATCTAGGGTTCTTTGGTGGTGACACTTTTCCTTTGTTCTTTCCTTCATCTCTCTTTTTATATATATATATATATATATATATGTATATATATATCCATGTAAGAGAAACCTTTTGGTTATCTTTACATTCTCTCCTTGGTGGCCAATATTTATCTTGATAAGTACTCTCCCTTGGAACTTGGTGGATGAGCCTAAGCTTGTGGTGTTCTCTTTTCATCTTCTTCCTTAGTAAGCCATGATCCTTAGCTCTTCTTTCTCTCCTTCTTTCTTCTTCTCAGCAATGGACCTTGGTTTCTTCTTTCCCCTTTCATGCTCTCTTAACCTTGGTTCCATCTTCTTTCTTGGAGGCATTGTGGTGACCAAGCTTGGAAGATCTTCTTCTACCTTGAGCTCTTGAAGCTTGGAGCTTGGTGGCGATCCTTGAAGCAGGTTATATAACTATAAACCTTCTTTGTTATTATCACCTCTACTGGTTACGTTGCTTGGTTCATTATCTCTGACATACTAGTAACTTTTCTTGGCAGCTTTGCGTTTTGTTTTGGGAAAGGAACTTTGCTTAGTTGCTCCTTTGCATTGCACTTTCTTTTGCCTTGCTAGTAACACCGTCTTGAGGTTGAAGATGAGGTGGATGATATGATTTTGTGTCCGATATGCTTGTGTAGTCCGATAGGTAGGTTAGGCTGATACGTTTGGGTGGTCATAACGACCTGTGATGCCCTTGGCTGTCACCCTTTGTGACAGGTCGTCATGACCTTGAGAGGTCTAGATCAACACTCTTTGGTAGCATTCAGGTCGTTATGACTTATGCTCAAGTAAACATCAAGATGTGATGTGTTATGATGATGTGTGATGTGGAGTGGTACCCGTCATGTTTAGTTGTTACCCTTGGTTGCGTTGCTGGGGGAGATAAGCATTGCCCATCATGACTTGGCCATCAAGCCCTGAGAAGGGTGGATGTCTGACATCCCTGACGAATCGTTATGCCTTGATGCATTGTTGAGCCCATCATAGTGGATGTGTTGTTGCCTGATATGTCTAAGGTTGTGTTTCCTGACACACATGCAGTCCATCACAACATTGTGTTTACCCAATATGCTGACGCCCGTTATGCCTTAACTATGTTTTGGAAATACACCTTGTTGGATGACACCCTCTCCTAGAGGTGTTGTGCCTGATACACACATAGTGATGCCTAAACCAAAATACACCTTGAGTAGGTAGGTCGATACCCTACCTTGGTATGGTTGCCCGATACCTCCTGAACTATGAAGCCTAGCCCAATCCTAACCCTAACATCTTGGCATTACTCGTCACAACCTAAGAGTCATTGTGCCCGATACACCTTATTGTTGATCCTCACACCCTCCATAGGTGTTAACTGATACATCCTTGTGTGGTTGCCTGATACACCTTCAAGAGGGGTGGCCTGTTACTCTATCAAGGAGTTAAACCGATACACCTCATGGTGGTCCAAACCGATACACCAAAAGAGAGTCTACACTGATACCTAAGGTCAATAAGGTGAGACCAAGATCACATGAGGAGGATTGAAGGGTATGCTTGGTTTCTCAATGATACACATATATGAGAAATATATGATACAAAAGGGTGTTGTTTGGATAATGCATTGGTAATGTTAATTGCTTCTCCTAACTTAGTACACCATGGAATGATGTTAATATGAGTGGTCCATCCTCAATTAAAGATCTTAGACCAATCATGGAATAATATGACCCATGTGGAATAAGGTTTTAATCCATAGCAAGTGTCTTCTATATTTCCTTTTCATAAAATCTTAACTTGTGGAATAAGGTTAATGATACTACAATGTGTATACACCCGAGGGTGGTGATAAGTCTTGTTGAAATACATGGTGACAACCTTCGTGTTGAAATCATATAACAAGTCTAATGCCTTTATAGGTGCCTTGTGAATATCTTGAAGTGATACCCTCTATTTATGTAGCTTATGGTTCGACTCTCCTTGATATATGTGATTAATAATTTGTAAGAAGTAATAATATGTGGGCCATCAAATGATGAAACTTCCCACCAGTGCTATGGTCAATATGTTATTATAATGCATTATTCTAAGCCATACATAAACTTGATGAAGATGATACACACATGCATTAATAAAATGGGTGATAACTGGTACTGATGGTATGGTAAGTGAATCCTCTCTAACTAATGTTGTTCAAACCTAATTTAAATTAGAAAAATGGGTTTTGGTGTGTTTAGGGTTTGGTGGTGTAACCATGAAGTGTAACCATAATTGGCTTTATGTGAAGAGCATTATCGATCCCCAACTCGAATGGGTAGGTGATATTATCGGATAAGTATGAATGCAAAACATGTTAATGTTCTCCCCCTTAAAATGAATAACTATAACCTGATAGATTAATTGGGTGATATAACTTGTGAAGAACTATGAAGATGGTTACATAATAGCAATCTTTGGTTATGAACTTTGATAGAGGATTTAGGAAGTATGAACAAGTGAATGTGTATACTTGGTTACACTAATTAATTCTTAGTCTTATACACTCTAGTTACGGGAGGAAGTGCATGTCAGAGATGAAAGGTAGAATGATGTTTGGGGACTTTATGTGAAATCAACATGATGCTTAATCTCAAATTAGAGATCTTATGATGCTTTGCCTACTTTGAATAAAGGTGTTTAATATGTTTAACATATTCTATCTCTGAATATAATGGCTAATTGTTGCTATGGAAAGTACATGTGTTGTGGTATAAGTGATGTGGCATAAGTGATGTGGCATAAGTGATGCTTATATACCAATGCGGCATGATGAGATAATCTTGAATCACGAGTGTGATGTGATGGGTCTTAGGACCTAGTAAGGGATTAGTGCCTGATTGAGGTGATGCCCTCTGGTACTGAAATGAGGGGTTGATATCCCATGATAAAATGTTGATGATGATAGCCTTATGGATGGAAATGATACACTAGCCTTGTGGCAGTCAGTAATATAGTGTTATGAGATGATGGAAATCAATTTATAGTTTAAACATTGAGATCTACTGTTGTAATACCATGCTCCTTTTCTTTTGAAGGATTTGTTTGTGGTTTGTACATTGTAACTTGATTGATGCTAAAAGATATTAAAATGGCCTAACTAATCAAGTGGAACCTAATCTAGTAGCTTTCCTTGTACCATAGATCCATTCCAGTATTAGTTTTATTATTGGATGGTGAAATGGGTTTAACTCAGAGCGCATATTTTTGAATATGTGGGGTGCAAGCCAAGTGTTCCCTTGAATCCTTAATATCAAGTTATGTGAAACAACCATGCGTGAGCCGATCTTGATGTTACAAGGATGGCCTTTCTTGAGCCAATCCTCTTTTTAAGAATAGCCATGTGTGAGCCTATTCTCCTAGAACCGTTACCTGTACCAAGGTGGACTACATATTATATGGGTGGCCATGCATGAATCAACCCCTTGATGTGACTATATGTCACTTTAGCAGTTGACTGATATGTATATGCAATGTACTCATGTACTGACCACGAGGTGCGGGAAGGTCATGGATTCCAGCTCTTCCATTGACCTTGTATGGCACCGATTTCGACTTAGTAGTGTTTGGCTGGATTTGGGTGGTTCAACTCAAATCCTCAGGGCATAATAAATATGTAATCAGCTGTGTAGTGTGCTTGTATAGGATCAAACATGGAAACATTGGATGAAGCATTGCCTTGCTCTTGTAGTGTTTAGCTTATAACAGTTATACATGTTCTTCATATTCCTTTTAAATTATTAATTGTTCCATTGTTCATTGGCAAGTGCATGTTACTGCTCTAGTTACTTCATCCATGAGATATATGTCATTTGGTTAATTCTGTTCAATCTACTCAGTATGTTAATTCATCTGCTTAGTTATCTATGAAAATAATAGAGTTGGTGGAGAGTTATATCTCTCATTGGGACTGTGTGTCTCACCCCAGTGGTTAAAAAACTTTTTATGTGGACTTGCATGCCGAGTTAAAGATCATGCAATTGAAGATAATACGAGAAGAAAACTAGACCTGGCGAACATGGTATATGGATAGTGTCTAGTGATAGAGTCTTATGTGTTGTCCTTGTACACTCAGATCCTTGGCAGTGTTCACGATGTGTTTGTAGACATGATGTTGGATATGTGGTTTACAGCTTGTGTGCCTCTGGTAGTATGCATGTACATGTGGAAATGTTATATTATGTAACATGATGTTTGGAATGTGATGATGTAGCACCTTGAATATAAGTTATGAAATTCAAGTATTGGTTCTTGTGTAACAATTCTCAATTCATGGTGCTTGTTGTAAATAAATTTTAATTTCCAGTGATTTTCAGTAATATACTATTTATGCCTAATCCTGGTTTAAGTTTTGAGTAATCTTGATTTGTGTGACAATGGGTGTCACATTTGGTGGTATTAGAGCTCTAGGTTCATTGAGTCTATAGCGATACTAGGACTAGGATTAGGATGGTGTATAAGATAAGAACACGGTATAAAATATGGTGCATACTACCTAATCTCAGTACTTGAGTGCCCAGATCAGATATTCAAATGTTGAAGAAAAGGAAAGTATGGAACTCTTAGATTGATTTCTGTTTGATTACCCTAATCAAGTAATCATTTTGGAACAATCTAAAGAGAATAACAATTGGAAATTATGATGCAAATACCTCCATCATATTATGAAAAGAGACAAGAACTACACCATAATTCACTAAAACTTGAATGTTTGGTGATCAAAAGAGAAAAATACAGCTCCATGAAACCTAAATCTAAGTGTAAATATGATAAGAACATTTCTTGAAATTGTAATTTCAAGAGATGCATGAAGAAAAATACATATGAACTTGTGCTAATAAAGTAAGTCAAGGTGTAAAATTCACATAAGATGGAGGAAACTTCTGAAACAAGGATGAAGTAAGAAGTCAAATGAGAACAAACAATGAATAAATAAGATGGAATCTAAGTTAATCTCAGACCAACCTATGAAAATGCAAAAAAAATGTAAAGTGTAATCATCATGATATGTGAAAGGAAACAAGGGGAATGATACTTGTTTAATAAAGAATATGTAAAGAATAATGATCCTTTTCATGATGTAAAAATGAAATATGTGGTAACAAAAGGAGATGTTCATAAAACATGAAGAACAATAATCAAAGAAAGAGTAATGACATGTAATCCTCTGAACAGTTGCTATGCCAATGGCGAGGAAACCAAGATGAGACAAGTTAAGATGACACAAGAACAATTGGAAACTTGTAAGGTAATCTAAGGAAGTGTTAATCCCTTCACCTTGATAAGTGAACCCTAGTGATGATATAGTGATCAGAGGAATATGTTCCCTTGTGTCCTATTCTTTCAAGGATGTGGCAGTCAAGGGGGCCTTATGTCACTTGATGTGCATGGTTTAGAAGTGATCTTAAGATGGATACTCTGGCGAGTATCAGTTGGTCATGGGGTTTTGTTCCAAGATAAGTGTATCCATGATAGGTGATGTTTTGAGATGAAAGGAATATCTTTTTATATGCTTTGGTGTTGGAAAAAAATAGAAGATGGATGTGAGGAGGATATAATGTGTTTCTGACACATGTGATGGGTATCAAGGTAAGGAATCCTAGTATCCAGTTAGTGCTAGTTGTATGGGAGATTGTGAACATCCCATTTGATAAGTTGTATTAGGTGTTTGGGTACATGGAAATGTTGACTTTGGATCAATCTGGCTGCAAGTACCTAACCTATAATATGAATGTCACATGTTAGGGGTTTATGCTCTGCATAAACATAACATTGACAAGGATGCATATGTTGAAGAGACAATTGTAAGATCTACTTGGGTGAAGTTCATCAAGCTGAGTGTAAGCCCTTGGAGTATTTCTATCAAGCTTGCAAGCAAGGAAGATTCCAAGAAGTTTGTTCTTTGTTTATAGATGGACAAGTAGGGTCTCCACTTCCTATCGAATCCAGTTAAAGGGACATATAACATCTTGAGTTACCTCTGAGATGATTTTCCTAGGATAAGTGGCTTCTTCTTATGTCAGGAGGACATACAGTTGAGAATGAGTGTGCGGACATGATAGTTGGTGGGAGTAAGATTAATTTTGAGGTAGCAGATCAGAGTGGCACAGTGGAAGCATGATGGGCTTTGTAGTTCCAAGTGGATGATAAAATGTATCTGTAGTATTTCTTTGGAAGAGACATGCTAAGATTGAGGAGGGTATGGTAAAATATCAGAATCAAGAACCTTATCATGTGATGTTATATGATGAGGAGGTGATACATGAGTTGGATAAGTATGCATAGTGCTTCCATGGCTAAGAAAGTATCACCTAGCATAGGGTTAACTATGCAACCAATAATGGAAAAGGATAAGTTGAATATGTGCCCTGTGTAACAAATCCTATGTTGATCTTGGATACAAGGACAATATGTTGGTCAAGTCTTGTCACATCACTCTGACATCAAGGAACTATATGGAAGTTTGAAGGTATAGTGCGGGAGTAGTATCCACCTCCTTTTCACCTGCAATTTTAGAGGCGAAATCCTTGTTAGGGGTTTATGACTTGTAAGGACCTTGACCTGGGTTTTGGGCTAACCCTATTTCTGTTGCTTAAGCATGTTTCGTAGCACCTTGCTCTACTCATCTAAGATGTAATTAGGGAATTTTGGAATCTTGAGTGCCTTGTTTGAGCTTGATACTTGTATTTTGTGAAAAGGTTTGGTGCATATTGCAATTTAAACAGAGTAAGGGTTTATGTGCAAACTTTCCACATCTAGAATGTTTCTTCTCTCTCTTAGCATCATATAGAGGAGAGAGAGAAAGATGGTCATCTTGTTTGAGCCTTGGATGAGTGGTGAGATCCTTGGTGGGTGTTTTGGACACATGTTTGAGGTGTGACTTGCACCTAGAAGTGTTGTCTTGGGCTTGAGAGCCTTGAGGGGGCCTTGTATTGGTTTTTGGATTTCTTGGGGGATATCCTATTAGTTTGAGGATGTTTTGAGGAAACCTCCTATCATTTTGTGGTGACTAGTGATGCACCATATCAGTTTTTGGCTCTAGGGTTTCATCCCTATCGGTTTGTGAAGGGAGTGGGTGTGTGTATTGGCCTTGACCATTATAGGTGACCTAGTGGGAGAGACATAGATCTTATCACCTTGTTTCCTGGTGTTGGATGTGGCCTTTATTTTTGGACATGTGTCATTTAGGGTTCTTTGGTGGTGACACATTTCCCTTATTCTCTCTTTCATCCCACTTGCATATATATATATATCTCTTTCTCTCCATGTAAGAGAAACCTTTTGGTTATCTTTGCATTCTCTCCTTGGTGGTTGATCTTGACCTTGAGGAGTACTCTCCCTTGGGGCTTGGTTGATGAGCCTAATCTTGTGGTGTCCTCTTTTCATCTTCTTCCTTGGTAAGCCATAATCTGTAGCTCTTCTTTCTCTCCTTCTTCTTCTCAACCATGGACCTTGGCCCCTTTCATGCTAACCTTGGTTCCATCTTCTTTCTTGGAGGCATTGTGGTGACCAAGCTTGGAAGATCTTCTTCTACCTTGAGCTCGTGAAGCTTGGAGCTATAACTTGGATCTTGGAGCTTAGTGGTGAGCTTTGAGGCAGGTTATATAACTCTAAACACTCTTTGTTATTATCACCTCTATTGGTTACATTATTCTTTATTCTTGGCTCATTTTCTCATGCATACTAGTAACTTTTCTTGGTAGATTTGTGTTTTGTTTTGGGAAATGAACTTTTCTTAGTTGTTTCTTTATGTTGCACTTTATTGTACCTTGCTAGTAACACCGTCTTGAGGTTGTAGATGAGGTGGCTGACATGCTTTTGTGGATGATATGCTTGTGGAGGCCGATATGTTTGGGTGGTCATCACAACCTGTGATGCCCCTGGTCGTCACCCTTTGTGATAGGTCATCACGACCTTGGGAGTTCTAGATCGACACTCTTCAGTAGCATTCAGGTCATTATGCCTTATGCTCAAGTAAATAATGAGTTGTAATGTGTTAGGATGATGTGTGATGTGGAGCGGTAGTCGTCACATTTAGCTGCTACCCTTGGGTGCGTTTCTTGGATTGATGAGCGTTGCCCATCATGCCTTGGCCATCAAGCCCTGAGAAGGGTGGATGCTTGACATCCCTGATGAACTGTTATGCCTTGATGTGTTGCGGAGCCCGTCACGGTGGATGTGTTGCTGCCCAATATGTCTAGGGTTGCATTTCCCAACACACCTACAATCCATCACAAAGTTGCACTAACTCAATATTTTGATGCCTGTTATGCCTGAACAACATTGCCCAAATACACCTTGTCTGACACCCTCTCCTTAAGGTGTTGTGCTCGATACACACATAGTGATGCCTAAACTGATCTACACCTTGAGTAGTTAGGCCGATATCCCACGTTTGTATGATTTCCCGATACCTCCTGAACTATGAAGCCTAGCCCAAACCTAACCCTAACATCTTGGCATCACTCATCACAACCTAAGCTTCATTGTGCTCGATACACCTCAGTGTTGATCATCACACCCTCCATAGGTGTTAAATGATACATCCTTGTGTGGTTGCCCAATACACCTTCAAGAGGGGTGTCCTGTTACTCTATCAAGGAGCTAAACTGATACACCTCATGATGGTCCAAATTGATACACTAAAAGAGAGTCTACATAGATACCTAGGGTTGATAAGATGAGACCTAGATCACATGATGAGGATTGAAGGGTATGCTTGGTTTCTCAATGATACACACATATAAGCAATATATGATATAGAAGGGTGTTGTTTGGATAATTAATTGGTTATATTTATTGCTTCTCCTAAATTTAGTACACCATGGAATGATGTTACTATGAGTGGTCCATCCTCAATTAAGGAGCTTAGCCCAATCTAGGAATAATATGACCCATGTGTTCATCTTAAGGAAAGGTTATAATCCTTGGAAAGTGTCTTCTATATTTGCTTTTCATATAATCTTAACTTGTGGAATAAGGTTAATGATACTACAATGTGTATACACCCCAGGGCGGTGATAAGTATTGTTGAAATACATGGTGACAACCTTGGTGTAGAAAGTGTATAAAAAGTCTAATGCCTTTATACGTGCCTTGTGAATAGCTTGAAGTGATACCCTTTATTTATGTAGCTTATGGTTTGACTCTCCTTGATATATGTGATTAATGATTTGTAAGAAGTAATAATATGTGGGTCATCATATGTTGAAACATCCCACTAGTGCAATGGTCAATATGTTATTATAATGCATTATTGTAAACCATACATAACTTGATGAATATGATACACACATGCATTAATAAAATGGGTGATAACTGGTACTGATGGTACGGTAAGTGATTCCTCTCTAACTAATGTTGTTCAAACCTAATGGGAATTAGAAAGATGGGTTTTAGTGTGTTTAGGGTCTAGTGGTGTAACAATGAAGTGTAACCCTAAATGGCTTTATGTGAAGAGCATTGACCCCAACTTGAATGGGCAGGTCATATTATTGGACAAGTATGAATGGAAATCATGTTAATTTTCTCCCCCCTTAAAATGCATAACTATATCCTGGTAGATTAATTGGGTGATATAACTTGTGAAGAACTGTGAAGATGGTTACATAATCTCTAGCTTTGGTAACAAACTTTGATCAAGGAACTCGGGAAGTATGAATAAGTGAATGTGTATACTTCGTTACACTAATTAATTCTTAGTCTTATACACTCCATTTATGGGAGGAAGTGCATGTCTAAGATGTGAAGTAGAATGATGTTTGGGGACTTTATATAAAATCAACATGAAGCCTAATCTCAAATTAGAGATCTTATGATGCCTTTCCTACTTTGACTACAGGTGTTTAATGTGTTTAACATATTCCCTCTCTAAATATAATAGCTAATTGTTGCTATGGCAAGTACATGTGTTGTGGTATAAGTGATGCTTATAGACCAATGCGGCATGATGCGATAATCTTGAATCATCAGTGTGATGTGATGGGTCTTAGGACATAGTAAGGGCTTAGTGCTTGATTGAGGTGATGCACTCTGGTACTTAAATGAGGGGTTGATATCCCATGATAAAATGTTGATGATGATAGCCTTGTGGCTGGCAGTGATAAAATAACCTTGTGGCAGGCAGTGATATAGTGTTATGATAAGATGGGAATCAATTTATAGTTTAAATAGTGAGATCTACTATTGTAATACTATGCTCCTTTTATTTTGAAGGATTTGTTTGTAGTTTGTACTTTGTAACTATATTGGTGCTAAAATATATTTAAAATTGCCTAACTAATCAAGTGGAACCTAATCTACTAGCTTGCCATGTGCCATAGATCCATTCCAATGTTAGTTTTATTTCTAGATGGTGAAATGAGTTTAACTCAGAGTGTATATTATTGAAATGTGGGGTGCAAGTCAAGTGTTCCCTTGCATCGATCCTTAATATCAGATTGTATGAAACGGCCATGTGTGAGCTCATCTCGATGTTATAAGGATGTCCATGCATGATCTAGTCCTCTTTTTAAGAACGACCATGCGTGAGCCTGTTCTTGTAGCATTGTTACCTATACCAAGGTGGGATAGATATTTTATGGGTGGCCATGCATGAGACAACCCCCTTGATGTGACTATATGTCACTTTATTAGTTGACTGATATGTCTCTATAGTGTTCTCGTGTACTAACCATGAGGTGTGGGAAGGTCGTGGATTCTGACTCTTCCATTGACCTTGTATGGCACCGATTTTGACTTAGTAGTGGTTGATTAGATTTGGGTGGTACAAATCAAATCCTCAAGGCATAATAAGTATGTAATCATCCGTGTGGTGTGCATGTATAGGATCAAACATGGAAACATTGGATGATGCCTTGCCTTGGTCTGATACTATTTAGTTTGTAATAGTTATACATATTCTTCATATTCCTTTTAAATTACTAATTGTTCCATTGTTCATTGGCAAGTGCATGTTACTGCTCTAGTTACTCCATCAATGAGATATATGTCATTTGGTTAATTCTATTCAATATGCTCAGTATGTTAATTCATCTACTTAGTTATCTGTGAAAATAATAGAGTTGGCAAAGAGTTATATCTCTCGCTAGGACTGTGTGTCTCACCATGCTGGTTAAAAAAGTTTTTAGGTGGACGTGCATGCCAAATTAAAGATCATGCGGTTGAAGATAATATGAGAAGAAAACTACACCTGGCGAACATGGTATATGGATAGTGTCTAGTAATAGAGTCCTATGTGTTGTCCCTATACACACATGTCGTTGAGGGTGTTCTCCATGTATTTGTAGACATGATGCTTGGTATGTGGTTTTTGGATTCTGTGCCTCTGGTAGTATGTATATACATGTGGAACTATTATCTTATGTAAACGGGATGTTTGGAATGTGATGATGTAGCACCTTGAATATTAGTTATCAAATGCAAGTATTGGTTCTTGTGTAACAATTCTCAGTTCATGGTGCTTGTTGGAAATCTGTTTTAATTTCCTATGATTTTTGGTAATCCGCTGTTTATGCTTAATCATGGTTTAAGTTTTGAGTAATCCCACTTTGTGTGACAATGGGTGTCACAAAAACATTGTCCCTTGGGATTCGATCCTTAACAATATTGTGATAAGATTCGTCTGCTTGCGGGTGGAATTATTACACTTTGGTTTTGGTAAAATCTAGGAATTATATTCCTAGTGAATTTGCAGTGTGATAATATTACTTCAAGGCATTGAACATGATGAAATTTCTTCACCAATTATCATGTGTATCATCGTAGCCTATATAGACTATAAGATTTGGCATATAAAGATTAAAATATCATTCCTTAAAAGGAATATTTGAGAGGATGTGTTTGTGACACTTTCAAATGGTTTTATAACTCCATTAATGCAAATAAAGTCTATAAGATAAAAAGTTCAATCTAGAGGTTGAAATAAACATCTCAAAGCTGGAATATTTTGATTTGATAAGAAAGTCAAAGAGTTTGATTTGAGTCAAGATAAAAGATGAAACATGTGATTACAAAAGATTTAGTGGGAGCATATGAATATTCCACATAGTGATGGGGAATAACATCCCCAATACCACAAGTATTGAAACCTAGCATGGAAAGAACCATATTTAAGAAGGATTAGGTGAAACAACCTATGTGATAGGCATTGAGATCTATAGAGATAGTTATGGAAAGTTTCATGACTTAAATATGTGCACATATATTGGCAAGGTGTTGAAAGACTTCAACATGAAGGATTCATTGAGAGAGAATCATGGGATTAGTATCTTAAGAATGATGCATTCCAATTCTTACAAGAATGGGAAAAACATGAGTAAGATGCCATATGCACTAGCAGTTGGATCTATCATGTATGCTATATAGTATACTCATCCCATTATCTTGTATGTATTAGACATGACAAGATGCTTTTTCAGATTCCAATGAAGGTCATTAGAAAGTCAGAAGAATACTTCATAAGCACTGAGGATTAGTTCCTTTGATTTGAAAATAAGGAAGAGTTCTATATAAAGAGTTACATCATTGTAAGCTACTGAAATGACAATGGTGATCACAATATCAAATTATGTTTAATCTTAAAAGAAGAGTTGTAAGTTGGAAAAGTTACAAACTATAGACCATTATTTAAATTCTATAATAGAAGTCGAGTATCATGGTGTTATAGACACATGAGTGGATACTGTATGGATCTATAAGTTCATATAGATGAATTTATGAGATTTTCCAACCATTGATGACACAATAGAAATACTATGACAACAATGGAGCTATGGGTTAGGCAAGTAATATTAGATAGCATGTTATGGCAATTCCATCTCATACGAGATGTCGTACAGTGAAGAGATGTGAAACAAGCAATATGTCGACTAAAGGCAAAATGTTGCTAACCCATTGGAGTAGCACTTGTGCAATAGAAACGTGATGGATATGTTTATATCACTAAGAATATGATTCGTGGGTCATTGGCTCTAAGTGCAAGTGGGAGTCTGTTGGTATGTATACCTAGAGAGCTAATCATATGATGATTGTGATGGCATATCATGTAAATGATTTGATTAATAAAGGCATTCTTCCAATTTATTCTATTTCAATCAGTTATGAGATAATGATGCAATATAATGAATGTCTAAAAATGACATTACATAGTGACATATGTCTTTGGCTTGATGACCTGAATAATGAGATCATACAAATGTCAAAGGTTTGTACATTCTTGTTATGACCCTAGTCAGATGTTATTGTCAAAGGCTGATACACAACAATGACATAAAAGACTAGAGTGTGGGTTGGATGATGACATAATCTCATCATTCATGATATGTGATATCAAACCAAACACATAGATACTTGTTGAAGAATAGTGTATTGGACATACCAACCTTGAGAGTGGCACATGGAAACCATAATTTGTGGTCATAATCATATTTCATAATGAAGGTGGTGATTGTAGTTCTTAAACCTAAAGTCACTACACTCACCACATGTCATTTGTTGTACTTTGACATCATCCAATGTGAACTTGAATAAGAATTTCCATAAAGGTGATGATTGGGTGAACTGTGACATATGGGGATGACTGTGAGTAATGTAGATGGGACTTGTCCCTCCTACTGGAGTTTGAAATCCATGACACTTGATAAGAGAGACTGAGAAAAGCATGTGCATGCACATGTGAATCAATATATGATATTGAGGTCATAAATATATCAGACAGTCTTATCTAGTTCAAGGAACATGGATTGAACATTGAGAAGATGACGATTCCATCCCTCAAGTTCATTTTGGATATCAATGATAAAGGAATTATACAATCACTATAATACCAATCATAGATTGTAGGTTCAAGTTCTTCTCCAACTTTCTAGATTACTTGGGGTAGCAATGATGTGTTGCTAGATACCTCTCTTTGTTTGTGATGTCATAAATTAGTTATAGAAATTCACTGCCAATGTAACTTGGAACCCATAGGGTCACAGACATAGGATACACTTAGAATAGGAGTTCATTCATGAATATAGTTTAAACTTAATTACTAAAGAGTTAGGTATTCAATTTAAATAATATTGGTTGAATATTGACTGACTGAATAGTGAACCAACTGGTTCAAGTGTTGACCTATTCGTTTTAGTGTTTTAGGTCAATTGAACTAACTTTGGAAATTCTGGACCATGAATCGACCAGTTCAGTAAGTGAACCGAGCGGCTCAGGTACATGAACCAACCAGATCAGATTGTGAACTGAGCGATTGTTGGATTAATTTGATTGATCCTAAGATTTGTGTTGACATCATGTTGGTCATTAAATTAGATCATTGGTAAAGAAACTATCTCTAGTGTCAGTTAAAACAACCCTATAATGTTGGTTAAGGACCGACATTTAAGTGGGAGACACTACAGTCACATGTCTAAGACGTCGTTTATTTGGGGACTGTAAAACCGACAACGGAGATCCAACCTCAGTTGTGATGATAAAAGAAACTGACACAAATAGAAGTCTTAGTCATTGGTTACTGGAAAAAATTGATGTCACAAAAGACATACCATATCACATTTGTAACAGGAAAATGAACCTACGTTGTCAGTTATTGAACAATCGACACCTGTTTAGCATTTATTTCATTTGTTCCAATTTAAAAAACTGGCCATTCAGGTGTACAGTGATGGTTGGTTCAAGTAAATCGAAGACTATGATTTGCTACCCAACACAGCTGTGCTACCTAGTACGGTCATTTTGTCCAGCACGGCCATTTCAGTTTTGTACTTCAATGTCTGTTTTATTACTAAAATCGATGACTCATGCCTATAGTATTGGTTTTGTTTAACAACCAAAGACAATGCTTTTTTAAATAACAAACATACAGACCTGCTACCTAGCTGGTCAGTAGGATGCATGACTTGTATCTTAGAAATGGAGTTCTGAACTATAGACTAACAACATCATGTGAGCTCAACTTAACAATAGGCCACCAAACATACAATAACAAACATAATATGCACATAATTCTATTAATTCTCCAATTCCATTTCATCACATGTGCAAACATAATTCTATTAATCTTCACATTCATTCACACACATGATACTTCATTTACATATACACCAGTTCCATTCTCATGACATGTAGAAACACAATTCATTCATTCATCTTCACATTCCCGCACATGTATATTGATCATCATTCACACATGCATTGATAATTTACTTGCATCAAATTTAAAGTTGCAAAAAGTCATAAGCACCATATGTATATAGAAATAATGACATCAAACTTTAGAAAAGTCATTCTTTAATCCCAATCAAATTCAAAGTTGACATGCTTTTTGAAGGATTGTGCCCATTGTTCTCATATCTCATCTAGTTGTTCCGTTGTATAGGGCATTTGTATGTCTTCTAGCTTTTCTAGCGTATTGAAGTCTTTCATGTTAAACACCTACAAAGAGAATGATTTAGATAATAATCGATTTAATATTTTCATATTATCTAATGAGACTATATAATTATGATGATCAAGACTATATATATTGATTACATTTTGTATCTCATCGATGTCTAGTACCTCATATCTAACAATCATGTCCATATACTGCATCACGTAGTATCTACATGCCCAACTGTTGTCTTGTACAAAACACTATAAATTTCAACATACAAAACGTTAATAAATAAAAGTAAGCATAGTTGGCATAAATATGCATTGGAGTCAGAAAACTACCTCAACATTCTGCCAAACTGTCACTTTCTTTTTCTTTCCCACCTTTCCTCTATTTTTATTATTATTTTATAGCACTATATGTTAATGTAACATATTGAATGCATTAGTAAACAATCATGTAATATATATGTCCATGGATATAAATATAAAAATTTACTCACATGAATAATGCTGATTTCAATTTGTGTCCCCCATTGTCTACTTCGCCGCCCTTAGGATCTAGATAATACATATTTAGTGTTGCAAGGACAATAACCAATAACACCCAATGGTTATTCTTAAGTTCAAATTATAAGAAGAGTAAGTAAACTTACCCAACTTTGTATGGAGCTAACATCACACTCTTTTTTGGTAAAATATTTAAATGCGGTAGAGCAGTATTGGGTAAAGAATGTAAGGTCTTTAATTATAAGACTAATCAAGTATGGAACTAGAAATGCCACATGGGGTAGTGAAAACTATGTACAGACCCTATGTAAGTGGATGCAAAGCATATATCATTTATTCACCAATATATAAGTAAACATGTCAACATTTATAAAATGAGGTATACAACTATATAAGATCTCACCATATCCAAAATTCTATCACAGATGTACTCAACCAAGCATAACTAAACAAATCCAAAGCATCTTGCAAAAATATACTAGTATCATGAGGTTGACCTACAACGTCCTCCTTAAGATGGACCATTATAGTCGACCCTTATTCATGTTCGCCTATACATACTTCAATACCCCTGCTCTGAGGACCTAACGAGTTGAATAGGTCTTTTGTAATCCAACCAAGTAATTGAGGAGGAGGTGGAGGATAGGTTGTAAGGTGCTTCTTAGGTGGTATGTCCTATACATATATAATCTTATATCTATGGTTTCATGTATATAAATATACAAACACAATGTAAATTTACCATACATCGGTATAGACAACTCTAGTTTTGGGCCACATGGCCACTCCAGCTTCTGCATCACCTACTATCTTGTGATCAAGGTGTTCATATGGAAGTGCAGTCTTCTTCTTGGGACATAGACAAGCCTCAATGTCATGCAAATCACATCTGTGGGCAATGGTGCACCATGAATCATGTCACCTTCAAGTCATGGGTAAGCATCTCATAGTGCAATGACATATTCTTGTAATTTAAGTTGGCATGGCCTCAACACCTACACATCTTCATAGAATGTTATATATATTATTCAAATCATTCTGAAAGACTACTATGTCATAAAAATACTTACAATGGACATGCTAGGTGGTGGGTCCACATGATTACTCCCAACCACCTCTATCGTAGGGGGGTCCACCTCGTTGAAGAGTGGGGAGACACATGTACTATATGATGAGTTGTCAAGAAGCATGATACTGGCTCATTTATCCCTGGATTACATTTGCAATTAACTCTTGTACCTCCTTTTTTAAGAATCTCCATTTCTGGACAAATTTGTGCTTATGCTCTAATGGCCCAAAGAATTCTCTTATACCGACAACAATGCCTACATCCCTAACACACCTAGGATGCTCTAGGTTACCCAAAGAAACTATCAATTCATCCATTATTCCCTCAGAGATGAACTTGCCTTGTTTCCTTTGTTCATGGAGCTCCCGCTAATCATCATAATTAGTAATTGGTAAGTAAAACATAACATCATCAATACTAATTGCTCTATGAGTTGAATTTTACCATTTTTGTAGTCGCATGAGCAGTTGTGGGGTTGGCTATTTCTCCAAATTTGCCCCCCCCCACTATCCATACATCATGGTGAGGTAGAGGTCCAGCAGTAGTTGGGGACTCAGCAGTCCCAGGAGTAGGCTGCTGAGAAGAATACACCTGTAGTAGTTTTTGGAAAAAATTTGCATAGCCACCTGGACCCATCATGTGGTTGTGCACATTATGTTCACACATTTCTCTTTGAACCTCGCTTGCATCCTGGTCAGTAACAAACATCAATGGTAATTGGTAAGTTAAACATAACAATCAAGGTCAAGGTAAAACAATGAATTCATAAGAATGTATTCAAAATGGAGAGTGAGGCTTAATACATTGAATTCATCATTTTTTTCATAGCAGCAAACACCTCCCACGTCTCTGAGTCAAGATAGGTTCGTTTCTTAGTGGATGACTCGTTACCTCTTTGTTGAATTTACTTGTTCATCATGGCGATGCCCCTTATTCATGCACGCAGGCGATGTTGCTCATCAAGATGAATAAGATCCTCAGGGTGTACATCCTTAACCTAAAATTGAAAAAAACATATATCGGTTATAAAAAGATATTACTTATAAATGCAATAATACAATACAACAATACAAAAAGATAGACATATTGTAAAATGCACATATATGTAATAAAATTATACAACTTACACTAGTGTCAAGGTACACATCGTGATGCATCTTATCCTCATGGTAATCATCATCACGGTCATCATACTCATGGTCAGACGCCATGCGAAAAATGTCATATAAAAATAGTCAAATAATGAAATATAAGATTGCAAAATGCACATCTAATATTTATAAAGATAAAAGAATGCCTCTAATATTGAGAACTTTTATCAATTAAGATTGCCTCAGTGTGATCTCCATGCACATATAAATCAATGTCAGCTTCAATATTTTGTGTTGGCAAGCCAACTGAGAATGGACCAGAGTCATCATACTTGTCATACTACTCTTCTTCATCTATATGATCTTCAATGAACTGCCTTTTACCATGAAGAACAACCGACCATTTTTCATTTGTAGGATCATCCATATAAAATACTTTCTTTTCCTGTGATGCCATTATGAATGGTTCACCCTTCTCGCCATCTTTTCAAAATTCACCATGTGAAACCAAGTTCATCCACTACAACTCCTTTGGTGCAATCAACCCAATTACACTTAAAGATCGGAATTCTGAAATCTATGTAGTTAAACTCCCATATGTCTTCAATGACACCATTATATGACATTTTAGCTCCATGTGGACTCTTATCCTTTGCACTAGAAAAAAGTAATGAAAATGCTTGAAGGGTGACCCCACTATTTTGAACGACACTCTTATCATCTTGACGCTTTGTGTAATATGAAAACCCATTTATGTCAAACCCTTCATAAGACATTTGATACTTTCGACAATATTATTTGGTGTTTGAGATAGTTGAAGCAAGACTTTATCTTCAAACTACCTGATAAATATTTTGTTATTCTCTCTAGAAAGCCACGTTGAAATGGCTGGAGGATATTTTGTCTTGATGAAATTGGTATGTTCGATGATAAAAACTCTGTGATAACCAAGTTTTCTCTCACTTCTAAAGTACATGTTGTATGCTTCATCTATGTTCTAGTTCTCACCCTAGCCTTCAGTGATAGGTTTGAATGAGTTTCAATGCACAATTGGTCCATCTAGTGTACATGTATTACTAAGATGATGCTCAATTTGACTAAAATCAAATTTGTTTTCATGTACCCCATCATTATCCTTTTCTTTGAATTTTGAATGCGTCCTTGTGAAATTTTATAACCTATACTTGTCTTCATGTTGTAGATCTTTTAATTTTCTTTCTCGACACACCCTTTTGTGCCAAAATTGGAGCAGTGACAGGCAAGTTATGTCCAGTTGTAGGCCATGATATTTGAACTTGGTTATAAATATTTTTATTCCCTCTTTGGGTTTGGGCCGACTGTTTGGGCCCAAGATTTGGCGCCGGCCCATTGACGCCCTCCCTCTTTTCCTCACTTCCGTCGTCTCCATATCACACACGCACGAGGTCATACAAGACCCAGTGCTACTTATGTTGCGGCACCCTCTCCTCTTTTCTCCCTCTAACCTCACCATCTCCCCTTTTGGTCACATGACCAACTGACCGATGCAGTGCGACATTAAGGGAAGGGATGAACTGGGATGGCCACCGCCTCCACTTGCCATCAAAACCCTAACATATGCCCCTCGCTTCCCCTTTCTCTATTTTAAACCCTCCAACCTCCACCACACAACGAGTGGATGCCTTCCCATCAAGCGGCAACACTACCTCACCCGCAACCCACCTCCTGCCTCATTGCTACCCTAGTTAGAGTTTGCAGAATCAGTAAGGAGACCTTTTTTGCTCCACCCAATCATACACCCTAACCCTCATGTTCCCTATCTCTCTCCCGTTGTCTTCGTTCTTCCTTCTCTGAGTCTGTGGACCAAGGATTCTCCAACTCATGATGAATCACTTCGTTGGTCCTACTGCACCACACAACAACCTGGGTGCCATTATGATGACGACAAGGGGAGGAGAGTCCATCAATCACAGCTCTGGATCATCCACGCAACCTCCCTACCCTGCTCCCGTGTTTGTAGCCACTCACCTCCAACCTCGAGCAGGCATTTTTGCCCTCTTGTTTCCCCCTCCACCTACTCCCAGTGACGCACCGCCTCTTGGCCCCGATTACCTCTGTTTCTGCCTACAAAAGGGTTATATAACCCAGATCATGCCATAGAGATGATGCCAAAGGCATCATATTGGGTTTTCATGACCCAGATCGCCCTCTGGCCTCACGTTTTCCCTCCTGAGCGGGTTCCCTCTCCCCCGCTCACTCTCGTTCTCACCCTCGCTCTCTCTCCCTACCTCATGGCTCCCCAGCCACTAATGGTGGTTTGCCAAAGTGGCTCCATGCCCGCTCATCTCTTGCATGTGTCCCTCCTTCTCTCCCTCTCACTCTTCTCCACGTGGCACAAGGGGCAGCCTGCCAACGCGTTGTCTGCCTTTCGCCCTCTGCGCCGCTTATCATCGCCATTCGTCACCTGTACCTGCCCTTTGAGGCTTTGACTCCGCAAGCTGCTCGGGGCTTGATTTGCAACTGTGAGCCCAGGAAGGGATGAAGGTGCCACTCAGCGACCCTTAGATCTAAATCCAAGGGTCTAGAATATCCAGTCAAGGGTAAATCTTCTAAAACTCATTTCTCCTACATCCCTTGCCCAAATTAGTCATACAATGTATGATTTTTTATTAAAAAAATACCACATATCTCATGGTGCTACTTATTGATCCTAGTTTCGTTCATAGATCCCCATATTTACTATTTTATGGCACTTCTTGGTCTTTAGTCATCTAATCTTAATGATCTATGCTTTTGAGGTGACCCTAATGGTTAATAACCCTATTTCATAGTACCTTAGTAACACATGCTCCCTTTAAACGAGTTTGAACTGATCTAGTGTAACCACTTACTCTCCAATAACATCTTTCATATATCATGACTCAAAAGTGGCCTCTTTGGATACTAAATGATGTAGTTTGAGCATTTATGAAGTTTGAATCTTGTAAACCACTATGAAATGTTATCAACCTCGAAATCAGTAATCACTATTATGTCTCATGCTCTCTAGAATCAAGATCTCATTCTTTTATTCCATACTAACATCATAAGATATTATGTGCTCACTCTATTAGATGAATATGATCTGAAATGACTTATCTTGAAACCATTCTTTTAAGGATACAAATATACCTTACTCACCCTGTTAAATCAGTTTAGTTTTTCCTTGAGTATACTCTGAACATGGACATTTTGTTATCCTAAGGAACCCTATGATGTTGTGCACCATGTAGAGTGCTTTTGTGAATATGTTGATATGACTAGAACCATGCTTGTATAAAAGGGGACCTAAGTTCTTAAGAATGTCCATGTAGGTACTCCCACTCCATACTAATGAGAGATCTATCCTTGTACTCTAGGTTGACATTAAGGGCCTTAACTTGAGCTCTTGGTGCTAGGTTTTTATCTATACTTGCAAGGTACACTTTTTACTCCTCTTGAATTATTTCTGTTATTATGATTTGGTTGCTAGTTGTATATGTAGAGTCTAAATGCTTGGCTATGAATATTGTTTGACATAAGTGACCTTATGATATCCTTTTCATGCTTTTGATATATATAATATGTTAAACAACACCCGCAAACATAAATGTAGAAAACCATTGTTCAATAACCCTTGTTCCCCACCAACTCATGGGATGTGAGCATAAGGCATGATGACTCCTCCTTGAGTTGTCAAAAGTGGAGAAAAATACTTGGTTGAATATAGGGTGACCCTACAACTTTGATCATTTGGGCCCCTCATGGTTGAAACATGCAACTATTAGCTATGCCTTAGTTTGCCATATAGACTCTTCCTTTGGAAGTTGTCACACAAATATAAGGCCTTACAATGTTGTTAAGTACAATGGTTAAATTCACCTAAAAGATGCTCTTGAAAACTTTGTTACATGTTTCTTATGTTTGTTGTTCTTTGGTCTTTACTTCTTGCTATCTTGCCAAGCTTATTATATGTTAATCTCATAGTCTTACTAGTTTCCTTTGCAAAGTGTACCAATGCACCCACATTGAATTTGTGTCCTATTTTTTGTTCCCTATTAGGTGATCAACAAGTGAATCAAGCTATATGAAGGAACTCCCTCAACAAAGAACAACATCCTAACATGGATCTTGTAGTAAATAAATGGGTTTCTTAATCTCTTCATGTAATAGAGTATTTATGTTTAACTTGTAATCTCTTCATGTTGTTCCCTTTGAACTACATTGTACTTAAGACAATTTGGTTCTAAATATGATGATGGACACTACTTTGATCTTCTTTACATATGCTTGTGTATCTTTTGCCATTCTACTGATGGACACCCCAATCCACTCACCTTTGGCTATGTAGCCATTAGGAGTGTGGACTTGGGGTAACAAACAGTTCCTTGACAAACTCTCACTTCACTGACATTGTGTAAAATATACAAGTGAGCTTGTTCCCACATCTCATGACTTATTACTTTTGCTCATGGTCCTAAAGTCCCTTTTATCACAATATTCTTGTCATTTACAGGAGCTTCATTATAACTCAGAAAGTACAAATCAGAAAGTCATTGTAAAAGTCCACAATCTCCCTCACCACATAACCCTCAATAACACTCCCTTCAGGCCGATAACACTTTCAAGCATCACCTTTAAAAATACTCATGTACCGTTTAAAAGGATACATACAATGCAAGAAAACTGGTCCCAACATTTTCACTTCTCTAGTCAAATGGACAACAAGATTTACCATGATATCAAAGAATGAAGAAGGAAAATACATTTCAAGATGGAATAGGGTAACAACCACTTCTCTTGCAACTTATTCAGATTCTTAGGATCTATAACTTTGCTGCATATAGTGTTGAAGAAGAAACAAAGTTTGGTTATTACAAACCTTACACACTTTGGAATTACATATCGAATTGCCACAGATAATATTTGTTGCATTAGAGTGTGGAAATCATGGTATTTAATACCTATCAACTTCATATATTTAATTGATACCAAACTACATATATTGGAAGAGTATCCCAGTGGTACCTTAACATTAAACAATCACTCACAAAAGGTTTTCTTCCCCTATCTAGACAACATGTAACAAGAATGAGGTAAATATGTTTTTTATCAGTGGTAACTACTTTTGTTAATTTTTTCCTTATTCCCATTTCATGTGGGTCCACTCTTGATTTTATGCCATCTTTAGTCTTACCTGGTATATTAAACAGAGTACCAATGACTCTATCACCAACTTTTTTCTCAACATGCATGACATCAATACAATGCCTAACTTCCAAAGAACTCTGATAAGGAAGATCCCAAAATATTCACCTCTTCTTGAATAAAGATTTTTCACCCTGTGTGGGAATTGTACATTATGATCTCTCACTGAATTCATTGACGAAGTCTTTTACTCTTTCATAAACAACCTCCCCTGATATAGGTTTAAGGGCACTTCGTTCCTCATTCGATCCAATGAACACTTTGTGCAGCCTTTAGTAAGGATGAACTTTTGGAAGAAACCTTTGATGAAAAAGATGTACGGTCTTTCCTCCATGTTTTATTCCTATTAAATTAATGTTCTCTTCACATATAGGGCATGCTTTGGATCCTTTTTCACTGTATCATGACAAATTCCCATATGATGGAAAGTCATTAATAGTGCAAAACAACATAGCATACAAATAAAATGTCTCTCTACGTGAAGCATCATAGGACATCACACCTACTCCCCATAGTTTCTTTAAGTCATCAATCAGATGATAAAGATAAACATTGATATCATTGCCAAGTTGTTTAGGGCCCGATATCAACAACAACAACATAGCATGCGTATTTTTTATACACAACCAGGGAGGAAGATTATAAATAACAAACATAACAGGCAAAGTGTTATGTTGGCTTCTCTATATGCTGAATGGACTCATCCCATCAGAACAAGGCCCAAGTCTTAGATACCTGACTTCTTCACCAAATTTAGGGTACAATAAATCAATCTTCTTCCACTATGGGGAATCAGACACGTTATAAGATCCCATCATTATTTTTTTAACCTCTACATGCCACCTTAAATTCTCTACATCCATCAGATTGGAAAAGAAGTATGGAAACCATGGTATTATAGGAAGATACCACATCACCTTAGTATGAGAGACAATTTTAGACTTCCTATAAATCATCATTTTATACCTTTATGCCCCACATTTTGGACAATATTTCAAATTGACAAAGTCCATTTGAAATAACACGCAATCATTTGGGCATGCATGTATCTTCTTGGCCTTCATTCCCATTGGGCATATAATTTTCTTTAACTCCCAAAACCAAGGAAGGTGGATCAGTGTGCTCTACCCCACAACTATCTAGAATCGCATCAACCATGTCTATTGGAATCAGTTCATTCACATCTACATCATCAAGGACAACTTATTCTTTAACACAATTACTGCTATCAACATCTATTGATCTCATGGTTGGAACATCTCCATACCAGTACCATTCTATATAGCCCTATACTATGACGTCCCATTGTGCCACAAACGAGATTACTTAAAACAAAAAGCAGAAATAACATGAAACATGCAGATTACCAAAAATACATGAAATTAAAATCGATTTCATAAAAACACAAAGGCTAAAGGCTTTCACATATAAGTACTCAACATGACACCTATAACACAAAACATAGATAAAGGTGCTTACATCACTATTTTCTCCCATCAACCTATTACATGAGATACCCGTTTCATATATACATACATGTAAACATGACATACCTATAAAACAAAAGGCACACAAGCCAAAAAAACATCTTATCAATAACATCTCTACAAAACACACTGAAAACACCCCAAGGACTTGAGTGTACATAGATGACTCTAGGACTCTAACACCAAAAGACTAGCGGCACATCGAACCTTATCAACTACTATTCTTGTTGATGCTCTTCCTCAGTTGCACGATCTCCACTGCATCATGCACGACCACCTAAAAGATGTGGAAACCCATGGGGAGAGACCAAATGTCCCAGTGAGAGATATAACTCTCTGCCAACATCTATTAAAGAACAAATAAATAAAGTAGATATGTAACATGATTACTAACTGGGTAGATTCAGTTAATTGACATGTAATCTATTGATGAAACATGTTAAGCAATACTAGGCATTTATCACTAAGAAGTATAACAATTAGTATTCTAAGAAGAAATATGAAGAACATGTATATTCTCTATCACTAAAACTATAAAAAAGCATGGCAAGGCTTCAACCAATGTTTTTGCATTTTTTCCCTATGCAGATATACTACACGACTATATTAAATCTTTTATTATGCCCTAAGGAGATGAGGTATACCACTCATGCTCCAACTAACCACTGTTAAGTCAAAATTTGTTCCATACAAGGTCAATGGAAGAGCTGAAATCCATGACCTCCCCAATACCTCTTGGTCAGCACAAGAGAAACACCGTAGAGGCATATCAAGTCTAATTGCAAAAAGCCTAGCCCACCTTGGTATATAGGCACAATGCTAGTGAAACTAAGATATGACCCACAGTCACACTCCTGCCTGGGTATGGCCCGCAACAAATCCTATGAAAGTATCTTAAGTACATGTTGAGTCACACCACTGAGCTACAGTCATAGTCATAGTCGTACTCCTGTCAGGGTATGACCCATAGCCAATCCTACAAATTGCATGTACTAAACAATATACGACTCTGAGCTTCCACTAAGTGGAAAACCTGTTTCACCATCCAACACTAAGACTGACACTGGAATGGATCTATGGCACAGGGAAACTAAATGATTAGGTTCCACTTGATTAATTATTCCACTAAGGTATATTTTAGCATAAATCAAGTTACAACGTACAAAGACAAAACAAACTATACAAATAAGGTATCTTTTAGCATCAATCAAGTTACAATGTACAAAGACAAAATAAACTCTACAAGAATAAGATCATAGTACAACTTCAGAAGATATAAAATGTATAAGGTGTGAACTTGTCACATCATCACATAGCATTGTAGCACTTCCATTCACAAGGCAATAATCACTGTCACACATCCATACAAGGCTAACACCAATGTCTCAACACTATGGGATATCGATCCATCAATCACATTATTAGAGGATGACACCTCACACTAGGCATTAAGCTTCTTCTAGGTCATGAGACTCAATCACATATTTCCTATATCACATGTGTCTCAACATGCCACATAAGTCTCATAGTCAACACCCTATATTATATAATCCTCGCCACATCATACACAAGACATGTGATTTATTTCACATGCAAGGTTAGGGGGTCATAAACAAGAGAGAGAGAGAGAACATTCTGATATGATAATCACCCCAAGAGAGAAACAAACACATCACATGGCCCAATAATTTTGGGTTAGGGTTTCATTGTATATCCAATAAGGGTTTTGTAGAATAAGCAATCACCAAACCCCAGGTACACCAATTCCTACTTTCTTGGAGCACAATAGGTTAAGCCTCATTACTTAGTTATGATTAGATCAATATCTCAACAACACCAAGTATTACATCATTAATATGTATACATGTACCATCCCACTATGTTGTGCATAGATAACAACAATGCATTATGTATATACCAACCATCCATCACATGTTGGTGTTCCGACCAACCATCATACACATGTCTCAACCACCCTCAAGCATGATGTCTCAACCACCACATAGGTTAGGGTTTCAACCACCCTAAAAACACATGTCTCAGCCTCACACACCCACACAAGGTCGCGACTATGACACATTATCGCCTTGGTCGCGACTGCGATGAACCATCACCCTGGTTACAACCGCGATGCACCATGGCATGACATCTTGATCACAAGCAAAGAAAGCATCTCAAACGCGACAATAGCACCAAAAAATGTATCGTCCATCATAAAACAGGTGTCACAACTATGCACAAAGCAACATATCAACCCAACAAAAAAACATTGTGTCTCGACCATAACATGGGTAGGCGTCATGACCACTACACTACATGGTTGTAACCAACACCAAGAGTAATGTCTCGACCACAAACAGGAGCTGTCTCGACCTCCCATCACAACAAATGTTATGACAGACACAAGACAAGCATCTCATCCAAACTAAAGGCAACGTCTTGACCATTAAACCAAAACAAGAGTGTATACGAAGACAACCCATGCATCTCAACCCAGAGATGAACCAAGGGTAGCGACCCAAAACCAAGAAAAAGGCTTACGACCACCAAGGTCAAGCCACCTCGAAAAACTTAACCATTATCAAACAAAGATGAACTTTGATCAAAATAGGAGCAAAAACCCAGCCAAAAATGGAGACAAACATTAAGGAAACCCATCGTCAACTAGGGGAAACTCGACATAAAATGACCACCAAAACCCTAAAGCATGCACCAAGAGAAACACCATGGAAAACATCATGTAAGAGAGAGATAAAACACGCTTACCACCTCCAAAATAGGACCTAAACTTCATGATACACTAATATACACTATCATCATGCGTGCGATTAAAATGCAAAATAAAAAGATAGAAGGAATCCATCTATCTCATTATCATCTCAAAATTAGGTACCAAAAATTAGGGTTTCGGGTTCTAAGCAAACCAAGAATGGTAACCACCATCCATAATTTTCTAGAGCATGGTATCATCAAATAGAATATTAGGTTGCATCTTAGAGAGAGAAACAACAACATGAATGCAAGGAAAAGTGCTATAATAGATAGGGTAGAGAGTTATATAACCCGTATCATGGAAGATCAACTCCAAAAATCACTAGCTCCAAGAACATGATCACCAAGGATGATGAAGCTCCCATAAAGGATCCACTCTTGACCAAAAGATCACCTCAAGAATAAGAAGAGACACCAATGTCAATGATAACCCAAGAAAAGAGGGCAAGAAGATCTAGGCCGAACAAAAAGAAGGAGGGAGAAAGAGAGAGGGAAACTTCTCAAACTTGGGTCCACCATGTCAAAACACAGTCTATGACCCTTGTGATGAGGAGTTCCTCTCCAAAATGATAACCATGGAGGATAAATGGTATAAGGCCAAGAAAAGAGAAGGAGAAGAAGGTAGAAGATCAAAAGAAATGCCATCAAGGAAAGGCATACACTTACCAAGGTTGAAGATGAGCAAGAGTCACCACATGCAAGGGATTTGATCACCAAAGCTCCAAGGATCAACTCTCCTTGCTCCACCAAGATCCAAGGACGAGAAAAAGTGAGGGAGGAAGAAGGAAGGCCAAAAAGGGCCACTTGCATGGAGAGAAGAGGATTTATATAGCAAAAGAGGAGGGAAGTAGGGTGGATATGAGGTGTCAACACCTAAAAGGCACTCAAGGGACACTTGTCTACCTATGAAAACAACATGAAACCACTTAAACCTTGCATGCACAAGATGGTGATACAACCTATGTTGTATTTCGACCTCTTGGGTCCCCAACCCATGGTTTCAATTGAGAAACTCCAAATGAGGTCGAAACAAAAGAAAAGCATCACCTTGGCCGAGACAAAAGGTCACCATGAACACTAGGTCAAGACATTCCAAAAAAGGACAAAATGTCTCAACCCAAACCACCCAACCCACCATGATTGAGACAAGACACACCCAAAGCACCCACATAGGTTGCAACAAGGGTCGAGACAAACCAACAAAGCACACATGGTTCGAAACCAAGCAAGCCCTAGAAACCCTAATCACCTCTAGTGGTGCTATCACTCAACCAAGGCCCAACCAAAGAAACCCAAAGAACCAAACTCTCTCTCATGAAGACAAAAGAGAGAAGGAACACTCTAGAGGTGGCTAATTGCAAGATAACCCAAAGGGTTAAATTGCAATTTGCCCCAAAATAAGCACACAAAGTACAAAAATCATCAAAACAAGCTCAAACTGGAAACTTAAGCTCTCCACAAGCTCTAGAAGCATACCAAAGGATTAGATTAAGGATGTAAGAACTTAATTAAGACAAAAAATAGCATTTTTCCAAAACCTAGGTCAATGGTCTTACATGTACAATCATGTTGCACATGACATGCCTTTTGATTTCATCACCAGTGTCAACTTTCAAGTTGTTACCACAATGCGTACATCGACAATAGAACCTATCTCCAAGTTGTTTCCAATGCTCCTTTGCAAATATTATAAACTGATCAAGGCCAGTAATAAACTTTGGGGTGAAACAATTTGGAATGGACATCCATGATTTATCCACTCTATGATGAAAGAGAAAACAAGTATTAGGGTTTAGGGTTTATAGATTAGGTTCGGGATTTACACATAGATTAGGGTTTATTATTTTGGATTTAGGGATAAGGGTTTATAGATTAGGGTTTATGGTTTATAGATTAGGGTTTAGGGTTTAATAATGAATGTGTGTACCACCTATCCCATTCTTGAACACCTAATCTCACTAGTAACTATATAATGTATATTCGGTTTTTAAGAAACTTTCGATAACATTTCCCTATAGTTCTCCAAGTAAGATGATATAAATGGGAAAATATCCACCAACATATGTACTTAGGGAAAAAATGAAGAAGTGATGACGAAACATCTTGAAAACTAAATATAAATTATATACTTACATCCTAAGTGAGATTAAGTGTTCAAGAATAGTCCCAAACCATGGACTATCTAATGATTTACTCCTAATGAGTAAATCTTGGACAAGTTTCTAGGCCAATAGATATATGTGTCAAAAATTAAGGTTTACAATTCATATCTATTCCATGTAAATACAAACCCATAAATGCATAAGTCACATTCACCCTATCATTCATTACATATTTTAGATATACACTTTCCCTTTCCCCATAAGCACCATAATATTTCTCCTACTAATTCTCAATCTTTGGTTATCTTCTCTGATCAAATATCCATCTTTTTCATTAGAAACATGGTTCTAATAAGATTCATGTTATTAACAACCAAAATACTAATCATGCAACATTGTATATAAATAAAAATCAATAAGGTACATGCTATTGGAGATAAGATAAGATAATCGACCACTCAATTTCATCATCCAATATGTATAATAAAGCACAATAAAAACAACATTATCATAGAAACCTTAGATTTCTATTCATCATTTAGGAATCCTACTTATTTATTAACATTTAGGATGAATCGAATGGGACATTTATATTGTCATTTAAATAAATTAATAAATAAAACCTTGGTTGGTCTCTGGTGGCGACAATGGCCAACAACAACAACACTGGAAGCACAAGAAACAACTACGATGGCTATATCCTCATGTAGTGGCTACTCGCTCGTCATGAGGTGAGCACAACATGGACAATGGTCTTGGCTAGCTGCTCAAGTAACTAGAGCAAGGTGACTGAAGAGAAAAAGAGGAGGTAGAAGAGAAAATTACTAGAGCTAGGAGAAAGATAAAAATCATCTGCGACGAAACTGAAGATTGAGAGAAAGAAGCATTTCACAGGTGCTATTAGGTGAACTTAACTATCAGTTGTCAAAGGAAACCAACGACTAAGTTAGTTAAACAAACCAAACTGACAGATAAACTAGTGCTGACAAACAAGGTTGTGTTGGAGACTTAATCGTTGGTTTCTAAAGGCTAAACCCGATGATAAAAACCCTAATTCCAAAAAAAGTTGGTCTTTGTTAGGAGACTTAGTCGTTGGTTTCTATTGCTAAAATAGACAAATAATTAAGCTCTTTGACATTTTTTTCTTTAGGGAAACTGATGATACAGACCCATCCCCAAATAGAAATGGTCAGCCTCCAAAAGGTAACTTAATTGTCGATTTGGCAAAGAAACTAACGACACAGAAGTAATTTGGAGGGGAAATATTTTCATGGGGACAAGGCATGAAAGCACTTAGAAGTCGACTCCATATCTAAAACCGATGACACAGACCCTTCTTCAAACAAAAAAAAGTGGGCCTCAGCAAGGGGACATTGTTTTCGGTTCTTTATCACACCCAACGACTAAGAAGCAATTTGGGGGGATATTGTTTTTCTATGGGGACATGGTGTGAACTCTATGTCATTGGTTCTTAGCAAAATTGACGCTCAAAGTACAACTTTTGGAGGCAAATAATTTTCCCTAAAAAATTGTATTTCACAAGTTCTTTAAGAAGTCAATTTCACTTAAAAAATTTGACGTTATAGTGAAAATAATGCATGTGTCTTTTCTAAGTCGGCATGATTTGACCAAATGATAGTTTGTCTTTAGAACGACGTTATTTATGATATGGTGTAGGTTTTTCTTTGGAACTGACGTTAGCAAAAGTGACTTCGGATGTCAAAAATGTATGAGTGGATATTAACTATCAATATAATTCCATTTGGGAAACACGATGAAATGACGGTTTAAGGGTTGAACTGATCAACTCACATGCCAACTGATCGGTTCACCAACAAACTGACCATTATGCCGCTTGGATGATGTCAAAATTCATGAATTTCTGGTCCCTTCCACTCCCACTCAGACTGAGAACCCTGACCCAAATCCTAATATAAATAGAGGGGTTCTGGGGGCTTCTCAGACACAACTCAATTACCTCTAATAATAGTTTGTCTTCTCTGGTAGTGGTAACTAAGAGAACGAGCAAGTCCTACCCGATAGAGTGAGGGATAGTAAGGGAGAACAGTTGTGGGAGAGAAAGTTGGTTCTAGTACACCAATGAGAGGGGACAACTCCTTCTTGTCAATTCTTCTAGAACAAAAAGTGTTCCTAGTGGTCTGTGTGGACTACTATATTGGAGAGAAGGTTGTTTCCTATCTCTAGGAGGACAACGTCACATCGTTGTCTATGGTGATCAACCAGGAGCTGCTGTTGACGCAGTCCAAGTATGACTTGAAGAAAGCTGCATACTGCAAATAGGAAATAGTCACTGGACTTGCTCCAGAACCATATATGACCTCATAAACCATCCTTCCAATTATATAGTTGTTGACACGATTGTCTATTAATGGGAAATATGGCAGCTAAGTTTTTTTAAATTTTTGTTGTCTATCTGATGCCATATTTCCCAACAAATTTAACCTAAATCATATATGTATTTTATAACTATAAATGGGTTCTTTTATCTTAAAAATCCAACAAAATTTACTCATTAGGAGTAAATCATGGATAGTCCCCATTTTGGGACTATTTTTGAACACTTAGTCTCACTTAATATGTATGTGCATAATGTATATTTGATCTACAATAAGTTTTTCCAACACTTTCCTATTTGTTCTATGAGTAGATATGTAAATGGATATTTTCCCATCTACATCGGTCTATGTGAGGAAATGCTACTGAAAAATTCTTGAAAAACGAATACATATTATACACCTACTAGTGATATTAGGTGTTTAAGAATGCGATAGGTGGTACACATTCATCACTAAACCCTAAAACCTAAACACTAAACCCTAAACCCTAAACTTTTATTTAATGCTCATTTTTTCTATGATCATGCACTATAGAAAAGGTTCTTTTACTACAATTACTCTAAATCTGTATGTTATATGTGTAGTTAAAACCACTTTAGTTTACAAAATATTATAATGTAAATAACAAAATGTAGATAATGAATTCATTTGAGTAACTCGACTTGAACACTCCCATATAAAATGAAATTCCCTCCCTCCCTCTACTCATATGCCACACAATGACTCCATCTCTTTTGCCCTCCAACCCCGACCCACCACAAACATAGTGTTTTCTCCTTGATTTACTGTGCCCTACAACCTCTCCCCAACCACATTTGCCCTGATCTTCGTACCCTGATCCCGATCTCTCCCTCTGTGTTGCCCCCTCTCCTCCACCCCCCAAAACCTCCATGACAACCTCCCAATGTACCACTCTTCTTCTCAGAGTATCCGCCCATCAACCTGATAAAGCAACTATCGTGAACGCTAGATACAATCAGGTATTCTTCCCCTCCCCTTTCATTTTCCCACAATTCACAACTCTTGGGGGAATTTTTGACTTTAATATATGTATTCTACTATTTAAAAAGTGTGTATATGCTCTGTCTTATATGTTTAAAGGTTAATTATTCTTAACTCTTGATTGCAAGCTCTCAATTGTAGCCCTGAATCAAAATTAGACTCATATACGTAGTAGTAAAGTACATACTTGCTATTAGCAACTTATTTAGAGGGTACCTTAGTATCTCCATATATTACATGGTATTTTAGCCAATGAGATAACAATTTCTGAATCCACAACATGCCCATTATAATCAAGACAAATTCCAAACTCATGTTTTGTCTCATGAAATGCAGCATTCTCACTGGCATGTTTTAAACACTTGTCATGCTTGTTATGATTCTCCATTGTAGGTTAGTTCTGGATTCATGGCCATTGATTAGGACATATGAATCAGAGGCCAAACATTTTGTATCCTCATCAATTCTCAACAACATGGTGACTTGGTTCTACTGACATGTTCAACAGATTGGGCTATCTAGAGATGGTTCTTCATCATTAGAATGCCAAAGAGAAGCATCAACCGAGTCATCACCCATGACACAAGTCTAAACATCTTACCTGCATCAACAACAATATCATTAGCAATAATGCCATTCTCACAATATTGTGTCCATTGTACGTTGCCACAACAATTTTATCAACTAGAACTTAATTATTACACTATACGTTCCCTTGGTAGTTATTAATGTAATGACACATTTTATGTTGTGCATTAGAATTTTGTTTGCAAATTCTCAATATCCTTGAGGTTAATACTTACTTTTTGTGTACAACAAATATGTTAGAGATCTCATGTCAGATAGCACTCTTTTGGATAGAACCATGATATTTCTCAAGATCTTCATTTTTTCTATTAGTTTAAATAAAATTTTAATTTGACATGATGCTTTCAATCCCATGCATTGAATGTATATCATGACATGTTTCCACTATATTTTATTCTTAAAGTTGGATTTTTTTTAACTTCAACTATCAATTTTGTAATCAACATTAAAAACCAATGAACACAACCCTTACCTAATTGAAAGATCATATGTTCCTACTATTTCCTTCTTGATAAAAAAGGAACCGAGGAGGGAAACTCCCTCGAGTTTATGAGGTTGGAAATGGCTAATGTTTTGCATGCTTATTTGTTTTGATGAATATAATTTTGTATATTTCTAGAGGTAGTTGTTGTTTCTAGTATGCGGAGCCATAATTAAATATTACTACAAGTAATATTCTAGCAATCTATATTAGACTTATGATAATTAGGAGAGGTAGGCCAATTCTTGTATGTAGGAGAATGAATGGACCAATCATTCAATTGTTGCAAGCCAAGATAGATCAGCTACCCCTGGTCACGTCCATAAGTTTAAGGCACATGTGAGATGATTTAGCAAGCTAAGCTTTAGTAAGGTAAAATTGGTCTTGGATTTCAACAATGGGATCCTACTCTCTATGTTTATGATTGCTTTAACCTATTTAACATGCCACTTGTCATCCAGTCATAGTTTGCACAAGAATTGTTCTCATATAGCACATCAATATGTTGTGTTCATTTCAGCATGTTGCTTCATGCATTTCACTAGAAAATTATATCTCTAAATTCAACTTCTATAAATAACACTTGCATATAATCAACATTTAAATAATATTTTATCTCCTTATAAGCTATGTCATGTCATAAACATATATATGATGTCTACATTGACTGTACATCCTAACATTTACTGAAGTCATCTTTTTATTTTTTTTTCAATTGTGCTACACATCATTTTAGTTTCCGATTCTGAATGTTCTCTTTCTTCTGTAGGTTGAGTATAATGTTCTTGGAAGCAATTTAAGACGACATGTTAATATATATGCACCTAAGGTCTTTGGTGTTGAAGACATTGTAATAGGTTTGTAACTTTCTTGTATTACATTTATGATAGAGTATTTTAATTTTTTTGTTATTGTACTAGATTTGGTCCAGAATTTTACAGTTGTGCTAAGATTTTTTTTTGGGATCAAATTTTTATCATTTGTGTTCATTTCATTGTGTTTTTCTATAACTGATATGTAAGCATAATGTTGGGTGACATTTGATGTAGTCTACATGATTGGCTCATATGTCTTTAAAGTTGCATTAAGATGAAGTTAATGCTTATAAGAAAGACATTGATTTATGTAATATGTGATTTATGACTGGTAAGAGATTGGGTGTGCTTTCCTTCTCCTGCTATATGTGGAAAAGACACTTGTACACATTCCAAGACACTTGTATGCATGCCACTAATAATCACTTAATACATCATCTATATTGAAGGATAGTTAGGCCTTAATTGTACTAACATATGAATGAATGTACAACGAAAAAAATCGTAAAAGACTATGCAAGTAAGGAGACTCAAATAGACCCCAAAACTTACACACAGACACCCTAAAAAGAAACTCGAACCACTAAAAACAAATCCCACCTCAATGATTTGAGTTCCTTAACTCAATGGATAGACCCCCACCAAAAAAAAGAGTAGTTGCTTGAAGTATTATGTCATTCTAGATCAAGAACTTGCTTTTCAAATCACTAAAGTAGGAGTGGATTTCTATTTTTCCATTGAAATAAACTCACACAAATAGCTTTTGTGTTGTGTGGGTGAATGCTATTTGTAAAACAATTCAAATGAGAAACCTATAGCATCAACTATTGGTCATCCAAAACAATTGTGCACAGTTGACATATGTATTTACACCTTATACTGGATGAATTGAAATAGTGGTACAAAGTGTTAAGCCTACTCTCTATTATTCCAAGAAATGTATTATTAGATTCATGTCTTAAACTGCTAGAAGATTGCTTTTTGTATTAGTTACATTTTTAGGTTCTTATGAACTATGATTTGAAGGGAAATATCTTGGCCTAATCATTTGAGATCTGCATAGAAATTAAATTTATAATGTCTAGAGGTCTATTTGTCAAAACATTCCATGTCACCTGTGTCACTCTCATTTGTCCCATGGAATCATTGGAACTTATTGTGGCAGATTCTAGCACCTAATTCAAGCCATATACTACTCATCTTGCCTTCCATTTTTATCTTTTGGAAAAAAATAATGTTTGATTCTCATGATTCACATAGACAACGATCTACTTCTTACCATATTGTCCTTAAACCCCTAACATTTCTTGGGAGCTTCTTCATTGAAGCTAAAGGTAGCCTTTCACTTTTATTACCTAAACAAAATGGAGGACATCACTTTGCTTTCACTAATCATAGTCCCAGATATATCCATCCACAACCTCCTTTAATTACTCACCATCACAGTCACAAATTAGGGATTTAGGATTCATTTGATTGAGTTCAAAAAATTTGGTATTCAAGAAATATGTAGAAAATTTGGTTAAAATTTGACAAAGATTCTTTAAAAGTTAGGCCAAAATTTTGGGTAAAAATTGGATAAAAAATTTAGAAATTACAGTATATGTGTGTACATACATACAAATATCACACACATATACATATATACACATGATAAACACATCATCCTATAATTATTTATGTGCGCACACAAGATTTTTTCATTGATTCTCTATTCCCAAATGCAAAATCATGTATCATGTTCTCCTTTTGTAAGTGAATAGTTCATAAAATATATAAGGAATTTGGTAAGTTCAATGTTAATTTGTGAAATTTGTGAATAACTCATTGAATTTGGGTATTCTACATGTTTCTTGCAAAATTTAGGTGTAACATTCATTAAATGAAAACTTTGTAAATTATACATTGATGATTCAAAATTTGAAGAACTTGTGACTATTCTTGCCAAAGCCTATATCAAGATACTTTTGTCAATTTTCCAAAGGAACTCTTGACCTCCTACTGGTCCTATTTAGAAGATATACCTCTACTGGTCCCATCTCAAATCTAACCTTGCTCACATTGTATCTTATCCTCCCAACACTCATTGTTTGATTATCAATAGTAGGACTAGTGACGTCTGGATATTTAGCTAATAATCTAAGGAGTCTCATTTAAAGAATTTAATATAATCAATATGGTGTTTCCAGAAATTATTATTCACGATGACATGGCTTCTAAAAAAGGGTTATCTACAAATTGCTTTAATTATGCAAATGAAGCCCACATTTTGTATACTCAAGCACTTGTTAAACTTGATAATTGTGGATTTAGATTTTGGCTACTTATACTATCCAATGTATCTTTTTTTATTACTTAATCACATTAGTATCATTTTTGTATAAAGATCCAACTTTCCTTTTGTATCAGAACATTCAACTTTTTGAAATGCTCCAAAATATTATGAGGTTTTTACTACATCTGAATGACTATTTATTTTGATTTACGTATCACAATACAACATGTTGTATGTGACTCTTGATTTTGATAACTAACACTCGTAATGTTACTACTATCATTGTGTGACAACATAATCATCATTTCTTTGTTTTACTATAGCTATATCAGAGGATATAGTCAAAATGGCTATGAAGGATTATGGGATGACCATTTATCTGAATATGTTATCAGGAGTATTCTAATTTCTTACATGATTATGGCACTTTAGTGTGGAATTAAAGGTTCAATTAGTGCCTGCCAAATGCTAGAGGAAGTTAACAAGTTTATGCTATTATTTGTATTTCAGTAGGATATACACTGAGTTATGAATTCCATATTTTGATTTGAAAAAAAATATCTCTTTATGATTATAAGATTCTTACACTTGGAGGCATATACATGTCAATCTACTAGAAATGGATTTCTTTCTTGACATAGAAGATATTTTGAATGAAACTTAAGATTTCAAGGGTAAGAATTGAGAATACAGTGTTGGTATCTAATAGAATGATCTTTGTGTGTTTGTACACATGTATATCAATATCCACCACTCTTCAATGCTGATGATTATGCAAAACTTTCAAAGTTTTCCTAAAACTTAACATCAACCTCGAAAGGTTCTTTGAAATTTTAGCTAAAACAAATAGTTGAAGAAAGGGACATGCAACACTTGGTATCAACACATTCATCCTAGATAGATCTATTATTTTTTCTAAAATAGAAAGAGTCAAAATTTACAGCCTTAGGGTAGGACAAGAATGTCTAATATAAGGTTTAATACACATTTCATTCATTTCTAAAATCATCTACAACTGAGCTATTATACATATCTTAATCAAGTCAATATTCTAGGCTAGGGTAACTTTTTTCTCTAAAGGCATTTTCCTTGATATTTGGTCATATGCATTATCTAAATTTATGACAAATTTGTGGCTCATTCCATTCCATTAGAAAAGTTTCTAACTCTAACCAAGATCATGTAGTGCCTGACCTCTATATCCAACCCTTGATAATAACCCACACCATTCGACTCCCATGAAAGGCTTAGTAGCTTCCCTATTGAGGACATTTTCTAAAGTAAGGAAGAAAGAAAGTATAAAAAGACCCCTTCCCCCAACCCAACACACCATCTACCATCTTATAGGAGAAGCAAATACTTCTGTATGTATGTCAGTTCTATCTAGATACCTGACTGCTATAGGTGCTTAAATGGAGGTAAAGCTTCCTTGTTATTAGTTCCTAAAAGGGAAATCTCATGTAAGTTTATCCTCATCATGAACATCCCTGATGCACAGGTGAGTATCTTGGTGAATAGAGGTTGCTGGAGAGGTTTTTATGCTCTCCATGTACATGGGTAGATCCTGATGAATAGAGAATCTTAGAGAAGAGGTTGTTGTATGTGAACATGCATTTCATGAAAAAGGTATTAAGCTATGAATCTGATGATACCGATTCTTGATTGCATCAGATACTACTTTCAACATGTAATTAACATGATTCCCTTTTGCCATTTACATTTAGAAATCCCCTTCCTTGTGATTTTGACATGCAAGATGCATGTAATTGACAAAACTAGAGTGACCACTCAAATAATTTAGAAGAGCATCATACTTGTGATGGCAAGATAGTAACATGCATATTTTGTGGTAAAGGTATTTGCTATGTTATATCCAATAAGATTCCCTACTTATTGCATCATGTCTTCTAATGTTATAAGCTTCACCTTTTGCAAGTTATACATCCAAATGGAACCTTAGGATATTAACTTATGTCCTCTTTTATGCATTTTTGCTTTTCCACTGAGAATTTTGATAATTGCTTGTGAAAATGTTCCAAAAAAATGTTTCTTGAGTGTCATGCTTCACTTACTTCCATTGTGGTTTATATGTTTGCAATGCTTTGGTGGATTTAATAGTAAATGTGAATTAAAATCTATATAATTCAGATTCATCGATAAACTCTCAGAAGTTCTACTATAAATCTACGTTTATTTTTTCCTACATGTCTTTGCTACTAGACTATTTAGTTATGTGATGTTTGTCCTGTGTTTTTTTTCTTTCCTAGTTTTATAGCTTGTACCTAAACTTCATCCTATGTCATATACTGATATACTAATTACACACAAGCATTACTAGCTATCGAAGGATTGGAAAACTGCTATACATAGACAAATCTAACATGTTGCTATTCTTTTATTACTTTCATACTAAAATGGTGGAAGTTAGTGTTTTGAATGACACTCTCAAGAGGATGTACAATGCTGAGAAATGAGGGAAACAACAAGTAATGATCATGCCTTCTTCCAAATTCATCATCAAGTTAATTCTTGTGTGTAGAATCATGGTTTGTTCCAATAATATACATACATTCTTCTGAATCTAGTTGTTATAGCTCTTCTTCACCCTATTCAATCTATTTGGCCACTGTGTTGGGAATATTATTGCCGAACTGAATGGGAGATTGAACAAATGTAGTGTAATCAATCCTCGTTTTGATGTTGGGGTTATTAATATTGAACACTAGACCACCAGACTGCTTCGTTCTCCTCAGGTAATTTAATATATGTATTTTCTTTACAAAACAAAATTATTATTAAATATTAGTAGTGGATATTGCATTTAATCCCGCATTTGGAGTGTCAAGTTCCTCCATTCATGCTAATGGGATATTGTTTTCGTGCAATTTCATTGGTCTTTATTTTGTAGATGTCACCATATTGTTGTTGTACTTCTTTTCTGTTGGTAGACATGTACATATATATGAGATGTTTTTATGGTGCTACAAAACATGAAGCTGAACAAATATTGATCCATGTTCTATATGTATCTAATTTTGAAACAAAAAACTAGTGATATTGTTTGACATTATTCATGGGATTTTTGCATAAGCATCAACTCTGTTATAGAATTTGACCTTGTACTCTTTAAATGCCACATATTCTTCCTTATTTCATTCAAAGTATCCCTTTAGAGTGGGGTTCAAGGATTTGTCCAACGTTTGGGACTTTATCTTTTTCTATATCACTAGAATATTATTCTTTTCCATTTGTTTCTTGAAGGAACAAGGACCTCATGATCACCAAAGTAGAGGGAATGGACAAGAAAATGAACAAAAAAGGGGAAAAAGTTAGGAAAATTACATAATAATACCCCCATCCTCACTTAAAAGAACGAATGACTGACCTTGAGAATGAGTTTCTTCCATTAACAATTTATGTATGATATAGGAACTTGATAATGATATTGAAGTTATGCTTATATTCGTAATAGTTCAAATATCAACTATATGATTGTTCGTCTTTAAATTGTATCCTAGCTGAGCTGTCAACTTGGGAAGTTCAAGTCAAAGGTTTTGGTGTATGGCATATTTGGGAGCCAGCAATTAGTTCTGTTGATTGCTCCAACCCTTGGTGACCTCTTCTTGAGAAAGTTGTGACCAATTCAATAGAAACTAGGTGAAACAAAGGAATTCTTGGCCTCAGATGATACTCAATATTTTAAGGAGCTACTATTACTAGCCCTTGGGTTTTCTGCAATGTCCAACACCCCTATTTTTCTACATGCACGGAATGAGGTACCTTTCCACCAAAATGTCTAAATAGATGGCTGGTAATTTAAAGTTATGCAAAATCTATGAATAAATGTAAGGGTCAATCACTATAATTGTAAGTTTAGTTCTTAATGAACTGGTTGAAATACACACTTTACTTGAGAAGGCATATGATAAATTGAGAATCAATTTGAATTGGTAAGTTTTTTGCTAACAAATTGTGTGGTTCATTTGAATGACTCAACAAAGCCAACAAAAAATAATTTGTATGATGTATAGTAATTAGTTTCCCCTTTCCCCTTTTACTAGTTGGTGCATTGGACCAACTTCCAATATAATGATAAGAGACATAATAGGTGGATTGATTTTAACGTGTGGAAGAATAGTATATTTGATAGGTGACAAAAATATCATATTTGGGTGTAGAGAAAGAACATATGGATCTTCTTCAAGAATTTCAATTTGAACTAGGAGCTTGTGTTTTTATTTTCATATATGGATCATCAAGATAAATATATGAATCTAAACAAAAAGAAAACATGATCACACATTGTCTCTTTCAATATGATAGTGAATCCATGATGAAGATTTCACTGAACTTTTGAGGCCTATACCAAGGAGTGCATTGTGAACACCTCCTCTTGCTGCATCCTCTATCTTGTGTTTCTTCTCTGTCTGCCAACTTATTTGATCACCTATTATTCCTCTTATAGCCTCCTCCACACCCACATGCTTTATACTTATTGCTCACCACCCCATTGTTTTCCTACTTCCAATCCTACGACCTGCTCCTCCACTCATCCTATATCAGTTTGTTGTAGGGGTGGTAGAGGAGAGTGAGGCCCTTAGTGAATGCACTGCATCTAGTTCTGGTTTTGTTATCATGAAGGATTTTGATATAGAAATTCAAACTTCCTAAAGAACCCGAATAAGATATTGGATTTTAATTTCATGTTACTTCTTATAAATCCTGTCTGTATCAGCCTCCTCCTCTTCCAACCATGTTGTTTCTAAATGTGAAGACACCCATTGAATCTAATAGGAAAGGTTCAAAATCTAGTATTTAGATTTGGTTTTGGAAAGGAGACTTGCTTGACATTTTCAGTTGTTGCCTCAAATTCTAAATCTACTATAATAGTCAGATCAAGAGGAAAATATGTTTGTATGGTACCTTCACAATATTGAAAGAATGACCTTGATGTTCTTATTGTCGTGTTGGTTGCTCTCATTATTTGTGTGAATTTATCAAAATATCATATTCTGAGAACTCAAGTTCAGGGTCTAAAATTTGAGTTTGGTTGGTCTCCATGAGATTGGTAATTTTAGGTGTAAAATATATTTTATATACTTATGTAACTCCATAGAAGTCACTAGATCTTGAACACCTAAATTTCATGAAACCATTAATGGAAAACTAATAAGAGGATCTTATTCCCATGTTCTCTAGGAAACTATGAGAAACCAATCAGACTTTCATGGTTTTGAGTTCTATTCATTTGCTAGTGCAATATTTTACCTAGTGTTCTCAATTATTTAAGCTTTATTTAGCATTCAATTTTTTTTCTTTTTTATATTTTGTCATATACACAACATTTTGCAATATCCAACACATAGTAAAGAACCATATCTAGTTATATATCTATGGAGCCACCTTCAAAGAAATACAGAGTTGTAATCACCAATGTAGAGAGTTGCAACTGATTGTAGATATTTGATGATTGCCGCAACTCTTTTTAGGCATATCATAAAAGTGAAGAGGGTAGATATCCCGTATAGGATAGCTAGAAACTACACCAGACACCTTCCAATGAACAACCATAGAGCAAACCTCAAGGCTAACCTATAAGGAGATTTTAGGCCGAGGCACTCCTGTCTTGAGATGCAAGGTCATCATCATGGAATAGTGAGAGAGAGATTTATGAACCAATGCCTTCATCCCAGCCCAATCCCCACCCAATAAGAAGAAGTTGACCATAGATCATGTAAAAAGAAATTAGACTAGACCAGAAAAAATCCAAAGAGTAGTAGTAGAACATCCACTATAGGGTAGCCCATTGGAGAAGAAAAAATATGTACAAGTAGTTGTCTAAGACAACCCCATAATATGAGATAGATAACAAGAAAAGAACAAATCATTGAGTGAATCAATAGGTGGAATGCCTAGTATAAATGGACTATCAACTGAAGAAATCAAGTGACTAACTATTTTGTTGAACATGTAGACAACCCATTGATAATAATAAAGGATGCACCTACTTAATGGTCTTGATGCCAGAGATGAAGCCATTGTTATAAGAATAGTGAGGAACACACTAAATAAATATTGCACAATAGTTTGAACCCCAATCGATCTCCATCATAATCAATAACTCTACTCATTCAGATTTCCTTTTGTTGTTTATGTGTCTTGTTGGCATGTGTTTCTGCCAGCACCTAAATTTTAAATTTTTTTGGGCTAGTTGTTGAGATTAACCTCTTGTATGATTCAACATGTCTTGTTCTAAGATAAAAGATAATTAGAAACTCTAGGGTGCCATTTCAAAATAGATTAGTGTCATGGTGGGTGTCATTTCATAAAGATCTCTTATTAGTTCATTGATTTGTTGCCTTATACAAAGTGTTTGGTGAATTAAGTTGTGTCCTATATGTTTCATGTTTAGGTGATCTTTTCTCCCATGGTATGGTTACAATCTCAATCCTTTCTGCCTTTGTTTGGGTTGTGGTTGTGGTTGTTGTGGTGGATGGGGGTGATATTGTGGAGGGGCAGTTGGTTTGAGTGAGGCAGAGGATATTGATAGTTGTATGGGGGTTGTTGAGGTGGAGGAGCATATGGATGTGGTGGTCTTTGGTACTGGTGAAGTGGGGGTAATTCGCCTTGTGGTGGGACATAAGAACCTTGAGTAGTGCTCACATAACCTCTATCATTGTTTGGGTTGGCCATGGGTTGAGATGGGAGCCTCCCCTCCCCATGGAGGGCAAGTGAAAGGGAGATTTGATCGAGACTTTGTTCAAGGTGACTAATGTTTTGTCCTTAAAAGGATACCTCTTTCTTCACTTCATCAAGGTTCCTTATTCTTCCTAAAACTTCCTCCTCAAACTTGGAGTTGTACTTAGGCCCTTGATGTTGCCTCGGTTTCCCCTATCCCTCCTCATTTTGTTGTTTCCATGAGAAGTTTGGATGATTCCTCCACTTGGCAGTATAGTAGTTTGACATCGAGCCTTGGTTGTTTCAGTTTCCAAAGGCATGCAAAGCATGAACTTCTTCTTCCTCATCATCAACTACCATAGTGGATTTCCTAGAAGATCCACCCGTTTGGTTCTTCATCATGTTTATCATATCTACCATCATTTTCATCATGTCGGGGTTGGCTACAGTCTGGGCTGGAACTACAGGAGGAGGTGGAGGGATGTAGTTTTGGTCACAATGTTCCCCTTTAGTAGAAGCTCGATGGAAAGAATTCTCAGCAAGGTGCTCAAACAAGGGCCATGACTCCTCAGGTGGCTTTTCCATGAAGGTGCCTCCACATGATGAATCATCATTGTTTTGACTCAACTCAACTATGTCGATGTAGAATGCTTGAACAAGCTACCACAAAGGTACCTCATGATGAGGGCAGTCACGTAGGAGCTTTTGGAACCTTTCCCACACCTCGCTGAAGGGTTCATTTTTTTTTGTGAGAAGGCGGTGATACATCTTCACATCTAGGTCATCTTGGCAATCATGAAGAACTTCTTAAGAAATTCATTCTTTACCACATTCCATGTCACCAACTCGGGCTTGGAGATGTACCATTCCTTGCCTTTTTCTTTCAGAGAGAAGGGGAAAAGGGTTCTACAAATTCAGTCATTAATGGTGGTGGGTGTGAGGAAAGTGGATCAAGTTTCAAGGAAGGCGTCGATATGGTGGTAGGGGTTCTCATTCTCCATCCCATAGTAAGTAGGAAGGAGTCTGAGGAGGGTGGGTAGAATGGAGAATTGTTGACCTGGAATTTGGTCAACAAGTGTGGTAATTAGGGAATTGTAGTTCCCTGGGGTGAAGTACTCATGGAGAGGGTGGTTAGTTTGTGGTTGAGAATCTCCACGAGGGTCATTGTCTGCCATTTCAGCTACTTGGTGTTGTTTGTAGTGTCTTTGGCGTCTCCTTCTACCTATCTCGGGGTCAATAGCACCAAGTCAATACAGGTCAAAGGTGTATTACACATGCACAACTATCACATGCACGATACACAAATGAGAAACAAAAGCCAAGTTAGAATGATAGTATGCAAAAGCAAACAAAGAATAAAGAATAGCAATGGTGAGGGCAGTAGGAAAGGCTAAGCTACACTAACTACTAGTCCGAGCACCTCTATCCCCAACGATAGAGCAAGAAAGCTTGGTGTGTTTCTCAAATGCAACAAGTTAATAGGCAAAAGACAGTGCCAAAGGGGAGAGTCAACAACACAACTATGGGGCTTTCTATCCCTGGGAATGGTGCCAGAAATCTTGGTGCGATCTTCTCAAGGCCACACACTAGCCAACTAAAGGGGACCAGATGCAGCCCTAAGGGAAAAAACACAAATCTCTCAAAGTTTGTATATAGACCTAGTCCAACACACAAGGTCAACTAATCACCCGTGCCTATAGGTGCACAAGGTCATGTTGTAATATAGGCTAGTGATAAGACTAGGGTTGATCCTCAGGGATAGAGGGGTTACTGGAGCTAGGTTAGTTTAGCTATTTTCCTAAAGCAGAGTCTAGGGTTTGAGGGTTAATAGTTGGGTTTGGTTTATTATGCTACAATTGCAAGTAAGAAAGAAACTAGATTAACCAAAAGCCCTAGGTTACTCTAAGGAAGTTAAACTAAGAACAAGGTAAGGCAATTAACAAAACTAGAGCAAGAGGAGTTACACTACACTAGAAAGCTATTGTATCAACTAAGATGCAAGCTAAGCAATGAAACAAGCAAGCGTCTAAGTTATCACTAGTTATCTAAATTAACACAAGCAATCTCAAAGCAGCCCTAACTACTTAAGCAAGTTCTAACTATCTAGAACTAAGCAATTAGCTAAGAATTAACAAAGGCAATTGCCTAAGCTAGAATTAACAAGCTAAGAAGGCCAAGGTGGGTTTTAAGAAATATGATGGATAGGTGGGCCATTTAGGAATGAAACTTGATATTAGTTGGGGGAAGGTTAACATAGCATGCAATTCTCATATTTCAATCTAGATTACCAAACCAAACAACAAGGCAAGTGTTATTGGAATATACCCTAAACTACTAGTTGGAGAACTAGGGCTAGGTGCAATTCTAATAGGACTTGGCAAGTCTAGGTTTCTAGGGTAAGTGGTATTAGGGAAATTGAGAGGCAAGGGTAGTAATGGGAGTAGAGATTAGGGTATCTCACCTCATGTTACTTTCCATCTAGCCTTTAGAAAACTCTAGGCAATTACACTAATCACACTTACACTAGCTACTTCAATCTCACACCTACTTGTATAAGAAGGGAGATGTATGTAGGAACAAAGGGGGATCGATAGGGATCCACTAATTGGACCTAGGAGCCATTACTAAGATTTCCGCATACATTCCAATTTTCTCCTAGAGGCTAAGTGTCATCAAGCATCACAAAACAAGCAGTCTATGTTTAAAAGCTCAAACCACTTGCAAGATAATGGGAAATGCGATAGAAGCAAGAGGCAAACATCATAGAATAAAATTATGTTAAATACAAGTTATTTTCCCTCAACATGGTATAAAATTCACGTTTTACCCCCAAATATCCCACCACTAGGGGCTTAGCTAGACATGCTCAAACAAAACAAAAAAGAAGTGGGAAGAAAGGGATAGGAATCCATGGATCTCTAAGTAGCTTCTTCTTCTTCACCTCCTAGATATTGTAGAACGACCTTCCTCCTCCAAGGTGGGTGAAGGGCATGGAAATGAAGGAGGTTATGGTAGAAAACCTAGAAAACTAGCTTTCTATGGTGGAAATGAGGTAAAAATAGTGGGTGGATGGCTTGAACGAAAGGAAGGAGGCAATGAATGCTCTGGAGTAGGTAGGGGGGAGTAATGGTAGCTAACCTAGTGTTGTGGATGCCTTCAAGCATGATGCCTTGAGATTTCCCTGAAGTGGGTTAAAATGACTTACAACACAGTCGAAAATATATTTCCTTAACAGTTAATAATTCTGCTTAAATAACTTATATTTTATGAGTTAATCAAATTAAAATAGGAACCTGAAATTAATCAACAAGATGATAATACTATCTTTGATGCAATTGAACTATTTTTCACACAACTAATGAGGCGAGCTTGCATCTATACATGAGGCTTATGCACCCCAAATTGGGGTTAAAGTACCTAATAGTGGGTTAAAACACATAAAATGGAGTTTATGTGCCTATTTGTCGGTGTATTTGCAATTTGGGCCTAATATACTGCTATGCACCTATTTTATAGGCCATCACACCCAAAAATTTGGTTAAAGCACCTAAAAATGGGGTTAATGTATCCGGTTGTCAGTGTAGTGCCTTTTTTAGCCTAATTACCATTATGCGCCTAATAATAAGGAAATGCACCCAAATATAGGTTGAAGTGACTAAAAGTGGGTTAAAGTGCATGTGAATGGGGTTAATCTTCCTAGTTTTTAATGTACTACCTATCTATAGGGAATGCACCCCGACAGGGGGTTAAGAACCTAAAAGAGGGTTAAAATGCCTAAAAATGGGGTTTAAGCACCTATTTGTCAGTATAGTGGCAATTTGAGCCTAATTCATTGTTATGCACCTAATTTATAGGTCATTGCACCCAAAAATGAGGTTAAAGTGCCTAAAATGGGACTAATGAACCCACTTGTCTGTGTAGTGCCTTCTTTAGCCTAATTTACTATTATGCACCAAATAAGTAGAAAATGGCCCAAAATGTGTTGAAGTGCCTAAAAGTGGGTTAAAATGCCTAAGAATTTGGTCTAAGACCCATTAGCCTTCCACAATAACATATGAATAGGGACATAACAAGAATGCATATACTCTTGACATCCACATGATCTCATCGTTTAGGTCCTCAACCTGAAGACATACATCATTGAGTAATATCATTCTTTAAACATTTATTATGTTGCATCATTATCTCATAACCAGATAAACAAAATAAATTGGAAGATTGTGTTTATTATTAATCAAATAATTTACAAGATATTCCATTACAATCATAATATAATTGGCTCTCTGGACATACATACCAACACACAATCCCTTTTAAAGAGAATCAAACACCATACTCTCACCAAGATTTACAATGTTGCAAGGGTGTCGAGGGGGTTCCTAACGCCTTCCCCATGAGTAACTTAATGCCTTATTCATTTGTTTTGTTATCTTTGTTTGCCTTATCCACCCATTTTTTTGAAGTGTGTCTTCAATTATTTCCCCCATTTTTACACATAAATGTGGTAGTGACTCCATGTCATCTCTAACACATGACCCTTCTTACAGAATCCACTCCATGATTTCCAAAATTCTCACTTGAATGCTTGAACCATAGTGGAAACTCTATTGGGAAATTATCGTTAGAATTGTTGATGATCTAAGTAAGGTTCTGTTTTCCATTTTATGTTAGGATCTTTCTAGAAGCATGTGCCACTCCCACCCCCACACACTTTGTACCTTTATTTTCTATGTGAGTTTTAATCATTTATGTTATATTTTCTTTTGTGGTGTATATCCTTGGGTTCATGAACTTTATATAGATCCAGTCAATCAGTAATTCATATGAATTGGTTTAGTTATAAGAAAGTTCTTGAATGCATGCATCATGAGTGAGCCCACTTGTATTGATCAAAAAGCATAATAAAATGCAAGTCATGGTTGTATGAATTTGATACACGATAGCTTATCATGGTCACAGAAAACTTACGCCATCATGAGTGATTTTTATATAATGGCACAACAAGGTCTTCAAAAAGTTGCACAATGTAGGTTCCGCTCTCAGCCCTTCCACCTTGTAACTAAAAGTTAGTACCTCTTATACACAAGCTAGTTTTGGTGTAATTTACAAATTACCCATTAGAAGGGGTATTCTTGTAATTTGTCACCTCTAGATGTTCTTTTTCTCTCTTGGCTTCATAAGGGAGGTTGTGGCTCTTTGGGGCGCCTCAGTGGACCCTTAGTTGAGTGGTATCACCCTTAGTGGTGATTAGGGTTTTCTAGGGTTTGGTGTACCTTGACCATGTGACCCTTGTTGGTTTGTTTTAACCTAGGTCACGACCTAGGTCCTGGTTGGAGGGTGTCACGATCGATAAACCTTCCCTAGGTATGTTTGAAGTGCATATAAGCTCAAGGGTGAAAAATGCATTTGACTTCATGAAATATAAGAAAGTTGGGATTCAAAAAGTAATTTATGGTCAGTCATGTTGAGAATGATTCAACTTAAAATATGAAACTAAAAGATAAAGTGTGGATAGACCATATCTTCTTTTGGTATGGGATGAACCTTGGTTTTGAGTTGTAGCCAAACACTTATTTCATCTTATTATCTGTTCATGAAACTCCACAATGCCATTAGTAACCCCACATGAGGCATTTGATGGTAATGGCAACTGGCAAGCAATCGATGGTGCAAGGGGTGAAAAAATTACACAACCATAGACTCAAGAGGCAACATGATTGTTGGACAATTGCAAGGTCAACTCCATAGATATAGCTAGTGGAGATCCACCCATGGGAAATCCTTAGCATAGCTATCGCTCGAGGCCACTGGGCACCCCGAGCATCCCCACCCCCATATAATGGACTGGCATACATTTACAGGAATGGGATAGGTATTCATTCAAATACCCAACCAGAGCACACTTTTGAGGGCAACACCATGAGCCCTTGTGATAGCAAGAGCCACAAGTGTGTGGCACCACTCGCCAAATGTGAGTGTAGCTCACCCAGCAAGCAATTGTCACAATTGACATTCCGATTGCTTTGTCATCATCATCATCATCATCATCATCATCATCATCATCGTCATAATCATCTTCTTCTTCTTCTTCTTCAAAGATCTTGATATGTATATATATATATGTCATTTTTTGCAATTGCACAACTGATTCTCACAAATCCCACAAGGCAAATGTATAATTCTTGCAAATCCCACAAGCCAGTTCTACAATTCTCGCAAATGCGAGAAGACAATTCTTTAATTCTCACAACTAGCACACATGAGTGTCACAAGAACCTCAAGCGGGTGCCACAATTGTGAAAATGACTCGAAAAATAGTCATTAGGCATCATTATATGGATGTCTATTGATGAGTACACATTCATTCGGGTTCAGTCACCATGATTGGGCCCAATTTTGCTTAGTATTTTCGCATTTATTGGCTTTATCCTTTAATATGCGAGTTGACTTTGCTTAATCGAATTTATCCTTGTTTTAATTCAATTTGTGCACCTATGTGCAGGTCCAATTAAGCCCAAGGGAGCCCAATTCTACAATCATGACCCCTTTCTTCTTTATTCTTTTCACAGAAGTGTCAGACAGCTCTCTTCTCTACACACCATACCCGTTGGGCCTCGGTCCACTTCAACTGCCTTCAACCGCAGGCTCCTCTTCTCCCTGCTAACCCTACTGCTGCCTGTCTATGGTCTTTCTCTCCAGAACTGCGACCAACTCACAATTGCAACCATGATTCCACAAGATCGCGACCAACAGAAAAACTACGACCAAGCCTTGCAGAGCCGCGATCGCGGAGTCTGTGAATCACAACCGCAACAAAACCATGCTCTGCCTCACCCACCAAACCACGACCTTCCCTCTGCAACCCGCGGGCTCCCTCAACCCTAACTCATCAGCCTGAGGTCCTTCTCCACAACATCAACACCACCCTCTCAGTTGCGATCTCCACTTCTCTCTGACCCCGTCGACTTCATGACCACCTCAACAGCAAACTACTTTCACTGTTAACCGCGACCGCAGCTTCTTCACCTGCGCCCAAGATCTCTCCTAACCTCGACCTGGGTCCATACAAACATCGCGACCTTCCTTTCTCTCCCACTGATCACGACCGCGATTACAAAGAACCGCTCGTCTCTTCCTTCCACCCACCCACTTGCCCACAGTTCTGAATAGCTACAAACCGCGACTGCAGTTTCCAATAATCGTGACCTGGGCTCCCACCCACCATGACCATGACCTATCTCAAGATCATGATCGTGCCTCCGCCCGTAGTTCTGTCTTCACAATCGCGACCAGCTACTGAAGATCAGATATGCGACATGGGCTCCTTCCTACTGAATCGTGACCCACCAACGTCAACATTGCGATCTCCCCATCCAACAGATCACGACCTCCCCACAAACTATCGCGACTTCCTCAGTCCTCTCCGCCCGCAATCTGCATGAAGGAACCGTGATCAGTGTGAAAGTTGAACATCACAACCAAGCCAAGAGTAAGAAGATCATGACCAACAGAATAATCATGACCTGCTCTAGATAGCCGAGGTCACGATTGTAAGTCGGTGACAGCCTGCCTATAAATAGACAGCCACCCCTAGCCATTAAGGGCATCATCTCTAGACATCGTTAAGCTGTAGGTCCGTCCTCAGCCTAAGGAGAGAATCTCCATAGCCAAGATACTGCCCCCGTGGTGGTCTTGCACCCCGTTCACCCAGATCTGGAGTGGAAACTCAGATCTGCAAGCCACTCTATCCAGATCTAGATCTAGATCTAGATCCAGATCTAGATCTGTTGCATCTACGCCATTCGCACACCGCCATCACATCCACAAGTTGCTCCTCCTACTGCAAGCGAGGACTATGAGAAGAAAGAGAAGGTGGAGAGAGAAGATTTGCCCCATATTCCGTGGTGTTCTTCCCTCCTTGTCCAAATCTGCACCTACGTTGTGTAGAAGACTGTTTCTCCACCGAGCTGTGATAATATTCTTCACCATGCTCATGGCAGAATCTTCTCTCTCTCTTGTTCTTCTTATTTCTCTCACCATGAGCGAGTAGTTTCCTTTCACTGGGGTGTGGGGACTAGCCCCGCTGCCCATGCTTATATGTCTTTTCATTAAACATTCCATGGTATGTATATAACTTTTCATTTTGTTGTTAATCACCGATGTGTGCTTGTGGATTGATCACCTACTTGCATTTATCTTGTTCTTTTCCTATGTTGCGAGAACTTCAACATGTAGGATTTGAATGTTGATTAACGCAGTTGACTCCCAAACTAGAAATAGAATGGGATTCCTTGAGGTTGTAAGTGTATGATCTATGAGGGGACGAGCCATCTAGCCCATGGTGACACTTCTATGTGCCTAACGCCTATATAGGGGGCCCACAACTTTAGTTGGATTTTTGGATCTTCAGAGTAGTAAGTATATGATCTGGATGGTGACGAGACATCTGATACCTAAGGTGATGCTTACGCAAACCTGACGCCTGTATGGGGTTTTTTTGCAACAACTCTATTTCGATAGTTATACCTTCCCTGGATGTTTGTGATTGGATGTGTTTGCATGTGCAGTGGCGGTGAAACCCGAGACCATCCTAGCGATTCCCATCATTAATCTTTAATCAACTTTTAATCCTACTCTTTACTTTCCTTGCACTTAGTTTAATTAAACTCAAATCAACCAACCTTGTTCTAAATATTAGTCTTGATTCAACTAGATTCGACTAGTAAAAGAATCTTAAAAATGTTGTCCCTTGGGATTTGATCCTCAACTATACTGCGATAAGACCCGTCCGCTTGTGGGTGATATTATTGCACAAGGTTTTGGTTAAAATCCATGGATTTTAGCCCTGGGTGAGTTTGTTAGTGCGATAATAAGCCACGTCAAATTCTGGCACCGTAGCCAGGGATAACAGAATCAGTTAGTCAAATCTAGTTCTAATAGGGCTAATCTAGGATTTTTCTTTTACCTTTTGATACTATCGATCATATATACTTGAATTTGGTTCTACTCCATCCATCTTACTACCGAAATATCTTTCCATCCTAGGTACCCACAATGTCTAGTGTATGCGTCGTTCGGACAGTCCCAGACTCTTTGCTAACTTTGACCCTGAGATAGACATAACCACTACAAAAAATGGTCTTTAACTACAAAAAAAATTTGTAGCAAAACCCCCAAAATTTGTAGCTAAAAGCTTTAGCTACATTTATCCTTAAATTTAGAATATGAAGCTAATACCCGTGTAGCTAATTGTTTTTGCTACATTTTTCAAAATTGTAGTTAGATATTCATCTAGCTACAAATGAATATGTAACCTCAATTGTAGGTAAAAAGTGTCCTTACACATAAAAATGTAGTTGCAATTGTAATTAAATGTTTGACTACAATTGTATTTGTAGCTATGATATGTAGGGGGAAATGAAACTTGTTACAATTGTATATGTAGTTCATGTGTAGCGAAAATTGGCACTTACTACACTTGTAATTGTAGTTAGTGTATAGCTAGTGACATCATGTACTACACATGCATGCCTATGTAGTTAGATTATGTATACATTCATTAAATTATCAATACAAAAGAATTTTTCAAAAAGAAGAAAAAGTCAATATTGATTTAGATCAAGTTGTGGTTGTGATGTCAATAATCATACTTCTATTTATATTGAAACATGAATACACATGGGGAGGACATAAACCGTGCCCCGATTTTGCAACATGGAAAGATGGTATATGTATACAATGACTCCCATGAGAATATCAGTTTACATCACTTCAAAGTATAACCCCACGTTGTACTCTGGCTCTCAAAACTTTTTCAAGAAGCTTGAAATAAAAATCATCATGCAGTTGTCACTTGGATCAAGACTCGTAGGACTAGGTTCAAATTTCATATCATCGGACCAAATTACCACTGAAGCAAAAAGCAAAGCTAAAACATCTTCAAGTTAGAGAACAAAAATCTTAAGCTATCAAAAGGTAGGTCACATTGAGCACATGTATCCACCATTCTTCCGAATCAGAAGATAGGACAATGAAAAGTTCCAATGACCCAAGACACTCAAGAAAGTAGAGTAAATTCACCTACAAAATTCAAAATTAGGAAAAACAAGTATATAAATCATCTTTGGTATGTGTAGCATAGGTATGAGTCCTTGTTTAAACAAGAAAATGTTGAAGCATGCTAGGAAAGTAGGCATTTCAAACAAAGGCAATGGAGAAGCTACTCACATTAGTGAACCAGGAGTCAAAAGCTACTCACTCTATATATTTTTTGAAGACTCTAGATATTGATCAAACATATTGGCAGCAACATCTAAAGCATTGTTATGCTTTAAGTTAGAATGATGGGTCTAAAACATACCTACATTATCATTGTATTTCAAACATACCTGCATTAGCATTGTATTTGCATCTAAAACATATCAATAAGCCATCTTTACCTACAATAGAATCTTGAAAACATTGTTCTTGAGTACCTAAAGTAAGAGACTTGTTCATGAACCACTCTGAAATTAATATCTCCAACTGTAGCATCTTTGGTGGATGTTCAAAATAAATGAAAAATAAATCCAAACTTAATTGCTAAATATATTTCCTTCACATTGGAATTCCAATAAGATGGAATTATTTGCACAATACTTAAACTAAAATTCCCAAAATAGTGCAATATTGTTACTAGAACATTATGTGAATGATGTGGCTATGGGACCACATCTAATTTCGATATTGCCTTCCCATTCCAGCACCTTGAAGCCATTCCTATTGTATATATCATTGGAAATGATCTAAAGAAGGTCACAATCAGATTTCATCATCATTTGGATCTCCCAATGCAAAGTCATCAATGAAGTTTTATAAATAATTGCTAAGAAGGTTTTAGTGATTTCTATTTTTATAATTATGATATTTGTGATTTAATGGCTAATTGGATTGTACATCAACCTCTAGGTAAAGACCATTTGCCTCTTTTATGACATTGTGAATGACATATATGCTTGGGAACTATCTATAACCACCACTCCTTTTACAAGCCTCAATGACCATGAGGATGAGCATTATGATGATGATGTTGCGTTGATTGTCATTGTAAAGAAGTACATTGAGCCTTTAGTGGATCCTGACCTGTAGGACAACTACATATATGTAGAGAAACTCATTACAATCTCTCTTTTCTATGCTCAACATTCTCTGTGGATATCATAAACATGTCAAAAGTGCAAAATATATTGGAAATAGGATGTTTTGTGGAAAGGTGACAAGAGTGGTGGTAGTTCTTACAAAAAACTCCTTATATAACCCTTCAATTGTTGGATATATGAGTCCATTACAAGAAATTAGTACAAATTAAACAACAAAATGGTAGTCCCTCAATTTTTATCTATGAGGAGCTTCATGGTTATTATACTTGTAGAATGTACTGTTAACAGAATAGACATCACAATACAACTTTTTAAGACAACTAGGAATGCGGTTTCTCTTATTTTAGCAAGAATAAAGATTGACAATTTCTTGTGTATTTATATGTCTATCATTGACATTCGATAGAGTTTTCAAGGTTCATGATGGAATACATGCACATTACAAAGATTGAAGGTCCAAAAAGAGAAATATAGACACTAGAACGTTATGTTAAGAATGTGGTTATGAGATCATATTCAACGCCACTACCTCCTTCCCGTTCCAACACCCCAAAACTAGTCTTGCTGGAATCATTGAACAATGAACGAAACAAGGTCACAATGAGACTCATCATCATATGGATGTCTCAAAGAAAAGTAGTTAATGTAGATATTCAAACAACGATAAAAAAGTTTCAATAATTTCTATGTTTTTTATACTATGATATTCACAATTTAGTGGCTAAACAGGTTGTACCTCAGCCCCTAGGTAATGACTACTTACCTTTTTGCATGAAACTGTGTTTGACATATATGCTTGGGAACTACTTAGAACCATAATGACCTTTTATAAGCCACAGTGTCAATATCTGTCTTTTCCTACACAAGAAAGTGATTTAAATAAGGTTGCTTCTTCAGCCTTTTCACAGTAAACTAAAGTGTATGCATACGAGCACATGATTATTATTATTTTAAGTAAGAGAAATGTCTTACAAGAAACCAAAGAGCCTAGTCATCAAAAGCTTAGCATATACTAAACATAAACACCTGCATGGACAACACAAAGGTTAGCAACATTGTCTTTTTGTTAATTAGGGTAACAAAAAGCTAACCTTTTTATTCTAGATCAAGAGTTCAGCAAAAAACAAAAAGGTGGAACCAATTTCATTTGTCTATTTTGCCGCAAAGCAAAGAAATGTTAAGAACTACAGTTTATATTCTGGAATAAACGTAGGCGTCCAAAAGCTAAACCCATAATATGGATAGCTACAAGTGTATTTTTTCCTTGGATCTCCTCGTGCCGTGTGTGTGAATCACATAATAGGGTCATAATTAGTGAGGTCAAAATAGAGACCTATATGTTGTTCTGCCAGAAATTGAGTCTTTCTCTTGAGCTTATTAATCTAAGAAAACCTTGTGAGCATGTATTAGGAACTAGATAGGAGATCATGCTCCAATCCTTCAATTAGAGAAGAGAGGATGTTAAAAAAAATCTTTGATCATTAATTCCTGATTGTACTAGTAGTAGCATCTGGAGACCAACCCAGTTGACAATGCAACTTAGCATCGCAAGTTTGTAGGATGTAGATAAGTTGTTTCTCCTCTCTCTACTACAACGCAAATTAGACCAAATCTACAATGCCCACACATCATATTATTAAATAGAAGAACGAAAAAATAACAAGAAGGGTGGAGAATATCATTACTTGCATGTATGCAAGTGAATTACGTCTATGAGGTTCTACAAGTAGATAAAGACGCCCCATGTTCATCTCAAATTTGTGCAAGGAGATCGTCCTACGAGATTTATAATAAAAGCTACAGATATCAAAATCATAGATATATCTGCTTAAAATTGCTGATCTCTAACGGTGAATCCTTTATAACTCTATTATGTGTTACTGTGTGCATGGCTTATGGAGCTCGTCGGCTCAAAATAGGGGGAACAAACTAGATAAAAAATAAAATACAAGCACACTGTCAGTACCTGGCATAGGAAATATATGTGATCTATTTCTGGGAGCATGACCTTATTGCTGAAGCAGAGGATCTGAGATGGCAGGGAAGATCGACCATGTCCCATGCTCCCTTGTATTTGTTGTTCGGTAGATACCGAGAAGAAGAATCCCATCATAGAGCTCGGTCTGTGGGGAAGTGCATCTTGATTCGTTATATGGGCATGTGGGAACGTCACTGGGATTTCCTTCTCGAGTTTGGTCAGTTTAGATGCTGACGCTGAACACTCCCTACACTAGTTAGAATTAGAGGAGCCACACAGATCTAAGAGGCTAGAGCTTACCAACGCAATGCCAATGAAAGTACTCCAATCAGAAGAGAAAGCATCCAAAGAAAAATAAATCGGAGGCAATGAAGAGCAAGGTAGGGAGGGAAAGGTGTGCTGGTTTTGGGGGGAATGAGGAGCCGGTGGAGCAAAAACCAAGTTTTGGGGAAATGAGATTGTGGAAAATGACCGCGAGATTCGAGCACTGAAAGCGGCTGTATAGAAAAGGGGCGGGGAGGAGGCAGTTTAGGAGAAGGAGAGTGGCAGGGAGGGGAGGTGTTGCAAAATGTTTGAAGTATATTGTAACTTCAAATTTGAGTGTAAGAAATGTTCCGCGTCTGCACGCGAAGGGTACAACAAAGCATCATTTGGTCATTAACTACAATTTTTTATTTACACTTTAATACAGTGTAAGGAAAAGTAATGTTAGCTACATGAAAAATAAATGTAGTCAAATTATACGTAGTTAAATCCTAGTTTTTCTGTAGTGAACCTTTCATCGTCTGAACGGAGAGAACCAAGCAAGAATGGCTCAAGAGGAGAAAATTGTCTGAAGGGTAGCTCAAGTCCTTAATGCGCAAAGAGATAGGCTTATGCAAGAAGCCAGAGCTGTAGTTCAAGAAGAAATCCAAGCAGCCCAAGCAGCAACTCAACAAGATGATTTACAAAAAGACCTGAGAGAATTCTCAATTCCAAAAGTTACCGATGTTCATCTCCCAGTACAACCTCCTCCCATAAATGCTCCAAATTTTGAGATAAGAGCACATTGGGTTACACTGCTTCAGAATAGCCCTTTCTATGGTAAACAAGGAGAAGATAGTCAAGAACATCTTCTGAGGTTTATAGATCTGTGTGCTATGACAAAGCAAAATGGAGTCACAGATGATGCTATCAGACTCCATCTCTTCAAATAGTCTCTTGCTGATAGAGCCATGAGTTGGTATAACTCCTTGCAATGCGAACCCATCATCACTTGTGAACAACTTCAAAATATTTTTCTAGAAAAGTTCTATCCTCCTTCTCCCACTTATGACATTAGGGGACGTATAACTCAATTCACTCAGGTCCCTAGTGAAACCCTTGCAGAAGCATGGGAAAGATATAAAGAGCTCCTACACAAATGTCCACATCATGGCATTCCTAAGAATCAACTCATCAAAATCTTTTATAGGGGTGTTGATGATGACATCAAGAAGTTTTTAGACTCATCATCCGAAGGTAACTTCATGCGTCAAATCTATGATAGCGCATGGAAGGTTGTTACCCTTGGAGCTAAAAACCAAGCTAATTGGGGTAGACCCGTAAGTAAAGGAGTGTTGAAAGTTGCTATGGAAGAAGCTACTCCTGAGTAAAAGTCTATTGTTGAGTCTCTAAAGCTTCTAGCTGCCAAGCAAGACCCACTTGAATCATTTTTTACCGCTTATGAAAGGAGACACTCACCCCTCAACAATAAGAACAAGTCAAGTCAGCTTCATTGTTTTGTGAAGCATGTAAAGGAACATACCATTCTAATCTAGCCTGTAATATCCTTTATGATGTTGTTCTGGACAATACTTGTGCCCAAGGAGATAACAGTCAAATGGAAAATCTAAATGTTGTCAACACTATCCCTAGACAGAGGTATTATAATTTGAATCAGAATAGGAACCATCCAAGTTTTCAATATGGAAATCCTTCAGGAGTGGAAAACTCGTGACAATTTGGTTCAAATAACCAATAACGAGGCCCTCCAGGATTCCAGTATAACCAACAACAAAACTTCGGGAATCACGGGAACTTTAAAGGAAACTTTCAGAATAGAAACTACAACTAGTATCAAAATAACTCTCAATTCCAGAACCCCAACCAAGTCCCTTATCAACAACCACAAGGGAAACAAGCCAACCCATATCTCCCAATGACAAACTGTCATCCATTGAGAAGATGTTGCAATCACAACAAACTATGATAGCTAACCAGCAAGCCCATCAGAAGGCTATTGAATCTCAACTAGCTCAACTTGTAGCTAGCATGAAACCGCCTACTGGAGCCTTTGCTGGCCAACTAGAGAACAATCCTAAGCACCCTGAGAAACTAAAGGCTGTCACCACCAGGTCTGGAAAAGATTATTTAGATCCTCCTGTCAAGACACCTGTGGTTATTATAGATGAGGATGACTCTGTGATTGTCCAAGACTCGACAACACCGGAGTCTCAACAAAAAGGGACCGTAACTGTTGATAAGACAAATGAGGGAAGTCCTGAAAAACCTATTGATTATGAAAAAGAAACACCAAAGCCAGATGTGCCCGTATACAAGCCTCGTCCACCTTTCCCTGCTCGTTTGAAGCAAACTAAGCTTGATACTCGTTTCAATAAGTTCAAGGAAGCTATGAAGAAGCTTCATGTTGATATACCCTTCCTAGATGCGCTGGCTGAGATACCAGCCTAGACTAAATACTTGAAGTCACTTCTCACAAGGAAATATATAACTGAAGAATATGAGACGGTGAAGTTAACAATGACTACTTCTGATATTATTTAGAGCAAGATGTCCAAGAAGTAGAAAGATCTAGGATATTTTAGGATTTTATGCCATATCAGTGATTCTTCATGTAAGAAGGGGTTGGCCGATCTTGGTGCTAGCATCTCTATCATGCCACTGAGCCTTTACAAGAGGCTAGGGTTTGCAGACCTGTTTCCAACTAGCATGACCATACAACTTGCAGACAATTCTATGACTCTTCCCTTTGGAATCATTGAAGATGTCCCAGTAAAGGTAGGAAAAGACTCTTATGTCCCATGTGACTTTGTTATCATGGACATAAAAGACGACACCAGAAACCCTCTTATCTTTGTTCGTCCGTTCCTTTCCACAAAAAGAGCTTTGATTGATGTGGAAGCAGGAATGTTGCTCCTCAGACTAGGTATAGAAACTCTCGAGTTTAAAGTTTTCGAAAGCATGCGAAGACCAAGCATGCAGGAAGAGTCTACTTGATTGATTGCATAGAGAAAATGTCACTCCTCTCACAAGATAAGTATGAACAAGACGATCCTTTAGAAGTGATTCTTTCAAACCCATATGCTGAAAACTCCATGTATGAACAAGTTAAAGATTGTGTTCTTCACCTCAACTCTGCCGAAGAAGACCTGGAAGCCAAATTCGAGGAACTCAAGGTTGTGAATGCAACTAAAGAGCTGTGCGAGAAGACAGAAGCCTTTGAAATGAAGCCCCTACCCGAGGGACTGAAGTCCGTGTTTCTGGACGACCTCAAGGTTTGTCCAGTTATTATAAATTCCGATCTAACGACCGAACAAGAAGATAAACTCCTGAAAGAATTAAAAGAAAGAAGGAAAGCTATTGGCTACAAGATGAGTGATCTCACCGGCGTCAGTCAAGCACTTTGCATGCATAAGATCCCTATGGTGGAAGACCACAAGTCGACTGTTGAAAATCAATGAAAGCTTAATCCAAATATGAAGGAAGTAGTCCACTGTGAAGTCATTAAATTGCTCACTATCGGCATCATCTACCTTATTTTTGACTCGCCATGGGTGAGTCCGGTACATGTTGTCCCAAAGAAAGGTTTCAAAACTATGATATAGAATGAAGATAATTAACTCATCCCCACTTGAACAGTTACCGGGTGGAGGATGTGTATCGACTACAGGAAGTAAAACAAGGCCACCTGCAAAGACCATTTCCCTATGCCCTTTCTAGATCAAGTCTTAGAGAAATTGGCTCACCAGGAATATTTTTAATATCTCGATGGTTACTCTTGATTCTATCAAATTCCTATACATCCAGATGACCAAGAGAAAACTACTTTTACTTGCCCCTTTCGAACCTATGCGTTCAGAAGGATGCCATTTGGGTTGTGTAATGCGCTTGAAACCTTCCAACATTGCATGACAGCCATATTTGCTGGTCTAACCAAAACTATTATGGAAGTTTTTATGGATGATTTCTCCTTATATGGAAATTCATATGATTCATGTATAAAGAACCTCTCCCTCATCCTCAAACAATGTGAAAAAGCGCATCTAGTGCTAAATTGGGAGAAATGTCATTTTATGGTAAAGGAAGGCATTGTCCACGGCCATAGGGTCAGTAATCGAGGAATCAAAGTTGACAAATAAAATATTGAAGTTATTTCCAAAATCACTATCCCAACCAATGTAAGAGAGGTTCGCGCATTCCTTGGTCATGCAGGCTTTTACAGAAGATTTATCAAAGATTTCTCAAATATAACCAAGCCTATGACCAACTTGTTACTAAAGGATGCTGATTTCCATTTTGATGAAGAATGCATCAGAAGCTTTGACAACCTGAAACATGCTCTTACAACAACACCTATCATCTGTGCTCCAGATTGGGGGCACCCATTAAAAATTATGTGTGATGCCAGTGATTACGCTGTGGGTGCTGTTTTAGGCTAATATATGGAGAAGAGGCATCATGTCAATTACTATGCATCAAAGACCCTTGACGAAGCTCAGATGAATTATGCAACTACTGAGAAGGAACTCCTAGTAGTCATGTATGCCTTTGACAAGTTCAGATCCTACCACATTGGTTCGTAGGTCGTTGTCTATACAGATCATGCTGTTATTCGTTACCTCCTGAAAAAGAAAGATGTAAAACCTAGGTTGATAAGGTGGATTCTCCTCTTGCAAGAATTTGATCTAGAGATAAGAGATAAGAAAGGTATAGAGAATGTTGTAGCAGACCACTTGAGTCGTATCCACACCCTGGACACTGAAACTACCCCTATTAATGACTCTCTTCCATATGACCATCTCATGAAAGTCTTAGAAGCTACTCCTTGGTACTCAGACTACGTGAACTACCTTGCCGCTGGTGTCATCCACCCCTAATGTACTGGCAATGCATTGAAGAAATTCATGCATGATGTGAGACAATATCATTGGGATGAGCCATACCTCTTTAAGATCTGTGTTGACGGTCTCTACAGACGTTGTATAGCTGAGGAAGAAGCTCGTCTTGTTTTAGAACAATGCCACTCAGGCCCAGTTGGAGGCCATATGAGTTCTAAGAAAATCACTCTGAAGGTTTTGCAATGTGGTTTCTTTTGTCCAACCATATCCAGATATGCTTACAACTTTGTTTTATCATGTGACAAGTGTCAGAGAACGGGTAACATTACGAAAAGAGATGAGATGCCACTTAAGCTATGGTGAGAAGTCGAGATTTTTAATGTTTGGGGAGTGGACTACATGGGCCCATTCCCATCTTCGCATGTATTTTGCTACATTATAGTCATAGTGGATTATGTCTCTAAATGGGTAGAGGCCATACCAACAGTCACTAGCGATTCAAAACCTATCATAAAAAATTTCAAAGACATTATATTTCCCCGTTTTGGAGTCCCACGCACTGTGATATCTGACAGAGGTTCTCATTTTTTGGAAAGAAGCTTTGAAGCATTGCTAAGAAGATATGGTGTAACACACAAGGTAGCTTCCCCCTACCACCAACAAACAAGTGGGAAGGTAGAGGTTTCAAACCGTCAACTCAAATCTATCTTAGAAAATACAATATGATGCAATCGAAAGGATTGGTCAGTGAAAATCAATGACGCTTTATGGGCCTACCGAACCACATTCAAAACTCCTCTTGGAACAACACCCTTCAGACTCATCTATGGAAAATCATGTCACATGCCCGTGGAACTAGAACATAAAGCATGGTGGGGCAATAAAACAACTGAATTTTGACATTAAGAAAGATGGCGAAGCTAGGATTCTGCAACTTCAAGAGTTAGAAGAACTCCGGATGACAACTTACGAGAATGCAAAAATCTATAAATAACAAACAAAGTTGTGGCACGATGGTCATCTGAAGAGGAAGGAAATTCAAGTGGGAGACCTAGTTCTTCTGTTTAACTCAAGACTTCAGTTATTCCCAGGAAAACTCCGTTCTTGCTGGTCTGGACCATACATTGTCAAAAGCATCTATCCACATGGTGCATTTACTTTATGGAGTGAGAAGTCATACGATTTTGTGGCAAATGGCCAATTCTTGAAAAGATATTTCACCACAGTTGATACTAGCACTAATGAACCAATGAATCTTTCCAAACCAACATATCTACCAGAAAATGAAGGAATCATGTCGAGCCATTGACGTAAAACAATGACGCTTGTCGGGAGGCAACCCGACAATAATTTTGTTTTTACTTTTAATTTTGAATTAGAACTTTTCCTAAATTTTTTTTTACTTTTTAGGAAATTTTGCACCTGGTAGACAATCCATCGCAAGATGCAGTCTTAAGTTATGATAGTTTCCATTTTTGAGATTTCAGATGGAGGACGCGTCGCCGAAAGGAATGCGACCATATTTGGTGGACCAACTGACACGAGTTTTCCCATCCATCTTGGATTTAGAGTTTTCTCAGGATGAGCAAATTTATAAGTTTGGGGTGGAGGGTGGGTGGTACGTACTTTACTTTCCACCCACTCCTATCTGTTTCAGACCTAAGATTTCATCGTTGCAATTTTGAGCAAAATTTTCAAAATTTTTCAAAAAATTTGAAGTTTTCAAAGTAGTTTGTATAGAAACTTGATGCAGTTTTGACACCTTTGTTTCAATCAAAGCCATTACCTAGCCGGCTATCCCATTTTTCCATGCAATTTTGAATCATTATACCCTCCTTACTCAAAGAAAAACCTCAAGGGAGACAATTTTTGAAACTAGCCAATGGTTAGAAATCACCGTGTGAAGCTTATGAATCCTAACATCATGTTCAATGAAAATGGCAAGTATCTGTTGAACTGAGAGGGATCAAACACATTGTGCTTCCTAACTGACTAGTGGAACAATAGCATGGAATCTCCACCGGATCCTCATCAAGTCATTATTTGAGCAGAGTATGATAAGGAGAACAACCCGGTGCACTGAATTGTAAATCAAGTTGCATTCTGATCTGAACTCTCTTCTACACTTCTTCCACCATCTTCTTACCCCTCCGTCCATCAAAAAGAAACAAAAATATCCAAAATAGTGCCAAACCCTAAGTTTGGGGTGGCACACCTCCTCCCTCTTTATTCGCTTCTTCCATACCCCTCTCTATGTAATAAGGTTGTACCACCAAGAAAAGATGCCAATGCACACACAAAAAAATGCAATCTCGAGTCGAATAGAGGAGAGATTCACACAAAAAATAATAATAAGAGTTGCAGTCAATGAAATTGCAACCATATAATAAATATATCAAGTTGAATAGAGGTAAGATTTATTTCTTCCATACCCCCTTCACTCCCTTTTCCACCTAATGGCACAATGAATGCCTACTTTGCCAATATCTTGAAAAACACCAACGTCAGATCAGGTGCACACTTGTTGTTCTGGGGGCATCTCTAGACTCTTATGAAATTCTTAGACATGCTTGATGTTGGAAAAAGTAGGGAGGGAGTGATGTTGGAAAACAAACTCAGGAACGAAGATATTGTAATATGTGTTCTGTGATCTCAGGATGTTGAGATGCTTAGTCATAGTGAGCAGAAAAGAAATGATCGTGATGTAAAGATGAGGCAATCACACAAGTTGAAAATATTCATTTGGCGACTATTTTAGATTTTGTGTTGCTCGAGGATGATCAAAGTTTAAGTTCATGGTATTTTTATGAGTGCACATTCATCCGGGTTCAGTCGCCATGATTGGGCCCAGATTTTCTTAGTATTTTTGCTTTTATTGGCTTTATCGTCTAATATGCGATTTGACTTTACTTAATAGAATTTATCCTTGTTTTAATTCAATTTGTGCACCTATGTGCAGGTCCAATTAAGCCCAAGGGAGCCAAATTCTACAATCGTGACCCCTTTCTTCTTTATTCTTGTCACAGAAGTGTCGGGCTGCTCTCTTCTCTACACACCATACCCCTTAGGCCTCGGTCCACTTCAACTGCCTTCAACTGCGGGATCCTCTTCTCCCTGCTAACCCTACTACCGCCTGTTTGCGGTCTTTCTCTCCAGAACTATGACCAACTCACAATCGCGACCAACAGAAAAACCACAATGAAGCCTTGCAGAGCCACAATCGCGGTGTCTGTGAATCACGACCACAGCAAAACCATGCTCTGCCTCATCCACCAAACCGCGACCTTCCCTCTGCAACCCGCGGGCTCCCTCAACCCTAACTCATTATGCCGTGGGTCCTTCTCCACAACATCAACACCACCCTCTTGGTCGCGATCTCCAGTTCTCTCTGCCCCCATCGACTTTGCGACCACCTCAACAACAAACTGCGGTCATCGTTAACCGTGACTGTGACTTCTTCGCTTGTGCCCGCGATCTCTCCTAACCTTGACCTGAGTCCATACAAACATCGCGACCTTTCTTTCTCTCCCACAAATCGTGACCGCGATTACACAGAACCGCTCCTCTCTTCCTGCCAACCACCCACTTGCCCATAGTTATACATAGCTACAAATCACGGCTATAGTTTCCAGTAACCGTGACCTGGGCTCCCACCCACCATGACCATAACCTATCTCAAGATCACAACTGCGCCTCCGCCCGCGGTTCCGTCTTTACAATCGTGAACAACCGCTGAAGATCAAATTTGTGACCTGGGCTCCTTCCTACTGAATCACGACCCACCAACATCAACACTGTGATCTCCCCATCCAACAGATCGGGACCTCCCCACAAACTATCGCGACCTACTCAGTCCTCTCTGCCCACGATCTTCATGAAGGAACCACGATCAATGTGAAAGTTGAACATCACAACCAAGCCAAGAGTAAGAAGATCATGAACAACAGAAGAATCGTGACCTGCTACAGATAGATGAGGTCACGATTGTAATTCGGTGCCAGCCTGCCTATAAAAAGCCAGCCACCCCCAACCATTGAGGGCATCATCTCCAGACATCGTTAGGTTGTAGGTCCGTCCTCAGCCTAAGGAGACAATCTCCATAGCCAAGATACTGCCCCTGTGGTGGTCTTGTGCCTCGTTCACCCAGATCTGGAGTGGAAACTCACATCTGCAAGCCACTCTATCCAGATCTAGATCTAGATCTAGATCCGGATCTAGATATGTTGCATCTACGCCATTCCCACGCCACCATCACGTACACAAGCTGCTCCTCCTACTGCGAGCAAGGACTACGAGAAGAAAGAGAAGGTGGAGAGAGAATATATTCCCCGTCTGTCATGGTGTTCTTCCCTCCTCATCCAGATCTACCCTGATGTTGTGTAGAAAACCGTTTCTCCACCGAGCTGTGATCATCTTCTTCACCATGCTCATGGCAGAATCTTCTCTCTCTCTTGTTCTTCTTGTTTCTTTCACCATGAGCGAGTAGTTTCGTTTCACTGGGGTGTGGGAACTAGCCCCGTTTCCCATGCTTATATGTCTTTTCATTAAACATTCCATGCCATGTATATTACTTTTCATTTTGTTGTTAATCGTCGATGTGTGCTTGTGGATTGATCACCTACTGGCATTTATCTTGTTCTTTTCCTATGTTGTGAGAACTTCAATATGTAGGATTTGAATGTCGATTAACGCGGTTGACTCCCAAACTAGAAATAGAATGAGATTCCTTGAGGTCATAAGTGTATGATCTGTGAGGGGATGAGCCATCTAGCCCACAGTGACGCTTCTGTGTGCCTAACGCCTGTATGGGGGGCCCACAACTTTAGTTGAATTTCTATATCTTCAGAGAAGTAAGTATGTGACCGGATGGTGATGAGACATTTGATACCTAAGGTGATGCTTACGCGAACCTGACGCCCGTATGGGGTTTTTTTGCAGCAACTCTATTTGGATACTTATACCTTTCTTGGATGTTTGTGATTGGATGTGGTTGCATGTGTAGTGGCGGTGAAACCCGGGACCATCCCAGTGATTCCCATCATTAATCTTTAATCAACTTTTAATCCTTCTCTTTACTTTCCTTGCACTTAGTTTAATTAAACTCAAATCAACCAACCTTGTTCTAAATATTAGTCTTGATTCAACTAGATTTGACTAGTAAAAGATTCTTAACAACGTTGTCCCTTGGGATTCAATCCTCAACTATACTGTGATAAGACCCATCTGCTTGCGGGTGGTATTATTGCACAAGGTTTTGGTTAAAAACCCAAGGATTTCAACCCTGGGTGAGTTTGTTAGTGCAATAATAAACCACGTCATCTACCCATTAATTCGGAATCCCAAAATCGGTCACTCGACTCTACCCCTAACATAAACTGGCTCACATTTATAGAAACATGATATGTATTCATTCAACTGCCCAAACTCGAGCCATTTTGGTTAAGCAGACAAACGAGCTCTGATCACAACCAAACTTGTTCATGACACTTTTATGACCATTCTAAGGAAAATGGAACAATCTCTTATGAGCAAAGTTGCATTGTGTCGGTGGTGTGCGGTGACCACCCCCCCGGTTGGGCACATTTTCTGGCAATTGCACATTCTCACAAATCCCACAAGCCAGTTCTACAATTCTCACAAATCCCATAAGCCAGTTCTGTAATTCTCACAAATGTGAGAAGCCAGTTATGTAATTCTCACAAATGCGAGAAGCCAGTTCTACAATTCTCGCAACTAGCACACACGAGTGTCACAAACACCTCAAGTGGGTGCCATAATTGTGAAAATGACTCGACAAATAGTCATTACACGTCATTATATGGATGTCTATCCATTAATCCTAAATCCCAAAATTGGTCACTCGACTCTCCCCATAACATTGACTGGCTCACATTTATAGAAATACGATATGTTTTCATCCAACTGCCCAAACTCGGGCCATTTTGGTTTAGAAGACAAATGAGCTCTGATTGCCACCAAACTTGTTCATAACTCTTTTATGATCATTCTAAGGCAAATGGAACAATCGCTTGCAAGCAAAGTTCCACCATGCCAGTGGCATGCAGTGACCACCCCTCGTTGTGCACATTTGCCACAATAGTCAGTTCCCAAGGCAAGTGTCCAAACAGACCTTCTCTGATTGCCACAAAACTTGTTCATAGATCTTTCATGAACATTCTAAGGTACATGGAACAATCTCTTATGATAAATGTTCCACCGTGCCATTGGCGTGCAATGATCCCCCTCGTTGTGCACATTTGCCACAACAGCCGACCCCCAAGGCATATGTCTAGACAAACCTTCTCCGATTTCCACCAAACTTGCTCACTACTCTATTATGGCCATTCTAAAGAAAATGGAACAATATCTTACAAGCAAAGTTCCAACGTGGCGGTGGCATGCGGTGACCCCCCCGTTGTGCACATTTGCCACAACATTCTACCCCCAAGGCATGGTTTGGACAAACCTTCTCTGATTGCCACCAAACTTTTTCATGGATCTTTTATGACCATTCTAAGGTAAATGGAACACTATCTTGTGAGAAAAGTTCCATAGTGCCAGTGGGGTGCAGTGACCACCCCCCGTTCTGCACATTTGCCATAATGGTCGGCCCCCAAGGCAATTTCTAGACAAACCTTCTCCAATCGCAATACAATTTGTTCAAGCTCTTTTATAACCATTCTAAGGCAAATGGAACAATCTCTTTTGAGAAAAGTTCCACCATGCCAGTGGTGTGAGGTGACCCCCCCCCTGTTGTGCACATTTGCCACAAAGGGCCAGCCCCCAAGGTATGGTATAGACAAACCTTCTCTGATCACCACAAAACTTGTTTATGGATCTTTTATGACCATTATAAGGCAAATGGAACAATCTCTTGAGAGCAAAGTTTCACTGGGCCGGTGGCGTGCGGTGACCACCTCCCATTGTGCACATTTGCCACAACGACCGACCCCCAAGGCATGGGTCCAGACAAACCTTCTCCGATCACCACCAAACTTGTTCACGGCTGTTTTATGACCATTCTAAGGCAAATGGAACAATCTCTTGTGATCAAAGTTCCACTATGTCGGTGGCGTGGGATGACCACCCCCATTGTGCACATTTGCTACAATGGCCGATCCCTAAGTCTAGGTCTAGACAAACCATCTCCTATCACCACAAAACTTGTTCAAGGCTCTTTTATGACCATTATAAGGCAAATGGAACAATCTCTCTCTCTCTCCCCCCCCCCCCCCCCCCCCCCCCGCGTTGTGCACATTTTCCACAACAGCTGCCCCCCAAGGCATTGGTCCAGACAAGCCTTCTCCAGTAACCACCGAACTTGTTCTCGGCTCTTTTATGACCATTCTAAGGAAAATGGAACAATCTCTTCAGAGCAAAGTTCCACCATGCCAGTGGCATGCGGTGACCACCCCCCATTGTGCACATTTGCCGCAATGGCCGACCCCCAGGGCATGGGTCCGAGTAAACCTTCTCCAATCACCATGAAACTTGTTCACGACTCTTTTATGACCATTTTAAGGTAAATGGAACAATCTCTTATGAGAAAATCCTCTCTGTATCAGCCTCCTCCTCTTCCAACCATGTTGTTTCCAAATGTGAAGACACCCATTGAATCTAAGAGGAAAGGTTCAAAATCTAGTTTTCAAATTCGATTTTGGAAAGGACACTTGCTTGACATTTTCAGTTGTTGCCTCAAATTCTAAAGCTACTATAATAGTCAGATCAAGAGGAAAATATGTTTCTAAGGTACCTTCACATCATTGAAAGAATGACCTTGATGTTCTTATTGTCATGTTGGTTGCTCTGATTGGTTGTGTGAATTTATCAAAATATCATATTCTGAGAACTCAAGTTCAGTTTCTAAAATTTGATTTTGGTTGGTCTCCATGAGATTGGTAATTGTGGGTGTGAAATATATTTTATATACTTATGGAACTCCATAGAAGTCACTAGATCTTGAACACCTAACTTTCATGAAACCATTAATGGAAAACTAATAAGAGGATCTTATTCCCATGTTCTCTAGGAAACTATGAGAAACCAATAAGACTTTCATGGTTTTGAGTTCTGTTCACTTGCTAGTGCAATATTTGACCTGGTGTTCTCAATTATTTAGGCTTTATTTTGCATTCAAAAATTTGTGCTTTTTGTTATATTTTGTCATATACACAACATTTTGCAATATCCAAGACATAGTAAAGAACCATATCTAGTTATATATCTATGGAGCCATCTTCAAAGAAATATAGAGTTGTAATCACCAATGTAGAGAGTTGTAGCTAATTGTAGATATTCGATGATTGCTGCAACTCTTTCTAGGCATATCATAAAAGTGAAGAGGGTAGATATCCTGTATAGGATAGCTAGAAACTACACTAGACACCTTCCAATGAACAACCATAGAGCAAACCTCAAGGCTAACCTATAAGGAGATTTTAGGCCGAGGCACTCCTATCTTGAGATGCAAGGTCATCATCATGGAATAGTGAGAGAGAGATTTATGAACCAATGCCTTCATCCCATCCCAATCCCCACCCAATAAGAAGAAGTTGACCATAGATCATGTAAAAAGAAATTAGACTAGACCAGAAAAAATCCAAAGAGTAGCAGTAGAACATCCACTATAGGGTAGCCCATTGGAGAAGAAAAAATATGTACAAGTAGTTGTCTAAGACAACCCCATAATATGAGATAGATAACAAGAAAAGAACAAATCATTGAGTGAATCAATAGGTGGAATGCCTAGTATAAATGGACTATCAACTGAAGAAATCAAGTGACTAACTATTTTGTTGAACATGTAGACAACCCATTGATAATAATAAAGGATGCACCTACTTAATGGTCTTGATGCCAGAGATGAAGCCATTTTTATAAGAATAGTGAGGAACACACTAAATACATATTGCAAAATAGTTTGAACCCCAATCGATCACCATCATAATTAATAACCTTACTCATTCAGATTTCCTTTTGTTGTTTATGTGTCTTGCTGGCATGTGTTTCTACCAACATCTAAATTTTAAATTATTTTGGGCTAGTTGTTGAGATTAGCCTTTTGTATGATTCAAAATGTCTTGTTCTAAGATAAAAGATAATTAGAAACTCCAAGGTGCCATTTCAAAATAGATGGGTTTCATGGTGGGTGTCATTTCATAAAGATCTCTTAGTAGTTCTTTGATTTGTTGCCTTATACAAAGTGTTTGGTGAATTAAGTTGTGTCTTATATGTTTCATGTTTAGGTGATCTTTTCTCCCATGGTATGGTTACAATCTGAATCCTTTTTGCTCTTGCTGGGGTTGTGGTTGTGGTTGTTGTGGTGGATGGGGGTGATATTGTGGAGGGGGATATTGGTATGAGTGAGGCAAAGGATATTAATAGTTGTATGGGGGTTGTTGACATGGAGGATCATATGGATGTGGTGGTCCTTTGTACTGGTGAAGTGGGGGTACTTCGCCTTGTGGTGGGACATAAGCACCTTGCGTAGTGCTCACATAACCTCTATCATTGTTTGGGTTGGGCATGGGTTGAGATGGGAGCCTCCCCTCCTCAAAAAGGCAAGTAAAAGGGAGATTTGATCAAGCCTTTATTCAAAGTGACTAATGTTTTGTCCTTAAAAGGATACCACTTTCTTCACTTCATCAAGGTTCCTCATTCTTCCTAAAACTTCCTCCTCAAACATGGAGCTGTACTTAGGCCCTTGATGTTGCCTTGGATGCCCCTATCCCTCCTCATTTTGTTGTTTCCATGAGAAGTTTGGATGATTCCTCCACTTGGCAGTATAGTAGTTTGACATCGGGCCTTGGTTGTTTCAGTTGCCAAAGGCATGCAAAGCATGAACTTCTTCTTCCTCGTCATCAACTACCATAGTGGATTGCCTAGAAGATCCACCAGTTTGGTTCTTCATCATGTTTATCATATCTGCCATCATTTTCATCATGTCGGGGTTGGCTGCAGTCTGGGCTGGAACTACAGGAGGAGGTAGAGGGATGTAGTTCCGGTCACAATGTTCCCCTTTAGTAGAAGCTTGATGGCAAGAATTCTCAGCAAGGTACTCAAACAAGGGCCATGACTCCTCGGGTGGATTTTCCATGAAGGTGCCTCCACTCGATGAATCATCATTGTTTTGACTCAGCTCAACTATGCCGATGTAGAATGCTTGAACAAGCTACCACAAAGGTACCTCATGATGAGGGAAGTCATGTAGGAGCTTTTGGAACCTTTCCCATGCCTCGCGAAAGGGTTAATTTTTTATTGTGAGAAGGTGGTGATACATCTTCGCATCTAAGTCAGCTTGGAAATCATTAAGAACTTAAGTAACTCATTCTTTACCGCATTCCATGTCACCAACTTAGGCTTGGAGATGTACCATTCCTTGCCTTTTTCTTTCAAAGAGAAGAGGAAAAGGGTTATGCAAATTCAGTCATCAATGGCGGTGGGTGTGAGGAAAGTGGATCAAGTTTTAAGGAAGGCATCGATATGGTGGTAGGGGTTCTCATTCTCCATCCCACAGTAAGTAGGAAGGAGTCTGAGAAGGGTTGTATAATGGAGAATTGTTGACCTAGAATTTGGTCAACAAGTGTGGTAATTGGGGAATTGTAGTTCCCCGAGGTGAAGTACTCATGGAGAGGGTGGTTAGTTTGTGGTTGAGAATCTCCATGACGGTCATTGTCTGCCATTTAAGCTACTTGGTGTTGTTTGCGGTGTCTTTGGCATCTCCTTCTACCTATCTCGGGGTCAATAGCACCAAGTCGGTACAGGTCGAAGGTGTATTATGCATGCACAACTATCACATGCACAATACACAAATGAGAAACAAAATCCATGTTAGAATGATAGTATGAAAAAGTAAACAAAGAATAAAGAATAGAAATGGTGAGGGCGGTAGGAAAGGCTAAGTTACACTAACTATCTAGGCTGAGCACCTCTATCCCCGACAATAGCGCCAGAAAGCTTGGTGTGTTTCTCAAATGCAACAAGTTAACTGGCAAAAGATAGTTCCAAAGGGGAGAGTCAACAACACAACTACTAGGTAGCTATGGCGCTTTCTATCCCTGGGAATGGTGCTAGAAAGCTGGGTGCGATCTTCTCAAGGCCACACACTAGCCAACTAAAGGTGACCAGATGCAACCCTAAGGGAAAAAACACAAATCTCTCAAAGTTTGTATATAGACCTAGTCCAACGCACAAGGTCAACTAATAACCCGTGCCCATAGGTGCACATGGTCATGTTGTAGTATAGGCTAGTGATAAGACTAGGGTCGATCCTCAGGGACAGAGGGGGAACTAGAGCTAGGTTAGTTTAGCTATTTTCCTAAAGCGGAGTCTAGGGTTTGAGGGTTAATAGTTGGGTTTGGTTGATTATGCTACAATTTCAAGTAATAAAGAAACTAGATTAACCAAAATCCCTAGGTTACTCTAAGCAAGTTAAACTAAGAACAAGGTAAGGAAATTAACAAAACTAGAGCAAGAGGAGTTACACTACACTAGAAAGCTAAGGTATCAACTAAAATGCAAGCTAAGAAATGAAACAAGCAAGTGTCTAAGTTATCACTAGTTAGATAAATTAACACAAGCAAGCTCAAAGGAGCCCTAATTACTTAAGCAAGTACTAACTATCTAGAACTAAGCAATTAGCTAAGAATTAACAAAGACAATTGCCTAAGCTAGAATTAACAAGTTAAGAAGTCAAAGGTGGGTTTTAAGAAATATGATGGATAGGTGGGCCATTTGGGAATGAAACTTGATATTAGTTGGGGGAAGGTTAACATGGCATGCAATTCTCATAATTCAATCTAGATTACCAAACCAAACAACAAGGCAAGTGCTATTGGAATATACCCTAAGCTACTAGTTGGAGAATCAGGGCTAGGGGCAATTCTAATAGGACTTGGCAAGTCTAGGTTTCTAGGGTAAGTGGTATTAGAGAAATTGAGAGGCAAGGGTAGGAATGGGAGTTGAGATGAGGGTATCTCACCTCATGTTACTTGCCATCTAGCCTTTAGAAAACTCTAGGAAATTGCACTAACCACACTTACACTAGCTACTTCGATCTCACACCTACTTGTGTAAGAAGGGAGATGTATGTAGGAACAAAGGGGGAAGTTAGGGATCCACTAATTGGACCTACGAGCCATTCCTAAGATTTCTGCATACATTCCAATATCTCCTAGAGGCTAAGTGTCATCAAGCATCACAAAACAAGCAGTCTATGTTTAAAAGCTCAAACCACATGCAAGATAATGGGAAATGAGATAGAAGCAAGAGGCAATCATCATAGAATGAAATTATGTTAAATACACATTATTTTCCCTCAACATGGTATAAAAGTCACATTTTACCCCCAAATAGCCCACCACTAGGGTCTTAGTTAGACATGCTCAAACAAAAGAAAAAAAAGTGAGAATAAAGGGATAGGAATCCATGGATATCTAAGTAGCTTCTTCTTCTTCACCTCCTAGCTATTGTAGAACGACCTTCCTCCTCCAAGGTGGGTGAAGGGCATGGAAATGAAGGAGGTTATGGTAGAAAACCTAGAAAACTAGGTTTCTATGGTGGAAATGAGGTGAAAATGGTGGGTGGATGGCTTGAATGCAAGGAAGGAGGCAATGAATGCTCTGGAGTAGGTAGGGGGAGTAATGGAAGCTAACCTAGTTTTGTGGATGCCTTCAAGCATGATGCCTTGAGATTTCCTTGAAGTGGGTTAAAACTCCTTAAGAGATAGTCAAAAATATATTTCCTTAAAAGTTAATTATTCTTCTTAAATAACTTATATTTTATGAGTTAATCGAATTAAAATAGGAACCCAAAATTAATCAACAAGATGATAATACTAACTTTGATGCAATCAGACTATTTTTCACACAACTAATGAGGCTATCTTGCATCTAGACATGAGGCTTATGCACCCCAAATTGGGGTTAAAGCACCTAAAAGTGGGTTAAAACACATAAAATGGAGTTTATGTGTCTATTTGTTAGTGTAGTGGCAATTTGAGCCTAATATACTGCTATGCACCTATTTTATAGGCCATTACACTCTAAAATTTGGTTAAAGCACTTAAAAATGGGGTTAATGCATCTGGTTGTCAGTGTAGTGCCTTTTTTAGCCTAATTACTATTATGTGCCTAATAATAAGGAAATGCACCCAAATATAGGTTGAAGTGACTAAAAGTGGGTTAAAGCGCATGTGAATGGGGTTAATCTTCCTAGTTGTTAATTTACCACCTAATCTATAGGGAATGCACCCCAAAAGGGGGTTAAGAACCTAAAAGAGGGGTTAAAATGCCTAAAAATGGGGTTTTAGCACCTATTTGTCAATATAGTGGAAATTTGAGCCTAATTAATTGTTATGCACCTAATTTATAGGTCAATGCACCCAAAAATGAGGTTAAAGTGCCTAAAATGGGATTAATGCACCCACTTGTCTGTGTAGTGCCTTCTTTAGCCAAATTTACTATTATGCACCTAATAAGTAGAAAATGGCCCAAAATGGGTTGAAGAGCCTAAAAGTGGGTTAAAATGCCTAAGAATTTGGTCTAAGACCCATTGGCCTTCCACAATAACATCTGAATAGGGACATAAAAAGAATGCATATACTCTTGACATCCACTTGTTCTCATCGTTTAGGTCCTCAACCTGAAGACATACATCATTGAGTAATATCATTCTTTAAACATTTATTATGTCGTATCATTATCTCATAACCAGATAAACAGAATAAATTGGAATATTGCCTTTATTATTAATCAAATAATTTACAAGATATGCCATTACAATCATCATATAATTGGCTCTCTGGGCATACATACCAACACACAATCCCTTTTAAAGAGAATCAAACATTGTACTCTCACTGAGATTTATAATGTTGCAAGGGTGTCGAGGGGGTTCCTAACGCCTTCCCCACGAGTAACTTAATGCCTTATTCATCTGTTTTGTTATCTTTGTTTGCCTTATCCACCCATTTTTTTGAAGTGTGCCTTCAATTATTTCCCTCATTTTTACACATAAATGTGGTGGTGACTGCATGTCATCTCTAACATGACCCTACTTTCAGAATCCACTCCATGATTTCCAAAATTCTCATTTGAATGCTTGAACCATAGTGGAAACTCTACTGGGAAATTATTGTTAGAATTGTTGATGATCTGAGTAAGGTTCTTTTTTCCATTTTATAGTAGGATCTTTCTAGAATCATGTGCCACTCCCACCCCCACACACTTTGTACCTTTATTTTCTATGTGAGTTTTTATCGACAAGGGTGCTATCCTGGTGCATGCTTATTTTCGATGTACGACCACACATTGTAGGAGGAGTGATAAATCCCATGGTTGCAACCATTACTTGGTTATTGTGTGGCCTCTGTCCCCTAGTATCATATAATCATCCACACATCCAAAACATGTTACATTTTCAAGATCTTACCATTTCAGATCTAAGATTTCAATGTAAAGTACATCAATATATTCAATGTTCCTTCTTGAATGTATGATTCATGCCATTGGAGGATTATTTGGGCCCATGATCAGAACCATTACTTAGTGATCATGTTACCCTTGCCCCAAGGAATATTGGCCATTTATACATCCAAGTGGTGTCACATACATCAACATTCTCCTTTTTGTTGGATGTCATTATGCAATCATGAGAGGGGATGATAAATAAATTCGATTGTATATTCAAGAAAAGGGGGGCTAGTTTCTTGAACATTCTAACATAGAGTTCATGTTGTCATACTCGACTTCATTTAAAGGTGACACATCCTTGCTACATGACACCCCCTCATATCCATCAGAACTATTTTTCACACAACTAATGAGGCTAGCTTGCAGCTACCCTTATTTATTTATGTTATATTTTCTTTTGTGGTTTATTTCAAAGATTGAGAAAGTTCATGAAATGATCTTATCCCTGGGTTCCTAAACTTTATATAGATCCAATCAATCAGTAATTCATATGAATTGGTTTAGTTATAAGAAAGTTCATGAATGCCTGTATCATGAGTGAACCCACTTGTAATGATCAAAAAGCATAATAAAATGCAAGTCATGGTTGTATGAATCTGATACATGATAGCTTATCATGGTCACAGAAAACTTATGCCATCATGAGAGATTTTTATATAATGGAACAACAAGGTCTTCAAAAAGTTGCACAATGTAGGTTCCACTCTCAGCCCTTCCAACTTGTAACTAAAAGTTAGTACCTCTTATACACAAGCTAGTTTTGGTGCAATTTACAAATTACCCATTAGAAGGGGTATTCTTGTAATTTGTCACCTCTCGATGTTCTTTTTCTCTCTTGGCTTCATAATGGAGGTTGTGGCTCTTTGGGGCACCTCGGTGGACCCTTAGTTGAGTGGTATCACCCTTAGTGGTGATTAGGGTTTTCTAGGGTTTGGTGTACCTTGACCATGTGACCCTTGTTGGTTTGTTTTAACCTAGGTCACGACATAGGTCCTAGTTGGAGGGTGTCACGATCGATAAACCTTCCCTAGGTATGTTTTAAGTGCATATAAGCTCAAGGGTGAAAAAGGCATTTGACTTCATGAAATATAAGAAAGTTGGGATTCAAAAAGTAATTTATGGTCAGTCATGTTGAGAATGATTCAACTTAAAATATGAAACTGAAAGATAAAGTGTGGATAGACCATATCTTGTTTTGGTATGGGATGAACTTTGTTTTTGATTTGTAGCCAAACACTTATTTCATCTTATTATATGTTCATGGAACTCCACAATGCCATTAGTAGCCCCATATGAGGCATTTGATGGTAAAGGCAACTGGCAAGCAATCGATGGTGTAAGGGGTGAAAAAATTACGCAACCATAGACTCAAGAGGCAACACGATTGTTGGACAATTGCAAGGTCAACTCCATAGCTATAGCTAGTGGAGATCCACCCACGGGCAATCCATAGCATAGCTATCGCTCGAGGCCACTGGGCACCCCGAGCATCCCCACCCCCATATAATGGACTGGCGTACGTTTATAGGAATGGGATAGGTATTCATTCAAATACCCAACCAGAGCACACTTTTGAGGGAAACACCACGAGCCCTTGTGACAGTAAGAGCCACAAGTGTCTGGCACCACTCACCACATGTGAGTGTAGCTCACCCAACAAGCAATTGTCACAATTGACATTCCGATTGCTTTGTCATCATCATCATCATCTTCTTCTTCTTCTTCAAAGATCTTGATATGTATATGTATATATATGTCATTTGTTACAATTACACAACTGATTCTCACAAATCCCACAAGCCAGTTATGCAATTCTTAAAAATCCCACAAGGTAGATCTACAATTCTTGCAAATCCCACACGCCAGTTCTACAATTCTCACAAATGCGAGAAGCGAGTTCTGTAATTCTCGCAACTAGCGCACATGAGTGTCACAAGCACCTCAAGCGGGTTCCACAATTGTGAAAATGACTCGAAAAATAGTCATTAGGCATCATTATATGGATGTCTATCCATTAATCCCAAATCCCAAAATTGTCACTCGACTCTACCCCTAACATAAACTGGCTCACATTTATAGAAACATGATAGGTATTCATACAACTCCCCAAACTCAAGCTATTTTGGTTAAGCACACAAACGAGCTCTGTTCACCACCAAACTTGTTCCGGACACTTTTATGGCCATTCTAAGGCAAATGGAATAATCTCTTGTGAGCAAAGTTGCATTGTGTTGGTGGCGTGCGGTAACCCCCCCCCCCCCCGTTGGGAACATTTGCTCGCAATTGCACATTCTCACAAATCCCACAAGCCAGTTCTACAATTCTCACAAATCCCATAAGATAGTTCTACAATTCTCACAAATGTGAGAAGCCAGTTTTGTAATTCTCACAAATGCGAGAAGCCAGTTCTGTAATTCTCGCAACTAGCGCACATGCGTGTCACAAACACCTCAAGTGGGTGCCATAATTTTGAAAATGACTCGACAAATAGTCGTTACACATCATTATATGGATGTCTATCCATTAATCGCAAATCCCAAAATTGGTCACTCGACTCTCCTCATAACATTGACTGGCTCACATTTATAGAAATAGGATAGGTTTTCATCCAATTGCCCAAACTCGGGCCATTTTGGTTAAGAGGACAAATGAGCTCTGATCGCCACCAAACTTGTTCACAACTCTTTTATGACCATTCTAAGGAAAGTGGAACAATCTCTTGAAAGAAAAGTTGCACCGTGCCGGTGGCATGCAGTGACCACCCCTCGTTGTGCACATTTGCCACAACAGTCGACCCCCAAGTCAGGTGTCTGAACAAACCTTCTCTGATTTCCACAAAACTTGTTCACAACTCTTTCATGAACATTATAAGGGTACATGAAACAATCTCTTGTCATAAATGTTCCACTGTGCCGGTGGCGTGCGGTGACCACCCCCCTGTTGTGCACATTTGTGACAATAGCCGACCCCCAAGGCATAGGTCCAGACAAACCTTCTCCGATCGACAACCAAACTTGCTCACTACTCTTTTATGACCATTATAAAGAAAATGGAACAATCTTTTATGAGAAAAGTGCCACCGTGCCGGTGTCGTGCGGTGAACGCCCCCGTTGTGCATAATTGCCACAACAGTCGACCCCCAAGGCATGGTCTGGACAAACCTTCTCCGATCACCACCAAACTTTTTCATGGCTCTTTTATGACCATTCTAAGGTGTACATTTGCCACAACAACCGCCCCCAAGGCATGGGTCCAGACAAACCTTCTCTGGTCACAACCGAACTTGTTCACGGCTCTTTTATGACCATTCTAAGGCAAATGAAACAATCTATTCATAGCAAAGTTCCACCATGCCAGTGGCGTGCGATGACCACCCCCCATTCTGCACATTTGTCACAACGGTCGACCCCCAAGGCATGGGTCTGAGTAAACCTTATCCAATCACCATGAAACTTGTTCATGACTCTTTTATGACCATTCTAAGGTAAATGGAACAATCTTTTATGAGAAAAGTTCCACCGTGCCAGTGGCGTGCGGTGACCACCTCCCCGTTGTGCACATTTGTCACAACGGCCGACCCTCAAGGAGGGGTCCGGACAAACCTTCTCCAATCACCACCAAACTTGTTCACAGCTCTTTTATGGTCATTATAAGGAAAATAGAACAATCTCTTATGATAAAAGTTCCACCATGTCGATGGCATGTGGTGACCCCTCTCCCCCCGTTGTGCACATTTGGCACAACGACCGACCCCTAAGGCATGGGTCCAAACAAACCTTCTCCGATCACCACCAAACTTATTGTTCACAACTCTTTTATGATTATTCTAAGGTAAATGGAACAATATCTTACATTGATTGATGTTTCCCTTAGACTTGGCATTTTAGAGGCAACACACTTTGGGGACTTAGTAGCATTGGCATATTGGCATTTTGGTTGAGGCATCAAGTCATTCAAATATGGAGGTGATGTAGCTCTAAGGCAAATGATCACTTGGGTCATTTAGCTCCATTCACACAAGCTCATGCACTATGTGTAGGCAACTCACTCATGTGTTCTAAGGACTGAGCACTAAGTGGTCGACTCAACTTTTGGGACTTGGCACAATTGGCACCAAGGGCACATGAGACATGGTGGAGTGAGGCACATGCAACTTATTTAGTGTACTTAGCAAAATTTCCACAAGGGCATGCCATGTTGGTGGTGTGTGGTATCTCTGCGTTCCTATCAAACGAACTTGGCACCATCAGGATGACTCACACTTGGGACTTAGCACCATTGTCAAAAGGGAATGGGCATGGTGGTGGTGTAAGGCAACAACTCCTAATGGACAGCTCATCAGTGAACCTGGCACCACAAGGGCACATGCCTTGTTATTGTGAGGTAACAACTCTTTTCATTCATGAGTCCAAGGTACTTGGAACCATGGTGGAGGGTCTCTTTGAGAACTTAGCACCATTTCCAATAATACATAATTCCTTCCAAACCAACAGTTTAAGGGACTTAGCACCAAGGGAATAAAGCCTTAACTTTAAGGGAAAACAAAATGACCTCGACCCTTTCCTCAGAAAAAAGAGAAGAATTTAAGGGAAGGGTCAAATGCGAGCGACAAAGGGATGGATCTTAGTGGCTCATGGAAGAAAGGCCACTCTCCTACTTACAATGCCCTGTCGCTTATTTAAGTCATATGTAAAGGATTCCACTCGCTGTCCGATTGAAATTGCAATACAAGGCTACCGTACATGGTTGTTTGGCACATGGAGGCAGGACCAAAGACATGGGCCCTTGGGTGCACGAAGTGCCCCTACTGTGGGTCAGAAAATAGACAACAAGTGATGGCCCCACATCACTAGCTTATGTTATCACTGAATGAGTACACAACTACATCTTTGGGCACTTCAAACATTTTAGATTTATAAAATATTACAAGAGTGTTATATGTGGTTCTTTGATGTAGTTTGGGTTCCTTAGCATATATATACCTTGAGTCAAAGCACATAAAAGTTCATTTGGGTGAGTTATATGAATTGGTTGACGACATGCTCTTTACATTAAGGAAATATATTTCCAAACTTATATATTTAGAATATGATAAGGTATAACAAAGACAATTGAGAAACTTATATATAAGAAGATGAGATCACATATAATTGTTTACAAGAATGGGAGGTTGCATGTGTTTTTGGTCTTCATGGAAAAGGCACTCTTCATGAGAAATGTAGCTTTCAAATGTTTATTCTATGCCTTCCTTTCTTGAATGATTTTCAATGTGAGATACAAATGATTTTAATTCAAATTTTCCTCCCTCAATTATCTCTTTTCTCATATATAAATGTTCTCCCTTTCCTATCTCAAAATTTAGTTAAAATATAATCTTTCTATAATTTTTTCTAACATGGTGGTCATATGTAGGTAGAAATAGACAGAGTTAGTTGTTTCTTTTGTTGTCAAATTTAGTTTGTCACATATATTGACTTTATCTAAGCATGTCATCAATGTATGTTGTGAATTTGTAACAACTCACCTGCCGAATCACAAATTCTATCTTGGTGATTATCATCTAATGTGTTTTTGGTCTTCATGGAAAAGACATCGAATCCACATTCTATACATGAACAACCCATATATTCAAGAAGTTACTATTCATAATATTAATGAATTAAAATGTTGACCAGAGCCACTCTTCATGAGAAATGTAGCTTTCAAATGTTTGTTCTATGCCTTCCTTTCTTGAATGATTTTCAATGTGAGATACTAATGATTTTCATTCAATTTTTCCTCCCTCATATATCTCTTTTCTCATATATAATTGATCTCCCTTTTCTATCTCAAAATTTAGTTCAAATATAATCTTTGTATAATTTTTTCTAACATGGTGGCCGTATGTAGGTATAAATAAATTGAGTTAGTTGTTTCTTTTGTTGTCGAATCCAATTTGTCACAAATTTTGACTTTATCTAAGAAAGGCATTAACGTATGTTGTGAATTTGTAACAACTCACTTGTTGAATCACAAATTATGTCTGATGACCAGGTGTAGGAGGGACTCACATATGTTAAATGATGGAGTGATTGGGAAATGGAGTTTGATGGTGAAGGAGTGTGGGATGGAATGGAGACTTGAGAAGAGGCTCTCTTGGTGTGCACTTTTCCTCCAGTGATCACCTCAAGGCTCTTTTGAGCCCCCTTCTTCATAGCCTTAGTTATCCCCTTGATTGTATGGAAGTGGTGGTGGTGGTAGAGCTTTGATTTTTGGATTTTCTAGGAGAAGGCGAAATGAAAGTTGAGAGATGGGTGGAATGGGTTAGGTTGGTTGTTGTGATGGTGGAGGATGGATTGGATGAAGGTTTAAGGCAAAAATTGGTGGATTTTTGTGGGTTTTTTGTGTGGGGTGGTTGTAGGTGGGGTGGAGGACAAAAATGGAGACGGTGGCTAGATTGATGGAGGTTTTGTGGTGGAAATGGAAGAGGGAGAGGTGGTGGAGGTGTAGGAAGTGATTGGAGGTCGATTGGTGGGAGGATTTGGGCTGGAGTAGCAAGATTGGGGTTGCTGGGGGTGGCACACGTCGCCACAGTCGAGGGATGCTCGTGGAAGAGAGTTATAATGAGGAGGGGATCATGGTGTTTTCAGAGTTTAAGTGAAAAACAGGTGGGGTCGGGCCATGTCACGACTGTGGTGGGCCTCCATAGTGATGTTGGGGGTTTGGAAACATGACTGTGGTGGGTTCCACGATCATGGTGGTCAGTGAAGGCATCTACAATTTGACCCTCACCACTGTTGTGGTGGGCGCCACAGTCGTGGTGGCCTCATCTCACCGTGGATGTGGTTGTAACCATGGTCGTGGCCGTTCATGTACAAAATCACCCCCATCATTGTAACTTCCTCAAATTTTGTGATTAAATCACCACAACCATGATGATCTCCACGACCATGTTTCCATCATGTGGTCACGCCCATGGCAGTGTCCATAGTTGTGTTTTTCTGCATGGGCCACAATCATTTTGAGCTCCACAATCTTGTCCATTCCTACACAAAATTGGCCATATTACTGTAACTTCCTTGAGTTTTTGCAATTAAATCACCACGTCCATTTTGAAGCACCACGACCTTGGTGGGTCTTCATTCTGTACTTCGTTAATTCAATTTTTAAAACTTTGATATGTTTGCACTATTTTGGCTTTTTGCCACATTTTAACTACAAAAACCATGACTTGCCCTCTCTTTCTCTCTCTTAAACTTTTCACCTGCATATCATCGAAACTCAAACAAAAACTATCAACCACAAGTGTGTGTGTGTGTTTCGTGGAATTTCTTTACGAAGAATGAAAGTGACCCTTAAGATTTTGTAATCATAATTGTAACCAAAACACTATCACTTTGTCATGAAACGCATATGAGATTGTCACCAATATCATGACTAAAGAGACATAGTCATCACTCCACATACATGCTATTGTTGTGGATTAATGTTGTCCTATACTATCCACAATAATAGTCGACTAGGGAGATAACAAGGGGAGTATTTGAGACCCATGTGTTAGATGGAAGAAATTCTTTACAAATTTGTTGAGAGGACATTATCCTACAAACATGTAACCACATGCTTCTACATGAGAAAGATAATGATGATTCCCCATGATTTGACATGGTTTCCATCTACAAGACAAAACTCAACCACCCTAAAGACACATATGGTTCTTTCTTCCATGCCTCAGGTCAATATTGCTCAACATTCAAGTGATCATGCATGCTTACAAACTTATACACATGAACTAGATTTTGGATTCAGGGGAAACATATCATATAAAGGGTGATTCATCTATTTTTCAACTTTATAGTATTCTCACCATCCTTTAATGCACTTGGATGCTAGGTAGGCTTCAACATTCATTGGCATTGCCATTGTCACACAAACTCAATTTCCGATTACGCCTACTCTATTTGCTCTAAAGTTTCCTTTAAGTATTGCATCTATAAGCAAGCTTATGAAATCTATGAATTGCAATACAAAATTTTTTCCACACTCTATCTCCCTATAGGATCTAAATATAAGGAAGAAGATTGGTTAGTGATATGAAGGTGGTGATGGTCTCTACTACTTGTGATCCTCCTCATGTACTATTTCCCTTGGTGTTTCCTCTTACCCTCCCTCCCATTGGAATACACATATTAGCCATCACCCCTCAAAGAGATGAAATTATTGCTAAATGATATACATGATTCCCATCTTGAGTGTGTCAAACATGATAGTTGGATAAATATAATCATTGTGTGTTCCCCTCTCGATAGGTCTGTTGTAGTCCTAACCCTTTATAACTTTTCGTTCATATATTTGGGGTCCTTGTCATGTATCTACTTGCACTAGTTTGTGCTATTTTGTGAGTTTCATATATGATTGGTCTTTTACTACATGGATATATCTACTAAAACAATGCTTTGAGGTTCTCATAGTCTATGAAAATTTTTTGAATGGAATATCAAATCAATATTTTACATCCATGAAGATCATTCACATTGACAACCCACATTAGAATTTACACAATGTGTATTTCAAACTATGTGTACCCCTTGAGGAATTACTCATCAAAATAATTTTCCTTATACCCCTCATAAGAATGGTGTTTTAAAAAAAATGCCACCTTCTTGATGTCATACCTTATTGCTTGGAATGGTTGTTCCCTAATTTTACCACTTGATGCTTTGCTCACATCTAATCACATAATCAATCACATGCCTTATGCCTCCATCGAGAACAATGCTCCTTATACTCTTCTCTATCCCCACAAACCCATTTGTTATCTTCCACTCAAAGTTTTTGGTAGTGTTTTCTTTGTGCTCAATCATCAACCTAACCTTGACAAGTTAATTGTTGGCTAAATTGACATTAGCATAATCCCTATGTTTCAATGATGACAAACATTTCATTCTTGTCGATCTAACGTGCTACTTGAGTGTTGCAGGAATAAGGTGAATGACAAAGTACTAGGGAATCTATATGCTTGAATGATTGTAAATATCATGAAATGTAATCAATTGTAAACTTGTACAAATATATAATGTACAAGTACTTAGACTTCATGTAAATCAAGCATTAGATCTTCCCTAGCTAAACACCACATTTAGATAGGTCATTCCCTTCAATAGTGTCACATATGCACACTCATACACACACTTAATGTCTTTATTTGAAATATTGAAACAGGGTCAATCTCGGTCGACAAACTCCTCGACCGAGACACTCTCGGTCGACAAACTTCTCGACCGAGAATGACCCAAGTAGCCGTTAGACACAGCTGAGAAAGTAGTTGGCAGTTGGAGATGAACGTTGCTAACACTTGATCCAGAGAGCCTGTCGTTCGACAAAACTTCGACCGAGTAGGTGACTCGGTCGACAATTCCTCGACCGAGATGGACTCTGACAGCAACTGCAGAATTAATTAACTAGTTGTTGTTAAAGCAACTAACTTGTACCTAACGGCTAGTTAAGCACTTAGAACCCCCTAGAAAGTGTCTAGAATGTCCTTAAGCACTTGTAGGTCATTCCTATAAATAGGACAAGCCTTAGGACACTAAAATACACCTAAGCTACACTTGTGCTATACTTGAGATTGAATACTCATTGGCAGTCTATTTTGAGCAATAGAGCAATTCCAACATTGGCTATTCATTCCCATTGCTCCTATTTCGTGTCCTATAGGCTAGCATCTCCTTTCCACAGCACTTACACTTCTACACTCATTGGTTAGGAGATCAATACGCTTGATATAGGCAAATAAAGCCTTGTGCTTCAAAGGATAAGTTGTAATTTCTATTTTCCTTCTTGTTCCTTTTATTCTTTGTATTCTCCTTGCTACTCCTAGGGTTGGAGGCTGCGGATTGGAGAAGGTTCTTCTCGGAGGAGAAGGTGGACTTCAAGCTACTTCAAGAAGGCTATCGCAACGGGAAGCTACTTCAAGAAGGCTATTGCAACGGGAAGCTACTTCAGGAGGAAGGCTGCTTCAAGGTTGGTGCAATTACTTCTAGGTGAAGGCTGCTTCAAGGTTGGTGTGATTACTTCTAGGTGAAGGCTGATTGAAGGGTTTAGGGAGAGAATTGTAATTTTATGTAAAGTCCTTGCGAGGTAATAAAATTAAATTCTTTCCAAATCCCGGTTGGGTAAGAAACCGGGTAGTGGACTGACTACCTTAGTATTTGCTAAGGTAGGAACCACTCTAAATCCTTGTCTCCTTGTCCAATTTTCAATTGTGGTTGTTTGAGTTTAATAAATTGTTAAAATTATTTAAAAAACTCTATTCACCCCCCCCCTCTAGTGTTTTTCAATTGGTATCAGAGCAGGCTTCAAGGAACCCTAACAAGGTCTTGAAGAAATGGGTGATGGAGTGCTCAACAACCATAACCTCGAAGGGACACTTGTTGCTAGGCCTCCAGCGTTCGATGGAACAAACTACCAATATTGGAAGAGAAGGATGCAGTTCTACTTCCAAGGCATCAATTGGGACTTATGGAGAATGGTGTCAACCCCATATGAGCTCCCTCAAACTCAATTTGCAGAATGGGATGCAAATACGGTAAAGCTAGCTCAAATGAATGCAAAAGTTGTAAGCATTTTATATTGTTCTATATCGGTAGGAGAATTTAATAGAATATCTAATTGTGACACAGGCTATGATATTTGGCATAGACTATCCATAACCTATGAAGGTACGGTTCAAGTTAAGAATTCTAAGATTAGTATGCTTAAACAGAAGTTTGAACACTTTCGTATGGATCCAAACGAATCCATTAGTGAAATGTTTGCAAAATTCTCTTCTATTGTTAATGGTTTGAATGCCTTAGGAAAAACTGTTCTTGAAGAAGATCAGGTATCAAAGGTACTTCGATCACTTCCTCCCAAATACAAGCCCAAGGTGACAGCCATTGAAGAAGCTAATGATCTCACTCAACTGAAAATGGGGCAACTCATTGGCAATCTAGAAGCTCATGAGGCAATTTTAGAAGAGGAAGAAAGAAGAGAACGTGAACGTCAACAAGGCAAAAAGAAGGACATTGCATTCAAAGCATCAACAAAGGACACTCATGACACAAGTGAAGATGATAGTGAAGAAGAAACTCTCATTGTAAATGGTAAGCAATATAAAAGTTTTAAAACTAATAAAACTTCTAGTGTTTCTTCTTCCAGGTGCTTTGAATGTGGCAAAAAGGGACATATGAAAGGTGATTGTCCAAAACTCAAGAAAGGAAAGAAATCATCTCACAAAAAGAAAGAAAGAGCATATATAGCTGCTTCAAGTGATGACAGTGATGATGGAAAAGAAGAAGTAGAATGCCTCATTGATACAACAAATGAAGACGAAGAAGAGGTAAGTCTTTATGATCTACCAAAAGAAGATCTAATTGCTAGTCTTCAAGATACTCATGAGAAATATATTGAGTGCAAGAAGAAACTTAAGAAATCAAATAAAGTAAATGATGATTTAAATGCTAAACTTCTTGCTCTTGTATCCGAAAATGAAAATCTCAAAAAGGAAAATGAAGATTATGATCTTAAGTTAAAGTCGGTAGAAGCTAATTGCAATCTTCTTTCCTTAGAAAAGTTAAACTTGCAAACTCAAGTGAATGATCTTCAGAAACAACCTATTCTATGTTCACATTTAGATTATGATGAGGTTGTCAAAGAAAGAAACTCTCTAGTATCTGATTTAGATCAAGCAAAGAAAGATATTGCTAGTTACAAAGAAATGTAAATGAGTTAAGAGGAAATGACATGCTTGAAAATATTTTGAAAATTTCCTCTAGTTATAATGGAAGAAGAGGATTAGGATATGATCCAAGGAGAAATAAACCCAAAAGAGTTAAAGCATCCAAGACTAAGATTATGTTTGTACCTAGGAACACAATTCCTAGAAAGAGAAATGAAGTTGACTCTATTAGTTGTCATTATTGCATGCGTCTTGGACATTATTCATTTTCATGCCCATATAAGAAAAAGAATGAGGAGTTAGCTTGGATTCCTAAAACTTAGTAGCTTAAAATTAACTAGTTGAGATTTGACCTAAACTAATTCTTGATATCATAATGTCTTATCTCAACACAATCAAGCTCTAATTTGCATAATCTCTTTTTACTTGAAATCGATTAACAGTTCTAAACATATTCCAGAAACTTGGTCGGTCGAGAATCTGTCGACCGAGTGAACATTCGGTCGAAAAATTGTCGACCGAGCATGTCACTGATTTCCAGTCTGCTGTAAAATTGCTGAATTCTTTTTGTAATTGATCAAATTGCTATCTATTTGTGACTATATATTTTGGAAATCATCCCGGAAAACTTATATGAGATTAATTTGGTTTGATTTAAGTTAAAACTGAAATTATGCTTAGCTTAATAAAAAGGAAATTCCTGTTTTGTCATTATTTACATGATTTTTTCCTAAAGTATTTTCTGGTCTACCCATATAGAAATCATGTGATTACAATCATGGAATTATCATTTTCATCATGATGATGCTGTGTTCGCACAAATAGATAATGATAATTGTATGCATGGATCCTTGATGATACATAGGCAAGCAAAATAATTCAATGATGATATGTCTCTTAGAAATGCCTGCAACACATAAAATAAAAATTTCTCAATTGGCATCTTTAAAAGAGGATGTTTTCATATTGAGTATCACTAAACATGCTTCAAAATTGATATCTAATCAAGTACTTCACATATGAGTGCTTAAATTGGAAATCTGCAATTTTTGCCTCTTGGTTGAAATAAAATTTGACCAAGGGGCGCTATGGTCGTAGTCAAGGACGACCTAAAATAAGCATTGACAAAATGCTTATTTGGACATCATTTTATTGAACTTAACCTTAGTATCTTGATTCAAAATGTGTTCATCATATTGCAAATCACAAAGCTCTAATAAAAGGTCAAAATCTTAAAAATCATTTGTGACCTTAGAATCCCTAAATTGTCTTAATTATAAAATTAAGGGGGAGCTCACAAAAACTATTTTTGATTATAAGATCAAGAAACTTACAAAACTTTGCAAACATAAACTCAAAGCTGGTTATGACCTTAGTATTTTTAAGATAAAAATAAACCATGAATGTGATATGTATTATGTTCTTAATGGAACTCTCTAAACAAATCTGGGCTTAACATCCCGTGCATTTGGTTAGAGATAATTTTTCATGTAATCTACTATAAGCTTAAAAGGATTCTCACATCATTTTTAGGGCTTAACATCCCTTGTAAAATGGATAAGAAATCAATACACAAATGCCATGAACCTAAAAGGAACTCATATCATTTCAAGGCTTAACATCCTTTGCAAATGAGTGAGAAATAAATTGTGTCTAAATTTAACAATAATTGCTTTGCTTTAATCCCTTGTTTTTAATTGAATATCTCTTTAAGTGGGAGCATAGCATAAAATTAAGGGGGAGAAATAAAATCTATTATATTGGATATCTTTTTGAAATGACAAAGGGGGAGAAATAATATAAAACATAAAATATGAGTTTCATAATATGTCGGCCAGCATCCACTTGCAAAACAAGAATGGCTATAAAAGGTAATCTTCAGGTATGAAACTCACATGATTTATATTTCCTTATTTTATATTTAGGAAATGTTTGTCATCTTCAAAAAGGGGGATATTGTTGGCTAAATTGACATTAGCATAATCCCTATGTTTCGATGATGACAAACATTTCATTCTTGTCGATCTAACGTGCTACTTGAGTGTTGCAGGAATAAGGTGAATGACAAAGTAGTAGGGAATCTATATGCTTGAATGATTGTAAATATCATGAAATGTAATCAATTGTAAACTTGTACAAATATATAATGTACAAGTACTTAGACTTCAAGTAAATCAAGTGTTAGATCTTCCCTAGCTAAACACCACATTTAGATAGGTCATTCCCTTCAATAGTGTCACATATGCACACTCATACACACACTTAATGTCTTTATTTGAAATATTGAAACAGGGTCAATCTCGGTCGACAAACTCCTCGACCGAGACACTCTCGGTCGACAAACTTCTCGACTGAGAATGACCCAAGTAGTCGTTAGACACAGCTGAGAAAGTAGTTGGTAGTTGGAGATGAACGTTGCTAACACTTGATCCAGAGAGCCTGTCGGTCGACAAAACTTCGACTGAGTAGGTGTCTCGGTCGACAATTCCTCGACCGAGATGGACTCTGACAGCAACTGCAGAATTAATTAACTAGCCGTTGTTAAAGCAACTAACTTGTACCTAACGGCTAGTTAAGCACTTAGAACCCCCTAGAAAGTGTCTAGAACGTCCTTAAGCACTTGTAGGTCATTCCTATAAATAGGACAAGCCTTAGGACACTAAAATACACCTAAGCTACACTTGTGCTATACTTGAGATTGAATACTCATTGGCAATCTGTTTTGAGCAATAGAGCAATTCCAACATTGGCTATTCATTCCCATTGCTCCTATTTCGTGTCCTATAGGCTAGCATCTCCTTTCCACAGCACTTACACTTCTACACTCATTGGTTAGGAGATCAATATGCTTGATATAGGCAAATAAAGCCTTGTGCTTCAAAGGATAAGTTGTAATTTCTATTTTCCTTCTTGTTCCTTTTATTCTTTGTATTCTCCTTGCTACTCCTAGGGTTGGAGGCTGCGGATTGGAGAAGGTTCTTCTCGGAGGAGAAGGTGGACTTCAAGCTACTTCAAGAAGGCTATCGCAACGGGAAGCTACTTCAAGAAGGCTATTGCAACGGGAAGCTACTTCAGGAGGAAGGCTGCTTCAAGGTTGGTGCAATTACTTCTAGGTGAAGGATGCTTCAAGGTTGGTGCGATTACTTCTAGGTGAAGGCTGCTTGAAGGGTTTAGGGAGAGAATTGTAATTTTATGTAAAGTCCTTGCGAGGTAATAAAATTAAATTCTTTCCAAATCCCGGTTGGGTAAGCAACCGGGTAGTGGACTGACTACCTTAGTATTTGCTAAGGTAGGAACCACTCTAAATCCTTGTCTCCTTGTCCAATTTTCAATTGTGGTTGTTTGAGTTTAATAAATTGTTAAAATTATTTAAAAAACTCTATTCACCCCCCCTCTAGTGTTTTTCATTAATGTGTGGGTATATAACTGGTCACGGGTTAGCAAGGTATATGATGATAGTTTTAGGTATAACTTATATTCATATATTTTATTACATTCCTATTTATGGTTGTGAACATTCTCTTGTTTCGAGAAGCTCACATATATAGAGTTTTATCAAACTTAGGATACTCCCTCTAAAAATGCAAGTCATGGTTTCTTGGTAGATCTTTGATGATTTCTATACAAAGCCAAGCATGTCCAGATTTCCTCAACTTATAGCAACACGAAGTGTCAGCGAACTGACATGCATGCATCCCTTGCACAAGGCATATTCACCTTTAGTTATTGATAACAACACGTCATCTCACTGGTGATTTCTATACAGTTTTGAGAGAAACCATCCCTCATTTTGAAATATGAAATTACACTTATGGGACTTTTATCACTCATCATTTGAAACCACTTTCAACCAGATAAGAAGAAGGGTCATTTTGGAGATGACAAGGTGGTTTGTTGAGAGAGAACCTCTTATCCTACTCCATATCCCTTCACCGACTAGCAAGAACATCCATTCTCCATTCCAACCCCTTGAGAGAGATGGTTTCTTGAGTAGAAGCAATAGCAAGGATGAGAACTCATCTTCCATACAAAGTTCTTACTCTATTTCTCTTCTAACATAGATTTCTTAGTTCTTTCTCTTTTGTAATCATGTTTAGCTTCATAATTCTCTACTTATACTTGTGCTTTACCACCATGAGTGAGTAGAACCCCTTTCTTTGCCATGACAAAGTAACTCCCACGTCATTAGCTTGTATGAACTCAAATTTCTTGCTTAATACTAGTTTCCTATCTAAGATTGCATCAATGCCTTAAATTACTTTCTTGCTTGAATGGACATCTAGTTTGCTTATTTCATGCTTCTTATATAACCTGGGAAGATATATTTAGAAGTATGGAGATGTAATCTTGGAAACACATCATTGACCATAGAAGTGGTTAAGGAAGTGTTGAGAAAAAAAGGTTTGTATTTCTAAATGAAACATATGCACGGGAGTGTGTGGAGTTATAACTATGTCAAATCAATGGGAGGTGTATGAGACACAAACCTCCTTGTATGCTTGAGTAATATGTCAGATTTCATTATTTCATCAAGTGATGATATGGTACTAAAATTTTCTTTTAAGACTCATTAAATATGGTTTATAATAATCCTTTTAGAGGCTTGTATATACTTATTTTCTCTTTCTTTTGTACTAGTTTGATCTAATCAATCTAAGTTGAGTAAATGATCTTGATTGTTGGATTTTAACATTCTTGTGCCTAATTAGCCTAGTTCCCTATGGTTTGACCTTGACTAAACTGGGTCTCCTATATTTGTGATGGAGAAACAAATTGGGAGAATTATATATTGAAAATCATTCGTTATAATAACCAACATGTTTTTGGTGTCATTACTGGAGAGATACAATACTTTTAGTTAGAGTAATATGTGTTGATTAGTATTTGAGATTATCTCACATTTTTTCACTAGTCATCTTGTGATACTTGTTTTTTGTGTTTATCATTTAATTCTTACTTTTATAGGTTGGATGTGGCATTCAATAGGGGACTTGAACCTTCTACCTTTCTATATCCATAAATCAACCTTTAGTTTCTTTAGGTGTTTTAGGTGTTATGGAGGTTTGCCCTTTTTTTTTTGCATTTTGACTCAAAATGCATCATGATCATGATTATCTAATAATTCAAATATTTTGTATGATAGATATGAAACATAAAGTGTCCCTAAGTAACTAACTCAAATAGAAATAGGAGTAAAACATACGTATATATATATCTTTATTTATATATTTCAATATTTATATATATATTAATATTGAAAATATTGAAAAAAGGAAAAATATCCCATTTTGGGAGTGAAATGAAACTATTAACGCACACCTGTCCATATAAAAAACCATTTCTATCTATTTCTTACACATTTGACACTGGATTACCTTTATTTATGATAAACCAAACGAACAAAAAATAAGATTTTTCTTTTTAGAAGAATCATAAAAGTTCAGAACGAAAGAGGTTCTTTTCTTTAAACATTTTATTTAATTGAAATGTTATGTTGAGTACAATGTGATCCAATCCTTAGATATTATTGGAATCAACCTGGGACGGAAGGATTCGAACCTCCGAATAACAGGATCATGCAGCCATTTTTATAGTAAGAGACTACGATCCAACTACTCGATACAACGATCTTTTGGACCGCGTTCTTAGGCATGTTTAGTAGCCATAGAAGAGAAAGGAGGAGTGAAAACTCTTCAAATTTGGAGGATTCGCAATCCTCAGTACCCCATTCAACACCTTCAACTTCACCACCATCTTCAAACAATCACCAAGAGTCAATCATTAAATACAATCAGCCATTAAAATACTTTGATGTGCATGGTACCATGAACATATGTGGAGCTATTGACATCCAATTTTAGAAGCTAATAACTTCTCTATTAGCCTCACCACTATGAAGATGATCCATCAGAATAGGTTTGGATGAACTCTTATTGAATATCTGAATCTTAACATAGTCAAGTTTCTATAGTACATTAACACCTTCAAGATAAAACAACATCTCTACTGATGGAGTACATTTACTATCATTTCCTTTTACCTTCAAGGATAGAGTAAAGTCAAGGATTTCTTCTCTACCCAAGAGGTTCATCAAAAGTTGGGATGATCTATTGAATGTTTCTCTTGTTAAGTACTTCCCACCTAGAAAGACCTCACAACTAAGGAGCTAGCTCACCAATTTCAAACAACAAAAATGTGAAATGTTGTATGATATGTGGGAGAGGTTTACAAACCTTCAACATATTTTCCCTCACCATAGTTTGACCAACTGGCTTCTATTGCAAACATTTAACAATGGTTATTCTACAATACCCATATGAGTGTGGATGTTTCTACAAATGGAGCATTGATGAACAAGACTTGTAGGGAGGCATATGATATTATTGCAGACATGGATCTCAACCATTGCGAATGGAGATCAGACAGGACCAACCAACCTTCTTCATCTAGTTGTTCTATTGACAAGGTAGGCAAAAAGCATAGTGTGGATGCAGTTGATCTTATTGTAGTCAAGCTTGAAGATCTTTCATAAAAATTTGAAAAGCTAAGTACCATCCAGTCCAAGAAGCCAAACAAGTTAGTGATGCATGTGGAGTGGTAGGGCATAACTCTTATTCTTGCTTTTCTCGGTACATGAGTGTTGAACAGATTCCAGAACAAGCTAGTGTACTAGGGAGCTTTTAGAATAAGAAATCCTATAACCCCTACTCTAACACTTACAACCCAGGATGGAGTGGTCATCCACTAGAAATGCTGAAAACCCACATTATCAACAAGGTCAGAACCAACAAAAACAAATGGGAAACCATCCCATGAACAATAACATGTCAAGATTCAACAACAACAACTGGAGCTACAAAGATCAACTACAATCCCATCCGAAGTCAATATGATAGAGTTCTTGGAATAAGGGGACATTTCTAGAGATCACAATACATTGGGAACATATATAAGAATACATGTTATGTGCTAGTCCACCATAGTCATGCAACCTCACTAATATATGACTAAAATGACATGTTTCCCTATTTTATTCTGAAGTAATGTTTTCTTTTACTTTTCTTTTCTTTTATCAAACTATTCAATTATACAAGAATGTATATACATGCATTTACCCTTTATAATCACACACAAAACACCTCGTGTGTTCATCTAATGTTTCATGTATTTTATAGGTAAAAGGAACTGTAATTTGGAGAAAAGTACCAAAATACAATGATAATTAATTAGCTTAGATGTTTCCTTTCATATACTTGTTAGATATCTTTATCTTTCATTTCATTCACTAGTTAATGTATAGGATGAAAGTTATTCCTATGTACTTTCCATTCATTTATTAACTTATGAAAAAGAAAAATGTACATAAATGACTAAAATACTGACACATGATTTCAAGATAAGAAAGTGTGGCATGTCATAACAACCAAAGATACATATAAAAAACAAAGTGGATATGTAAATCAAAATGAGTGAAATGATGATTCTACCCCTAAAGGAATAATAAAGAAATAAGAGAAACAAGGGGGTAGAAATGAGAACTTGTAGTGGATTCTTCCCCCTTATAGGCTCCCACAATGGATGATAGTCGGCGTTGTTTTCAGGGACCTCTGACACAAAGCCTATGGTGTTGGTGGTTGGATAGTGCACCTCCTCCATGAGGACGGAAGAAACAACGTCAAGGGATGGTTATTGGGTGAAACACTGAAGAACACAAGTAAAGAAGTCAGAAGAAAAAGATGTATAATGCATTATTGTGGGATGAATTGGGTCTGATGGTGTGAGGGAGTCACAGTGGATGAAGGATGCCAAAAATAAATATGCTCATTGGTGTGACAAGTAAGGGGGTTTGAATGCAATTGACTCCAGTTGGAGGCATGAAATAAATAAAAAAGGGTAGGTAGGGATTTAAATAGTATTGTGAATTATGTTTAAAGGGTATGAAAGCTTCACCTGAACTATATGGTCGCAAGATGTGATGGTTCATTTGGGAAAAACATATATTTTTAACAATTCCACCCCAAAAGGGATCAAAGGAAATGGAATTGGGTATGGAACATGAAGAAATTGTGGGAAAATATTGAGTGTAGAGAGAAGCCAAAGAATTGATGGGGAAGTCTAGTTAATATGTGTGTCTTGGGGTCTCCTACCAAAGATAGGAAACAACCATGTTTCATCTGATATGGATTAAACATTCTAGGGGGAGGGTGTGTTGATAAAATTAATGAAAAACCCAAGAGTGACAAAATAATACAGAAGCGTCTCCACTTTCAAATGTTTAATGCATATTCATATGGTCCAATTAAAATATTACCCCTTTTCCTATGAATTTTCAATGTGATGACCATTTACTATCCTATTACCATTAAATTTGATATGTAAGAAAATTTATGTGTTAGGAAGGAAATTTTGAAGTCATCTTTCCCTTTTGATATTTTCGCATATAGTATTCCTTGACTTGTAGGTGAGGTAGTACTTTAATGTCATTATAGCTTCTTTTGGACAAATTCATACAAAATTTTGGTTTTAAATGTTCCTTTCCCTCATCTATTCTTAGGTATGTTCTAGAGAACCAATCTTAAACTGAAATCCATTATGATAGTAAAATTATATAACTTACACATATTTGATACATTATTCTAATCAATTATAGTTAAGCCTCAAATAAGATTGTTATTAGATAAACATATTGAATTTCCCTATCATGATATAGTGGGAAATCAAATGGTATTTGAATGAATACCTAGTTAGGTAAGCCCCTTGTGTACTTTCATAACATTCAACTACATATAACCGACACATTCTTCCCCTCCACGGATCTGTTGTGACAAGGGAACAAAGAAATAGAGTAGTTCCTCCTACCTCTAAGACGATGCCTCCTCCTGTATTTTTATAGTGCACCATCACTTGGCATGCAATCATCTCCTCCTCCTATGCCTACAACACTGGTGAAGGATCACCACTGTTGTGGCCTTATATCCCACCTCTACCCAGATGCATAATCGAATAGTTGGTGCTGATATCAAGTAAAAATATGATCACTTTACAAAATTTATAACTTTCATTAAACTCCAAGAAATACGGATGAAGCCAAAATACTATTTGGTTATGTAATAAGTTTCATATTCTCTTGAAATGCAACACGTGCTGATACAATCTTCTAGTGAGTCAAGACCCCAAACAATTGAATTATTACCCAACCAATGCCAGCAACAGTAACCAACAACCTTTAAAATGAAAAGGCAGGAGAGTCACTTGTGTTTTCCCTTTTTTAATTTTTTTGATGAGTGTCTCGATAGTTGTCATGTTCAAATTGTTTTTGAATAGGCATACTAGGACTCCTCACCTTAGTATCCACCACATGTGCCGAGAACGCTTCACAACCATGCCTGATTAGCCTCTCCATTATAATTGTTGACACCAAACATGCCAGAAGGATCTTCCTATCTCCATGGAAGACCGAAAAAACATCACCGTCCAAGAATGTAGCCACCTTGGAACTATATTCCAAGACCACTTGGTACTTCTACAAAGTATCCATTCCAAGGATCACATCATTCCATGCATATCAAGTGGTATAAGGTCCACTCCAATGCTACGTCTCGAGAAAGAAAGAACACGGGATGGACACACCTCCCAAACTCAAGGGAACCAACCAAAGGGGTTTCTAAGTGAAGACAATTAGATCTATGACTAACAGGAAAGAATAGCTAGGTATCACTTCTCTAGTGATAAAAGAGTGTGTCACACCCAAGTCAACCAAGATAGATATAAAGTAGGAAGAAGACAAATAAGAATGAAATAACTCCATCTAACCTTTCATGATTAGAGGGTTGACTAATCCTTTGGGATGGCTCATAACAAAGAATCGAGTTGTTGAATGTTGTCGCCCCTGTCCTCTTCTAGCTTGCCCAGATGATCCTGCACGTGACACCTGACCGCGTTCTCTTCCTCCACCACTACTGAATTGTCGATGTTGTGACCCTTACTGACTCTATCTCAGTCATTGTGTCACCTATTCATCCTTTACTAGGAAAAAATGACCACAAATTTCCTTTTTGTCTGCACCTATAATAGGTCCTCATGTCAAACTATAGTCTAGATGACCCTTCTAGAACGTATGATTGTAGGGGGAGCGATGGGATATATCCTATCAAAAGATTCAAGTCTAAGGTGGAAGAATATGGTTTAAATCATGTATAAATAAGAGATCATGTGGTCGACACAATCACCTAGTATATGACTAGTCTCCAAGATTTCTTACTAGATGATGAACACAAGAAAATTTCTTAAGCTTACTATTTAGTCAATATTTCTTTTGGATCCTAGAGTTTTTATTACTAGATCAATTCAATTTAGTCTTATTCTGAACTGATTTTGATTGGTAATTATTTAGACTAGGGTAAATATTAGTTTAGACTTGACATATCTACTTTGGTACTTCTTAGTTGCTTTCCCCATTCTCTATTTTTCATGGTTGAGAGTGGAACCTACATTGTGCAACTTTTTGAAAACCTTGTTGTACCCACTTGTCCAGACCTAACAATTATATAAGGTATAACTTATATTAAATATCCCATGTAACCTAAGGCAAATGGAACAATCTCTTGTGAGCATGAAATACTATTGTGCTTAAATAACTTATAAAGAAAGTCCAGTGACAACAAATCACTTCAATGCAACTTTCTACTAGTTTCTCTTTATTAGGGTAATATATTGAATGTAACTACAATAGGGAACATGATATGCATTTAGACCACCATAACCCTGTAAGCTACAAAGGTCAATCTATGGATTTAAGAAAACATCTTAGAGTTGGAATCTTTGATTTAAGAAAACAATCAAAGAGTTTGGCTTTAGTCAAAATGAAAATGAACCTTGTGTGTATAAGAAGTTTAGTGGGAGCATGATTGTATTCCTCATATTGTATGTAGATGACATACTAGTTATGGGGAATGACATCCCAACTTTATAGATGGTAATGACTTGGCTTGGAAATATATTCTCATTGACAGACTTAGGCGAAGCATCATGCATCTTAGGGATCAACATCTATAGAGATAGATAAAGAAGGCTTCTTAGACTAAGTCAAAGTACATACATTAATAAAGTGTTGAAGAGGTTCAACATGGAGGACTTAAAGAGAGGAAACCTACCCATGTCAGATTGAGTTGCCATATATAGAGCTCAATGCCCCAGTTCTTGTAAAGAAAGGGAACACATGAGTAGGAGTCCATATACATGAGTAGGAGTCCATATACATCTGCAATTGGATCCATCATGTATGCAATGTTATGCACTCACCCAGATGTCCCGTATGCCTTGAGCATGAAGAGCAAGTATCAGTCATATTTAAGTGATGTTTACTAGACAGACATGAAGAACATCCTTAAGTACTTGAGAAGAACTAAGGATCAGTTCCTGGTCAACAACAAAGAGGATGAGTTGGTGGTAAAGGGTTATATCGATGCAAGATTGCAAATTGACAAAGATGATTATCGATCACAATCAGGATTTGGATTTTACCTCAAAAAAAAAGTTGTGAGATGCAAGAGTTCCAGGCAAGAGATAGTTTCATATTCTACAATAGAGGACAAGTATATTGCTACATCGAATGCAACAAAGGAGGATGTATGGATCAAGAAGTTTGTCTTAGAATTTGGGGTTGTTCCAAGCATCAATGATGCAATTGAGCTATATTGTGACAACAATGGAGCTATTGCACAAGTTAAGGAACCCAGATCACATCAGTGTTCCAAGCATATACAAAGGTGGTTCCATCTCATATGAGAGATCATACAACAAGGAGATGTGAAGATTTGCGGAGTACCAATCGAGGATAATGTTGTTGAACCCTTGACAAAAGCACTTTTGCAGTAGAAGCATGATGGTCATGTTAGATCACTTGGGATGAGATTCATGGATGATTGGCTCGAAGTGCAAGTGGTAGTCCATTAGTATGTATGCCTACAGAGCTAATCATATGATGATTGTAATGGCATAACTTGTAAACAATTTGATTAATGATGAAGACAAGCATCCAATTTATTCTATTTTATTCAATTATGAGATAATGATGTATCATAATTAATGCCAAATGAATGATATCACTCAATGATGTTTGTCTTTGGGTTGACGACCTGGGCAATGAGATCATACTGATGCTAAGAGTATATACATTTTATCTATGTCCCTAGTCAGATGTTTTTGAGGAAGGCTAATAGACAACAATAACACATAAGACTAGAGTGTGTGTTGGTTGATGATAGAATCTCATCAGTCATATATGTGGTATCAAACCAAACACATAGATACTCGTTAGAGAACAATGTATTAGACAAACCCACCATGAGAGTGACACATGCAAACAATTACATGGTAGTTAGAGTCATATCTGATAGTGTTGGTGGTGGTTGTGGTTCTTAGAACTGAAGTCACTACACTCATCACATGTCATTCCGTGTATTTTGACATTATCCACCATAACCTTGAATATGGATTACCATAAAGGTGATAATCAGATGCACTATGACACATGCTAGTGACTGTCAATGATGTAGATGAGATTTGTCCCTCATACAGGAGTATGATATCCTAGCCACTTGATAAGCGAGACTGATAAATGCATGGCCATGCACATGTGAGTCAATATGTGATATTGAGGTTACATATATCTCAGACAATCTACTCATTGTTCAAAGAACCAAGATTGAATGTTTAAGAGGATGACTATTCTATGCCTCAAGTTCAATCTAGATATCAGTGACAAAGGAACTATATGAACAATATAACACTAAACATAGATTGTTGGTTGAAGTTGTTCTCTAACTTTCCATTTACTTGGGTAGCAATGATGTGTTGCTAGATATTGCTCTTTGCATGTGACGTCATAAACTAGTTATGGACATTCACTACCAATGTAAATTGGAACTTGTACGTTCACACAATTGGAATAGGATTTTTTTCATGAATGAGGTTTAATTTTATTACTAAAAGTGTTTAGGTATTCATTTTAGACACCAGTTGACTGATTGGACTCTGAACCGATCGGTTCAAGTGTTGAACAGATCGGTTGGAGTATCAGGTTGATTGGAAATTGCAATGGCTGAATTTTAGATGGACCAGTGCATGAACCGACCAGTTCACTTAGTGAACCAATAAACTCAAGTTCTCTAGACAACCGGTTCATGATATGAACCACTCAATTCATGGATCAATTCGATTGCATCAAGGATTAGTGATGATGTCATGTGGTGCATTAATTGAATTAGAATTACTGATACAATTGCTATTGAGAAACATGATGAAACGACCAGTTCAAGTGTTGAACCGATCAACTCACATGCCAACTCATCGGGTCATCCATGAATCAATTTTTTTTCCACTTGAAGGTTGAGAAAGTTCATGAAATTCTGGTCTGGAACACTGACTTGATCAAATAGTAATTTGGTTAATATGCCAATTCATATAACTTTAACATAACAGATTTTTGATTCATCTCAAAAAGTTGTGTAATTGTATACAAGAAGATGTTATTACTCACAAGTGTATAGAGAATATATTCATCCTTATATAATCAACTTAACAACAAGTTATATAAAGATATCATGTTTTCCCCTTGTGACGTGAAAGATTCCATGATTCCTTGCCTATCTAGTATCTCCATTGTTGTCACAACATTTCTACTATGTGATCAATGGTTTGAATTTCCCATAACTTTATATGTATGAACTTCTAGATCATACAATATCCTTTCTAGTGTTCATAACACCAAGATACTCAAATTCTATTGTAGAATAAACAACAAACTCTAGTTCATAACTTTTCCAACTTGCAGTTCTTGTTTAAGGTCAAACACAAATTTAGATTGTGATAATTAATTTTATTTGTCATGTCTGAAGCTTACATCGGTGTAACCCTTTACACCCAACTCTTCCTTATTACCATAACCAAGGAACAATCCTTTTAGTGCTTCTCAAGTACTTAGGGACATTGTTAAATAATCATGACAACATTGGAGAAAACTAATGTCATGGCAAAAATATACATATTGTTTTCTCAAATCAAAGATTCCAGCTATAAGATGTTTGCTTCAATCCATATATTGACTTTTTTAGCTTATAGGGTCACGAAAGTCTAAATCTAGCTCATGTTCCCTATTGTAGTTACATACAATATATTACCCTGATAAAGAGGAACTAGTAGACAGTTGCATTGAAGTGATTTGTTGTCTCTGGATTTGCTCCAGGACTAGATATAACTCACTACCCATACTTACACAACTTTCAAGAAGAAGCCTTGATAGTGATAAATATATTCTGCTCTAATTGTCTAGGGGGTTCATGAGTGATACAAGAGTCATGGAGTTCATATATCCATGAATCAAAGATTGAATTGGCTTAGTTCTTCCATTAAACCGATCGATTCAATATGATTGAACCAAACAGCTCATGTGAACTCACCAGACGGCTGTCTGGGTGAGTGAGAAATGCATCTCTCCTGGGTGAGATGGACTAGTTGGGGCCGAACAAAGGTTTGGGATGGTTCCTAAATAGTTTTGATTGTATATACTTGGAGATCAAGTAAAATTAATATGTATATTAATTATAATCAAAATTGCCAAAATTGTGTGCAATTGGAAAACTACCAAACGCTTGTTTGGCAGTGCAAAACGACTGTCTCACACACCAGACGACCACTTGGGTGTGCAAAACGGTCGTTTCAGCTGTCGCAGGTTGTGAAAGTTCAAGTTCTTCCAGTCCTTTCTACTCCCATGCAATCTCGTATAGACTGGGAACTCTGAATATAATGTCGCTTATAAAAGGAGGGGTACTAGGGGCTTTCCAAGACACAACATAGACAACTAAGAATCAATTCCTCAAGCAACTATTGTTCTCTCTGGTTGTGGAAACCAAGAGATCCCAGGCAAGTCCTACTCAATAGGGAGGGATAACCAATGGGAGAGAACAACCAAGACGTTGTCATTGTGGGAGAGCAGATTGGTGACTAGTACACCTACGGGAGGGACAACTCCTTCCTATCTATTCTTAGTGAACAACATGATTTCTAGTTGGTCCGTGTGGACTACTCTAGAGGCAGGAATCATTTGGCTACTTCTCAGAGAGCAAAGTCAATGTGTAGTCCATGGTGAGACCACTAGAGTCACTACAGAGGTTGCACAAACATTGTTCGTAGCAAAGACCAGGAGCTCCACAGTCACTATCTCAAGAACAGCTAGTCAGTAGTTTCAAAGAAGTGAGTTTTGTCGCTGGACTTTCTCTAGGACCATGTATAACTCACGAGATCATGGAAAATGGATGAGTCTTTCTCATGGCAAATGGATGAGTCTTGCTCAGAAGTGCATAAAAACACTAGCCATGCGTCAAAATATGACACTGGAGCAAAATCTACATAAAATTCTACGTACAATGTAGCTCTATATGTCCTGCATCACAATTCTATGTAAGAAACTCAAGATAGTAGATACACAATTCAAAGAACACGCTTGAGCAAGTATGAAACAAGATGGTTTGAGGTGCCTAATAAATAGGAAATGCACCCAAAATGGGCTATAGTGCCTAAAAGTGGGTTACACTTAAGAACAGAGTTAATCCATCTACTTGTTAGTGTATTGCCTACTTTATAGGCCAATGCACTCCAACATGGGGTTAATGTTCCAAAAAGTGGGTCAAAATGCCTAAAAATGGGGTTTATGCACCTATTTGTCAAAATAGTGGCAATTTGAGCCTAGTTTACTTAATGTGCCTAACTTATAGGCCAATGCGCCCAAAAATGTTGTTAAAGCACCTAATAATGGGATTAATGTGCCCACTTGTTAGTGTAGTACCTTTTTTAGACTAATATACTATTATGCACTTGATAAATAGGAAATGCACCCAAAAATGGTTTGAAGTGCCTAAAAGTGGGTTAAAGCATCTAAGAATGGGATTAATTTGCCTACTTTTCAATGTAGTTCCTAATTTATAGGCCAATGCAACCTAAAATGGGATTAGATCGCCCAAAAGTGGTCTAAACACCTAAAAATGGGGTTTATGCACCTGTTTGTCTATGTAGTGGCAATTTGTGCCTAATTTTGCTATTATGCACCTAATTTATAGGCCAATGCACCCAAAAATGAAGTTAAAGTGACTAAAAATGTAGTGAATGCACCCACTTGTCAGTGTAGTGCCTTTTTTATCTAAATTTTCTATTATGCGCCTAAAAAATAGGAAATGTGCCTAAAAATGGGTTGAAGTGCCTAAAAGTGGTTTAAAGCGCCTAGGAATGGGTTAACTTGTCAGTGTAGTGACTAATTTATAGGCCAATGCACCCCAAAATGGGGTTAAAATGCATAAAAGTGGGTCTCAATGCCTAAAAATGGAGCTTACCTGCTATTTGTCAATGTAGTGTCAATTTGAGCCTAATTTACTATTATGAACCTAATTTATAGGCCAATGCTCTAAACAATATGGTTAAAGTGCCTAAAAATGGGGTTAATATGCCAACTTGTTAGTGTAGTGCATTTTTAGCCTAATTTACTATTGTGCACCTCATATATATGATATGTGCCCAAAAATCAATTGAAGTACCAAAAGTGGGTTAAAGTGCCTCTGAATGGGGTTAATCTACCTACTTGTAAGTGTAGTGCCTAATTTATAGGCGAATGAACCCCAAAATTGAGTTAAAGCGCCCAAAAGTGGGTTTAAATGCCGAAAAATTGGGGTTTATACGCATATTTATCTGTGTAGTGGCAATTTCAACCCAATTTATTGTTATGCGCCTAATTTATAGGCCATTGCACCCAAAATACAGTTTGAAGTGGCTTAAATGGGGTAAATGCGCCCACTTATTGGTGTAGTGTGTTTTTTTAGCCTAATTTACTATCATGCAACTAATAAAGAGGAAATGTGCCCAAAATGGGTTGAAATGCATAAAACTGGGTTAAAGAGCCTAAGAATGGGGTTAATCAACCTACTTGTTAGTGTAGTGCCTAATTTATAGGTCAGTGCACCCATTAATGGGGTTAAAGCCCCCAAAAGGTGGTTAAAATGCCTAAAAATGTGGTCTATGTGCACTTGAATGATAGTGGGTTGGTCAGGGTTTGTTAGAACACCAATTTTTGATTCTTTCCAAACAACACATTTCTCAATGCTTGTTGGGCTTCAATATCCTGGTTCCTAAACACTTTAGTACTGAATTCAATTATCATTCAAGATCAAACTCCTCTTCTATATAATTTCCTATGTATGTGACCCTAAAGGTCCCATATCACATTGGCAGTGAATACCCATAACTAGATCATGACATCACAAGTAAAGAGTGATGTCTAGTGATGAATGCATATTCATCTGAGCTTAATCGCCTCGTTTGGCCCTGTTTTGCCCTGATTATTCACTTTTATTAGCTATACCTTCTATTATGTGAGTAATTGAGCTTAATTGAATTATCACAGATTTAATTGGCTTTTTACATCATTTTTGGCAGGTCAAATTGAGCATTGGGCCCAAGTTTTGGTCTGTTTCCCAAATTTTGGGATTTGATTAGCTCTGGTCAATGGCTGGTCAACGAGGGCCCTTCCTTCCTTTCCCTCACGCGCGACCCTTTTCCTTTGTTGGAGGCCACAGTACCCGCGATCCCTCTGCTAAATACCGCGATTGCGGTTATCTTCCACAGATGTCTGTGGTTCCTCCTAACCTAATCGCGATCGCGATTCATACAGCTCGCTCACGGTTTTCCCTTGCCACCTACCCACGGTTCCTCCAAACTAATCGCGACCTGGCTCTGCTATGCCACGGTCACTGTTTCTAAACTCAATAACCGCGACTTGCAATAAAGTAGCACCCGCGATCTTCAATAATCACGACCTCCACAGCAGCCTAGCCTCCTACTGCGACCTGCTGCACTCATGTTCCCTTCACCCCTCATGCCCGCAGATTACCGAAGCAGCAGCAAAGATCACGACCTGCCTTAGTCGCGACCGCGTCACTCTCTGAACCGCGACCTACTCCTGCCCTCCTAACACCTGCAACGGCGCCATCGTCTCCACACTCCGCCCACTTTTTCCTCCTTTACTGATCAACGCCAAGCTTCATATGCGGCTCTTCAACCACCATCATCATCGCGACCTCCCCCCCATAACCGTGACTGTGGTTTGCAACACCGCGACCGCGGTCATTCCCAGCCTTAACCGTGACCACATCAACCTTCCACCCTCCACCTTTGCTAGCCCTATCTGCTGCATTTACGCCTATACCACACCGCTGTCTACCCCTTGCCTCCTCATCTCTCCGCTTCTTTCCCCAACAACACCCATCCATGCTTTGGTATCCACGGCGGCATCCACCTTCCCAGCATCAATGGCACCCCTGCTTCCTAAACCCACAGATCATCACCCACCTACCAAGAAGCAGTGCCACGTGGGCGCATGTTGAACAAAAGAGAAACGCATCCCCGCTGGCCAAGCAGAGAAAACATCGTGACCCGCTATGCTTCCTTCAGCAATAATCGCGACCAGCAAGACAAATTAACTGCGACCGCGGCATGAGCAAAAAGACCGCGAACATGCAAAAGATCACGACCAGCAAATATCGCGACCAGTAGGGAAAAGAATCGCGACCGCGGCAAAAGCTGTGACCTGCCACAAACTAACCGCGACCATGGCATGATCAAAAAGACCGCGACCGTGCAAAAGATCACGACCAGCAAATACCGCGACCAGTAGGGAAAAGAACCGCGATCGTGGCAAAAGCCGCGACCTGCTACAAACTAACCACAACCGCGGCATCTAAAAGGCCATGACCGCGGCATCCAAAAGCCGCGACCTGCTGCAAAAATATGAAGGTCGTGATTTTAAGTCGGTGCCCAGCCCGCCTATAAATAGAAGGCCACCCCAGCCCATCAAAGGATCATCTCCAGACGCTGTTAGGCTGCAGGACTGTCCTGGGCCTAAGGAGATGATATCCATAGCCAAGAACCTGCCCCCGTGGTGGTTTTGCGGCCTGTTCACCCAGATCTCGAGTGAAGACTCAGATCTACAAGCCAGCTCGTTTAGATCTAGATCTGTTGCGTCCATGCCACCATCTCATCCACGAGCTGCTCCTTCTACTGTGAGCGAGGACTACGAGAAGAAGAAGAAGGTGGAGAGAGAAGATCTGCCCCGTTTGCCGTGGTGTTCTTCCCTCCTCGTCCAGATCTGCCCCGACATCGTGTAGAAGACCATTTCTCCATCGAGCTGCGATCATCTTCTTCACCATGCTCATGGCGGAATCTTCTCTTTGTCTTGTTTTTCTTGTTCCTCTCACCATGAGTGAGTAGTTTACTTTTGCTGGGGTGCGGGGACTAGCCCCGCTGCCCATGCTTTCATATCTCACTGTTAAACATTCCATGGCATGTATATAATCTTTTATTTCGTTGTTAATCGTCGATGAGTGCTTGTGGATTGATCACCTGCTTGCATATATCTTGTTTGTTTCCTATGTTGCGAGAACTTCAATGTGTAGGTTTCGAATGTTGATTAATGCGGTTGACTCCCAAACTAGAAATACAATGGGATTCCTTGAGGTCGTAAGTATATGATCTGTGTGGTGACGAGCCATCTAGCCCATGGTGACGCTTCTGTGTGCCTGACACTTGTATAGGGGGCCCACAACTTCATTTGGATTTCTGTATCTTCGGAGCCGTAAGTGTGTGATCTGGATGGTGACGAGACATCTGATACCTAAGGTGATGCTTACGCGAACCTGACTCCCGTATGGGGGGTTCTACAGCAACTCTATTTGAATGGTTATATCTTGCCTGGATGTTTGATGTTTGGATGTGATTGCATGTGCAGTGGTGGTGAAACCCGAGACCATCCCAACGTTTTCCATCATTAATCTTTAATCAACTTTTAATCCTGCTCTTTTACTTTCCTCGCATTTAGTTTAATTAAAATCAACCCACCTTGTTCTAAGTATTAGTCTTGATTCAACTAGATTCGACTAGAGAAAGATTCTTAAAAATGTTGTCCCTTGGGATTTGATCCTCAACTATACTGCGATGAGACCCGTCTGCTTGCGGGTGGTATTATTGCACGTTGTTTTGGTTAAAAACTTAGGGATTTCAACCCTAAGTGAGTTTGTTAGTGCGATAATATAAGCCACGTCAAATTTTGGTGTTGTTGCCGGGGACAACGGAATCATCTAGTTAGATCTAGTTCTTTTGAGGCAAATTTAGGTTTTCCTTTTACTTTTGATACTAGCGATCATATATACTTGAATTCGGTTCTACTCTGTCCATCTCATCAGCAAAAGATCTTTTATCCTAGGTACACATAAAGTCTAGTGTATGTGCTGCTCAGACAGTCCCGGACTCGCTGCTAGCTTTGACCCTGAGATAGACAGAAACTTTCACCGTCAGTACAGAGAGAACCAAGCAAGAATGGCTCAAGAGGAGGAAATTGCTAGAAGGGTAGCTCAAGCCCTTAATGCACAAAGAGATAGGCTTATGCAAGAAGCCCAAGCCACAGTTCAAGAAGAAATCCAAGCTGCTCAAGCAGCATCTCAACAAGTTGAGCTACAAAAAGACCTTAGTGAATTCTTGATCCCTAAAGCTACAGACGTTCATCACCCAGTGCAACCTCCTCCCATCAACGCTCCAAATTTTGAGATAAGAGCACATTGGGTCACTTTGCTTCAAAATAGTCCTTTCTATGGTAAGGAAGGAGAAGATAGTCAAGAAAAACTTATGAGATTCATAGACTTATGCGCCATGACAAAGAAAAATGGAGTCACTGATGATGCCATCAGACTCCGTCTCTTCAAATACTCTCTGGCTGATAGAGCCATGAGTTGGTATAACTCCTTGCAATGTGAACCCATCACCACTTGGGAACAACTTCAAAATGTTTTTCTGGAAAAGTTTTATCCACCTTCTCTCACCTATGAAATTAGGGGCCAAATAACGCAATTCAACCAGGCCCCTAGAGAATCCCTAGATGAAGCATGGGAAAGATACAAAGAGCTTCTATGCAAGTGCCCACATCATGGCATTCCTAAGAATCAACTCATTGAAATCTTTTATAGAGGTGTGGACGATGATATCAAGAAGTTTTTGGATTCCTCATCCGGAGGAAACTTCATGCGTCAAAGCTATGATAGTGCATGGAAGGTGGTCACCCTTCGAGCTGAAAACCAAGTCAATTGGGGTAGACCTGTTGGCAAAGGAGTGCTGAAGGTAGCTATGGCCGAAGCAACACCCGAGTACAAGTCTATCGTTGAATCTCTCAAACTCCTAGTTGTCAAGAAAGACCATCTAGAATCATCTCTCATAGCTTATGAAAGAAAACACTCACCCCCTCGACAACTAGAACAAGTTAAGTCAGCTTCACTCTTTTGTGAAGCATGTAAAGGAACTGATCATTCTACTCTAGCCTGTAACATTCTCTATGATGTTGTTTTGAGAAATACATGTGCCCAAGGAGATAATGGTCAAATGGAAAATCTGAATGCTGTCAACACTATCCCTGGTCAAGGGTATTATAATCCGAATCAGAATAGGAACCATCCAGGTTTTCAATATGGAAATCCTTCTAGAGCGGAGAACTCGCGACAACTTGGTTCGAATACTCAACAATGAGGCCCGCCAGGATTCCAGAATAACCAACAATAGAATTTTGGGAATCAAGGGAACTTCATAGGAAACTACCAGAATAGGAACTACAACAATTATCAGAACAATTCTCAGTTTCAGAACCCCAACCAAGTCCCCTATCAATAGGAACAACAAGGGAAACAAGCCGGTCCCATCCATCCTGATGACAAATTGTCAGCTATTGAGAAGATGCTGCAGTCACAGCAGACTATGATAGCTAACCAGCAAGCCCATCAGAAGGCTATTGAATCTCAACTAGCTCAACTTGCGGATAGCATGAAGCCACCTGCTAGAACCTTTGCTGGACAACCCGAAACCAATCCTAAACATCCGGAGCAACTAAAGGCTGTCACCACCAGGTCCGGGAAAAACTATTCTGACTCCCCTGCTAAGATACCAATAGCAAAAACAAACGATGATAACTTTCCAAATGTCCAAGACTCTGCAACACCTGAGTCTCAACCGAAAGAACAACCAACTGCTGATAAGACAGACAAAGCAAGATTGAAGGAACCATTGACTGCGGAGGCTGAAGACACACCTAAGTCGGATGTGCCAGTATACAAGCCTCGTCCTCCTTTCCCAGTTCATTTGAAGCAGACAAAGCTCGATACTCAATTCAACAAGTTTAAAGAAGCTATGAAGAAGCTTCATGTAGATATACCCTTTCTAGATGCGCTGGCTGAGATACCAGCCTGGACTAAGTATTTAAAGTCTCTCCTCACAAGGAAGTACATAAATGAAGAATATGAGACTATTAAGCTAGCAACAACCACTTCTGATATCATCCAGAGCAAGATGCCCAAGAAGCAGAAAGACCCGGGATCCTTTGGGATTTCATGCCATATCAGTGACTTTTCATGTAAGAAGGGATTAGCCGATCTCGGTGCTAGCATTTCTATCATGCCACTTAGCCTTTGCAAGAGGCTAGGGTTTGTAGAATTACTCCCAACTGGAATGACCATTCAACTTGCAGACAACTCTATGACTCTTCCTTTGGGAATCATCGAAGATGTCCCTGTCAAGGTTGGAAAAGACTTTTATGTCCCTTGTGACTTTGTCATCATGGACATAAAAGAAGACGCCAGATACCCTCTTATCTTTGGCCGTCTGTTCGTCGCCACTGCAAGAGATTTGATTGACGTTGAAGTAGGGACGTTGTTGCTCAGACTAGGGAAAGAAACCCTCGAGTTCAAAGTTTTTGAAAGCATGCAAAGACCGAGCATGCAGGAAGAAGTCTATCTGATTGATTGCATTGAGCAAATGTCTCTCCTCACATGAGAGGAATATGAACAAGATGATCCTTTAGAAGTGGTGCTAACAAACCCATCTGCCGAAATTTTCATCAACAAACATGTTAAGGATTGTATCCTTCACCTTGACTCTATAGAAGAAGATCCTGAAGCCAAGTTCGAGGAACTCAAAGCTGTGAATGTATCTGAAGAGCCATGTGAGAAGCCAGAAGCCCCTACCCGAGGGACTTAAATACGTGTTTTTGGATGATCTCAAGGTTTGTCCAGTTATTATAAATTCTGATCTAACGACCGAACAAGAAGATAAATTCCTGAAAGAAGTAAAGGAAAGAAAGAAAGCTATTAGCTACAAGATGAGCGATCTCACCGGGGTCAGTCAAGCACTTTGTATGCACAAAATCCCTATGGTGGAAGACCACAGGCCGACTGTTGAGCATCAACGGAAGTTGAACCCTAATATGAAAGAAGTGGTCCACCGTGAAGTCATCAAGTTGGTCACTACCAGAATCATCTATCCAATATCTGACTCACCTTGGGTGAGTCCTGTACATGTTGTTCCAAAGAAAGGTGGCACTACTGTGATACAGAATGAAGAAAATGAACTCATCCCCACTCGAACAGTAACTGGGTGGAGGATGTGCATCGATTACAGAAAATTGAACAAAGCCACACGCAAGGATCATTTTCCGATGCCTTTCCTAGATCAAGTCTTAGAGAGATTGTCTCATCAGGAATATTTTTGCTATCTTGATGGTTACTCTGGATTTTATCAAATCCCTATACATCCAGATGACCAAGAGAAAACTATGTTTACCTGCCCCTTTGGAACATACGCCTTTAGAAGGATGCCATTTGGACTCTGTAATGCACCTGCAACCTTCCAACGCTGCATGGCGGCCATATTTGCTGGTTTAACCGAAACCATTGTGGAAATTTTTATGGATGATTTCTATGTATATGGGGATTCGTATGATTCATGCCTAAGGCACCTCTCCCTTGTCCTCAAATGATGCGAAGAAACACATCTGGTGCTTAATTGGGAGAAATGTCATTTTATGGTAAAAGAAGGCATTGTCCTTGGCCATAGAGTCAGTAATCGAGGAATTGAAGTGGACAAGGCCAAGATCGAAGTGATCTCCAAACTATCTATCCCTACCAATGTAAGATAAGTTTGCGCATTCCTTGGTCATGCGGGTTTCTACAGAAGGTTTATCAAGGATTTCTCCAAGATAACCAAGCCCATGACAAACTTGTTGCTGAAGGACACTGATTTCCATTTTGATGAAGAGTGTATCAAGAGTTTCAACAACCTAAAGCATGCCCTTACAACACCCATCATTCATGCCACGGATTCAGACAACCTATTCAAAATTATGTGCGATGCCAGTGATTACGCTGTGGGTGCCGTTCTGGGCCAATGTATAGAGAAGAAACATCATGTCATCTACTATGCATCGAAGACCCTTGACGAAGCTCAGAGGAACTACGCAACTACTGAGAATGAACTCCTAGCACTCGTTTATGCCTTTGATAAGTTTAGATCCTACCTCATCGGTTCAAAGGTGATTGTCTACACCGATCATGTTGTTATCCATTATCTTCTAAAAAAGAAAGATGCAAAACCAAGGCTAATAAGATGGATTCTCCTATTGCAAGAATTTGATCTTGAGATTAGAGATAAGAGAGGCATACAAAATGTTGTAGCAGACCACTTAAGTCGTATCCACACTCGGGAAACTGAGAAGGTCCCAATCAATGACTCTCTTCCAGATGACCAGCTTATGAAAGTCTCAGAAGCTACCCCTTGGTACTCAGACTATGTGAACTACCTTGCCGCCGGTATCATCCACCCTGAGTGTACTGGCAATGCTCTAAAGAAATTCATGCATGATGTGAGGCAATATCACTGGTATGAACCGTACCTCTTCAAGCTCTGTGCTGATGGTCTCTACAGATGTTGTATCACAGAGGGAGAAGCCCAACTTATTTTAGAACAATGCCACTCAGGCCCAGTTGGAGGCCATATGAGTTCTAAGAAAACTTCTTTGAAGGTTTTGCAATGTGGTTTCTTTTGGACAACCATATCCAGAGATGCTTATAACTTTGTGTTGTCATGTGACAACTATCAGAGAACGGGGAACATTATGAAAAGAGATGAGATGCCACTTAAGCTATGGCAAGAAGTTGAGATTTTTGATGTTTGGGGGTGGACTTCATGGGCCCATTCCCATCCTTACATGGACATTCCTACATCCTAGTTGTTGTGGATTATGTCTCTAAATGGGTAGAGGCCATACCAACAGTCACTAGCGATTCAAAACCCGTCATTAAAATGTTCAAAGATATTATCTTTCCCCGTTTTGGAATCCCACGAACCGTGATATCCGACGGAGGTTCTCATTTTCTGGAAAGAAGCTTTGAAGCATTGTTGAGGAGATATGGTGTAACACACAAGGTAGCTTCCCCCTACCACCCACAAACAAGTGGGCAGGTACAGGTTTCAAACCGTCAACTCAAGGCTATCTTGGAAAAGATAGTAGGACACAACCGAAAGGATTGGTCAGTGAAAATTAATGATGCTTTATGGGCCTACCGAACCGCGTTCAAAACTCCTATTGGAACAACACCCTTCAGACTTATCTATGGAAAATCATGTCACCTGCCTGTAGAACTAGAACATAAAGCATGGTGGGCAATAAAACAACTAAATTTTGACATTAAGAAAGCTGGCGAAGCTAGGATTCTGCAACTTCAAGAGCTAGAAGAACTCTGAATGACAGCTTATGAGAATGCACGAATCTACAAGGAACGCACGAAACTTTGGCATGATGGTCATTTGAAGAGGAAGGACATTCAAGTGGGAGAACAAGTTCTACTATTCAACTCAAGACTGATGTTATTCTTAGGAAAACTCTGTTCTCGATGGTTTGGGCCATACATTGTCAAAAGCATCTATCCACATGGTGCATTTACCTTATGGAGTGAGAAGTCAGGTGATTTTGTGGCAAATGGCCAATGCTTGAAGAGATATTTCACCACAGCTGATACTAGCATTGATGAATTGATGAATCTGTCCAAACTGACATTCCTACCAGAAAACTGAAGAAATCACGTCAAGCCATCGACGTAAAACAAAGGCGCTTGTCGGGAGGCAACCCGATCTTTAACTTAGCTTTACTTTTAATTTTGTTTTTTAGAAAATTTTGCACCTGATAGACAATGCATCACAAGATGCAGTCTTAAGTTCTGATAGGTTCCAATTTTGAAATTTCAGATGGAGGACGCGTCACTGAAAGGAATGCAACCACACCTGGTGGACCAACTGGCACGAGTTTACCCCTCCATCTCAGATTTAGAGCTTTCTCGAGACAAGAAAATTTCTAAGTTCGGGGTGGAGGGTGGGTGGTACGCACTTTACTTTCCACCCTCTCCTATCTGTTCCAGACTTAAGATTTCATCGTTGAAATGTTGTCGCAATTTTGAGCAAATTTTTCAAAATTTCCAAAAGTTTCAAAATTTTTCATAGCAATTTGTATAGAAACTTGATGAAGTTGTGACGCTTTTGTTTCGATCAAAGCCTTTACCTAGCCGGCTATCCCATTTTCCCATGCAGTTTTGAATCATTATACCCTCCTTATTCGAAGCAAAGCCTCAAGGAGAACAATTTCTGAAACTAGCCTATGATTAGAAATCACCGTGTGAAGCTTATGAATCCTAACATCATGATCAGTAGATATGGAAAGTATCTGTCAAACTGAGAGGGATCAAACACGTTGTGCTTCCTATCTGACTAGTGGAACAATAGCATGGAATCTCCACCGGATCCTCATCAAGTCATTATTTGAGCAGAGTATGATAAGGAGAACAACCCGGTCCACTGAATTGTAAATCAAGTTGCATTCTGATCTGAACTCTCTTTACACTTCTTCCATCATCTTCTTACCCCTTCGCTCATAAAAAACAAACAAAAATAGCCAATATAGTGCCAAACCCTAAGTTCAGGGTAGCACACTCTCTCTTCCTTCACACTTCTTCCATACCCCTCGCTACGAAATAGGGGCGTATCACCAAGAAAAGATGCCTAAGCACACACAAAAAGAAATGCAATCTCGAGTCGAATAGAGGAGAGATCCGCACACAAAAAAATTGCAATCAATGAAATTGCAAATCATATAATAAAAATCTCGAGTCGAATAGAGGAGAGATTTATTTTTCCCTTCCATACCACCCTTCACTCCCATTTCCACCTAAAGGCACAATGAATGCCTCCCTGATCCTAATAACACCAGTGTCAGATCAGGTGCACAATCGTTGTTCTGCGGGTATCTCTGGACTCTTACGAAACTCTCTGACATGCTTGATTTTGGAAAAAGTAGAGAAGAAGTGATATTGGGAAGCGAACTCGGGAACGAAGATATGGTAAAATGTGTTATGTGATCTCAGGATGTTTAGACACTTAGTCATACCAAGCAGAAAAGAAATATTCGTGATGTGAAGGTGAGGCAATCACACGTTTCGAAAGTATTCATTTGGTGAGTGTTTTAGATTTTGTGTTACTCGAGGACACACAACATTTAAGTTCGGGGTATTTTGATGAATGCATATTCATCTGAGTCTAATCGCCTCGTTTGGCCCTATTTTGCCCTAATTATTCACTTTTATTAGCTATACTTTCTATTACGTGAGTAATTGAGCTTAATTGAATTATCACAGATTTAATTGGCTTTTTACATCATTTTTGGCAGGTCAAATTGAGCATTGGGCCCAAGTTTTGGTCCGTTTCCCAAATTTTGGGCTTTGATTAGCTCTGGTCAATGGTTGGTCAACGAGGGCCCTTCCTTCCTTTCCCTCACACGCAGCCCTTTTCCTTTGTTGGAGGCCACAATACCCGCGATCCCTCTGCTAAATACCGTGATCGCAGTTATCTTCCACAGATGTCTATGGTTCCTCCTAACCTAATCGTGATCGCGATTCATACAGCCCGCTCGCGGTCTTACCTTGCCACCTACCCATGGTTCCTCCAAACTAATCACGACCTGGCTCTGCTATGCCACGGTCACTATTTCTCAACTCAATAACCACGACTTGCAACAAAGTAGCGCCCACAATCTTCTGTAATCGCGACCTCCACAGCAACCTAGCCTCCTACCGCGACCTGCTGCACTCATGGTCCCTTCACCCCTCATGCCCGTGGATTACCAAAGAAGCAACAAAGATCACGACCTGCCTTAGTCGCGACCGCATCCCTCTCTGAACTGTGACCTGCTCCTGCCCTCCTAACACCTGCAACGACGCTGCGGTCTCCACACTCTGTCCGCTTTTTCCTCCTTTTCTGATCAACGCCAAGCTTCATCTGCATCTCTTCAACCACCATCATCATTGCGACCTCCCCCCCCCATAACCACAACCGCGGTTTGCAACACCATGACCGCAGTCATTCCCAGCCTGAACTGTGACCACAACAACCTTCCACCCTCCACCTTTGCTAGCCCTATCTGCTGCATTTATGCCTATACCACACCGCTGTCTACCCCTTGCCTCCTCATCTCTCCGCTTCTTTCCCCAACAACACCGGTCCATGCTTTGGTATCCACGGCGGCATCCACCTTCCCAGCATCAATGGTACCCCTGCTTTCTAAACCCGCAGATCATCACCCACCTGCCAAGAAGCAGCGCCATGTGGGCGCATGTTGAACAAAAGAGAAACGCAGCCCCGCTGGCCCAACAGAGAAAACATCGCGACCCTCTATGCTTCCTTCAGCAATAATCACGACCAACAAGACAAATTAACTGCGACCGTGGCATGAGAAAAAAGACCGCGACCGTGCAAAAGATCATGACCAGCAAATACCGCGACCAGTATGGAAAAGAACCGCGACCGCGGCAAAAGCCGTGACCTGCTGCAAACTAACCGCGACCGCGGCATGAGCAAAAAGACCGCGACCGTGCAAAAGATCACGACCAGCAAATATCATGACTAGTAGGGAAAAGAACCACGACCGCGACAAAAGCCGCGACCTACTGCAAAAATACGAAGGTCGTGATTTTAGGTCGGTGCCCAGCCCGCCTATAAATAGAAGGCTACCCCAGCCCGTCAAAGGATCATCTCCAGATGCCATTAGGCTGTAAGACTGTCCTGGGCCTAAGGAGACGATCTCCATAGCCAAAAACCTACCCCTGTGGTGGTTTTGCGGCCTGTTCACCCAGATCTCGAGTGAAGACTCAGATCTGCAAGCCACCTCATTTAGATCTAGATCTGCTGCGTCCACACCACCATCTCGTCCACGAGCTGCTCCTTCTACTGTGAGCGAGGACTACGAGAAGAAGAAGAAGGTGGAGAGAGAAGATCCGCACTGTCTGCCGTGGTGTTCTTCCCTCCTCGTCCAGATCTGCCCCGACATCGTGTAGAAGACCGTTTCTCCATCGAGCTGCGATCATCTTCTTCACCATGCTCATGGCGGAATCTTCTCTTTCTCTTGTTTTTCTTGTTCCTCTCACCATGAGCGAGTAGTTTACTTTCGCTGGGGTGCGGGGACTAGCCCCGCTGCCCATGCTTTCATATCTCACTATTAAACATTCCATGGCATGTATATAATCTTTTATTTCGTTGTTAATCGTCGATGATTGCTTATGGATTGATCACCTACTTGCATATATCTTGTTCGTTTCCTATGTTGCGAGAACTTTAATGTGTAGGTTTCAAATGTCGATTAACGCGGTTGACTCCCAAACTAGAAATAGAATGGGATTCGTTGAGGTCGTAAGTATATGATCCGTGTGGTGACGAGCCATCTAGCCCACAGTGATGCTTCTGTGTGCCTGACGCCTGTATAGGGGGCCCACAACTTCATTTGGATTTCTATATATTTGGAGCCGTAAGTGTGTGATCTGGATGGTGACGAGACATCTGATACCTAAGGTGATGTTTATGCGAACCTGACGCCCGTATGGGGGGTTCTGCAGCAGCTCTATTTGAATGGTTATATCTTGCTTGGATGTTTGATGTTTGGACGTGATTGCATGTGCAGTGGTGGTGAAACCTGGGACCATCTCAGTGATTTCCATCATTAATCTTTAATCAACCTTTAATCCTGCTCTTTTACTTTCCTCGCATTTAGTTTAATTAAAATCAACCCACCTTGTTCTAAGTATTAGTCTTGATTCAACTAGACTCGAATAGAGAAAGATTCTTAAAAACTTTGTCCCTTGGGATTCGATCCTCAACTATACTGCGATAAGACCCGTCCGCTTGCGGGTGGTATTATTGCACGTTGTTTTGGTTAAAAACTTAGGGATTTCAACCCTAAGTGAGTTTGTTAGTGTGATAATATAAGCCACGTCATCTAGTCACACATCATTGCTGCCCAAGTGAATGGAAAGTTGGGGAGCAACATTAACCTACAATCTGTGTATGGTGTTATAGTGTTTGTATAGTTCCTTTGTCACTAATATCCAGATTGAACTAGAGGCATGGAGTAGTCATCCTCATTATTATTCATTCTTGTTCCTTCAACCAGAGAAGACTGTATGAGATATATAGTTATATGTAAGCTCAATATCACATATTGAATCACATGTGTATGGTCATACTTTTCTCAGTCTCTCTAATCAAGAGGCCTTAGATATCATACTCTTGTCAGAGGGATAAATTCCATATCTATCACTCACAATCAATCCCCATGTGTCAAAGTCACCCAATCATCACCGTTATAACAACCCATTTTTGTCAAGATAATGGTGTGAAAAATAGTTTGGTTCCTAGCATAAAAGGGGGGTATACCCTAAGATGAAACTTTAAGTTATATTTTGATTAAGATATAAGAAGATGAGGTTAGAGATATTATGGTATCATGATAGGGCAATTCAATTCATGAGTTCCTGCACAAAATAGACTTTCTGCATGGTATTACAAGGATGATTATATATTTTGAACCTATATACTATCGACCTAGTTAAACATCCTTCATAACTTCTGAGTGCAAGACACTATGAGGGGACCCTCTTTTTTTGAATCCACTTACTTAATCTATAACTTCAGCATCACACTCCTATGCCTCTTATTTTATTACATACAAGTTAATCAAGCTTGTATAGGCCGATAGATCTGTGAAAACACCTAGAGGGCATGTTGATTATGTGTTGGTCAAACTTGATGATGATACCTCCACATTCTTCCCTACTAATTTCATTGTTTTGGACATGGAAAAAGACTTGAGGAAAGTGTCTATTATCTTGGGGAGACCCTTCTTGGCTATAGCTGATGTTGTGATCTATGTGACGACCGACACCATGTATGTGACTTTCATGCACATGAAGATCCAGCTAAATTTTTTTAGGTCTTCTACTAAGGCCGAGGTTATAGGTGCTACAGAAGAGGATTTTTATCTTATTGAGTGTCTTGATGAGATTGTAGAAGAATGTTTGCTTGCATGGATTCAAACTAGCTGGCCTTAGTGGATGCAAGTGATGACTTTCTGTCCATTTATGAACAATTGAAGAATTTCCCTTGAAGAGCCTCCCACTCTTAAGCTTAAGTCTCTTTTGGAAGGGTTGAAATATGCTTTCCTAGGATCCAATGACACCCTTCTGGTGATCATTTCCTCTATCATTTCTCTAACACAAGAAGATGCTTTGATGGAAGTTTTTAAGAAGAACATTCAGGCCATCAGATGGTCCATTGCTGATTGAGGGGTATTGATCCCTCCATTTATGTTCATAGAATATACCTTGAGGATGATGCTAGACAAACCCATCAAATGCAAAGAAGGTTGAATCCAAAATTGAAAGAAGTTGTAGCAAAGGAGGTCATGAAACTACTTGATTTTAGAATCATATATCCCATTTATGATAGCCCATGGGTGAGTCCCATCCAAGTTGCACCCAAGATGGGTGGGATCACATTCGTGAAGGATGGAACGACACTGGATGGAGCGGTAGTGTATGGATCAACGATGTCGGTAGGATGGATGATGGCTGGAGTTGATCGATCAGTGGCTAGTAGCGATGACTGGGCAACATCCTCCCAAGCTACTGGAGTGGTAAAGTTATCAGTTGAATGGTGGTAGATGTCTGGAGGACGAGAGGAGTGGAAGAGACAGTGGATGACTTGAGGAAGGGAGGAGCGGGAGCAGTGGTAGCGGGCCTTCAAGCTACAGAGGTGGTGCGTGCGGACAAGGATCGCAAATCACCAAAGCTATTGTGAATCGTGATGAAATAGAGAATGGGGAAAATTCTATTTTGTGCGGGGTGCTATTATTATATTCGGACTACATATTATTGTGACTCAAGATAGTTGTAGGAAGAAAGATGATATCTTGATATCTAGATAGTTTATATTTTCCTCCATATTGATTTGTAGGTATAACTTATAATCTAAGATAAAAAATTTAGATACATCTTCACATCTGGGTCAGCATGGAAATAGGGAAGAACTTCTTAAGAAAGTCATTGTTTGCCACATTCCATGTCACCAACTCAGGCTTGGAGAGGTACCATTCCTTATTTTTTTCTTTTAGAGAGAAGGGGAAAAGGGTTCTACTGATTGAGTCATCAGTGGCGGTGGGTGTGAGGAAAGTGGAGCAAGTTTCAAGGAAGGCATCGATATGGTGGTAGGGGTTCTCATTCTCCATCCCATAGTAAGTAGGAAGGAGTCTGAGGAGGGCGAGTGGAATGGAGAATTTTTGAGCCGGAATTTGGTCAAAAATGGTGGCAAATGGGTAATTGTAGTTCCCCGGGGTGAAGTACTCGTGGAGAGGGCAGTTAGTTTGTGGTTGAGAATCTCCATGAGTGTCATTGTTTGCCATTTTGGCTACTTGGTGTTTTTTGCGGTGGCTTTTGCGTCTCCTTATAACTATCTTGAGGTCGTATAGCACCAAGTCGGCACAAGTTGAACACATATTACACATGCACAACTGTCACCTGCACAATACACAAATAAGCAACAAAAGCCAACTTACAATGATAGTCTATAAAAGTAAACAAAGAATAAAGAATAGCAATGGTGAGGGCAGTAGGAAAGGCTAAGTTGTTGGTATGTATGCCCTGAGAGCCAATCATGGGATGATTGGTGGGATACATTAAGATTGATTTGATAAACATCAAAGGCAAGATTCCAATTCTTTTTGGTTCAGTCATATGAGATAATGATAGAACAGATTGAATGTCTAGAGAATGACAGTACTCAATGACGTATGCTTTTAGGTTCAGGACCTGAACGATGAGATCATACAAATGCTAAGAGTTTGTACATTCTTATTAAGTCCCTAGTCAGATGTCATTGTGGAAGGTAGATATACGACAATGACACACAAGACTAGATTTTGGTGTTGGTTGATGACAAAATCTCATTAGTAATGATATGGAGATATCAAACCAAACACATAGGTACTTGTTAGAGAACAAGTGTACCAGACAGACCCACCATGAGTTTGACACATGGAACCATGACATGGTAGTCACAGTCAGTTCTCACAGTAATGGTGGTGAGTGTGATTCTTTGACCTGAAATCACTACACTCAACACATGTCATTGGGTACACTTTGACATCATCAAACACAGTCTTGAAACATGGGTTGTTATAAAGGTGATGATTGGGTGGCTTTGACACTTGGGGCTTTTGAGGGGTGAGTGATAGATATGGGATTTGTCCCTCCTGAGGGAGTTTGATATCCATGGCCACTTGATGAGTAGGATTGAGATAGGCATGTGCATGCATGTGTGAATCAGTATGTGATATTGATGTCATACATATCTCCTCCAATCTACTCTGAGATCAAGAAAGTGAATGAACGTTGACAGGATGACTATTCCATGCCTTGAGTTCATTCAGGATATTAGTGACAAAGGAATTTTACATTCACGGATTGTAGGATTGAAAGTTGTTCTCCAAATTTCCCTTTTCACTTGGGTAGCACTGATGTGCGACTAGGCACCGTTCTTTGCTTATGAATTCATAAGTGTTATGGACTTTCACTTCCAACGTGAAATGGGCATGTAGGGTCACACACATAGGATTTAACCTGGAAGAGGAGTTTATACACAAACGATGTTTAGATTGATTATTGAAGGAGTTTAGTAGTTCAATTAAACACTAAATCAATTGATAGTTTAGTATCATAGTGTTCAATGTGTTGGACCGATTAATTAGAGTATCAGATTGATTGAAACTGCAATTGACTGATGTTTGCATAGTCTGCACTCCCAACCGATTGGCTCATATGATGAACTGATCGGCTCAGCTTGGTGAACCGATCGACTCATGTGAAGAATCGATCGGCTCAGGACATGTTGAGATGATCGATTCAAGGGTTGAACCGATCGGCTCAACAGGTCCAAATGAGCAAGTTGGGAAAGTCAGGTTGGTGAGAAATTTCTTTTCGTTTCACTTGTCCAATTTTATTAGAACAAGGATTGGTATTTGGATCAATTCAAAACAAAAGAGGAAAAGTCAATCGGGAATTGATCAGGACCACAAACCGATCGGCTCAGAAGTGAACCGATTGGCTCAGGTGCCCCAACCAATTGGTTCAGGTGTGAACCGATCGGCTCAGGTCCCCACCTGACCGTTTCATGTTTGAAACAATCGGTTCAGCTGGCGTAGTTGGTTGTTTTTTGTAGAAAATATCGAATCCTTCTACTCTTGCTTTAATCCTGCATTGTATGGGGTAGAGAACCCTGTCCCATGACCCTCCTATATATATAGGGGTACTGGGGGCTTCTTAGGTACACCAACTCAGAACACTAGTTGCTCTGCAAAGTTTCATTCTCTCTAGTTGTGGTAACCGAGAGAGCCCAAGCAAGTGCTACTCGATAAGGGAGGCACAACAAGGGAAAGACAACTATAGAAAAGCGATTGGTTGTAGGAGAGTGTGTTAGTGATTAGTACACTGACAGGATGGTACGACTCCTTCCGGTGCCTTGTGTGACAAGGCGATTGAAGTTCCAGGTGGTCCATCTGGACTACTTCAGAGGAGGGAGACTTCTGCCACTCGGAGGACAGCTGTCAATCCCGACAGTCCCGGTGAGACCAGGAGCTGCACAAACACCATTCAAGACCAGAAGTGAAGACCGCGCAAGCCGTGAGGTAACGTCACCGAGAAAGCCTCAGGACAAGGTATGTCTCTAAAAACCATCCTTCCTATTGTATAGACATTGACGCGATTCCTTTATTCTGGGTTTGGGAGAAGAAAATTTTTGTTTCCATTTCCTTCTTTGTCTCCCTTAGAACCCAACAGTGGTATCAGAGCCACATCAACTGCTCTATACTTTAGGATTGTCAATATGATCGATTTTGGTTTGTTGCCTTTATTTATTGCATATGATGCAAATAAAATTGGCTTTATGCATGTCCAATCCTAAATCCACAAATCCCAATATACATATATGATATGTAATATGAATGAACTCGATACGCGTCACCCTTAAACAAGTTTTGTGGTGGATGTATAGCGTGGTTATGGCCAAAAAAACCCTATATATGTGTGCTTGGTTGTATATGGTTGCTTGCATCTCCGTTTGCGCACCGATTTCCTATCTCTTATTCCTACTGTAACTTGAAATAACTCGAGATTTCTTTCCTACCTTTGCTCACCCCGAATTTAACTCAGGGTTTCCCTATTCAAATGTAAAATAGGATAGATCTTTTATTTCCTATTATGTCAAAGAATGGTGGACAACCTGGCGATGACTGAGACGATCAGTTCAAGGCATGAACCAATTGGTTGGTGATCTAGATGATTGACTCGAGAAGCGAGACGAGCGGGTGGCGACCAGAGGAGATGCACGATGACCAGGTGAACCAATCGGTTAGAGGAGCCAACCCATCGGCTGGTGGCACCCAGACGATCGGCCAGGGTGAGCAGGTCATTCATGTGATGAGTTGATCAACTCGAACGACAAAGCACATAGTTCATCTTGTATATGTTGCATGTGATATGGACCTAGATGACCATGATTCCTCTTGGCTCGAGGAATCACATTAGGATGGCCATAATCATCACTTTTATTGTTTTACATGTATTCTGTGGGATGTAGGATGTATATGAAACATACTATGTATTGTGGTGATTGGATATGTATATGTACCTATAAAACTAAATCCCTCATTAAATATTAAAGTTTTAGATGCCTTCCAAATGCAAAACATGTGAAAAACTTGATCGGCCAAGTGTGGGCACGCCCTAGCGTGGTGCACCGTCTATCTTGTGGAAGCATGAAGGATGAATATGTGGGTCTGCCCTAGCAGGGTGCATATTCATCATGTTGGCTTTGGGTCAGACTTAAAAAGGTGACCTAAATAGGATCTAGCACCTTGAGTCATGGAGGTGATCATGGAAAGGAGTTGCATATGGCATCTTTTAAGAGTTACATATGATGCAATTGGAAAAATTTTCCTACCTGGAAGATCTAAGTTCTGGGTGACAACCCTAGCTGGTCCATGACTCAGAGGATTTCAAGATCTTGACCCACTCGAAGATTGTACACTGCAATCTTCCAAATTGATGGTGAGGGCTATCAATTTGAACAAAAATAGTGGGAGCGATAATTAATTAAAGTCCTAATTATATCGTCAATTTTTCAAATCAATCAAATAAGTCAAAAATGAGTTTTGGACTAAATTGTATATATTTCCTTTTGTAGTACAAATGACAACAAACAACAAACACTTTTCGTTGCGATCGGTCCTTGAAAAGGACAAGCTGAATGGGACTAATTTCCATGACTGGTTTAGGACATTTAGAATTGTTCTTACTCAAGAGTGAAAGCTCTATGTCCTGGACACTCCAGCGAACCTGCTCCTACCGCACCAAAGCCAGAAAGGGATACTTATAAGAAGCATTCTGAAGATGCCATTGATGCAAAGTGCTTGATGTTGTGCTCCATGAACCACGAGTTGCAGAGACAACATGAGAACATGGGTGTCATTGAGATCATTCAACATCTCAAGAACATGTATGAAGATTAAGAAAGGCGAGAGAGATATGATGTCTCCAGGGTGTTGTTCAAGTGTGTCATGATAGAAGGAGATCCATTTGGTCCTCACACGCTCAAGATGATTGGGTATGTGGAGAACCTGATGAGACTGGGATTTGCCCTAAGCCAAGAGTTGGCTACTGACGTGATACTACAATCATTGCCAGAATCCTACAGTCAGTTTGTGATGAACTACAACATGAACAACTTTGACAAGCCACTAACAGAGTTGTTAGGCATGTTGAGGACAACCGAGGCACAGATGAAGAAGGACAAGCCTAAGTCTGTGATGTTGATCAAAGAAAAGAAAGGCAAGTCCAAGGGCAAGTGCAAGGGCAAGGGCAAGGCTAAGAAAGGTTCTGATGGTAGCCAACAACCCAAGTCGTCTTCAACTCTCAAGGCCAAGGGAGGTGTGACCAAGAGAGGCAATTTCCACCATTGTTAAAAGCCATGACATTGGAAAAGGAATTGTCCACTCTATCTACAAGAACTAAAGAAGAAAGAGGCGATAGACATCTCCACCTGAAGGTGTCATGAAATAAACTTGTAACACTTTTTGAGGTATATGATACCAAGATATAAAGTGTAAAGCACCCAATAAATGGGGCAAGTGTTGCCGCCATAGATAGAAGTACTTTATAGTTTATTTTCAGCCTTGAAGGCATGTAATAGAGTTGTAAATTGCTATTTCATATTTGCCAATGGATAGAAACACCTTAATTTTTGCATATTGTATGACAATGATGGCAATTAATAAAGTTAATGTTTTAAATTTTGTGGCAATGACTTGTTTATCTTGTGGTACTTGGTATGCATAAGATAAAATGATACCTAAAAGTTATTGATAACTCAAACAATCAAATTAGCATAAATCATGAGAAATTCATTTCTAGATTCCATATGATGGATAAGTCTAGACTATTTTTGGTTAGAGAACCAATAAGAGACATGAACCTCTTAAGACATCAATCTTCACTAATGGTAGTGGGAGAATGATTATCCTATTAGGTATAATACATGTGATGTATTTACACAACTATTGGAGAAAATGGTAATACTTCAGCGATGTTTAGAGAAATACCAATATGAATATCTTGAAGTGTTCAAGAATATCATAGATGAAGTACGAATTTGGTAAAGTGTTAATTCTTGATGAGATCAATGAATGAAATACTTGGACCAAATGTTTGAGATCCTTATGAGTGATTATGATAGTGTATCATAGTAAGCTCGTGATTAAGGCATGGTGATGTCTAAATCAAAAGGAGTCATACTTTAAGGAGTTAGAGGATGATTATCAAATAACTAATTTCTTCTTAAATAAAGAATACCCTACATTAATAAAGGACATTAAGAATCACAACGAGTTGTGAGTTCTTATATCCTTGACAGATACACCCCGATTATCTATGTGATGAGTTGGTCATGTGATGAGTCAACTATCTAGATGAATATGAGGAACCAAATTTTGAGTTATGGTTTATGACAATTACATCCTAAATGACTTCCATGTAAACCATAAGGTGTGACCTTGATGGTAGCACTCATTGGTATGAAATACATAAGTGCGAATGAGTCTTAAGCGTTAAGACACATGGATGCCGTTTAGAGAAGGATGATGCTTGTTGATTGCAACTTAATGACTAAAAGATTTGGCATATGGATACTAAAACCACATTCCTATGAGGAATAAAATAACGATGTATACGTGACACAACCTATAAGGTTTATGAATCCATTAATGCAAATGAAGTCTATAAGTTACAATGGATTAATCAATGTGATTGATTAAGTACAAGCAACTCAGAGCTGGATCTTTACTTTGATGATATAGTCAAAGGGTTTGACTGATATGTCAAAGATAAAGAAGGGATTTGTGATTTAGTGGGAGCATATTCACATTCCACATGTTGATGTGAAATGAGATGTTCTAAGAATGGAAATCCAAAGTAGAAATTATCTTTAAGGAAGATAGAGATGTTTCCTATGTAATAAGAATAGAGATCTATAGAGATAGTTCTCGAAAACCTCTTGACCTAAAAAGAGATAGCATACATTGGCAATCTACACTCAAGGGTTCAGTTTGCATAGATTCAGTGGGAGAAAACTTGTCCATGTTACATGGAGTTGGTATCCCAAGGTCAAGTGTCCAATTCTTATGAAAAATGGGAACACTAAGAATAGATATGGATCTATCATGTATATAATCATCCCATTATCTTGCACGTATGGACATAGAAAAATAAAGTGCATTCATCATCTTGTATGTAGGACATGATAATTTGATGTGCTCATCCTGATAACTCGTATGTGGGACATGATGAGTGGATGTCTGTCTAGTTCCAGTAAGGGTTACTGGAATACCATAAGACCTTGATAAGTACTTGAGAAGTACTAGTTCTATGGAAATAAGGAAGGGTTCACTATAAAGAGTTACACTGTTGCGAACTTCTGAAAAGGACAGAAAATTAATCGCAATATATATATGATATATATATAAAAGTGAATGTTTGTTAATGGAAACATTCCAAGAAAGCCGTTTAAAAGGAAAAAGCTGAGTATCCGTGTGTTAGAGAACATTAGTGGATACTATATGGATCTGGAAGTTCATGAGATGAACTTATAGATATTCTGATCTTTGATGACAAGTAAGGAGTACTTGGTCATGCAATGTGGCTAAAGGTTAGCAAAGGAATACTAGATCACATATTACGTCAACTCCATCTCATATGTGTGACGTACAACGAAGAGATGAGAGACATGCAGTTAATACCGACTTTGGCAAGGAGTTTACATAACTCACTATGTTAGCACTAGAGTACAATAACATGTGGGACATATTTGAAGACCACTATGAATATGATTCAATGGTGATTGGCTCACAGTGCAAGTGGGAGTCTGTTGGTATGTATGCCATGAGAGCCAATCATGGGATGATTGGTGGGATACATTAAGATTAATTTGATAAACATCAAAGGCAAGCTTCCAATTCTTCCTAGTTTAGTCATATGAGATAATGATAGAACATATTGAATGTCTACAGAATGACAATACTCAATGACGTATGCTTTTAGGTTCAGGACCTAAACAATGAGATCATACAGATGTTAAGAGATTATACATTCTTATTATGTCCCTAGTCGGATGTCATTGTGGAAGGTAGATAGATGACAATGACACACAAGACTAGATTTTGATGTTGGTTGATGACAAAATCTCATTAGTCATGATATGGAGATATCAAACCAAACACATAGATACTTATTAGAGAACAAGTGTACCAGACATACCCACCATGAGTTTGACACATGGAACCATGACATGGTAGTCACAGTCAGTTCTCACAGTAATGATGGTGAGTGTGTTTCTTTGACCTGAAATCACTACACTCAACACATGTCGTTGGGTATACTTTGACATCATCAAACACAGTCCTGAAACATGGGTTGTTATAAAGGTGATGATTGGGTGACTTTGACACATGGGGCTTTTGAGGGGTGAGTGATAGATATGGGATTTTTCCCTCCTGAGGGAGTTTGATATCCATGGCCACTTGATGAGTAGGATTGAGATAGGCGTGCACATGCATGTGTGAATCAATATGTGATATTGATGTCATACATATCTCCTCCAATCTACTCTGAGATCAAGAAAGTGAATGAACGTTGACAGGATGACTGTTCCATGCCTTGAGTTCATCCGGGATATTAGTGACAAAGGAATTTTACATTCACTATAACACCATTCACGAATTGTAGGATTGAAAGTTGTTCTCCAACTTTCCCTTTTCACTTGGGTAGCACTGATGTGCGACTGGGTACCACTCTTTGCTTGTGAAGACATAAGTGTTATGGACTTTCACTGCCAACATGAAATGGGCCTGCAGGGTCACACACATAGGATTTAACCTGGAAGAGGAGTTTATCCACAAACGATGTTTAGATTGATTACTAAAGGAGTTTAGTAGTTCAATTAAACACTCAATCAATTGATAGCTCAGTATCATAATGTTCAAGGTGTTGGACCGATTGATTAGAGTATCAGATCGATTGAAACTGCAATTGACTGATTCTTGCACAGTCTACACTCCCAAACGATCGGCTCATATGATGAACTGATCAGCTCAACTTGGTGAACCGATCGGCTCATGTGAAGAACCAATCAGCTCAGGACAGGTTGAGACGACCGGTTCAAGGGTTGAACTGATCGACTCAACATGTCCAAATGAGCAAGTTGGGAAAGTCAGGTTGGTGAGAAATTTCTTTTCGTTTCACTTGTCCAATTTGATTGGAACAAGGATTGGTATTTGGATCAATTCAAAACAAAAGAGGAAAAGTCAATCGAGAACTGACCAGGACCATGAACCGATCGGCTCAGGTGCCCCAACCGATCAGTTTAGGTGTGAACCGATCGGCTCAGGTCCCCAACAGACCGTTTCATGTTTGAAATGATCGGTTCAACTGGCGCAGTTGGTTGTTTTTTGTGGAAAATATCAAATCCTTCTGCTCCTACTTTAATCTCGCATTTCCAGGGGTAGAGAACCATGTCCCATGACCCTCCTATATATATAGGGGTATTGGGGGCTTCTCAGGTACAACAACTCAGAACACCAGTTGCTTTGCAAAGTTGTCATTCTCTCTAGTTGTAGTAACCAAGAGAGCCCGAGCAAGTGCTACCCGATAAGGGAGGCACAACAAGGGAAACACAACTGCAAAAAAGCGACCGGTTGTAGGAGAGTGTGTAGGTGACTAGTACGTCAATAGGAGGGCACAACTCCTTCTGATGCCTTGTGCGACAAGGTGATCGGAATTCTAGGTGGTCCGTGTGGACTACTTTAGAGGCGGGAGACTTCTGCCGCTCGGAGGACAGCTATCAATCCCAACAGTCCCGGTGAGACCAGGAGCTGCACAGACACCATCCAATATTGGAGGTGAAGACTGTGCAAGCCATGAGGTAATGTCTCCGAGCAAGCCTCGAGACAAGGTATGTCACTACAAACCATCCTTCCTATTATATAGACGTTGATGCGATTCCTTTATTCTGGGTTTGGGAGAAGAAAATTTTTGTTTCTGCTGCCTTCTCTGTCTCCCTTAGAACCCAACATAAGCTAAACTAACTATCTAGGCCAGGTGCCTCTATCCCCGACAACAACGACAGAAACCTTGGTGCATTTCTCAAATGAAACAAGTTAACTGGAAAAAGATGATGCCAAAGGGGAAAGTCAATGCCACAACTACTAGATAGTTGTGGCACTTTCTATCCCTGGAAATAGTGCCAGAAAGCTTAGTGCAATGTTCTCAAGGCCACACACTAGCCAACTAACGGTGACTAGATGCAACCTTAAGGGAAAACACACAGATCTCTCAAATTTTGTATATGGACCTAGTCCAACGCACATTGTAAACAAATCATACGTACCCACAAGAGCACAGGGTTGTGTTGTAGTATAGGCTAGTGGTAAGATTAGGATCGATCCTCAGGGATAGAGGGGGAACTAGATCTAGTTAGTTTAGCTATTTTCCTAAATCAGAGTATAGGGGTTGAGGGTTAAAAGTTGGGTTTGGTTGTTAATGCTACAATTGCAAGTAAGAAAGAAACTAGATTAATCAAAAGCCCTAGGTTACTCTAAGCAAGTTAAACTAAGAACATGGTAAGGAAATTACCAAAACTAGAGCAAGAGGAGTTACACTACACTAGAAATATAAGGTATCAACTAAGATGCAAGATAAGAAATGAAACAAGCAAGAGTCTAAGTTATCACTATTTAGCTAAATTAACACAATCAAGTTCAAAGGAGCCCTAACTACTTAAGCAAGAACTAACTATCTAGAACTATGCAATTAGCTAAGAATTAACAAAGGCAATTGGCTATGCTAGCATTAACAAGCTAAGAAGGAAAAGGTGGGTTTTAAGCAATTTGATGGATAGGTGGGCTATTTGGGAATGAAACATGATATTAGTAGGGGGAAGGTTAACATAAAATGCAATTCTCATATTTCAATCTAGATTACCAAACCAAACAACAAGGCAAGTGCTATTGGAATATACCCCAAGCTAATAGTTGGAGAACTAGGGCTAGGTGCAATTCTAATAGGACTTGGCAAGTCTAGGTTTCTAGGGTATGTGGTATTAGGGAAATTGAGAGCCAAGGGTAAGAATGGGAGTAGAGATGAGGGTATCTCACCTCATGTTACTTTCCATCCAACCTTTAGAAAACTCTAGGCAATTGCACTAATCACACTTACACTAGCTACTTCGATCTCACACATACTTGTATAAGAAGGGAGATGTATGTAGGAACAAAGGGGGCTAGCTAGGGATCCACTAATTGGACCTAGGAGCCATTCCTATGATTGCTACATACATTCCATTTTCTCCTAGAAGCTAAGTGTCATTAACCATCACAAAACAAGCAATCTATGTTTAAAAACACAAATCACATGCAAGATAATGGGAAATGAGATAGAAGCAGGAGGGAAACATCATAGAATGAAATTATGTTCAATACAAGTTATTTTCCCTCAACATGGTATCAAAGTCACATTTTAACCCCAACAAACCCACCACTAGGGGCTTAGCTAGACATGCTCAAACAAAAGAAAAAAGAAGTGAGAAGAAAGGGATAGGAGTCCATGGATCTCTAAGTATCTTCTTCTTATTCACCTCCTAGCTCCTATATAATGACCTCCCTCCTCCAAGGTGGGTGAATGACATGAAAATGAAGGGGGTTATGGTAGAAAACTATGTTTCTATGGTGGATATGAGGTGAAAATGGTGGGTGGATGGCTTGAATGCAAGGAACGAGGCAATGAATGCTCTGGAATAGGTAGGGGGAGTAATGTTAGATAACCTAGTGTTGTGGCCACCACCCATTTATATATAGGTGGTGGTGAAAGCACTAGGGTAAGTAGGGGTATAGTTGGAAAAATAATGGTGAAAAAGCTAGGGTTTAGGTGGTAGCACGGATGTGCTGGGCAGCACATACATGGTGGGTGAGAGTTGGAACAGCCGTGGTAGTGGAGAATGACCATTCTAAGAAATGGAAAATATTTGAAGAATTTTGGTGAAATGAAGGCTAGTAGCATGACTGTGCTGGGCAGCACGGCCTTGGTGAGGGCTAGGTAGAACGGCCATGCTGGGTAGCACGACCATGGTGGGGGAGGTGAAATGGAGGTCATTCTAGTCAGCATGCCCGTTCTCATCTTTGGCAACACGGCCGTGTTGGACAACATGGCCATTTTGGGGGCTTGGTGGAATGGTCGTGCTGGGTAACACAGCCGTGGTGACAATGTTGTTGTAGCTTTACAAATTTGATGTTGATTTTGTAACTTTGGCAGTGTCCAATACGGTCGTTCCTTGACACCACATCTGTGATGGGGTCTTTAGTGGCAAATTCACTTTGAAACTTCATGATCAATGGGCTTCTTTGTTGATGTCAAGCCTTGGCCATTAGGGGTAGATTGAGGGAGCTTTGGGGTCTTCTTTGGACCCCTCCATGGGTGGAGGGACCCTAGAATTCCTTCCTTCTCTCTCATCCATCCAAAGAATGGTCCAAGTACATGGAAAGTATGCAAAGAATGTCCATAAGTGTATTTGACAATAATATGCATATTGGGGGATTTAACTTGCATTATACTATGTTTAGATGTGATTGAGATACAAAAAGACTCAAGGTGAAGCCCTAAAATATGGTTGCATCACCACCCCAAACTTAATAAATACTTTTCCTCAAGTATGCTCCAACTTAATCTCTCTCTCTTCAATTTTCTTTCAATAAACAAGAGTGATAAATGCATTGCAAAAGATGATTATTGACTAAATGGTCTTACAAGTGACTAAGTGCATGTGTTCCACCTCTATCCTCTCCACTTTCACAAACCAATCATGAAAAGAGCACTGAGCATACAAACTTCAGATATAGAGAATAGAATACATAAGATTTTCATATGTCCTTCATGTAGTTTCGGGTAAACCTTTTCATACCTGCGTTAATCAATAATGACTAAGAGTGTTGTTTTACTTTCATGCATTTAATCTTATGCTTCAAGCCACAGCAAATGACCCACATGGCTATAGAAAGTGTAAAGTGAGCTAAGTTTTATGTTTTCCAGCTCAATGGGTATGAAAAAGGAGGAAAGGATTGTAGTAAGAGATTGGAGTTCTTTTACACACTCATCTTTTCTTTATTATTATTTTTTTTGGGTAAGTCAGGATATTATCTTATTCATCCCACTCTCCTCGTGTAGGGAAAATAAAATTATTACACAAACTACCAACTGGAAAAGAAAATTTGGCAGGACTCCTACCATTACATATAAGAAAGGGAAAGGGGTGACCCACTGGGTCGAGAGGAGGATCGATATACATACGATCATCCTGATAGTTTTTGAAATGGTGTTTGGCAAGACCATCCACCAAATGGAGATTAGTTCTACTAACATTCTTGAGAACGACGTCCTCCATCCCAGCCATGAACTTCTGAGCTCTCGCTATCCAATGTTTAATAGCGGGAGCTTCATCTGCATTGTTCTTCAAGGCTTTGACAGCCATAGCACTATCTGTAGCAAATATGATCCGGCTATGACCATTAACACTACTTATTTTGATTCTCTTAAATAGGAACATTTTTTATTTTATTTTTGATTTTTTTCCTTTACTTCTTTTCTTTTCTTATCTTTTTCCCTTGGTATAGATAGGGCATATAGGGGAGAGAGTGAAGTGGGGAGATGTAGATATGGCCACCCCAAACTTTTGGGGGTGGCTAAGGCTAAATATGTGCACTAAGGCATCCTTTGATGAGGCAGAGAGGTATGAAGATGGTGAAAGAAGAGTCAGGTCAAAGGGGGGTCATTAGTGTAGTCCTCAACATAAAATCTCATGTATGAAAAAAAATCCAACACTTCATCAAATGATATCACACCACATGAGTGAACAACATGATATTCACATTTATATCATGTGATTCCATATGCTCTAAGCATTCATAGCTTGCTCAATTCACAATTCAACCAAAACATTCACAAACTTGAGAGAAATGATGCACATGTAAAAAGTCAATAATTAAGACCATATAGCAATAAAAGCTAAGAAAGTGACATGCATTTGTCAAAGACCAACATTTTCATTTCAAAAAGTGGAGATTAAGTGAAAATATGCTTTTAGGCAACAACATTCAAGTTTGGGAAAAATTGTCCAAAATGGTGGCAATTTGCAATCAATCACATCTAAACCTACATTTAGGGAAATTAAAGCATAAAGTAGAAAATCCTAATTAAAACATGGAAAAATTATCAAAATCGACATGGAAATGCAATGCATGACATGGAGCAAAAAGAGAATTTGTTTTGAAAAGTTATGCAAAAATGCATGAAATTAAAAGACATGTATGCATGAATGCTAACAAGAAGAAATCTTTACTAAAATAAGTGATGTCAAAAAAATAGAGATCAGGTGAGATAGGCATCAACAAAATAAGCTAAGAAAGTGGGCATACCGCCCTACCACCCCAAACTTTTGAATCATGTTGTCCTCATCATGAAACTAAAGCTTAGGAGTGATAGGGTAGATGTCACTGATCTGGTGGTGTGAGATCCTACGGTGGGCCAGCCTATGGAGGTGGGTGATGGTAATAGGGGCATAAGTAGCCCTCCTGTGGAGGTGGGTATGTCTCCCGGTATCTAGATAGTCCTCCCCAGAAATCCTCCCCCCGTTGGGGGTTTCTCTGCACCTGCACATGCTGATACTAGTACATGTGGTTGATCTGATGATGCATCTACTACTGATCTAACCACATGACCTACTATGTCTGATGAATTTCCTCCAAATATGCATGAATGGATGACATGTCGTATGCATTTGTTGGAGGTTGCTACACATCAAAGTCCTCATGTCTCTATCTTGTGCGTCGTGGATGCTCAAGGATGTGTTTCTTCTCTGGTAGTGTCTCTCCTACATCCTTTGATAATTCCACTTTCATGTTTTTATAGTCCTCTCAGGTAACTTGCTTTCCCAACTAGAAATCTATGCTAGAAGATTTTCCAATGGCATGATATCCTCAAGAAGAATAGGAAAATGGTAAGGTAGCTCTAGAGTGAGGCCAGGGTACCTGGGGTTCATATTGTAAATGATCTTTGTCTCTTATGGAAATCATTTGAGACCTTGCAAGATAGTTCAAATCAATCAACTTGGCCACTTCTACCTTTGTGATGTTCTGGAGATCACAATCAAGTTCTTTTGCCATGGTGGTCACAATCCCTCCCATTATGAAGAGAAGCTTGGTCTTGGAGGGAATTGTTTTTAAGTGATCAATCATCATCATCTCTAGATTCACATAACCACGAATCACCATTACTGACATCTCAAACTAGTCTTTTTGAGAACAGCAGCCTTGGTTGTCATACCAGCCAAAGATAGAGTTGGCAAAGACTTTCTGAATATATCTCAAAGTAGGTTTGTGAATCTTGCTTGTTTTTTACTTTCGCGTTGCAAAGGTTCTTTAGACAGTGAATGTTTCCCACATCTTAGAATAGTTGCATTTCCCAATTTTATCACACCTTCCCCCATCAACTTTTGAGCTATCTCTGGTGTTGGTGCAAAAATCTTGTTGAGGTTGGAGGCCTTTAGTAACATGAGTGGGGTCATTGATCCTAAAGCAGATTGCATCCTCCCCTTGATATTGCACCTTCTCCATCGATCCAAAGAATTCATGAGTCGTCTCTAAGTTTGTTTCTTCCACAATGGTCAGCAAGCGATACAATCCACATGATTCTAAGGAATCCTTGGTGATAAGATGCATCCCTAGGGCTTCCATGGTTTTGGGGCAAGCATACCTTGTGGGAATCACCCTCCTAGTAGTGAACTTGGGGTGAAGGGGCCTTGTGAACACTCTCCTTGATGTGCCTCTCCCATATGCAACTTCCTCAGGCTACTTCCCAATCCATTTCATCCTATCCTCCTCTAGCTTGGACAACAAGTCCACTATCTCATCTTCCATCTCCTCACTTTCAGTGTCATCTACTTCCTCCTCCACATATGTGTGTGACCCCAAACTTGTGTCCAAGTTCAAGGGCACCATTTGAGTGGGTGCATCTTCAACTTCTTCCTCAATCAACAACCGAAACCTAATGGGTTGTTGAGCAGTGTGTGGTTGTGCTGATGAAGTGGAGCATCTCACCAGAGTCAGATGTGGAGGTAATCATGAAGACGACATAGCATGAGCCTTCTTGGTCCTCCTCTCTCGGGTCGGTGCATCAATATCCACTGAGTTGACAATGTTCTCCATCTCTTCTTCTTCTTCCTCCTCCTACTCATCATCGGGGTTGATTGTGGCCACTTGAGGAGGATTGGTCCCAGGAGGTGCTTGTTGATGTCGACTGTTGAAGCGATTGCAAAATGGAGTTAGAAAGAGATGAAGCTCTGTGGGATGTCAGTGTGACATTGGAGGCCTGTTTGGTGAGGGATTTGCCTTCAGTGAGGATTTTCATGGTCTTCTCTACCCCTTTCTTGATTTCTTTGCCCATGCTCTTCATATTAGTAAGGATTTTGGTGGGAAAATGAGCAAGAATAGTAATAATTGCACTTTTGAGTTGTAGAGGAAAAATCTTCTTGGAGATGTAGAAATAGATGGTAATGGAGGGTGGAAATTGGAGTTTGAGGTAGGGGAAGGTGATTGGGGTTCAAAGGGAACTCAAATCTAGAGTTTGGGAGCAAGAGGAGGTGAATTGGGGGTCTCCCTAGTCACCTCCTTGCAAAGAACGACCATTTTGGGTTGAAGAAATGAGGTTTGGGTCATCCTAGCTTGGGTGAAATTGAGCAACTTAAGTGTTGGGCCTGGGCCAACACGGCCATTCTGGCCAGCACGACCATTCTGGTGGGATGCCAGCATGGGTGTGTTGGCCAGCACAGTCATGCTGCTCGTGCATAAAACTTGAGTTTTCTATATTGAAACACAACTTTCCAACACGACCGTTCCATGCCATAATGTCCATGTTGGGTCCTCCAAGTTCAAAAATCTTCCAAAATCATCAAATAATTCCATCATTCACAATCCAATCAATTAAATCGATCCATTTGATGTTGTATCAATCATTTTTCACTTAAATATGCCTCATTTCTCAACTTTCACCTATTTCACCCATCATATCATCAAAACTAAAACAAAACTATTAAGCACAAGTGTGCAGGTTCGTGTTCTTGGAATCATGTAAAAACAAAGTAAAAGTATTAAAAAATGATGGTTGGGAAAAAAAGTTCCCAAACCTAGGTGGGTTGTCTCCCACTCGAGCTAAATTTAATGCCTTCAGCCGGGCTTATTTATTCTTGAACTCAATCATCCTCACAGAATTTTCAAAGCACCTTTGTAGTAAATATATCTCTCATGTGCATTCAAGAACATCTCTTCATCAAGATGGTGTTCCTCAACTAACATCACAATATGAAAACTTTGATTGGCTCTTTCGGGACCTACTTCAACCAATGCTTTCAATATTTTTCCATTCACAGTAAACTCTCTTGATCCATGTTTCTCACTTATCACAACAACTCAAGATGGATATACATTCTTGATTAGATAAGATCCTTCCGATCTAAACTGAACTTTCTAAGAAAAGAACTTACATCCTAGAGTTGTACAACCATACCCATTGCCCGGGCTCAAAGTCCTTCTTGATCAGCTAGTCATGAATAAACTTAGTTCTTTCCGTGTAGCTTTTCAAAAATTCATAGGACTCATGACTCAACTTCTCAAGCTCATGTAGTTGCAACTTTCTTTTCAATGCAGACGTGTCTCCGTCCATATCCATGTCTTTCAATTCCCACAAAGCCTTGTGTTGCATTCCACCAGTAGATGGCAATGATTTCCATAAACAAGCTTAAATGGTGTGGTTCTAATTGGGGCTTTATATGCAGTCCTATATGCCCACAAAGCCTCATTGAGACATAAATACCAATCCTTGCAGTCCGGCCCCACCGTCTTCTCAAGAATGAGCTTTATCTCCTGATTAGCCAACTCGACTTGACCACTAGTTTGAGGGTGGTAAGGAGTAGCCACATGATGATTTACTCCATGTCTTTTTTTTGCAAACCTTCAAATGTGCGATGGATGAGATGGACTCCACCATCACTAATCATAGCTCTTGGCACACCAAACCAGCTAAAGATATTTGACTTCACAAAATCACAACACCACGTTATGATCATTGGTTCTAGTAGCAGTAGCTTCAATCCATTTTGATATATAATCGACGGCCACCAAAATTTACAGATACCCAAAGGAGGGAGGAAACAAACCCATGAAATCAATTACCCAAACATCAAACACCTCAACCACAAGAATGGGTGATAGAGGCATCATGTCCCTTTTTGAGATAGTGCTCACCTTTTGGCATTTCAAAAAACATTTGCAAAATTCATGAGTATCTTTTAACAAAGTTGGCCAATAAAATCTACTTTGAAGAATCTTGGCGGCTATATGTTTCCCGCCGAAATGTCCTCTACATGCACAAGAGTGGCACATGGTTAGGATCTCTTACTGCTCACTTTCCAGAACATATCTTCTAATGAGTTGATCGGGACAATATTTGAAAAGATGCAGGTTATCCCAAGCATAGTTCTTCACCATAGCAAATAGTCTCTTGCTCTCCTCCCTCGTCCAATTGCTCAGTATCATTCCACTAGCTAAGAAGTTAGCTATGTGCCTATACCATGATCTTTGTGTGGATGAAAGTAAGAAGAGTTGCTCATGTGGCATTATTTCTTTGATGTGGTTCCTATCATCATATGGTGCTTCAATGCCAGAGAGATGGTCGACTACACAATTTTCTACTCCCCTTTTATCAACAATCTTTAGATCAAACTCTTGAAGCAATAGAATTTATCAAATCAATCTCAACTTAGAATATTTCTCTATCATAAGGTACTTAAAGGATGCATGATAAGTATAAACCACTACCTTGTTTTGCAAGAGATAAGAGCAAAACTTGTCAAGAGAACAAATCACAACAAGCAACTCATTTTCTATGCTAGTGTATTTTCTTTGAGCCTTATTAAGAGTCTTTCTTGCATAGTAAATGGCATGTGGAATCTGGCCAATCCTTTGGCCCAATACAACCCTGACTTCCATATCTGATGCATCGTTCATGATCTCAAATGGCAAGGAGAAATCCTGGGACTGCATGATAGGAGCAGAGACGAGCTTGTTCTTAAAATGGTTGAAAGATTCAACACACTTGTAACTGAAATTGAATTCCACATCTTTTTCAAGAAAATGACAAAGTGGCCTCGAAATCTTACTGAAGTCTTTAATAAATCAACAGTACAAACCTGCATGCCCCATGGAAGATAGGACATGACTTACAGTGGAAGAAATGGTGAGAGTGGAAATCGAGTCCACTTTGGCATTATCAACTTCAATTCTGGATTTAGAGACTCAATGACCCAAAACAATGCCTTTGGGCACCATGAAGTGACTTTTCTCCCAAGATAGTACATAGCGAACCTTGACACACCTTTCAAGAACAACTTCTAAGTGAAGCAAACACTCATCAAATGTCTTACCAAACATAGAAAAGTCATCTATGAAGACTTCAAGCGACAAATCAAGCTTATCAGTAAAGATGGATGTTACACATCTTTGAAATGTCGAAGGCACATTGCATAACCTAAATGGAATCCTCCTATAAGAAAAAGTACTACTTGGAGAAGTGAGCATCGTCTTCTCTTGATCAGTGGGATGAACAACTATTTGGATGTAACCAAAGTACCCATCAAGAAAACAATACAAACTTTGTCCAGCTAATCTCTCTAAGATCAAATCAAGGAATGGGAGAGGATGATGATCTTTCTTGGTCTTTTCATTCAATTTTCTGTAATGCATGCACATCCTCCACTTGGATTGCTCTCTCGCAAGAACCAATTCCTCATCTCCATTCTCGGCGACTTTGATCCCACCCTTCTTGGATACACCTTGGATGGGACTCACCCATGGACTATTAGAAATGGGATATATGATTCCAACATCAAGTAGCTTCACAACATCTTTTGCTACAACCTCTTTTAACTTTGAATTCAATCATATTTGCATTTGAAGGGTTGGTCTAGCATCATTCTCAAGGTAGATTCTATGGACACAAATAGAAGGGTCCATACCCCTAAAATCAACTATGGACCATCCAATAGCCTAAATGTTCTTCTTCAAAACTACCATCAATGCATCTTATTGCTCCAGAGAAAGAATAGAAGAAATGATCATCTGGAGAGTGTCATTGGAGCCTAAGAAAACTAGAAATGGAAGGGAGGTCTTCACTTGCAGCCACAAAGGCCATCTCTTCCTCCTCATCCTCCTCATCATCATCATTGGGAAATTCCAAAATGGACTCGAGACCTTTACCTTGTGTGGTGGTTTGAATCCATGCAAGTAGACACTCTTCTACTATCTCATCAAGACACTCTATCAGATAACAATGTTCTTGTGTAGAACCCATCACCTTGGCCTTAGAAGAAGACTTAAAAATGTTCAACTAGATCTTCATGTGCATGAAAATCATATACATGGTGTCGGTCCTCACATGGATCACTACATTAGTTGTAGCCAAGAAGGGTCTCCCCAAGATGATAGGCACTTTCCTTGAGTCTTTTTCCATGTCCAAAATAATGAAATCAGCAGGGAAGAATGTTGAGGTCTTATCATCAAGTATGACCAATACATCATCAACACGCCCTCTAGGTGTTTTCATAGATCTATCAGCCAACTACAAAGTACAGTGAGTGGGACCTAGTTGTCCCATTTGTAGCTCAACAACACATCATAAGGCATTGTATTTATACTAGAACCCAAGTCAAGAAGAGCTTGGTCTATGTGATGTACTCCAATGTAGCATGAGATAATGGGAGCACTAGGACCTTTCCTCTTCCTTAGCACGACAAGCTATAGAATTGAGCTCACTTGCTAAGTGAGCTTGACTTTCCTTGGTTTCCTTCTGGTGGTCTTCCTCTTGAATGTGCATAAGTCTTTCAAGAACTTAGTATAAGATGGTGTTTTCTTGATCACATCAAGCAAAGTAATGTTGATCTTGACCTACATAAAGGTCTGCATGATGTCCTTGGTATGTTTCTTCTTCCTTATTTCGATGGATGGTTTTTAAGTGCACCAGGGAATGGAGGGAGTTGTACCCCAACTGAGTCAAGTCAACATTATCATCAAGAGATATCACTGGAATCATAGTATCAACTCTCGGTATCATGATATCAACTCTCGATATCACAATATCACCAGCCTGAATCATAGTATCAACATCCTTGATCTCAATATCAACCCTATCATCACTGGTTGTGCAATCAACATAAGTACCATGTGACTACTTCAAGGTCCTACCACTACTCAAAACTATCACTATCTTCACATTCTCATGGGTATTGGAAGAGGAAGCTTGTGGAGGTGGATGTGGTTGTTGAGGTGGTGGTGGCTTGGAGTGTCATGGATTTGGGTTTTGGATGATAAACTGTGGCTGGGGTTGTGGTTGTGGTTGTTGTGGTGGATGGGGGTGATATGATGGAGGGGGTTGTTTGTATGAATGAGGTGGATGATATTGATAGTTGTAAGGGGTTGTTGAGGTGGAGGAGCATATGGATGTGGTGATCCTTGGTATTGGTGAAGTGGGGGTACTTGGCCTTGTGGTGGGACATAAGCACCTTGAGTAGTGCACACATAACCACCATCATTGTTTGGGTTGGCATGGGTTGAGACGGGAGCCTCCCCTCCTCATGGCAGGCAAGTGAAAGGGAGATCTGATCAAGCCTTTGTTCAAGGCGACTAACGTTTTTTCTTTGATAGGACACCTCTTTCTTCACATCATCAAGGTTCCTTAGCCTTCTTAGAGCTTCCTCGTCAAACTTGAAGTTGTACTTTGGCCCTTGGTGTTGCCTTGGAAACCCTTGTCACTCCCTATTTTATTGTTTCCATGAGAAGTTTGGATGATTCCTGACGTGGTTTATTATCACACTAACAAATTCGCTCATGGTTGAAATCCTTAAGCTTTTACCAAAACCTTGTGGAATAATACCACCAGCAAGCAGACGGGTCTTATCGCAATATAGTTAAGAATCGAAACGCAAGGGACAACATTTTTAAGAATTGTTGCGAGTTGAGACTAGCTCAAGGAAGACTAATATTTAGAACAAAGGTTGAGTTGAGTTTAATTAAACTAATTGCAAGAAAGTAAAGAGCAGAATTAAAGTTGAACAAGATTAATAATATGGAATTGCTGGGATGGTCTCGGGTTTCACCACCACTACGCATGCAAACACATCCAAAAATTAAATATCCAGGCAAGATACAACCATCCAAATGGAGCTGCTGCAAAACCCCCCATATAGGGGTTAGGCTTGCGTAAGCATCACCTTAGGTATTAGATGTCTCATCACCATCCGGATCACACACTTACGACTCTAAAGATACAAAAATCCAACTGAAGTTGTGGCCATCCCTGAGGGATGTTTAGGCACACAGAAGTGTCACCGTAGGCTAGATGGCTCGTCCCCACACATATTAGACACTTATGACCTCAAGGAATCCTATTCTACTTCTAGTCAGGCAGTCAACCGTGCTAATCAACAAGCAAGTAGGAGATTAATCTACAAGAAAACATTGACGATTAACAATGAAGATATAGATATCCAACTGAAGTTGTAGCCCTCCCTGCGGGATGTTTAGGCCACATAAGAATCACCGTAGGCTAGATGGCTTGTCCCCTCACAAATCATTCACTTTTGACCTCAAGGAATCCCATTCTATTTCTAGTTTGGGAGTCAACCACGTTAATCGACATTCTACCCTACATATAGAAGTTCTCACAACATAGGGAAGAACAAGATGAAAGAAAGTAGGAAATCAATCTACAAACGTTAACAATTAACAACGAAATGAAAATTTATATACATTGCCATGGAATGTTTAACAAGAGAACATGCTTGCATTGGCAGTGAGGCTAGTCCCTACACCCCAGCAAAAAGGAACTACTCGCTCATGATGTGAGAAACAAGAAAATCAAGAGAAGGGGAAGATTCTACCATGAGCATGATGTAGAAGGTAGTCACAGCTCGGTGAAGATGATGCGGTCTTCTACGTCGTGTCAGAGAAGCTTTGAACGAGAAGGAAGAACCACCAAGGCAGACCGGGCAACCCTTCTTCTCCTCCTTCTTTTCTCGTCTTGACCTTCTAGCTTGCAATAGAAGGAGCAGCAGGTGGAGTAGTAATGGCTTGGATGTGGATGTATCTGGTTCGAACCTTGCATTTGGGAAGCCTGGCGGCATCCCAGATCTGATACCAAATGAGGACCCTTTTGGTTCTATCTATAAGCATTGGTCAGGTCCTCACGTTTTTGGCATGAGTCCGCTTCACACGGTTTGGAGCAAACGGCCTACTTGAATAGTTTGGAGACCGAGAGACTCCTAATGTTTTTGGTGTTTTAATGATTTGAGGACCGAACAGATTCACACGGTCTCGAAAACTATTTGCGATCACACAGCTGCGAAGATCATTTGCCTCCTAATGGTTTTGAAACCGCGAGGAGCCAAACGGTCTTGAGACCGATTGGAGGCTCCAATTGGTCTTGCTTGCATTTGATCTGATTGTTCATGTGGTTTTGGAGTGACCAGTGTTGGTGTTTTGATTGCTCAAACGGCCTTTGGAATCCCTCCGTCCAAACGGTCTTCAACATCCAAACGGTCTTGCCTCCAAACGGTCTTGAAGACTAATGGCCTCCAAACAGTCTTGGAGACTGATGGGTTTCAAATGGTCTCGTACCTCCAAACAATCTTGGTTGCTAGCTTCCGATCAGTCTTGCTGGAGAGTGACGATCATCCAAATGGACTTCAACCTCTGATCGGTCTTGAGAACCTAACGGTCCTACATCCAAACGGTCTTGCTCTGACCAGTTTTGATTGTCCAATCGGTCTTGGCTTCCAAACAGTCTTCAATTCCAAATAGTTTTTACTTTCAAATGGTCTGGAGGACCGATTGAGTAGACCGAATGACCAAACCGTTTGGTCAAGAATGATTGATCAGGACCAAGGCTGAGAGGATCTTAAGTGAAGGTGGATGTACAACCAATTGTTCCATTAAATCTGCATAAAAGCCACAATTATACCACAAGTTAATAACAATCCACTGAGTTGAACAAAATTGAATATTATGGGGTTTTAAGAGGTAAAAATGAAAGTATTAATCAAAATTTGGCTCAAAAAGGCAACTGGATATCATGATGAATATGCTTTCATCATAATACCCCAAACTTAAACATTGCTCGTCCTCGAGTAACACAAAATCTGAAATAGTCACCAAATGAATACTTTCTAATCATGTGATTGCCTCCTCTTCACATCACGATTGTTTCCTTTCTACTCAGTATGACTAATCATCTCAACTTCCTGAGACCACTGAACACATCTTACCATATATTCGTTCCTGAGTTTGTTTTCCAACATCACTTCCTCCTCACTTTTTCCAACATAAAGCATGTCAAAGAGTCTTGTAAGAGTCCAGAGATACCCCTAGAACAACAAGTGTCCATCTGATCTGACACTGGTAGTGAAGGCATTTATTGTGCCTTTAGGTGGAAAAGGGAGTGAAGGGTGGTATGGAAGAAAGAAATAAATCTCTCCTCTATCCGACTCGAGATTTTTATTATATGATTTGCAATTTCATTTATTGCATTTTTTGTGTGAATCTCTCCTCTATTCAACTTGAGATTGCATTTTTTTTGTGTGCACTTTGGCATCTTTTCTTGGTGGTACACCCCTATTAATTTGCGAAGGGTATGGAAGAAGCGGATATAGAGGGAAGTGGCGTGCCACCCCAAACTTAGGGTTTGGCACTATTTTGCTATTTTTGTTTCTTTTTTATGGATGGAGGGGTATGAAGATGATAGAAAAAGTGTAGAAGAGAGTGCAGATCAGAATACAACTTGATTTACAATTCAGTGCAACAGGTCATTCTCTTTATTGTACTTTGCTCAAATAATGACTTGATGAAATTTTGGTGGATATTCCATGTTATTGTTCCACTAGTCAGTTAGGAAACATGACGTGTTTGATCCCTATCAGTTTGACAGACACTTGCCATTTTTGCAGAAGGATCATGATGTTAGGATCCATAAGCTTCACAAGATGATTTCAATCAAAAGGCTAGTTTTTAGAAAAAGGTCCTTTTGAGGATATGCTTCAAAAAAGGAGGATAATGATTCAAAATGCACAAAAAGAGAAATGAAAAGCATCAAAACTCCATCCAGTATCTGTTCAATTTCTTTGAAAAACTTTAAAAATATTTGAAAATTTTGATCAAAAAAATGCAACGGTGAAATATTTAGTCAGGAAAGAATGAGTGTAGGTGGAAAGTGAAATACATACCACCCACCACCCACCCAAAACTTAGAATTTTGCTCGTCCCGAGAAAACTCTAAATCCGAGATGGAGGGGAAAATTCATGCTGGTTCGACCACCATATGAGGTTGTGTTCCAATCAGCGTGCATCCTCCATGAATTTATTGATTGGGTTGCCTCCCGATAAGTGCTTTTGTTTTACGTCGATGGCTTGACTTGCTTCCTTCAACTTTCTGGTGGATATGATGTTTTGTAAAGATTTATCGATTCTTCAGTGTTAGTATCTTCTGGGATGAAGTATCTCTTCACGCGTTGGCCATTTGCCCCAAAATCGCCTGACTTTTCACTCCATAGGGAGAAAGAACCATGTGGGGAGATGCTCTTAACAATGTAAGGTCCAGACCAGCGAGAATGAAGTTTTCCTGGGAATAACCTCAGTCTTGAGTTGAACAAAAGATCTTGGTCTTCGACTTGAATGTCCTTTCTTTTCAGATGACCATCATTCCAAAGCTTTGTGCGTTCTTTATAGATTTGTGCATTTTCGTAAGTTGTCATTCGAAGTTCATCTAATTCTTGAAGTTGTAGAATCCTGGCATCTCCCACTTTCTTCATGTCAAAATTTAGCTATTTGATTGCCCACAATGCTTTGTGTTTGAGTTCTACAGGGAGGTGGCATGACTTTCCATAGACCAATCGAAATGGTGTAGTTCCAAGAGGAGTTTTAAAAGCAGTTCGTTAGGCCCACAAGGCGTCGTTGATTTTTACTGACCAATCTTTTCGGTTTCGGCCTACTGTCTTTTCCAAAATAGCCTTGAGTTGACGGTTAGAAACCTCTACATGTCCACTTGTTTGTGGATGGTAAGGTGAGGCTACCTTGTGCGTTACACCATATTTCCTCAGCAAGGTTTCAAAGCTTCTTTCCAGAAAATGAGAACCTCCGTCGGATAACACAGTGCATGGGACTTCGAATCGGGGGAAAATGATATCTTTGAACATTTTGATGATAGGTTTGGAATTGCTAGTGACGGTCGATATGGCTTCGACCCATTTTGAAACGTAATCATCCGGGACCCATTTTGAAATGGGACCATGTAGTCCACACCCCAAACATCAAATATCTTGACTTCTTGCCATAACTTAAGTAGCATATCATCTCTCTTTGTAATGTTTCCAATCCTCTGACACTTGTCACATGACAGAACAAAGTTGTAGGAATCTTTGTATATGGTTGGCCAAAAGAAACCACACTGCAAAACTTTTAGGGCAGTTTTCTTAGCACTCATATGGCCTCCAACTGGGCCTGAGTGACATTGTTGTAAAATAGGTTGAGCTTCTTCTTCAGTGATACAACGTCTGTAGAGACCATCATCAGAGAGCTTGAATAGGTATGGCTCATCCCAGTGATACCATTTCACATCATGCATGAATTTCTTCAGTGCATTTCCAGTGCAGTCTGGGTGGATGATACCAGCGGCGAGGTAGTTCACATAGTCTGAGTACTAAGGGGTAGCTTCTGAAATTTTCATAAGTTGGTCATCCGGTAGGGAATCGTTAATTGGGATCTTCTTAGTTTCCAAGGTGTGGATATGACTCAAGTGGTCTACCACAAAATTCTCTGTACCTTTCTTATCTCTTATCCCCAGATCAAATTCTTATAAGAGGAGAATCCATCTTTTGAACATGGGTTTAGCATCTTTCTTTGCTAGGAGGTAACAGATAGAAGCATGATCTATGTAGACAATGAATTTTAAGCCAATGAGATAGGATCTGAACTTGTCAAAGGCATACATAACTGCTAGGATTTCTTTCTTGGTAGTTGCATAATTCCTCTGAGCTTCGTCGAGGGTTCTCGATGCATAGTAGATCAGATAATGTTTCTTTTCTATACATTGTCCTAAAATAGCACCCACAACATAATCACTGGAATCACACATAATTTCAAATAGTTGATCCCAATTGGGAGCTCTGATGATGGGTGTTGTTGTAAGAGCATGATTTAGATTGTTGAAACTTTTAACACATTCTTCATCAAAATTGAACTCAGGATCCTTTAGTAACAAATTCGTCATCGGCTTGGTTATCTTTGAGAAATCTTTTATGAACCGTCTGTAAAAGCCTGCATGGCCTAGGAATGCACAAACCTCTTTTACACTTATTGGGATGGCGAGTTTGAAAATCGCTTCATTTTTTGTTTTGTCTACTTCGATACCTTGACTGTTGACTCTATGACCAAGGACAATGCCTTCTTTTACCATAAAGTGACACTTCTCCCAATTTAACACAAGATGTGCTTCTTCACACCATTTGATGACAAGGGGGATGTGCTTTAGGCATGATTCGAAAGAATCTCCATATACGAAAAAATCATCCATAAAGACTTCCATGATAGTTTTAGTGACCGGTGAATATGGCTGCCATGCAACGTTGGAAAGTTGTAGGCACGTTGCAAAGACCGTACGACATCCTTCTAAAGGCATATGTTCCAAACAGGCAAGTAAAAGTAGTTTTCTCTTGGTCATATGGATGTATAGGAATTTGATAGAATCCAGAGTAACTATCGAGATACAAGAAATAATCTTGGTGAGTCAGTCGTTCTAAGACTTGGTCCAGAAAAGGCATTGGGAAATGATCTTTTCATGTTGCCTTGTTCAACTTCCTGTAATCAATACACATCCTCCATCTGATGACTGTTTGAGTGGGTATGAGTTCGTTGTCTTCTTTTCGTATCACAGTAGTTCCACCCTTCTTCGGGACGACATGCATGGGACTTACCCATGGTGAATCAGAGATCGGATAGATAATTCATGTCTTGAGCAACTTTATAAATTCAAGGCAGACAACTTCCTTCATATTCGAATTAAGCTTCCTTTGGTATTCAATAGTTGACTTGTAATCTTCCATCATGGGTATTTTGTGCATGCATAGTGCTTGACTAACCCCGGTGAGATCACTCATCTTGGAGCCTATGGCTTTTCTTCTTTCTTTTAATTCTGTTAAGAGTTTATCTTCTTGTTCTGCTGTTAGATCAGAATTTATGATGACTGGGCAGACTTTGAGGTCAACTAGAAACACATACTTCAATCCCTCAGGTAGGGGCTTCATTTCAGGAGCTTGTGGTTTCTCACATGATTCTTCAGTAACATCCACAACTTTTAGTTCCTCAATCTTGGCTTCAGGATCTTCTTCAGCAGTATCAAGGTGGAAAATATAACTTTTCACTTGTTCGTCAACTAAACTTTATGCATTTGGATTAGTAAGGGTCATCCCTAAAGGATCTTCTTTTTCATAATCCTCCTACGTGAGGAGTGACATCTGCTCTATGCACTCAATCAAGTAAACTTCTTCTTGCATGCTTGGTCTTTGCATACTTTCAAAAAATTTGAACTCGAGAGTTTCTTTACCTAATATGAGCAGCAAAGTTCCTACTTCAACATCAATCAAAGCTCTTGCAGTGGCGAGGAACGAACATCCAAAGATGAGAGGGTATCTAGTGTCTTCCTTTATGTCCATGATGACAAAATCACACGGAACATAGGAATCTTTGCCTACCTTGACAGGGACATCTTCAATGATACCCAAAGGAAGGGTTACAGTGTTATCTACGAGTTGTATGGTCATGCTAGTTGGGAGAATTTCAGAAAACCCTAGCCTTTTTCAAATGCTAAGTGGCATGATGGAAATTCTAGCACCAAGATCGACCAATCCTTTCTTACAGGAAGAATCACTGATATGGCAAGAAATCCCAAAAGATCCTGGATCTTTCTGCTTCTTGGACATCTTACTCTGGATGATATCCGAAGTAGTTGTTGCCAACTTGACTATCTCATATTCTTCATTTATATATTTCCTTGTGAGAAGTGACTTCAAATACTTTGTCCAGACTGGTATCTCAGCCAACGCATCTAGGAAGGGTATATCAACATGAAGCTTTTTCATAGCTTCCTTGAATTTATTGAAATGAGTGTCGATCTTGGTTTGCTTCAAACGAGCTGGGAAAGGTGGACGAGGCTTGTATACTGGCACATCTGGCTCTAGTGTTTCAGCTTCTTTATTAATATGTTTTTCAAATCATGGCTCTACTGTCTTATCAGCAGGCACTGGTTCTTTTGGTTGCGACTCAGGTGTTGTTGAGTCTTGGACAATCACAGGTTCATCCTCATCTATAATAACCACAGGTGTCTTGATAGGAGGATCAAAATAGTCTTTTCCAGACCTTCTGGTGACAACCTTTAGTTGCTCAGGGTGTTTAGGGTTATTTTCTAGTTGGCCAGTAAAGGCTCCAGTGGGTGGTTTCATACTTGCTGCAAGTTGATCTAATTGAGATTCAATAGCCTTCTGGTGGGCTTGCTGGTTAGCTATCATAGTTTGTTGGCTGGCTATCAATGTTTGTTGTGACTATAACATCTTCTCAATGGTCGATAACTTGTCATCAGGAGAAATGGGGTTAGCTTGTTGCCCTTGTTGTTGGTTCTGGTAAGGGACTTGGTTGAGATTCTGAAATTGAGAATTGTCCTGATAATTGTTGTAGTTCCTATTCTGAAAGTTACCCCTAAAGTTTCCTTGATTTCTAAAACTTTGTTGCTGGTTATACTGGAATCCTGGTGGCCCTCGTTGTTTATTATTTTGACCAAGTTGTCGTGAATTTTCCGCTCCTGAAGGATTTCCGCTAAAGTGGAATGATCAATACCTTTACATGCTTCACAGAACAATGAAGCTGACTTGATCTGTTCTTGTTGTTGAGGGGGTGAACGTCCTCTTCCAAATGCAGCAAGGGACGATTCGATCTGGTCTTGCTTAGAAAATAAGAATTTGAGGGTTTCACCGATAGACTTGTATTCTAGAATAACTTCAGCCATAGCTACCTTTAATACTCCCTTACCTATAGATCTACCCCAATTTTCTTGATTTTCAGCTCCAAGGATGACAACCTTCCATTCGCTGCCATAACTTTGACGCATGAAGTTCCCTCCATATGAGAAATTTAAGAATCTCTTGATATCATCATCCACACCCCTATAGAAGATCTCAATGAGTTGATTCTTGGGAATTCCATGGTGTGGACACTTGCATAGAAGCTCTTTATATCTTTCCCATGCTTCCGCAAGGGTTTCTGTAGGGGTTTGAGTGAACATTGTTATTCGAACCCTAATTTCATAAGTGAGAGAAGGAGGGTAAAATTTTTCCAGAAAAACATTTTGTAGTTGTTCCAATGTAGTGATGGGCTCACATTGGAAGGAGTTTTACCAACTTATATCTCTATCAACAAGTGAATACTTGAAAAGACGGAGTCTAATGGCATCGTCGGAAACTCCATTTTGCTTTGTCATGGCACATAGATCAATAAACCTCAGAAGATGTTCTTGACTATCTTCTCCTTGTTGTTCATAGAATGGGTTGTTTTGAAGTAAGGTGATCCAATGTGCCCTTATCTCAAAATTTGGAGCATTGATAGGAGGAGGTTGTACTGGGTGATGAACATCATAAGCTTTAGTGATTGATAACTCCCTAAGGTCTTTTTGCAGTTTTGCTGCTTGTCTTGCTTCTTGAGCCACTCGAATCTCTGTTTCAACTACAGCTCTGGCTTCTTGCATAAGCCTATCTCTTTATGCAGTAAGGGGTTGAGCAACCCTTTGGGCTATTTCCTCCTCTTGAGCCATCCTTGCTTTGTTCTCTCTATTCTGACGATGAAAAGTTCTGTCTATCTCAGGATCAAAGCTAGCAGTGAGACCAGGACTGTTTGAGCGGTGCATGAACTAGTCTTTGTTGGTACCTGGGATGGAAAGATTTTTCAGAAGTGAGATTGAAGGAGTAGAACCAAATTCAAGTGGATGATCAGTTGTATCAAAAGAAAAAGAAAAATCCTAGATTAGCCTCGAAAGAACTAGATTTTACTAACTAATTCCTTTGTCCCCGGCAACGACGCCATAATTTGACGTGGTTTATTATCGCACTAACAAATTCACTCAGGGTAGAAATACCTAAGCTTTTACCAAAACCTTATGCAATAATACCACCCACAAGAGGATGGGTCTTATCGCAGTATAGTTAAGGATCAAATCCCAAGGGATAACATTTTCAAGAATCGTTGCTAGTCGAGTCTAGATCAAGGATGACTAATATTTAGAACAAAGGTTGAGTTGAGTTTAATTAAACTAATTGTAAGAAAGTAAAGAGCATAATTAAAGTTGAACAAGATTAATAATATGGAATCGGATCACTCACTTACATAAGCCAGGCTTGCGTAAGCATCACCTTAGGTATCAGATGTCTTGTCACCATCCGGATCACTCACTTACGGCTCAGAAGATACATAAATCCAACTAAAGTTGTGGCCCTCCCTGAGGGATTTTTAGGCACACATAAACATCACCGTAGGCTAGATGGCCCGTACCCTCACGGATCATACACTTATTCCCTCAACGAATCCCATTCTATTTCTAGTCAGGGAGTCAACTGCGCTAATTGATAATCAAGCAGGCGATTAATCTACAAGAAAACATCGATGATTAATAACAAAGATATAGATATCCAACTGAGGCTATGGCCCTCTCTACGGGATGTTTAGGCCATTGAAGCATCACCATAGGGTAGATGGCTCGTCCCCTCACGGATCATACACTTACGACCTCAAGGAATCCCATTCTATTTCTAGTTTGGGAGTCAACCTCATTAATCGACATTCTACCCTACATATAGAAGTTCTCGCAACATAGGGAAGAATAAGATGAAAGTAAGCAGGTTGTCAATCTACAAACGTTAATGATTATCAACGAAATGAAAAGTTATATACATTGCCATGGAATGTTTAACAATAGAACATGTTTGCATGGGTAGCGGGGCTAGTCCCCGCACCCCAGTGAAAAGGAACTACTCACTCATGATGCGAGAAATAAGAAAATCAAGAGAGAGGGAGGATTCTGCCATGAGCATGATGCAGAAGGTAGTCACAGCTCGGTGAAGATGATGCAGTCTTCTATGTCGTGTTGAAGCAGCTTTGGATGAGAAGGAAGAACCACCAAGGTAGACTGGACATCCCTTCTTCTCCTCCTTCTTTTCTCATTTTGACCTTCTGGCTTGTAGCAAAAGGAGCAGCAGGTGGAGTAGCAATGGCGTGGACGTGGATGTATCTGGATCAAACCTTGCATTTGGGCAGCCTGGCAGCATCCCAGATCTGATGCCAAATGAGGACCCTTGTGGTTCTATTTATAGTCACTCGTCAGGTCCTCACAATTTTGGCATGAGTTCGCTTCACACGGTTTGGAGCAAATGGTCTGCTTGAACGGTTTGGAGACTGAGAGACTCCTAACCGTCTTGGTGTTTTAATGGTTTGAGGACCGAACAGATTCACATGGTCTCGAAAACCATTTTTGATCACATGGTTTCGAAGATCGTTTGCCTCCTAATGGTTTTGAAACCGTGAGGAGCCAAATGGTCTTGAGACCGGTTGCAGGTTCCAATCGGTCTTGCTTCCATTCGGTCTGATTGTTCATGCGATTTTGGAGCGATCGGTCTTGGCGTTTTGATCGCTCAAATGGTCTTTGGCATCCCTCTGTCCAAATGGTCTTCAACATACAAACGGTCTTGGCTCCAAATGGTCTTGAAGACCAATGTCCTCCAAACGGTCTTGGAGACCGATGGGTTTCAAATGGTCTCGTACCTCCAAACGATCTTGGTTGCTACCTTCCGATCGGTCTTGCTGGAGAGCGACGATCATCTAAACGGTCTTTAGCCTCTGATTGGTCTTGAGGACCTAACGGTCCTGCATCCAAACGATCTTTCTCTGACCGATTTTGATTGTCCAACCGGTCTTGGATTCCAAACAGTCTTCAATTCCAAACGGTCTTTACTTTCAAACGGTCTGGAGGACTGATTGAGTAGACCGAATGATCAAACCGTTTGGTCAATACTGATTGATCAGGACCAAGGCTGAGAGGATCTTAAGTGAAGGTGGATGTGCAACCAATTGTTCCATTAAATCTACATAAAAGCCACAATTATACCACAAGTTAGTAATAATCGATTGAGTTGAACAAAATTGAATATTATGGGGTTTCAAGAGGTAAAAATGAAAGTATTAATCAAAATTTGGCTCAAAAAGGCGATTGAATATCATGATGAATATGCTTTCATCAATTCCTCCACTCGGGAGTATAGGAGTTGGACATTGTGCCTTGGTTGTTTCAGTTGCCAAAGACATGAAAAGAATGCACTTCTTCTTCCTCAACATCAACTACCATAGTGGATTGGCTAGAAGAACCACCAATGTGGTTCTTCATTATGTTCATCATATCTGCCATCATTTTCATCATGTGAGGGTTGTCTGTAGTCCTGGATGGAACTATAGAAAGAGGTGGAGGGATGTAGTTCTAGGTACAATGTTCCCCTTTAGTAGAAGCTTGATGGTGACAATTCCTAACAAGGTGCTCAAACAAGGGTCATAACTCTTTATGTGGCTTTTCCATGAAGGTGCATCTAAGTGATGAATCAACATTGATTTGGCTCAACTCTACTAGCCTGAAGTAGAATGCTTGAACAAACTTCCATAAAGATGAGTCAGGATGAGGGAAGTCATGTAGGAGCTTTTGGAACCTTTCCCATACCTCGGGGAAGGGTTCATTTTCTTTTTGTGAGAAGCCAGTGATACATCTTCGCATCTGGTTTAGGTTGGTAATCAGGAAGAACTTCTTAAGAAACTCATTCTTTACCGTGTTCAATGTCATCAACCCAGGCTTGGAGACATACCATTCCTTGGCTTTTTCTTTTAGAGAGAAGGGGAAAAGGGTTATGTGGATTGAGTCATCAGTGGCGGTGGGTGTGTGGAAAGTGGAGCAAGTTTCAAGGAAGACGTCAATATGGAGGTAGGGGTTCTCATTCTCCATCCCATAGTAAGTAGGGAGGAGTCTTAGGAGCGTAGGTGGAATGGAGAATTGTTGACCCGATATTGTGTCAACAAGGGTGGAAATTGGGTAATTGTAGTTCCCCGGGGTGAAGTACTCATGGAGAGGGTGGTTAAGTTGTGGTTGAGCATCTCCATGAGGGTCATTGTCTACCATTTCAACTACTTGGTGTTGTTTGTGGTGGCTTTGGAGTTTCCTTCTACCTATCTCGGGGTCATATAGCACCAAGTCAGTACAAGTCGAATGTGTATTATGCATGCTCACCTGTCACCTACACAATACACGAACAAGCAACAAAAGCCAAGTTAGAATGATAGTATGCAAAAGTAAACAAAGAATAAAGAATAGCAATGGTGAGGGAAATAGGAAAGGCCAAGCTACTCTAACTAGCAAGGTCGAGCATCTCTATCCCCAACAACTATGCCAGAAAGCTTAGTGCGTTTCTCAAATGCAACAAGTTAATTGGTAAAACACAGTGCCAATGGGGAGAGTCAATACCACAACTACTAGGTAGCTATGGTGCTTTCTATCCTTGACAACGGTGCCAGAAAGCTTGGTGCGATCTTTTCAAGGCCACACACTAGCCAACTAAAGGTGTCTAGATGCAACCCTAAGGGAAAACACACAGTTCTCTCAAAACTTATATATGGACCTAGTCCAACGCACAAGCTCAACTTATCACACGTGCCCACAAGCGCATAGGGTCTTGTTGTAGTAAAGACTAGTCGTAAGATTAGGGTTGATCATCAGGGATAGAGGGGGCACTATATCTAGTTTATTGCTAGCTATGTTCCTAAAGAGGAGTCTATGGTTTGAGGGTTTAAAGTTGGTTTTGGTTGATTATGCTACAATTTCAAGCAAGAATAAGCAAGAAAGAAGCTATATTAACCAAAAGCCCTAGATTACTCTAAGCAAGTTAAGACTAAAAATAAGGTAAGGCAAACAAAAAACCTAGAGCAAGAGAGTTACACTACACTAGCAAGCTAAGGTGTCAACTAAGATGCAAGCTAAGAAATGAAAAAATCAAGATTCTAAGTTATCACTAGTTAGCTAAATTAACACAAGGAAGCTCAAAGGAGCCCTAACTACTTAAGAAAGAACTAACTATCTAGAACTAAGCAATTAGCTAAGAATTAACAAAGGCAATTGTCTAAGCTAGCATTAACAAGATAAGAAGGAAAAGGTGGGTTTGAAGAAAAATGATGGATAGGTAGGCCATTTGGGAATGAAACATGATATTAGTTGGGGGAAGGTTAACATAGCATGTGATTCTCATATTTCAATTTAGATTACCAAACCAAACAATAAGGCAAGTGCTATTGGAATATACCCTAAGCTACTAGTTGGAGGACTAGGGCTATGTAATTCTAATAGGACTTGGCAAGTCTAGGTTTCCAGGGTAACTGGTATTAAGGCAATTGAGAGCCAAGGGTAGGAATGTGAGTAGAGGTGAGGGCATCTCACCTCATGTTACTTGCCATCTCGCCTTTAGAAAACTCTAGCCAATTGCACTAATCACACTTACACAAGCTACTTAGATCTCACACCTACTCGTAGAAGAAGGGATATGTATGTATGAACAAAGGGGGCTAGCTAGGGATCCACTAATTGGAACTAGGAGCCATTCCTAAGATTGCCACATACATTCCAATTTCTCCTAGAAGCTAAGTGTCATCAAGCATCACAAAACAAGAAATCTATGTTTAAAAGAACAAACCACATGTAAGATAATGGGAAATGAGATATAAGAAAGAGGCAATCATCATAGAATGAAATTATGTTCAATATAATTTTTTCCCCAACATGGTATCAAAGTCACATTTTAACCCCAAACAGCCCACCACTAGGGGCTTAGCTAGACATGCTCAAACAAAAGAGAAAAGAAGTGACAAGAAAGGGATAGGAATCCATGGAGCTCGAAGTAGCTTCTTCTTCTTCACCTCCTAGATGTTGTAGAATGACCTCCCTCCTCTAAGGTGGGTGAAGGGCATGGAAATGAAGGGGGTTATGGTAGAAAACCTCGAAAACTAGGTTTCTTTGGTGGAAACGAGGTGAAAATGGTGTGTGGATGGATTGAATGAAGGAAGGAGGTAATTCATGCTCTAGAGTAGGTAGTGGGAGTAATGGAAGATAACCTAGTGTTGTGGCCGCCACCCATGTATATATAAACAGTGGTGGAAACACTAGGGTGAGCTGCTAAATTTAGAATGGAATTGTGCATTTCTTTCAAACACCTCAGAGCTTTTTCAGTTTGTTCCAATAGGACTCTAATTTTCTAATAGAATCTAGTTTTCTGATCAATGTCCTTTCTATACTTTTATCTTAATAAGGTTATAGAATATTTTGACAACTATTTTTCACTCTTACTTGAATGGTCCATGTTTGTATAGAAAAAAGTTAACTCTATAAATGTTTACACTTGTTGGATGGACTCCTGCTATTCAATTTCTCCAAAAAAATTGAAGAACTCACTAGAGGTTTATATTAAACTAAATATCTCAAGAAGAAGAAGGTCGACAAGATCCCATACGTCACTGCAATATACAAATGCAAATTTCCTATTACACTCAAAATCTTTCAATGCAATATCAATGGATGTTAAGTTAATACATGTTGAGAGAAATGTTGTAGAAAAATCACCAATGAGGTGAATATTCCCAAGGGTTCAGAGCTTCAACATTGTTTCCTTGTCAACTTGCTTCAATTATTGATTAGGATTAGTCATATTTCTTATTTCATCCCTCAAACTCTAAGCAGCTTCAAATGCTTCTTGACAATTGTCCAATGGGATGAACAAGAATGTCATCCCCAAGTCTATTGGTTTGACTATGCCAAATCCTACAGCCACCTCAGTTAAAAGAAAGAGGTAAATAGATATACTCTAACACTTCTCATAGGCTATTCTTAGATGAACTGCATGTTGTAGCTCCATGAAAACCACCCTATGTTAGCTGGTTACAACTAATTTTTAGGTTCCCTCTCCAAATGTAGGAAATTTAAGCACCTAATCACAAAATGATCTTGCAACTAAAAACTATCTAGAGCTATTAGGCATGTAGAGGCTGACAATACATAAAGGTAGGGAAGTGGGTACTTGAGTGAATGAGGGATATTTACTAAAGTCATTGGCTGTGATTTCTCTAAGTCAAATTGAAGTCTACATATTCAATGTTAGTTTCGACATGCATTTCTTACCTTAGACAAAACATAAAAATGACTACAACATGAATATCAAGGTTAAGTTAGAACATCAATTTGTGGATTTTAGTTCACTATCTTTATGGATTTTAACCAAGTTGAAGTACTTATAGCACTACATTCAATATGTCATCATGTTCTCCCAAGATGATTGATGATTGAGGGACTCAAACAAAGGACAGCATTATAGTTTTTTCTGTAATCATTTCTAGCCAGTGACATCTCTCTCTTAAGTCCTAAAATATGTGAGTCGATATTCTGTGGAGAAAGATAACAATTCATTTTCAATTATGTTCTTCTTTATTGATTGTAGCAAGATAGTAAAGAAATATCCTTAGGCAGGTGAATCCACCCAAGAGAAAGAATATGAGATGATAGCTACTCTCAGAAAATTTGAGATTGACTTTGTTCTTCTGATGAGGTATTTAAAGTTGATTCCAGTTGAGTTGGTCCAGGCATTCCCTAAATCTATATTGAATCTGTATCCTTCTTTTGTACCTACTTTTATAGGGAAAGTATTTACGAAATGAAAGTACATCAAGTAGTTATTGCATCCAGAGCAATATTCAATTATCCACTATGTAGATGAGAATATGATACTAGTCATATTCTTGCTTAAATGGATGTTCCTATTTTAGCTAATGATATTGCAGATCAGCTAGCAGTAAGGGTGCATATAAGCTAGCATTAAGGGTCCTAAGTGAGGAGCATAAGCTCTATGTGGATATAGTTTCTACACTATGTGAGGAACAAATATTTTGGAGGGATGAGGGAGTGTCTTTGATTCGTAGCAAAGAAAACCCCAATCGGTATATGTAAGTTCCCAAAAAGCTACATGTAACTATTAATAGCAACGGAACTTCTATTAAGATAAATGAAGATTGAAATGCATATAGATAATGTAAAATTCTAAAAGATACAATCGTGAAATATGCTCAAGCTGTTGTTAATTTTAGGCCTTGCCTATTATTGTCTTTGGCATTATTTAGAGATTGTTTTACAAATAGCATTTTCTTTACCTTTTTTACTTCCAAATAGGGTAATTATTGAAGTTTGATGATTCTAACAGAAAAATATAGAGTCTAATACTTAAAGATCCTATATACATATTGCCACTCCATCCCTCTCATGTATTAGTTGAATTACCTTCTTCACATCCAAGATATTTTCCTCAACCAACTAATAGCTTTGCTAGTCTCATATCATCCACCCCGATCACCTCCATATCAAGGCTATAAGGATGACCGAATAGCAGAAACTCACTCCAATAGTCCAACTGATCCATCCTTTTTGGGTTCCATGAAACCTGCAAGCTCCATCTCCACTAGCATCATTATATTACTTATCATGCATCTCTAACATCTAACTTTACCCTCAGACCCTATTCAATCCTATCATTTCTTATTCTTGAACCCTCCCTAACCTTGTCCCTATGATGAACCTCCTCACCTTCCATGTCTCTAATGTGTCACAATAACTCATTTCCCTATTGAGAACTACCCTACCAAAACAAATATAATCAGTATAACACCATATCATATACTATCATGGCATCCATATTCACTTCACGTGTTCTACCAAAATGAGTCACTCATTTATATTGTGTCACTAAAAAGAGAATTATAACATAATATCAAAATTGTAAGAAATGTAGATAGTTTATTCCATTCCAGATTATACTTTTTATGAAAGAAACTTGACAGGATAACATTTCACAAGTGGGGATAATCAAAGAGGGATGAGAATAATCGGACAAAGATCAACAAAAATGTCAACTAAAGACAAATCAATAGTACCTCATCGAGGCAAATTAAAAACCCTCATGATCTCTGCCCAGCCAAAATAAGTGGATGTTTAATGTTTATACTTTTTATCCCCCTATGCCCCAGAGTTTTGCATCTCCAAAAATGTCTTATTTGATTAATAAACACAACGGAAATAGATATGGGTCAATAAATTATGAGGATATAGTCAAGGCCATGATAGAATGAGAAAATATCAAATATAGACAATCAACTTACCAAAGCATTTCATTCAAATGCCACATATGTGTGAATGGCCACTAACATGGGCACCATAGCACTTTTCCACATTAAGAGGTATGATGAAAAGCTAAAAATAACCAAAACCCAGTAAATTTATGGGAGATAAAATAGATCAATTAAATATAATTGTAATAGTATAAAATTACCTAACTTTATTTTGATGGGATTGTAGTATCCATATTCATAAACTTGGTAAATATGCAACCAAGAGTTTCAATTCTAAGGGACAAAGCAGTCACATCCAAAAGAAGAATTTTTTGATGTCCTCTTAGAGAATACAACATTGAATTGCTTCTCCCATAGCTACAACTTCATCACAATGATATTGTTCATGGTTTAGTATTCTAAAAATGTGACTATTCTTTTTGTAATTAGTTGCAAATAGTCAATAAAAGTACGCAATCACACCAAATAAAATTTCCCTTTAAGTTCATGTCAATCATTCTTAGAGATTACCCTATCTTTTTTCTCTAAAAGTAAAATTCATCCACTAGTATTGAACATTGATGCAACCCAATTTTAGGGCTTCATCTTGTGTCTTTTTGTATCTCAATCACATCTAAATAGAGAAGAATGCAAGTTCAATCCCCCAAAATGCATATTATTGTCAAATGCACTTATGGAAGTTCTTTGCATACTTTTCAAGTACTTGGACCATGATTTGGATGGATGAGAGAGATGTAAGGAACTCTAGGGTTCCTCCACCCATGAAGGGGTACAAAGAAGACCCCAAAGCTCCCTCAACCTACTGCTAATGGCCAAGGGTCGACATCAAGCAAATAAGTCCATTGATCGTGAAGTTTCAAAGTGAATTTTCCACTGAAGACCCCAACACGACAGTGGTGCCAATGAACGATCATGTTGAATAATGCCAAAGTTACAGAATCAACATCAAATTTGCAAAGCTACAACAACACTATCACCAAGGCCATGCTACCCAACACGGCCATTCTACGAAGCCCCTAAAATGGCTGTGCTTCCTAGCACGATCATGCTGCCAAATATGAGAATGGGCATGTTGTCTAGAACGACATCCATTTCACCTCCCCCACCATGGTCGTGCAACCCATCACAGCTGTTCTACCTAGCCCTCAGCACGACCATGCTGCCGAGCTCGACCATACTACTAGCATTCATTTCACCAAAATTCTTCTAACATTTTCCATTTCTCAGAACGGTCATTGTCCACCACCACGGTCATTCAAACTCTCACTCACCTCGGTCGTGCTACCAAGCACGGCCATGCTACCACCTAAACCCTAGCATTTTTTGCACTATTTTTCCAATGCAACTATTGCAATGATATTGGTCATTATTCTACTTGTTGTCCTCTTAGGAAATCACCCAAGAGAAATAGGACTTGGGTTGCTAAGCTAATCCCTTTGGACCCAAAAACATGATTGGGGACCATTTCATCTTTCTTCTTGTAGGTACTTGCAAATGGATTGACTTGAGCTATTGAATTGCAAATTGACTTCTCAATCCACATGAAAGAGAAAGGTGAGATGTGTAGAGGGTGACAACAAGTGGAAAAAGGAATGGTAAGAACAAAGGTGATTTTTTCTTGCTTATAACCATTTCTAACTTGCTTTTGTCAAGTTAGTGTGAACTATGCATGTGGTTTTTGAGTCAAAAGTGGTATTTTTTGTTTCTCTTCACACTCTTGCTCAAAAGCTATTTCTAATGCTTATATAGTGCATTACTAACTTGCTTAGACATGTTTGGATATGGTTTGTATTTTTATCATGCCTTTAAATATGTTTTTATGAAATATATGTGCCTTTTGACAACAGCTCTGTCGATCGAGTTTGTCCTATTTGAAACTTGACCAATAGGCACCAATGGGTGTTGCCCGCAGCTATCATCGGTCGAGTTGTCAATACACAAAACTCGACCGATAACACTGTGCACAAAATACACAGTTGGCTTATTGAATGAAAATTTCCCTCTCAACTAGATTTTCTCAACCAATAGCCTTATTGTTGTTCTCCTTGAGTTTCTACAGTGATATCCTTTTGAAATGGCATCTATATGTTTACTGATTTGGTGTATATGGTGTACAAGGGAAGGAAGACTAATGCAATGCTTTCTCAGACCCAGATCGGTCCTCCTCTAGGTCTAATACATACAATCATATCAGTTTCTTGAGGATCCTATGAGTTTCAAAACAAGTAAGGTGAAAGAAGAGGAACTAAATGTGCAATTGTGTATGGGAAACTCTTCTAACCAGTGTTCTTTATTCTTTAATGTTTTGAAACCTTATGCTAGCCATAATTGGGTGTGCTTCATTTCAAAAGTTTAAGTTAAAGTTGTCTGTAGATTGTTGTAATGGCTGCAAAAAGGAAGTCTTAAAGGCATTAAGTGTTAAACATGTACTTATCTAACATGATTTTTTATTCTCTTGCCCTATTTTTAATCTCTACAAATATTTTACTTATTTTCTTTCTAGTTATATAATCTTATAACTTGCAACAGCTCTCTAGATATATACCCACCCAACACTTCCCATGGTTACTATAACAAGGAATGTTGATGGGAAAACACTACTGAAGAAGTTGGCAAAGTGTTGAAGATATCTGAGATAAAGTTGATTTTTCTATCCAACTGCTTACTAAACTAAGAAATAAAAATCATGTACAATACTTTTGTTTTTTATGCTTGATCTTGGATGAGACTGAAAATAGGAGTTTAGAATTAGCTTCCCATGGAAATGGGTTGGTTGAGGACCCTGGGTTCATTGGGAAGGAGAAAGCACTGATACATCCTTGGACTGATGAAGGACATTAGTGTAGAAGATGTCTGCAAATTTTGTTTTTCATATTTAAAATCTGTCGAAGTGAAGGGTATGCAAAACAAACGTGGGAATGACGTATAAAAACACTTGTTCAGGAAGGAGATTGATGACATTGATAAAAGCAATATGAAGCCATTGATTCACTTTAGATCACAATCCACTTGGAGGGAGGAATCCACTAGTTTCCCTTGTATAGTTGATGATTTTGTTTCTATCAAAGGGTCGATATGTATACATTTTTCCAAAATATTGTGTAATTGGGCAAGGCATACATCCTCCCCATGTACATTTGATGTTAAAATATAAATGTAAGTATGATTGTTGACATAATGAATGTAACTTGTTCTAATTTCTCTTTTGTATTAAAAAATTACATATGCAATATATGCATAACTAACTAACAATGTATAATCTAACTAACTAACTATATATATATATATATATATATATATATATATATATATATGTAGTAATTGTTGATTTTACTAACACATTAACTACACATAAAATGTAGTAACTTCATCTTTTTGCTACATATTGACTACATATGAAATGGAAGTTATACTTAGCTACAATTACACCTACATTTAAATATGTAAAGACATTATCTAACTACATTTTTACTACATATGTATTTGTATCCAATGGATTACTTAACTACATATTTGAAAAATGTAGTTAATGTCTTTATCTATATGATCATATACTAAAATTTATATATGTAAAGAAATATGTAGCTAAATACTTTAGCTACAAAATATGGGTTTTTCACTACATTGTTTCTGTAGTTAAAGACCATTTTTTGCATATATGAGTTTTTTGCTATAAAATATATAATGAATTGAACAGGGATGTCCATTCCAAATTATTGCACTCCGAAGATTATTACTACTGATCAATTTATAACATTTGTGGAGGAACATAGGAGAGATAGGTTCTACTATCCATGTAGGAATTGTACCAACAACTTGAAAGTCTACATTGTTGACAAAATTAAAAGTCATTTCATGTGAAATGGGATTGTTCATGGATATATAAACTATTACTGGAATAGAGAGATTCCTACTATGAAATCAGTATATATTGATAGCAACACTTTTTTTGAAGAAGAAATTTCCAAAAATGTAGATGTTTACCAACCAAGCCAATAGACATGGTTTTTGTGATGCCAAATAGTTGTGGATAAATCTTTCTGATCCATCTTCCTTATTTAGAAACATTGTGCATGATGCTGAGAGACTATTATACTCAGGTTGTACTAATTTTATGAAGTTGAGCACTGTGCTGAGATTGTAAACTCTGAAGTCTAACAATAGATGGAGCAAAAACAAACTTCATGTCTCTCTTGTCTTTGTTGAAAGAAATTCCTTCTAAAGGCAACAAGCTTCCAATCTCAACATAAATATTAAACAAAATGTCGTGCCCAGTGGGAATGGAGGCTAATAAGATACATGCTTGCTCAAATGACTATGTGTTATTTCAAAATGACTTTATAGAATTGAAATATTGTCAAAATGCAGAGCGTCAAGGGATAAAATGATGACTTTAAAGGGTAAGTACAAAACTAGATCTCCTGCCAAGGTGATGTGGTATCTACATGTAATACCATAGTTCAACGCTTATTTGCTAATACCATGGATGCAAGGAACTTATATTGGCAATAGAGGCAAATAAAAACAATGAGGGAATCCTACGACATGCATCTAATTCTACATAATAGAATAAAATTGATTTAGTGTACCCAAAATTTGGTGAAGAAGTCATAAATCATGGAGTTGGGCTTTGTATTGATGTGATGAATCCATACAGCACATTAAGAAGCCAACATATTGTTGGATCAATGGGCTCTAAAGGGGGTTGAATAGATCTAAAAGCATTATAATTAAAATTGTTAGACCTTCAAATTACTTCAAGGGATAAGATTGAAAATATGGAATTTGTTGTGGAACTAAACATACATATCAAGGATGAGAGAGATTGAAAGAGATCAAGAACAAGATATGTATATTGGTTCCAAAATCAAACTAGGAGAGTGTACATCCACTACCTAGAGAGGTCAACCTCTATGATTTTTCAATTGTTGCACACTTATATTCCATTATATGACATACACTATGGCCTTCTTTTGCAGGGAATGAATACCTAGCCTTCCTTTCTAAGAATCAAAAGGATCCAAAAAACCTTACAAGGTCTTACCTATCCTTAGAGAAAGAGTCTTTAACCTCTACAAGGGCTTACCCAGTTTTTCTACAAGCTAGACATCTACAACAAGGAGCTCTTCTCTTGCAATAAGTCTTCCACCTTGAAGGAATTACCCACTCCTCTCAAGGATCTTCAGCCTTCACCTTCTCTTTCACCAAAGAGAAACTTTCACCAACTTTTCTTTTGAGAAAGGGGTTGAGGAAAGAGAAGATTGAAAGGTTCACAAGGATTAGAATGAAGTAGCTCTCTTACAAATGCCTACGTCACTCTGATTGACATTTTGATCAGTATGCAAGAGAGTGAAAGGGGATCTTAGTAGAAAAATCCACTCAACTATAGCTAGGAGCATAAGAAGAAAACTTGGGAAGAAGCCCAAGGGTCCCTATTTATAGTTGGGGATATTTACTAGCCAGTAGAAGCACTTGGGAATGAATTCTAACTATTTGGGGTTTTGCAATAGATCTATTTTTGATGTTTGCGACACTCCAACATCTAGAAACACTTTTTCTACACATTATGTACAGTGCGTCAGTCATCAATCGGGTTTCAATAAAGAAAACTTGACCGATAGCACTATGCGAAAAATAAAATTTGAAGTGTCAGTCGAGTTTATCCTAGATGAAACTTGACCGATGGGTAAAATTTATTTTGGTTGTGCAGGGATGTCGGCCGAGTTTGTCCTGGGGAAACTCGGTCGATCCTGGCATTTCCTGAATTCCATCAAGAGTGTCGATCGAGTTTATCAAGGATGAGACTCGATCGAAAAAGTCCCTATATGAATTTTAGAAAATGCCATTAGAGTTCTTAAACATCCTTTTTAAGTGAACCTAATTTTTTATCATCTTAAATACAAATCATGGCATCAATAAAAATGATTACGAAAATTGTCCTAAGGGTTTTAGGGCATTTTCCAAAAAAGATCATTTGCATTGACTTTGCCTTGTATTTCGTCAATCTAGGGCGTGATTGAATGGATCATTTTCATGTACCTAATACCTAAAATCAATCTCAAATAGACATATTAGATACATATGAATGGAGTGGTTAAGTCATCATCAAAATAGGGACAATGTATAACTATTAGGTCAACATTCTCCCCCTTTTTAAGATGACAAACCAATTCCTCAACATATTGAAAAGGACTTGAAATTTAATTGTTTACCTTGTGAATTGTAAGGGGATACATGAATGAAAAATAGCAATTTCTCCCCTTCAATTCATGCTTATCTTTTCCTATATGGTTAGCCTCTACAAAAAAAATAACCATAGCAAATATATACTATTTGTGTCCTCTTACATAGTCACATGATATTTCATGGAATTAACTAGAAAAGGATCACAATTTAATATAACTATGCTCATTTCTCCCCCTTTGTCATATCAAAATGGGAGGGGGTAGAAGAGATAAAATAGGTCTTATCCAAGGCACAAACTACACATGCAAATACTATATGCAAGCACCACACATATCCAGAGATGAAACAAATATGCTAGAGTCATAATCAAATTATGAAAGAACACACCAATAACTCATGAGTTATAACAAAATAAAGGGTTAAAGATACAGATAAGAAGATTAAAACAAAAGATATGTCCTCTTGAGATAAAAACAACAAAACAACAAAGCAAAACCGACATAATATGAAAATAGTAGTCCATAGATATAGTGCCCAATGTTTAATACATGAAAGCATACAAAAAGATAAATATATGAGAACTATATAATCCTAAGAACTAAACATCAAGTATATGTATTTCAATGGTCTCATCATCATTAGGCTGGTAGTCTTCATCATCATCAAAGGATGCATCATGGGTAGTAGGTGTAGCCTCACCAACATCTCCATCATCATTGCAACCATCATCATTCTTATCCTCATCACCATCACCATCAACATAATCCTCTACATCCTCATCTTCCATCTCCTCATCCTCAGGAGGTGTAAAGGAGCGAGTAGTAGACCACCTGCAATGTTGCTCCATCCAAGACATACCACATGCATGAGGGGCATTTGTTTTCTCAAAGTTGGGTGTAGAAACCCCATCAAAACTAGCAAGAAGGGTGGAGGTAGGGCCAGGAGGAAGTGTAAGTAGCTGAGAGGCACTCATATGAGTAGAGTTAAGTCCACTATTAGAGGTGGGGGTACAACAAAAGCAGTTGGCTCGTAGGCCACTTGGAACTAACTATAGGCATAGGAGGCATAGTCAATAGCTGGGTAATCCTGATAGGTGGGATGAGGATGGGTATAGGACAAGCTCATGTTTGACATTATCTAAACAAGGTCCTGGTGTAGGTGCTCCCAAACCTCAGGTTGTATGTTTATTGGTGCATTATGTTTCCCATGAGGGTTTCATTAGACACCAAAAAGGAGGCACTGTTAGGTTAAGAAGGAGGTGGAGGATCCTAGGTGTAGTTTAAAGAACCAATGGTAGAGCGGGAAGGGTGAAAGGATTTCTTAACCATGGTGTTACTGATATAAACTCCTTTTCGACTGACTTTGTAGTTGAGGTCTTTGGAAAGGGATTCACTAGTGTGATCTTGAAAGACCACTCAAATCAGGTTAGGGTAGGGAGGGTGGGAGTCTCTAGTGTTCTAATCTATGTCAAAGAAAGTCATGTGATGGAGAATGTATCTTTCCCATTTGACATGGATATTCTAAAGAAGACAATACATGATCACTACCAAGTTTTCTGCAATATTCGTTTGATTCTACTTTGGATGAATGTTGTATTTAACTAGGAGAGAAACCAAGCGAGCTTAATATCTGGATAAGAAGATGATAGGATGTCTTTATTCCTATACAGGAAATCAGGCTTCATTAGAGATTTGTGGATTTTGGAAAGATATAACTCAGGATCAAAGATCTTGTAGAAGGCTTCTAGGTCAAGGAGGTCTTGGTAGGTGAGGTAGGAAGACAAGGAGGAAGCCAGATAAGTATCCAAAGAATTCTAAGAGATTTGAAATCATATCCCCACAATAATGGATGTCAAAACCACTTGGATGGTAGGAGGAGGCACTAAAGTTGTGTAGTTATAGGTAAGATTTACATAGAACTCATGCACCTCTTTCTTGCTCAAGAGGGTTTTGTTAGAGGTCATGTATTCTTTGCAAAGGTATCAACCTTTTGGTTAGAAAAGAGTTTCTTAACCTCTTTTAGTAGCTCATTGCTAGGAATAAAAATGGGCCTAAAAGTATAAGGGTTCCTAGGCAACAACTCCCTATAACAATTGACTGCTTGATTGGATAAAAAGGAGGTACCATCATAAGAGATATGCCTAATGGATGTGGAGGATGGAGGTACTCCAACCGAACCTATTCGCTTCTACCTATTGGAAGCCATGGAAAGAAACTCAACGAGGATGGCAGAAAACAAGGGAGAAAACACAAGTAGCATGCCTCCCAAGATAGGTTAGAGGTTGGGGAAGGTCAAATGGGGCTGGCTAGGGCTAGGAAAGGGAATTGGGTGACCTTGGGTTCAAGGACGAACTGAACGGGTGACTAATCGGTTGAGTTTTCTCAAGTTGAGAGGGATAAAATTGGTCAATAGTCTATATATATTTCCACACAACAATATTGTCAGTTGAGTTTTAGATTTGGGAAACTTGAATGACACTGTTGTGTGTTCAGTCCTTGGGTCTATTGTCAGTTTAGTTTCCCCACAGCAAACTTGGCCGACAAAGAAGCATGTCAAAAAGATTTAAAATTTAATTCTAGGCCACTAGAGTGATATTTAATTTTTTTTTAGTTATCATGTATTTTGAAAAACTTAAGCCACTTACCACTCATCATTGGCTACTATTTTGCAATAAAACAATCATTTGTAAAAAAATAGCCAAAAACAAGAAAAAGAAGGCACGAAAACTAGGCATATGTAGCAATAACGATCAGAAGATGAGCAATTTATGAGCAAGAACATATAGGTATGAGAACATCTAACTAGAAGGTATACCATTATCATCAAGAGCAGTAATTAGCAATTTCGATCTAATGAAAGTAAATTTCTCTCTAGCTATATGTTTAGTGAAAATGTCTACAAGTTTGTTTTTTGTGTCACATGTGTCATATAGATATCTTTCTTGGCAATGTGTCCATGGAGGAAGTGATGAAATGTGAGACCCCTAACCTTGATTAAAGTTTTGAACATGTTTAATTACCATAGTTCAATGATTTAAACTTAAGCTAACCTTGTGATATGTTTTGGTATCATGTGACAAGATGAAGTTTCAAATTTGGTCCAATTCAGACACTGATTGTGCAAGTTATGCAATTTTATACACATTTTGGACTTTTATGCATTTACCCAAATCCGAATTTTTACTTGCAATTTTTCACATGCATTATAATACTTAGATGTTTCCTTATTATGGTTGAGATTTTTGGGCCATGGAACGCCTAGTTGAACCTTGGTTAGGTGGTGTTTTCTTCAAGGGTATTTTAGGGTTTACCCCTATATGGATGAGCTACCTTTAGGAGCTATCAACCAATGGTTTATTTGATTGGGTTGGAAATCCAACAAATAGTGTCTAAGAAGGTCTCCATGAATGGTGGGGAAGCTGCTTATGTGGCTTTTTGTATATCCATAATAGTTTAAGTCCATGGAGACATGGAGAGTTATTAGGACACCTCAAGTTTTTCTCTTTCTTTATCCATAAACCTTATATACTTATCCTTTAGCTCAAAAACGAAGCCTTTAGACTCTTATATTTTCTTCCTCTTCAAAAATTTTTCTTTTAGCTGCTTGAGGATGAAAATAGTGCCCAAGCTAGAAGAAGATAGCCAACCTTCTTGTTGGAGCATCTAGGATTCAAATCTACCCTTATCTAGGGTTCGTAAAGTTCCCGTTTGGTGATCTTGACCTAAACTAGTAAGTATCTCCTTCTCTACTTCATTTCTTTTGCTCTTCCCCTTCCTCTATCCTTCTTTCTAGATGGAACTTGTTGTTCAATGGTAAAGTTTTCTCTAAAGCTCAAGGAACTTATCTTTCTTGCTTCTTCTGTCTAGGGTTTGCTCCTTTTGTGGAGAAAGGTGATACTTGACTGAATTCAGACCTAAATCTAGGATTATTCACCTCCTTTGCTCGAGTTTTCTTGTTTCTTGGACTCTAATCTTCTCCCTAGAGGCAATTATTATAACACTCTTCAGTTTTATTTCTTACTACAAGATTGATTACTCATGTTCTTGCTCTAAAATGAAGATCTATGCATATAAAAGTTGTTCTTGCCTAGGATTTCGAATTTTATGATGTTCCTTGATTAGTTTCCAATTCTATATTAACCTAAAATCACGTGCATGACCTTCTTTAGGTAGAGGAAGACTTTTTCCTTTCTTACATACCAACTGATGGTGCTAAGTACCTATCAAACGATGACATATACTTAGTGTTTCAGGCTGATTTTCAATTTTATACATGAACCGATGCATGACCTTATATTAGAACTGATGGATATTCCTTTCTGGAAATTGATGGATATGACCCATGGTGACATCTGACAATGTTAATCATTGGTCACACCTTAGTTCAGTTCTAGACTCTTTTGGAAGCTCAATGATTGATGGTTTAGTGCCCTAAAGATGACATGACCCAATGGCGATTTTAGCTCAACATCCGATGGTGTTCAATGATGGTAGTATTGACCTCATTAACTAATGGTAGTATAATGTTTCACAATTTATGATAATTTAGGTTAACACACGATAGTGTAACTAGGTATCATGAGTTGCTTCAATTAAGACTTAACTGATAGTTTCTTTGGTTATATGATCCAAGGGTTAAACCTAAATATCAACCGATAGTTTTGAAATGTTAAATTAGATACAATGGTTGTGAATGGATGCTTCAACATCCAATGTATTAGAATGAAGTTTATATTATAATGTTATGGTTCTAATGATGAGAATTAGATGATTCATACCATCAAATTTATAGTCTTACCTTTGCCCTTCGGTGGATATAATTGATAATCACCATAATGAGTTAATGGGTAAACCTAATGAAGTATAGCTTGTTACACCTAATCCTAATGTATATAAGTGATGGTGATTGATTTTGAATTTCCCCATTAAATGGTTAATAAAACAATAGGGTAATCTCTTATGGTGGTTGAAACCCTAGTATACTATAAATTCAATGGTTTTACCTTGAGTTATGTTTGGATTCATACTCGAGGATAGTATGGAATTTGATGGTGATGATTCACCTTGTGTATCCATGATCCGATGGGGATGCCATGTGTTAGGGTTTGGGTATGAATGATGATTTTTAGCGTCGATGTGATTTAACTTGTTACTCCTAAACCTAATACCATTAGGTGATGGTGTTTAAACATGATTAGCCTTTAGTGAATGATTAATAGAATAATGAAGTATTCTTTTAATATTGTTGAAACCATGGTATGGTATAAATCTGATGGTTACACCTTGAGTTATGCATGGATCCATACTTGAGAATGGTATGGAGTGTGATGAAGATGCTTTGTCTAATGTACCCAATATTATATGAGGATGTTATGAGTGAGGGGTTGTGAATAAATGTTGAACTATAAATTTAATGAAACTTACCTTCCTAAACCTAACTCTAATGTAAGTAGAGAATGGTGGCTAATAAATTATCCTTTCTTCAATGATTAATATAATGATGGAATATATCCTTTCTAGTGATATATTCTAACTCCAGTGTGTTAATTAGTGGTCATCATAACTTTATGACTTATGTTTATGTATGCTAAACTTTTACACTATTAGTGTGATGTTGACCAATCATATAACTTATATGTTGATATGATAAAGGATTTCTCTTAATGATGAGATAACCCTACAATGTTATCCTATAAAAATATTTTAGTTATTTAATGCCATATCATGTTGATCTTATGCATCACATGTGTGGTGATGTTTGTTGAGCCTTGTTATAAGGCATGGAAAGATAATGATGATCTTGTAGGAAATGATATAATGGTCTGAAGGACTGTTGGGCATGGTTGAGCCCTGAATGAGGTGTAATTCTCTTTGGTGACAAGGGTTGATACCTTGTGATGTTGTGATAAGAATTTATATCTGAATAATTCCTATCCTAATGGTAAGGAACCCAAGTTTTAAGAGGTAAGATGATACATAAAAAGTGTAACCTTCATGGGAAAAATAGAATCGGTTACCTTTTGCCTGTGACCCTAGACAATGCTACAGTGATGTGGGAAGTGTGTTTCCCTTTTTGTTTGTTATTTTTGAATCATAGACTTTAAGTGGATATTATGACACTTGTACGCATGAATTCACTAAAATCCTGGGAACAGATATCTTGATTCGATGTGTGGTTTCCTTGGACTATAGTTCTAAAATCTTTATGTTTTGTAATGAACATGCTTTTTCATCCTTCCAAGAGTTAGGGGGATTCCTCCTTTATGTTCTTAGCTGGTTATGATGTTGAGGAAGTAGATGAGACCAAGGTATGAGTTCTTTATAGAACATGTAGTGGATACCAATGTAATGAATCCTAGTATCCAGAATGTATCAGTTATATACAGGTTAATGAAGTTTGGTGGTGTTTTACATGGGAGCATCCATTAGTTCGGTGTTCTCCATCCCAAAGTGTTTCAAGAGTTCACCTGTATACTTGTCGGGGTTATGAAGTTTCCTTCCTTTATTTGTTTGATATGGATTCTAAGGAATAAAGTAAGCTCTCCATTATACTCATCTCAAACCCAGTCTGCATAAGAGAACGAAACTCCTTGCAAAGACCAAGATCAATTCCACCAAATATGATATCATGAACATATATTTAAATAATAAAAAAATTTCTAGAACTGTGTTTAAGAAAGAGGGTAGAATCAACTTTGCCCATGATATAGCCATTGTCTAGCAAAAAGTTCTTAAATATCTCATACCAAGCACTAGGGGCTAGTTTTTGACCATAAAGAGCTTTTTGTAGAAAATAAACATGGTTAGGAAGACTGTCATATTCAAAGCCGAGAGGTTGAGCCACAGACTTCCTCCTCTATTATACCATTTAGAAACACACTTTTAACATCCATTTGGTAGAGAAATAAATTTTTATAGCTAGCAAAGTTAAGTAACATTCTAATATATTCAATTCTAGCAATAGGAGCATAAGTTTTGTCAAAATGAATACCTTCCTATTGATTGTAGCCTTGAGAAACTAACCTTCCTTTGTTCCTTACCACTTTGCCACTTTCATCTAGCTTGTTGCGGTAGACCCACTTGGTGCCAACAGTCTTCCTATCATTTGGTCTTGGTACTAAGGTCCTGATAGGGGTCGTTTAGCACACCAATTCACCATGGGATCATCCTAGAGTTTAACCTTTTTTATGAAAAAAACTACCAATTAAGGTTGTTTATTAGTATAGAAGGGTCGATCCCATAGGATAACATTTTTAAGATTGGTTTTAGAACCAAATTAATTTGAACAATATTTTTGGAATATTTTTGTTTATTTTTACAAGGAAGGAAATTTGGTAGTTTTGATGGTTGACTACACTAGAACAATGATATAAATTGTAATGAAATAAAAGTTATGCTAGGAACAAGTAAAGAAAAGTTATGCTAAGGACAAAAGAAAGAGAGTAGTGGTTAGAACAATAAGAAACAAAACTCTAAGAGCAAGAAGTAAATTGCAAGTAAGTAAAGGAAATTGTAAGGCCCCGAAGTTTACTTAATGAGTTGAACAAGCTTAATTACAATAATCTAATGCTTAGTGCATCATTAAGTTTATTAAGTTGAATTAAGTACTCACTAATGCAGTTAGTGCTTTGATCGATAATTACAGTCTAATTAGTATGTTTTCTTGCCTTGAGGTTGTAGAGAATTTCACTCTTGAAATTTTTCAAAAAGAATCATTCAAATCAGACCTACGAGGCAAAAGTTATGACACTTTTGAGTTTTGACGTGTATTTTACTACGCGCTTAAACGCAAGTATACGCGTCGAGTAATATAGGCCTTTGTGAGGCCCGAGTCGAACTCAGGGATAAGTGAATTATTGGAGACTCCTACTAACTAATTGCAATTAGCTAGGCCGGGTGACAAAATAGGGTTTGTTGTCGAAATTAAAAAGAAAACAAAATGAAACAAAGAAAACAATCGATTAAAGATTAATTTAATCAATTCAAAAGAGTATCTTTAGGATTGCGGTTTCACCGTGGGTCAACATTGCATTAGGTTTTATATAATTACTCACTCTTCTCTCTCTATCCGGGTAGTGGCTTGAAAATAGAATTACCCACTGTCGTGGTGTAATTCACTACTTAGGTTTAGGTTGATTCCACCGTCGTAGTAATCATTCCCCTAAACTAAGCGCATTACAAATGGTCTCTCAGTTTCCACCATTAATTTCACACCTCCTTTGTCAAGGGATTTATCGATTAATGTAGGTTTCGTCTCTTTTCAACCGTTAATCCTTCTGTCGAAGTGATTAAGGGCATTAGATTATTATTATGGTGATCAAGCATAACAATATACGGAGAAAACGAAACTATACCACGGATTTGAGAGAGAAAATATGAATTATCAATATAAAATTGTCATACAATGCATTCCTGGGCTACTCCCGGTCCTAAAGATAGAGGGTTTTAGCCTCTCATGTTCATCTCACACGAATACATGGTAGAAATAGGGGAATTCATAAGAAAAACGTGAAACAAGTAGGAAAACCCCTGAACGGAGAAGAACCGGTGGATCCTTGGCATAGAATACGAGCTTCCCCGCCTATCGGTGGTGGAATTCATCTTCGGCAGCGTCCGAATCACCCAGGATGAGCCTCTGGCCTCCGTTCTCCTTTTTCTCCTTCCTTGGCACTCGTGCAATGCAAAATGAGATGATGATCTCCTCCCAGCGGCCGTCATTAGGTATAAGTCCCTAATTAGGTCGTCAGATAACTCCAGCCGTCTGATTGAGATCAAAACGAATCCAACGCATATCTGCCGGCGTCGATACCATCGACGCGGGTCGATGGTATCGACTCTGCGTATTAGCGACATCCTTCTTTTCTTTTCGTCTGAGTGCTTGGGATCATCTCGATACCATCGACTTGGGTCGATGGTATCGACTCTCTTTAGCATCGGTTGTTGTTGTTTAGCGACGTTGTAGCCTCCATGAGTCGATGGCATCGACTTGGGTCGATGGTATCGACGGATTCCTCGCCAGAAACCTGAAGGGATCTCAATGCCATCGACTTGTGTGTCGATGGTATCGACTCTGCGCTGCTCTTCTCGGCTGGCAACCTGTGGCTTGGTCGATGGTATCGACGGAAGCAGATACTTGTTTTTCCTAAAATTCCAAGACAAGACCAAATAAATCCACACAAATTATGATAATATGATAAATAATGCTCAAAATGATACAACTAAGGGGATTTGACATAAAATGATGGCAAAGACCGAAATGAGTGAATTATGCAATATTATCCATAAAAATGATTAATTAGAGCATAAAACACATATGAAAAAGGTCTATAAATGCGACTCAAAATCATCGCATCAAACTCCCCTAAGCTTAAACATTGCTCGCCCTCGAGCAACTAATCCTTAGAATAGAATTGCAGATGTCAACTGAAAATCAACACACCAACCCAACATCCCATGTGACTCCCACTGAACATTCTCAAATCGGCCTTCTCTAACCACAGAACAGTAATTACCCTAAAGGCGACAATAATCATCCATAAGAGAAATTATCCTTCAAACTGATGAACACTATCACATAAGGCAGTTAACATAATAAAATTCACCGATTCAGCATTGGTGCATCTTGTGATCGCCTATACTACGTTGCTCGCCCTAACTACCATCTACATGGAAGCAGTTCTCCTGATAATAATTAGTGAGGAGAAATTCACGGTGGCCTACCAATCCGAGCAACGGGTGGATGGAATGGGTGGTTCATGGAAGAACTTGGAAGTATTGTACAAATTCAACATGCATAAAACAAAAATGTCCTAAATAATGCAAATGCACATTAGAAATGCCCTAATGCCTAAAATTAGGTGAAATGATGTGTGCACTAACCTTCCACCCCAAAATGAGATGGAAATCTAATTAAGCCACATCATGTACTCAATCTTCCTGTAATGTGAGTGATATCATGTTCCTTTCTCCCTCTTATTCCACTTTCTTCTAAATTCTTTTTTTTCTTCTTCTTAATAATTTGTTTTCAGAATTTTCAGAATTTTTTTTCTTTTCTTTAGCCCACATATCCATAATTGCTTGGAGATACATGTATTGGGCTATTTTCTTCATGATTGGAAATCTTTGCAATCTTTCGAAGGTATGGAACAGTTTAGATCACTTTTAAGGAAAAATTGAGATACATGGTGTACTTTATGCATGAAAGTCATGAGTGCAACTACATGGCATGCACCTAAAGGTAATGTGCATGAAACCCTATATTTTTTTTCTTTTTATGCAAACGTATGGAAAATATCAATGCAAGTCCTATCTAAATGCTATGCACACAAGAAGGAATTAAAACTGTACTTTACTTCCAATTCTTAGGTGGACTATGGAAAAATGAAGTGGAATGTCACAAGATTAAATGACTGAACCTTAGAAAGATATTATGTGTCCCTCCTCACTGACCTGTGTAGTGGTTTGGAGGGTTCTCTCTCTTACATCCAATTAAGGTCTCATTACCATTTGGTTAGATTAGGCTCAAACAACCGTTACTATCCACTTTTCATGAGTCAATAGGAGTATAGGTGTGAAATGTTGCTTTAAAGTTGACATAATCAATCATTTTCATAGGATAAGTTCCCCAAGGACAACCAAGTCAAGCTATCCAAAAGACACAAAAATTTTAAAATTCCCTTAAATTTCCCATGAATACACAGCGAGATGACAACTTTTACGACATCCACAGTTACACTAGATAGATGTGGATCCTAAACAAAAACTAAAAATGCAAGAACAAATAGCAAAGAAAAAACTAAAAACAACAAAAGAAAAGATAGAGCTGTTCCAGCTACCCCCCTAAGCTTGAATTCGACTATGGCCTCATAGTCAAAAACAAACTTAAGAGTGGAACAGAGATACCCTGATCAGTCTTGTGGAGGCGGAGGCGGGTACTGTGGGGCCGTAGGATCCCAAGAAGGATACTCCCCCTGGAAGCTCGGATCGTAATGGGTCCTCGGCGGAGGCTGTGGATAGCCTCCAAAGTAGCTCTGACTCCAGTAATGGTCGTAAAAGGGCTCCTGTTGCATCTCCATCCTTTGCAACCTATTGTGTATCTGATGTTGGTTGTCGAGGAGGAGACGTTCATTCTCAAACATCGCCCTTTGGTTGTCAAGTAACCAGTTCGTAGTATCCTGAATACCGATATACATCTCGAGATGCTGCTGCTGTGTCTGATGTATGTCCTGCAGCATCGTATACATGCCTTGCATTGAGTAGACATCCTCGCCTGGCTGCGAGGGCTGTGGTGATGGCGGCGGGGGCTGTGATGATGAAGACGCACCCGGATGCATCCTAGGACGCTTCCGTGGTGCTACTCGTGCGCAAAGAGGTGTGAAAGCCTCCTCTTCGTCCTCAGCCTCGCCTTCTTGGTCATCATTACCGCCTTCTTCTTCATCGGACTCAACGGCTATGATCGGCCACCGAAAGTGCTGGGCTCCCTCGATGTGGAAGACGGCGTCCGGCAGTGCGCACTCCTGATAAGCATGGTTGACGTGGCAGTGTGCGTGCGCCAACCCATCCCGGAGAAGGATAAGGTTTGAGCGGTGCAGATGCTACACGTTCACCTTACTCCTCGTGGAAATCTGAGTCATGGACTGTAAATTCAGCCCCAAGTACATCGCCAATTTGGCGATGAGCCCACCAAAATGGATCAGAGCCTTCCTTGTACTCCTCTTCACCGCCAGGACGCGCTGCAGAAAGAACGCACCCCAGTTGCATTCTTGTCGCTTCAGGAGCATGTAGAGGAAGAAAAGATCGCTCTCCTGAAACTTGCTCAATGCTAAATCGCTCTGAGCAAAGAACGTAAGGCTCAACATCCGGTGTAAGACCCGAACGAAGGGATGCTCGAAGCCCGCTACCGCAGCATTGTGGTAGCTCACTATCTTTCCCGCCGGCACTGTGACTAGCTCGGCGAAGATCTTGTCATAGTCGGTGCGGGAATCTGGGCGTCGGTGATCATGATGGGAGTGGTTCCAGTTAAAGATGTTGCTGAACTGCTTAAGGGTGATGTTGTAGTTGATGTTGAACAGCCGGAACGATACCCGGCCCTTGATCCACTCATGATCTGATGCAACCACGTCGTTGGGCACAACGTAGACGTCAAGGGATGCCATAAACTCCGCCACCAATTCCTTGTAGGTGGCCCATTCGCCGAAGAATGGCTGCCCATCCGCATGGCGCTCCAGCTCGTCTGCCCTTCTGCTGGTGTGGCGTGCTTGACCCTTCAGCACATAGGCCAAGTTGGCCTCGAATCCAAGCTCCTGGAGCATTACCCGGTCCACATACCGGGTCGGCTCGATCTTCCGCTTCATAATTTCCTCATAGACCTTCCTCACCTCCGCGGATGGGTGAACCAGGCGCGGACGTGAGACTGAAGCAGTAGGGGGTGGAACAAACTCCACGATCTCCATGGGATTCGCGCTCGAGGACGATGATCCGGCGGCGTGCACCATTGTTGCAAGAAAGATGGGATTAGAAGAAGAGAGCTCGGGGAAGATGGAGAAGTGATTCTCCGCTCGGTGAGGATCCTTGCTCGATGTTGCTGCTCTTCAGTCTTGGAGGGCTCGGATGAGTGCTCGGTGCAAAGGAGAACGTTTGCTCTGAAGGTGTGACGTCAAATGACGTTGCAATTCTCCTTAAATAGACTTGGCCGGCGCCACTGTTGACCCGTCGATACCATCGACGCGGGTCGATGGTATCGACACGTCTCGCTGGTATCTGCCTCCCTCGCGAGTATCGACGGCTGACGTTTTCTGGATCGGGAAACCCGAATTGCTGACGTGTCGATACCATCGACGGAAGTTGATGGTATCGACACAACACCCGGATCGCTGACGTGGACTCGCGATCGTCGTCGATGTCTTTGCGCGGATCGGTGACATGGATGTCGATACCATCGACGAGGGTCGATAGTATCGACTTGCCTTTATTGCAACACTGCCACTTCTTCAATTCTTCCTGTGATCATGTCGATACCATCGACGAGGCCGTCGATGGTATCGAGTTGACTGAGCAAAATCGTTCTGAACTTCTCCAGAGATCTCGATGGTATCGACTGGTGTGTCGATACTATCGACACTTTTATTGTGACCTGCCTGTAGGTATGTCGATACCATCGACGGGGTCGTCGATAGTATCGACTCAGTGCGATTTTTGCATCTGTCAACTTGAACCCATGTCGATACCATCGACCAGTGTGTCGATGGTATCGACCCTGCCTGTGCCTGCACATTGAACAAACAGATCAAGGTATCTTCTTTACACTAAAATTTAAACGAAATAAAAGCAATCTACGACTATAACTAAACTATCCTAATGTACCAATGGTTGGGTTGCCTCCCAACAAGCGCCCATGTTTAACGTCTTAGGCTAGACGGTGTGACAATCATCATCTTTTCACCTTGGGAACTGCACTTAGAGGATCATTCGGTAATTTGAATTCAACACGATCTCCTCCAATGCCCAAAGGCAGAGTGCCTCTCCCTAAGGCAGTCACGACATCTGTCGTTGCTTGAAACGGTCTTCCTAGGAGAATTTCACAGCTTTGGAGTGGTGGCATATCCATGACAACAAAATCCACCGGAAATATGAATCTGTCCACTTTGACTAGAACATCTTCACATACTCCATAGGGTCTCACTGTAGACCCATCCGCCAATTCAATTGTTGCAGCCAACTTCTTTATCTCTTTTAACCCTAGCTTTTGAAATGTCGCCAAAGGCATGAGATTTATGCTAGCGCCAGAATCACATTGCGCTTTAGGGAAATGTTGACCACCTATTGAACACGGAATATAAAAACCTCCTAGGTCCTTTCTCTTCTTTGGTGAACTCCCGTGAATCATAGAACTCACCGTCTCATTCATCCAATAAATTTCATCGTCTATTATCCGCCTCTTCTTATTGATGATTTCCTTGATGAACCTCCCATAGGCGGGTACTTTCTCGATCATCTCCACTAATGGAATATTGATGTGGAGTTTTCGGAATATCTCCAGAAATTTCTTAAAGTGACGATGCTCTTTCTTTGACTTTGGATTTACCGGATCTAAAACATCAGCTGCATCAACACGCCTGTGAGGTGGCACATAAGAGCTTTTCGGGGGTACCTCCCCTAAGCTTGCTTCAATCATTCCCTCAGACGTGGGCTTTGGCGAGACATCCTCAATAGTAGCAGCTTGTTGTGGTTCCTCTCTCGCCTTGGTTGTCTCCGCATGTGCACAAACAACCTGCACTTGTTCTTTTTGCCTAGATGGAGATACAATATTCATAACTCTCTCTGATTTTTTGAAGAAATGGTTTCCGCCCGACAATCTATAGTAAGTGTGTGGATATGGTATTGCTGGTGTTGCATTCACATTGAAAGTCATTTTTCTTTCTTCTGCAGCTTCTTGCACCTGAGATTCCTCCTCATTGCTCACCACAGACATGTACTTGACCTGATGGTGTGCTTGGGCCACATTTGCATTCTCGGCTGGTTTTTGTTGATTGGCGTGCTTGATGGCCGCCACTTCACTTGAAATCTGAGCCACGGTGGTCTCTAATGCCCGCATTTGCGCTCCATGGCTTTGCAGCGTCTGCCCAAATTTGGTTAGAATGTCACCTTGGGATTGCAATTGCTTACCAAACATGGCCATCATCTCTTGGTTTTGCTGAACCATTTGACTTAGCAATTCAATGTTTTTGTCCTCGGCTTTTTGCTATGATTTGGGATCTGGATCCTGCAGAAAATTATTCAGATCCTTCCATGAAAACTTCTTATCCTTCCTCCATGCATAATCATTGTTCCTATAGCCTTGTTGTTGCATGAATTTTACTTGGGCCTCCTCATCCTCAGATGCATCTTCTTTAGTTAGCAGCTTCTTGGCTAGGAGATCTAGCTTGTCGTTCAGCTCCCTAACTATTCTGGATTCACCGGCAGCCTTGACCTGTTCCACTGCACCTCTGTCACCCCATGACTGTTTCCTAGCCATGTTCTTTAGTATCTCCCAACATCTGGTGTCCGTATTATTCAGAAAGAATCCGGATCCGGATGAATCAAGATTACTTCTATCATGCTCGGAGAGAGCAAAATAAAAGATTTTCACTTGTGTTTCCCTGTCCAGCCCATGATGTGGGCACCTCCTCAACATAACCTGGAATCGCTCCCAGGTCTCAGAATACGTTTCACCCGCCTGTTGGGTGAAATTGTGAATTTTCCTGATCATGTCATTGGTCTTCTCTGGAGGGAAAAACCTTTCGAAGAAAACCTCCACCATATGATCCCAAGATTCAACGAATTCATCGTCGAGGTTATGTAACCACTCTCTTGCTGCTCCCGCCAATGAACTTGGGAACAGCTTGAGGTACAACGCATCTTGTGGAAATCGGTCTATCTTCACCATATCACAGTTCTCTACGAACTGGCTGATGTGTGCAACCGGATCTTCATTTTTCAGCCCGTGAAATGCATTAGATTTTACCAAGTTGATCAGCGCCGGATCGATCTATATGCTGGTATGTCGATCCCCTTTTTCTTTATAGGCCCCTTTGAAGCTGATGAAGAAGACGCTTTGATCTTCTCCCATATCGTCTGTGGTTCGGCCATTTCTTCTGCTTGCTCTTGCTCAGATTCAGAATCTATGTCGCTTTGGTGATCTTGCTCGTAGTAATCCTCGTCCTCTGGTCCCGGAGGTGGAACCTCAGGTGTGCGATGATCGTAGTCCGTACTACGTGTATGCACCATGCAAATTACCTGAAATAAGAAAATCGGGGTTCAGTACTATGCTTTGAACGAGTAAACACAATTATAGAGAAATTTAAGAATATTTAAAATTGTTTCAAAATAAAATAAAAAAATATGGCCTAGAGTGGCCGCTCTTAGCACTCAAAGTGCCAACAATTCGCCGTATCCCCGGCAACGACGCCAAAAACTTGACGTGTATTTTACGACGCGCTTAAACGCAAGTATACGCGTCGAGAAATATAGGCCTTTGTGAGGGCCGAGTCGAACTCAGGGATACGTGAATTATTGGAGACTCCTACTAACTAATTGCAATAAGCTAGGCCGGATGACAAAATAGGGTTTTTTGTCGAAATTAAAAAGAAAACAAAATGAAACAAAGAAAACAATCGATTAAAGATTAATTTAATCAATTCAAAAGAGTATCTTTAGGATTGCGGTTTCACCGCGGGTCAACATTGCATTAGGTTTTATATAATTACTCACTCTTCTCTCTCTATCCGGGTAGTGTCCTGAAAACAGAATTACCCACTGTCGTGGTTTAATTCACTACTTAGGTTTAGGTTGATTCCACCGTCGTAGTAATCATTCCCCTAAACTAAGCGCATTACAAACGGTCTCTCAGTTTCCACCATTAATTTTACACCTCCTTTGTCAAGGGATTTATCGATTAATGTAGGTTTCGTCTCTTTTCAACCGTTAATCCTTCTGTCGAAGTGATTAAGGGCATTAGATTATTATTATGGTGATCAAGCATAACAATATACGGAGAAAACGAAACTATACCACGGATTTGAGAGAGAAAATATGAATTATCAATATAAATTTGTCATACAATGCATTCCCGGGCTACTCCCGGTCCTAAAGATAGAGGGTTTTAGCCTCTCATGTTCATCTCACACGAATACATGGTAGAAATAGGGGAATTCAGAAGAAAAACGTGAAACAAGTAGGAAAACCCCTGAACGGAGAAGAACTGGTGGATCCTTGGCGTAGAATACGAGCTTCCCCACCTATCGGTGGTGGAATTCGTCTTCGGCAGCGTCCGAATCACCCGGGATGAGCCTCTGGCCTCCGTTCTCCTTTTTCTCCTTCCTCGGCACTCGTGCAATGCAAAATGAGATGATGATCTCCTCCCGGCGGCCGTCATTAGGTATAAGTCCCTAATTAGGTCGTCAGATAACTCCAACCATCTGATTGAGATCAAAACGAATCCAACGCATATCTGCCGGCGTCGATACCATCGACGCGGGTCGATGGTATCGACTCTGCGTATTAGCGGCAGCCTTCTTTTCTTTTCATCTGAGTGCTTGGGATCATCTCGATACCATCGACTTGGGTCGATGGTATCGACTCTCTTTAGCGTCGGTTGTTGTCATTTAGTGACGCTGTAGCCTCCATGCGTCGATGGCATCGACTTGGGTCGATGGTATCGACGGATTCCTCGCCAGCAACCTGAAGGGATCTCGATGCCATCGACTTGTGTGTCGATGGTATCGACTCTGCGCTGCTCTTCTCGGCTGGCAACTTGTGGCTTGGTCGATGGTATCGACGGAAGCAGATACTTGTTTTTCCTGAAATTCCAAGACAAGACCAAATAAATCCACACAAATTATGATAATATGATAAATAATGCTCAAAATGATACAACTAACGGGATTTGACATAAAATGATGGCAAAGACCGAAATTAGTGAATTATGCAATATTATCCATAAAAATGATTAATTAGATCATAAAACACATATGAAAAAGGTCTATAAATGCGACTCAAAATCATCGCATCAAGTTTCTTGGGCCAATATTGAAATTTTCCAATTTTTTATTTATAACCCTTATTCTCCTTTCTCGCTTATCCCTGTCTTCTTTCCTTATGGAACAACAACCGCAAAGTGGTGCTCAGTAGGCCTGATCAGCTGCGACACAGGGGGAGCTAGGGTGGGTGTTTCTCAGCCCCTTAGCCCCGTTTTGGTTGTGCCCACCTCTCCTCTACCTTCCTTTCTTCTTCCTCCACCCTTTCCCCTCTCATCCCTCGCCCTAGCAGTGCTTCTACCAGCTGGGGTGGTACCTCCGATCTGCAGGAGTAGCAGCAGCGTCGATCGACCTAGCTGCAGCGTCCAACAGCTAGGAGCGATGCCTTGAAGCCTACAACGTCGCCTCCACTCCTCCCTCCCCTTTTTTTCCCACCTGCACTCAAGGGGCGACACCCCTACCAGAGCAGCAACATATGCTATGTGGAGCAGAGACCAGCACTCGGAACAGTAGCAACGATGGTTGAATAGGACTCACGATGGTCATTTAAGCAACGCCAGCAACATCTCTATCTTCTCCTTCCTTCTCCACACTCAACCAGCACCCAACCTATTGGGCAACGCCCTAGCTAGATCGAGCAGCAGGAGATACAACCATGATCTTGAGCAGCCATGGATGTGAGGCAGCACCGATGAACAACGTCGTTATGTTTGTCTTTAACATCATTGCTTGAATCCACAACTTTAACAACAAACGGCACCCCAAAACAAGGTACCGTGTGTTGTGTACATTTGGAAACTAGGGCTGTCCGGAGGTAGAAGACAACCCAGTGAATGCCTGAAAATAGGCGTAAGGATGCAATTCCAGTCGAATCTGGACATTTCGAACCACAGTGAGTAGAATCTCACTCCCATTCGCATGATTTAACTCAAATAATCGGACGTTTTGGTTAAAAGCAGTGTTATTCGCAGATGTCAATGTTTACCCGGGTGCCGGGTAGTGTCGGCACCGCTCGACTCCTAATTTGCACGTTTAAATTATTAACGCCTGCTCAACACTAATTAGTTGACTGATATGTGTGATGGGATTTAGTGAAATTACACAATCGATCGAACCTAGTTTACTCGATTAAATGTCGAAATCAATAGTGCACAACCAGTAAAATGTTCCACGGTAGAATTTGCTCTAAAGCTCTAAAACCCTACCTTTCTTACTCCTTATGTTTAGGATTTGCTCATTTGATGAAGAAAGGTGCTAGATGGACGAATTCATAGCTTATTCTTGGACTTTCTACCCTACATGCTCAAGATTTCTTCTATGTGTGGTTCCATCTTCTCATTAGAGGCAAGTTTTATAACTTGTTCCACGTTTATTGCTTACCATAAGCTTTCTAGATCATGTTCTTTCTTGGAAATGATGATTCATGCACTAAAAAGCTATGCTTGACTTGGATTTCAATTTTTATAATGTTCCCTGTTCTGATTTCAGTTATATATGAACATGTGATCATGTGTATGTTATTCCTAAGGTACAATATGACTTGGATCAGGTTGGCTTGACAACCTATGGTGCTAAGCACCTATCAACCAATGATTAATTTTAGGGTTTTAAGCTGATTTCTTCTATAAACCATGACTCGATGATGGTACCATTGCAACAACCCTATGGTGTTGTATTCATAACATATGATGGTCGTGATCAAGGGTGTCAAATGATGGTGACAACCTATGGTCACCCTTAGGTCAGGTTTTGGATCAATTAGAAGTATAATGATCAATCATTAAGTACACTACCGATGATATTAATCAATGATGACATCAACTTAATATTTGATGTTGATTAATGAATATATTGTTGATCTAACAACCTTTAGTCATTTAATGATCACTAATGATGGTGGATCAGGTCTCTAAATCATATAGTTTTAGCATCAATTAAGCCTTAGACCAATGGTTTCTTGGGTTACTTGATGCAATGGTCAGTCCTATACTGTAATTGATGGTTTTAACATGTGAACTTGACCCAATGGTCAAGATCTACTGTTTATTCCTCCATTAAGGTGGAATTATGGCTAATGTAATATGTTGGGCCTAATAATGTGATTTATATGGTTTCCTTTACATAATCAACTTAAGGAGCTTACTTGTTGACAATTGATGGCTTATTTTAACTGAACAGTCGATTATAGGTTTTACCCTACTCTCAATGGAACTTTTGTGTTGTTAATCAAGGGATGTCTAGGGTTAGATGGTGACTCTTTCTAGAGAACAAATCAAGGACTTCATATGTGGTTTATCTAAGTTGTTTACTTATGTAAACAACCAAAGGTCTTACCTTTTAAACGTCCAATGGTTCTGGGTGACATTGTGGTATGGTGATATTGATTGAATGATGATGGAACAAATGGAGGGTTAACCTTAATAAGTTAGTATTACCTATTCACTCACATGAATAGAAGGGATGATAACCATATTGTGTTCATATGTAACCCTAATGAGGTATAGCTTGTTATACCTAGCTTTAATATAACTAAATGATGATAATTGGGTATGAATAGTCCTTGAATGACTAATACAATCATGGAGTACTATATTATTGTTGAAACCCTAGTATGCTATAACCTGATGGTTACACCTTGATTTATGTGTGGGTTCATACTTGAGAATAGTATGGAATGTGATGGAGATGCTTCACCTTATGCATCCATGATCCAATTGGGATGCCATGAGTTAGGGTTTGGGTATAAGTGATGATTTGTATCATTGATATAATTTATCATGTTGAACCTAACTCTAATGCAAATAGATAACGATGAGTATTCATGTTTAACATTCTTATATGATGGAAGGATGGTGCAATAACCTCCTTAACATGATCATAACCTTAATGTGTTAATTGGTGGTTATCATAGCCACATGGTTGATACTTTCGTATGCTAAACATGTGCATTATGAATATGATGAGTGTTAATCATATCTAGATTTCTTGCATGTTGATGTAACAAAGGAATGTTCTTAATGTTAATATAACCCTGCTATGATTGTTTATGAATACCAACATGCTCATAAATGCAATATTATGTTGATCTAGTGTATTACATATAATTGATGTTGTTGAACCTTGTTATAAGTAATGCAAAGATAATGATGATCTTGTAGGGAATAATATGGTGGTCTTAATGACCTTTGGGCATTGTTGAGCCCTGAATGAGGAGTAATCCTTTTATGTTGATAAGGGTTGATACCGTGTTATATTGTGAAAAAGATTATTATCTTGTGATAGCATAATGACTGGTGTAGTCTCATGAATGACAAGTGAATAGTACCATGTGATGATGAGATGAGAAATTATGTTTCACACATTTTATATCTTTTCAAGTTTTGATATTTATATGCTTGCTAGAAGTGAATTAGGGTTTGTATGTCCACTTGTTTGATGCAGCCTTAATTCACCCAATTGGCATAACTAATGAAGTGCAAATCTAATCATGTAGTGCCATGTGCCATAGAACCATCTTCAGTGTCAGAACTTGTTGTATGGTGAAATGAGTATTCCTAAGGGAAACTTAGAGCACATATTGTTGAGTATGCGGGGGTGGTAGGTTGAGGATATATCCTTGTCATCCACAATGCAGATTGTGGAGGTTGGCTATGGTCATGCCTCATACATCTTATGTGATTAAGAACGGTTGCGATCGTGTCTCGATGATTATAACATGATGTGATTAGAGGACAACTGCGGTTTTACCTCAGTGATTGGGTTTGAATACCTTGGTTTCTAGTGTCATGACCTGTACCAAGGTCAGACCAGTGGTTTTCAGCTTGACTATATGTCACTATGGTGGCAGCTTTGACTGAAATGTCACTGCATTTTTACTCGTACTGACTGAGGGGAAGAGATCTTAGGATACCGGCACTCCTAGATCTTGTACGGATCTGAATAGCCCTTCACAGGGGTCAGTTGGACTTTGAATGGTACGATTCAAATTCCCCAGGTCATAATAAAAGATGTAATACAGTTGTATAGCATATCTATTTAGGGTTATACATGATGCTTCACATTGGATGATTACCCTTGTTTGTTCTCTTTACATAAAATGATGCTTAGTGCAATTAAGAGATAGTAATTATACTTATATTGTGGATATGCATAAGACTGTAAATGTATACATACAGTAGCTATGATTTTGTTAATAACTATACTACTACGGCTGATTATAATCATGATGCCAGATATCTCATGTTGTTAGTTATATTTAGTATGCTAGCCATATCTTTGTAACTAGAGATGCATATACTACTAATCATGCTTATCTTTGTAGTTGTGCCTATGTTGTTAGCTCTTCTTATAATGTTGATATGTTCAACCAATTAGACATGCTCATGTTGTTAGCAATGCTATGTTACTAGACTTGCTCATGATGCTAGAACTGCATATGCTACTGAATTGCTTATATTGTCAACAAGATAAAGGATGATAGTCTGATGATAGTTATTATCTGCTCATTTATGTATTTTGTTAATCATCAGTATTGTTGATCTTATTTGTTATATCTGATTAAACTGCTTAACTATTTAATTACTTTAAAATGTTGTAATCAATAAACGTTGTTGGAAGTTATAACTCTTGTTGGGACTAGGTCTCACCCTTGTCGTTCGCCACATTTTTTTAGGTAATCAGAAGTGATGAGAACAAACATGTGGCAGCAAAGAGGAGTTATAGTAATGAATCTTTGAGAAAGTTGTTAGATGTCTAGTGTGTCCTAGAGTCATCCCTGTACTCTCAGGTCTGGGCAGGAAAAGTTTATATATGGTGTTTCTAACGAATCAAACTTTTGTTAGCATATTAATGCTTGTTTGTGTGGCATATATGAATATTGTTCTCATGTGTATATATGTTGTGGATAAGGCAATAGAACATTTGTATCAAATTCTTAGCATAGTATGGATATAAGAGATGTTGGTCTCTCATGCAAATGTTTTTGAGTAAGTGTTGACGTTGAAATCGGTTTTAATGTACCCATATTTTTGGGTATGTGATTAATTAATGGTCGATTGTGTTTTATGTTTTGAGTAATCTCATTTCTCATGACGAGGTCGTGATAGTTTGGTATTAGAGCTTTATGTTCACTGAGTCTAAAGGGATACTAGGACTTAGGATTAGGATGATGTCTAAGTTAAGAATATGACACAAAAATATGGTGCATATTGCCTAATCTCAGTACTTGGGTGCCCTACCCAGGTATTGAATTATTGAAGAAAGGTAGGTATGGAACTCTTAGATTGTTATCTTTCTGATTACTCTGATCAAGTAGTCATTTTGAGACAATCTAAAGAGCATAACGAATAAGAAATCATGGTGTGAATATCACAATCCTACCTTAAAGAAGATGATAATTGCATCATTATCTATCAAAACTTGAATGTTTGGTTAATATAAGAGAATGATACAACACCATGAAATCTAAATCTGAATAAAATAAGGAAAAGATGTGTTCTTGAAGATGTGATTCAAGAAGATAATAAAGTATAAGAAAAACAAGTTTATGCTTATAAAGTGAATCAAGGTATGAAATCCACATAAGATGGAAAGAACTCCCACAACAAGTAAAAAATGAGAAGATAAATGGGAACAATGACAAAGGAATAAGGTGGAACCTGAGTTAATCTCAGACCAAAGTATGTGTGTAAGAAAGTGTTAATGTAAAATAAGCATAGCCTGTGAAAGAAATTAAGGTAGATGATCCATTTTTTAATGAAAAAAATGTGGAATATGATGATTTACGTGTTGATTAGTGGTTGAAAAACATAATAAAATATGAGAACATACCCAAGTGTGATAAATAATCATCAAGGAAGGAGTAATGAGATATGTTAATCATGATGACTCCTATGCTAATGGCAAGGAACCAAAAATAAAAAAGGTGAAATGATACATAAGAAGTTGTAATATGCATAATGAAAATAGAATTGGTTACCTTTTTGTTAGTGACCCTGAACAATGTTGCTATGATGTGGGAAGTGTGTTTCCATTTGTGTCTTTCCTTTCTAGGGCACATATTTCAAGTGGATCATTGCCACTTGGAATGTTTGGATTCATTCTAAACATGAGGATGTATATCTTATTATAGAATAAGGTTGTTTGGACTATGGTTTCACATTCAAAAAGTTTGTGATGATTTTGCTTTTGAGCCTTACAATAATTAGGAAGACTCCTCTTATATGTTTTGAAATTTTTTATTTTGGTAAAATTAGATGAGATAAAGATGTGATTTCCTTATAGCGCATGAGGTGGATACCAAGGTAATGAATCCTAGTATCCAAGATGTATCAATAATATGACAAATATGTGAAGGTTGGAGATGTTTATTAAATGAACATTCCAAGTATTCCTCTCCCTTAAAGAGAGAGAGTTGATGATGACCCTCTAATTGTTGTAAAAAAAATGATTCTATAATTTTGTGTATTGTTCAGTGATAGCTGGGCAAGGCCACTATCAAGGATAGATGGTTTGTTGGTCAATAGATATGTGATACCGTGTTCCTTTAATATAAACCTATGATCAAATATCAATGCATAAGAGTTAGATTGGATGACATAATCCACATCACCATGATGAGTTTAGAGTTATGTCCTTTAGACTAACCAATGTACCAATAGAATTTATGAATAGGAGGAAGAGAGTTTTCAAGTAATGTCTTACAAGTTGTAGCAATCTTTGAATGATGACATGTCAAAGTATTTCAAATATGGTAAATAATTTGATCAATATTTATTCAAAAACCTTAGGGTTGCCGAAGCAATAACTACTATGAGAAAAAGTTGAATAAGAGTGAGATGGGGTTGATTAAATTTCTTAATGGGATCATGATATGTCTTCTGATGTGGGCATTTTTTTGCTGACCCAAGATGAGATATGTATGAATGATGTGACATTACCATGATATGAAAGTAAGCATGTAAAGGTAATAGGATGAGGTGCAAAGGAAGTACCCATCTTTTTTTTATCTTGTATTTAGGGGGCGAAATTCATGTTAGGGGTTTATAGTTGTAAGGCCCCGAAGCTTACTTAATGAGTTCAACAAGCTTAATTACAATAATTTAATGCTTCGTGCATCATTAAGTTTATTAAGTTGAATTAAGTACTCACTAATGCAATTAGTGCTTTGATCGATAGTTACAGTCTAATTAGTATGTTTTCTTGCCTTGAGGTTGTAGAGAATTTCACGCTTGAAATTTTGCAAAAAGAATCGTTCAAATCGGACGTACGAGGCGAAAGTTATGACACTTTTGAGTTTCTTGGGCCAATATTGCAAATTTTCCAATTTTTGATTTATAACCCTTATTATCCTTTCTCGCTTATCCCTTTCTTCTTTCCCGATGGAACAGCAACCGCAAAGCGGTGCTCAGCAGGCCTGATCGACTGCGACACAGGGGGAGCTAGGGTGGGCGTTTCTCAGCCCCTTAGCCCCGTTTTGGTTGCGCCCACCTCTCCTCTACCTTCCTTTCTTCTTCCTCCACCCTTTCCCCTCTCATCCCTCGCTTTAGCGGCACTTCTACCAGCTGGGGTGGTGCCTCCAATCTGCAGGAGTAGCAGTAGCGTCAATCAACCTAGTTGTAGTGTCCAACAGCTAGGAGTGACGCCTTAGATCCTACAACGTCGCCTCCACTCCTCCCTCCCCTTTTTCACCCTTTTGTTCCCACTTGCGCTCAAGGGGCGGCGCCCCTACCAGAGCAGCAAAAGCTGCTATGCGGAGCAGTGGCCAACACTCAAAACAGTAGCAATGGTGGTTGAATAGGACACACGATGGCCATTTAAGCAACGCCAGCAACATCTCCATCTTCTCCTTCCTTCTCCACACTCAACCAACACCCAACCTATTAGGTGATGCCCTAGCTAGCTCGAGCAGCAGGAGATACAGCCATGATCTTGAACAGCCATGGACGCGAGGCGGCACCGAGGAACAACGATGTTAAGTCAGTCTTTGAGGTCCTTTCTTGAATCCACGGCTTTAGCAACTAACGACGCCCCAAAATAAGGGATTGTGTGTTGTGTACGTTTAGAAACCAAGGCTGTCCGGAGGTAGAAGACAACCCAGTGAATTCTCGAAAATAGGCGTCTAGACGCAATTCCAGTCGAATTCGAATGTTTCTAACCACAGTGAGTAGAATCTCACTCCCATTTGCACGATTTAACTTGAATAATCGGACGTTTCGGTTAAAAGCAGTGTTATTCGCAGATCTCAGTGTTTACCCAAGTGTCGGGCAGTGCTGGCACCGCTCGACTCCTAATTTGCACGTTTAAATTATTAACACCTGCTCGACACTAATTAGTGGACTGATATGTGCAATGGGATTTAGTGAAATTACACGATCGATCGAACCTAGTTTACTCAATTAAATGTCAAAATCAGTAGTGCACAACCAGAAAAATGTTCCATAGTAGAATTTTCTCTAAAGCTCTAAAACCCTACCTTTCTTACTCCTTATGTTTAGGATTTGCTCATTTGATGACGAAAGGTGCTAGATGGACGAATTCATAGCTTATTCTTGGACTTTCTACCCTACCTGCTCAAGATTTCTTCTATGTGTGGCTCCATCTTCTCATTAGAGGCAAGTTTTATAACTTGCTCCACATTTATTGCTTACCATAAGCTTTCTAGATCATGTTCTTACTTGAAAATGATGATTCATGCACTAAAAAGCTATGCTTGACTTTGATTTTGATTTTATAATGTTCTGATTTTAGTTATATATGAACATGTGATCATGTGTATGTTATTCCTAAGGTACAATATGACTTGGATCAGGTTGGCTGGACAACCTATGGTGATAAGAACCTATCAACCAATGGTCAATTTTAGGGTTTAATCTGATTTCTTCTATAAACCATGACTCGATGATGGTACCATTGCAACAACCATATGGTGTTGTATTCATAACAACTGATGGTCGTGATCAAGGGAGTCAAATGATGGTGATAACCTATGGTCACCCTTAGGTCAGGATTTGGATCAATTAGAAGTATAATGATCAATCATTAAGTACACTATTGATGATATTAATCAATGATGACATCAACTTAATATTTGATGTTGATTAATGAATATATTGTTGATCTAACAACCTATAGTCATTTAATGATCACTAATGCTGGTGGATCAGGTCTCTAAATCATATAGTTTTAGCATCAATTAAGCCTTCACTACTACACAATAGGCCTTTGGCATCGGTTGTTTATGCCCTTTTAGCGACGGTTCTATAGTGACGCCTATGTTGGCGCCGCTAAAGGTTGAACTCTTCGGCATCGGTTTTATAACTGACGCCAAAAGGCTTCGCGCCACCGAAAACGCGCCACCAGGGCACCGATAGGCGTCGGTTATTTATAGCAAGTCGATGCCAAAAGGCTTTGCGCCAAAAAAAGGGTGCCATCTAGGACACTATCTGCGTCGGTTTGCAACTAAAAAATCAACGTCATATTCCCAGATGCCACGGCCATGCTTCCCTGCACGACCATGTTTAGTACTATAGGCGTCAGTTTTATACTCAAAACTGACGCTTTTTCCGCCACATCCGTGCTTTCCTGCACGGTCGGGTTGTTTGTCACATTAGGTAGCGATTTTCATCCAATAACCGACGCTCTAAGCCTTTGATGATAGTTTTCTATAAATAATTGATGCCTGTGTTTTATTTTTTTTTTCTTATCAGTTTGCAGGCCTATTGTGACTGGTTAGCAGGATGAGAACCTGTAGTTCAATTAAACTGAACTGCAGGTTTACAACATCCATTGATATCAGCCAACAAACTGGCCACAAACCTGCAAAATCAACAAATATACTTTTCACACAAGTAGATACATTCAGACATCAATTCAATTCTCACATTCACACATGTAGAAACATTCAAATACATGTAGAAACATTCAGACATGTATAAACATTCAGAATTATTCATTTACAAAATATCATTCAACATCGCTATCAACATCCCAATTATATTTTACAGTCCCCACTGCTTGTATGGCTCTTTCCCATTCTTTTGTTACTTCATTTAATACTTCCATCGTATATTGAGCATGTACATCTTTTAAGCATTTACCTATAGTGTGGTTATTTTTAAACACCTGCAAAGATAATGATGTATATATATAAGTAATAATATAAAAATAAGATTGATATATTTCATACTATCTAATGAGACTATATATAATACCTCATGTATGGTATCGATGTCCAATGTGGCATATTGGATAATCATCTGCATAAATTGCATCACATAGTATGTGCATGCCTAGCCGTTGTCTTGTGTAGCGCACTATAAATTGAAACATACAAAATATTAAAAAATACAACTAAGCACAGTTCACATAAATAATATATACATTGGAGTCGGGAACTTACTTTCACGTTCTCCCAAATTATTGGCTGGTTCTTTTTCCTGGGAACCTTTCTTCCAGCCTTTTTGAATGCATCTAAACCCCTACATGTTAATGTAACATAGTAAATTGCATAATTAAATAGTAATGTAATAACAGATGTTAACGGATATAAAAATGAAATATTTCTCACCAGAATAATGTCATTCTCATTACGTGTCCAATTTTAGTATTCAATGTACTCCCCGTAGGATCTAGATAATAAATAGTGAACGTCCCAGGGAGAATAACTAGTAACTCCCAATGGCTACCGCTAGAGGTAAAAAAGTTAAAAATTAATAAGTAAAGTAAACTTACTTGTAAAGTCCAAATTATAAGTAAAGTAAACTTACTTGACATTGAATGGAGCTATTATTATCGTCTTCTTTTGCTGACTGAAAATTGTAAAAGCATCTATATAATATTGTTGAACACTATGAGGGTCTTTAGCTACCATACTAATTAATGATGGAATCAAAAATCCTACATGGTCAAATGCAAATTGTTTACATTGATTTTCGACTAAGTAGCTGCAAAACATGTATTACGTATGCATTAATATATAAGAAACCAGATCACCGGATCTTACACAAGGTATATGGATGTATAAACAAAATCTCACCTTATCCATGTCTCTATCATTGATGTATTCAACCAATCATATATAAACAGCTCAATAATATCTTGTATAAATAAAGAGCTTTCGTATGATTGACCTGCATAATTCACTTCTAAAGAAACAATTATAGGGCAATGTATATTATGTGCCCGTAGCCAACATGACATTCCCCTACAAGCAGGACCTAACGGGTATTTTAGGTCAGTTGGAACGTAACTTGGTAATGCAGGAAGTGGAGGTGGAGGCCTAGGTGCTTCGAGTGTCTTCTTTTTAACCTGTATATATAATTTTAGATCAATTGACCTCATATATACACATTAACAAACTAAAGTAATGTAAATTTATGTTACAATTTCAGTAGTGTAGACGACATCTGCTTTGGGCCACAATATCAACCCGCCTTCTACCTCAACAAGTGTATCAATATTTGGGTGGGCATATGGCAATGTAGCTTCCCTCCAATCGGGTAATACACGTATCAGGCTCACACGAATGTAGCCCTGTGGCATTGGAGTCCCGTGAAACGTTGCCCCAGGAAGGGACAGGTAAGCCTACGCCTCTGCAACAACATAGTCTTGCATTCTTAAGTGACATGTCTTCAACGCCTACAAATTTACGTAAAGAATGTTATACATATATACATATCATCTTGAAAACATATCATCTTAAAAAGACTAGCTACAATGTCATAAACAATACTTACATCAGATATGTTAGGCGGTGGGTCTACAGGATTACTCTCAATCTGTGCATCAGGAGAAGAGTGGGTCGCCATAGGCTGATTGGAAGCCTGAGATGCCTGCCACCGCAGCAATTCTTCCTTGACCTTCTTAGCAACGATATCCTCGACTCTTTTATTCTCCTATACATGGATAAAAGAAACATTATCTTCTTATTATTTAATTCCCTTTTGTAGTAACATTCTAAAAAAAGAATAGGTTACCTCTTCTTGTGAAATTCACGCTCTGTGTTTGCGTTGGGATGGCCCAAAGAATGCTTTGAAGCCCACACCAGTGCCTGCACCCCTAGCACGTCCAGGATGCTCTGGGTTACCCAGAGAAACTGTCCATTCATCCCTTGTTCCCTGAGGGATGAATGTGGCTTATTTCCTCTGCTCGTGCAACTCCCACTAATCACCATCAATAGAAATTGGTAAGTTAACACCACAAATAATCAATATTCAAATGATTGTTCTAAGAGTTGTATTTTACCATTTTCGTAGCCGCCTCTGTAACACCCGGGCCCACTACCCAAGGCTCTAGCAGAGTTTTAGGAATGATGACTGGCCCCACAAACCACCACTAGCCTTAACTGTGCACTTTGTCCACACTGACGCGCAAGTCAGGATCAACTTCCCGACTGGTCTCCCATCCTAGTACTACTCTAAGATGAGCACGCTTAACTATGGAGTTCTTTAGTGATGGGCTCCCAGAAAAGGAGGTGCACCTTGGTGATATGGGTAGTCCAATCAATCCTTTTAAGATCATGTTATCTGAGGCCTCAAATCTTGGGATGTTACAATCTCCCCCACTTAGACTCTTGACGTCCTCGTCAAGGCTCAACTATATGGCCTCATAATCTGACCCCATTTCAGTGCAGACCCACAATGGCCCATGGACACCCAGCTCCCATCCACGGCTACCAGCGCAAGGGCGGCTCCATCTCATCTCTACGGATAGCCCTTTCCAACTTGCCTGGACCGCACGGCTCAAGACTGGCATGCCACATGCCCATGTGGGCCCCACCTACTGGAGGGGTTATGGCTCTGATACTATTTGTAACACCCGAGCCCACTGCCCAAGGCTCTAGCAGAGTTTCAGGAATGACGACTGGCCCCACAAACCACCACTAGCCTTAACTGCACACTTTGTCCACACTGACGTGCAAGTCAGGATCAACTTCCCAACTGGTCACCCATCCTAGTACAACTCCAAGCTGAGCACGCTTTACTATGGAGTTATTTAGTGATGGGCTCCCAGAAAAGGAGGTGCACCTTGGTGATATGGGTAGTCCAATCAATCCTTTTAAGATCATGTTATCCGAGGCCTCAAATCCTGGGATGTTACATAAATGTAATATCCTCAAATTTTGGTAAAAACTGAACTATAAAATATGATGCATGAATTAGGTTGATAATTCCTCAATGATTTTATTAGTGGAATAGTAATGTTAATTGCCTTTATCGCACAAGTGCTTTTGGCACAAGACAAATAGATAAACGGAATTCATGCATTAATAAATAGTAATGACTTCTGATGTTGATAAATGTTTTCCAAAGGAGAATAAAGTTAATAATGGGTTAGATAGTTAAAAGAATACTTATCTTTCCGTTATTGGAAACACAATGGTAGGGACACAAATAGTGTTACCTTGGTTTGCCTTTTTGGTATGTTGAAGGATAATTGGAAAGAAGGTCATGATGTGCCTTACCTCTTCACATATTGCTTGTACGCAAAGGAAGAATTTGGAATAAAAATTAAAAGGAGTCCAATTATATTCGGGAAGGTGTTTGATGATTTTCCATGAGATATCTTTTGTTGGAAAGGTATTGATTGCTTCCTTTCCTTATACCAAATCCAAGATATAAAAGAGTGGTGATTCAGGACGGATCTGTATAAGATAATGACGATGGGTTTTATTGAAAAAGAAGAGGAAGGAATATATATTAAGATAGTTTCCTTAAACATTTGGGAACTTGACCCATCAATCAGTGATTAACCCACATACCCGTAAGGATAGGACTCTATAGAAAGGGAAAGGGTTTAATGGAGACTTGTGAGGAGGAGTGTATATATGTGGGTAAGAAGTCCCACACATAGCCAACCCTAATCTCTCTCTCAACATCCCACCCACCCTAGAACTGCCTTCGGACCCTTTGGACGGTCGTGCGACACAGAGTGGGTGCGGTGGCCATGGTTGGGAGAACCGAAGATCCAAACGATCATCGTGGCTGGAGGTGGCAGCCGACGCCAAGGTGACTCACTGAGAGGTATTCTTAGGAGGGTAGCAACCCGACGTCGCCACCCTGCACTCTATTTTCTCGCCATGAGTAGTGGTAGATTGCCGAAAGGACGATGTGACTGGCGGGAAGTTCATCGACCTACAAGAGGTATCGCAAGTTGCAGGGATAGCCATCCAAATCCTCGGTATGACCTAAACCCTGGAGTTTCACCATTGTATCCCTCCCACTGTCCTGTAGTTTGAGCACTGCTTCCTTCAACTTGACTGCAGAGATCAGCCGTAGGTGGTTGCAAGTGATGGGTGGGATGTAACGTCAGCAGAAGATGTCGGCACGGAGGAGAACCTGTGTTTGATCATCACGATTGGCCGTCGTGGCCGTATCGGTAGCGTTCACCTCACAGCAAGGAGGCGGCGCCTTCGATGGTGGTGGGTAGCGTTGCGGGGGTGGTGGCGTAGTCGGTTGACCCTACTACCGAAAACAAGGAGGAGTCCATGAGCAGCAGGACTCAGTGGAAAGAACGATCATGGCGGCACAACTTCTGGTGTTGAGGGACCAGCAAAGCAGGCAAGGAAGACCTGCCAATTCTACACGACGCCGACAGGGGTGTGATCACAGCCGCATCTGTGCGGCGTGCGGGCAGAAACGTGACGCTGCGCAAGGAAAGGGAAAGGTTGGAGTTAAATGACTCAGTTGCCCCCAGATGTACAACAATCTGAGAAATCAAGGTAAGGGTAAATACGTCATTTAATTATGTTTTAAAGAAGCCGCTCGTGTTGCGAATTAGCTTGTAGAGACGCTGACGAGTTAGCGCGTGATTGGTTCATATCAGTTTAGCTTGCGAAAATCATAGAAAATAATCGGTAACTTATATGGAGACATATTATACATGAAAATTGATCAGGAGGACGAGAGGAATCCAAATAAAATATTATCAGAACCTGAATATGCTTCTTGTTGTAAACGTATGTGTAACACATGTAATGTGATTAGTATAAAGGAAAAACCTAGAATTGCTTTAATATGATGCTTAATTGAGTAGATTAGGTTATGTTGAGCTAACACCTGATCTTGTTATATATAATGAAGAAATCATGGATAATGGATGATTCCATATTAGTAATCTTTTTCATGTTGTTTTAGGGTTTGAAACCAATGTGAACATCTTGATATAATGCTAGAAATGTGACTTAGGTGTCACAAATAGTTTAATATGCTTAAGATGCTAATCAGGGTTTAGTGTAACATGGATGATTGAGTTGTAATATTGGAAACCATGATACAATAGAATTAGGGTTGTCACCCTGATACTTAGTCCAAACGATAGATAACCTAAACCCTAGTTTAGGGCTGAATCTAGATCTAATTAAAGTAGTGTGAATACGTGGTAAGACATACGTAGTATGATTTATTTCAGATGCTTGTTGATTACATGCTTTACTGCTTGGATGATTGGATGCACTCTTAAAGTACATATGATGTTCTGCATGGTTTCTGCGATGGCATAAGGTACGTGGTTACGCTTATGAATACATGTATCGAATTCCGAGATTGCCGATGTTTCTCGATGAGATTGAACGACAAATAATCTGCTTGCTTGTTTATTTAGTTCTTGCAAACTATAAAGTGCATATGAGTAAATAATAGTATTCTGAACCCTGGGTTAGACTGATCTTAAGGGTAATGCATACGAGCCATGGAGGGACAGTGATTACACCTAAGGTAGTAGACCAGATAAGGGTTAGAATATGAAAATAAGTTTATATTCTTACATGCAAGATAAAGATGTTCGCTTATATCTGTACTTGTGATTATTGTTTGAACCCACGTACCAGTATAGAAATATACAGATCGTGTATTTGTTTTTCGGCATTTTAGGTATCAGATATACTTGATAGCATGGACATGAGGGTACAGAAAAAGATGTTGAAGAAACTACAGTTTAAGCATGAAGGTTTAGTCTTAATGGTATATCTTCACAACTGTAAAAGTTAATTCTGTTTAAAAGTTATGTAACTCCTTCGAGGAGCTTTTTATCTAAACATGTACATATTTGATCATTAATGGAAATTATTTATTATTTTGTATTATTTCGTGAATTTGATCCTGGAAGTTATGATTAACGATTTGCGACTTTAAGGTCTTTTAGACACTCAAAAGTGTGGGTCGTTACATTTGGTATCAGAGCACAGATTCATCAACTAATACTTAATAGTTTATAATTTCAAATTATCCTTAGAAATTTTAAGAGAAAAATTAAGTTCCTCATCTCACATTTTCATCTACTTCTCATCTCTTTCTTAAAAATCTTTGAAAAGAAAATATTAATAAGAGAAGTAAAATGTGAAACTTGATATTGGCAATCAACATGGTGTGGTGGTATGGGACACTACCCATGTGAAACTTAAAATTGGTAATCAACATGGTGTGGTGGTATGGGACACTGCCCATGTGAAATTTGAAATCATGAATAAGAAAGATAAGGGATGGTCTAGGTAACCCAATCTCCCATGCATGTGGGCATGAGGAGCATAAAACTTATGTGATAAGTCTTAAGAGATATAAAAACTCAATAGTTATTTATATACATGAAAATAAAAGGTTGAATATAACTTGCTCAAACTCCTCATGTTGTCTCTAGAAGTTTAGTGATCGTGGCCAAGCCCCTGGAGGGGAAGGCCGACGTAGCACCAAGCCCTGGAGGGAAGGTGACCCAAGTTCATGGAATGGACAGAGACCATGAGGGGGGTATTTCAGAGATTGAGCAAACATGAGTTGATATGTCATAATGATAAAAGTTATACTCGATGAAAACAAAGAGATATCTATAAAACCTTTAGGGTTAGTAAGACAACCTGGGGTGGGTCAACCCGAGAGTGGGAAGATGACCTATGAGGGAGGCAAAACCTAGATCTTGGGATCAGGTTGTGGCTAGAGAGCCTAGACCCCTCCTATGAGCCAAGAAGTCACCCTAGGCTAGGAATTTCCCTTAAAAGGTAACTATTGAGATAACCTTAATCCTCACCTAGAGTAGTGAAGAGTTAAATATATAAAAAAAATGAAAGCACTTAAATTCTTTGAACCCAAGGATTCCAACTCTGAGTGACACAATTGGTCAAGCCCAGGAGGGAAGACCAGTAAGGCACCAAGCCCAGGAGGGAAGGTGGCCTAAGTGGACGACCAAGCCCAGGAGGGAAGGTCATGAAATGGTCAAGCCCAGGAGGGAAGACCAGGCAGGCACCAAGCCCAGGAGGGAAGGTGGCCTAAGTCCACAATGCAGTTGTTTAGGATCAAGCCCCTGGAGGGGAAGATCACAGAGGTCAAGCCCAGGAGGGAAGACTGACATGGCACCAAGCCCTAGAGGGAAGGTGGCCCGAGTCCAATGATGGGACAACACTGCATTATGTGTACTCAAAAGAGAGATATGAAGGCAATTCTGGTTAAAGAATTAAATAAGAGAATAATGTGCTTAAAAGATGTGACATCTCAAAAGAAACCCTTAGGGAGGGTAGAGTCCTAATGCATTCCTAGGGTCAAGTAGGGTGTATTAGAGGTACATAGGACCGATGGGTTGGGAGTTGATAAATCCTGAATGCACATGACCAAGTGGTCGGGAGGTAACAGTTGATTTGCCCTAGGCCCGTGTCTCAGGAGGTTGGCCACCT